>CM031385.1:26410989-27610989 GCA_018350135.1 Citrus trifoliata | reverse complement strand
GGGGTAAGTAAGAGTTGAGTCCCTTTAGTGACATGAAGCTTATCATCAATTTTCTGCACATGGGTATCTGTATAGTTCTAGCTAGCTTGGTTCCTCCTGATTTTCATGGGGTCACAAGAATTCATTAGGATTACATTCAGGCCACAATCATAAATCTGACGAAAGCGCATAAACAAAGAACTGGCATTTTTATAATCCACCCCCCCCCCAAAAAAAAGAAACAGTTTAAAATAGGTGTTTAAACTTTGGAGATTCAAGTTGGAAAAGATAGTTAGGAAGTAGTCACTTTCAGGCAATACTTTTAATATTGTATATCGATTTCCAATTACATAGTGTGTCTTAGTGCTGTTAGACTCTATCATTTCTTTAAAGATTTCACCTAAAAAAAGACCCAACTTATTGCTCTTTTGTCTTGTTTGTAGTTTATACTTTATTGTAGCCACCCAAATAATTTATTCGAACTTGTTGGCTTTGGTTATGGTTGCTTTATCTCGTTATGGACAAGGAGTTCTGTTGATGATTTTGTACTTGTTAGAAAAATAAACAAGTTCCAGTAGCAGCCATTTTTCCTCAGCAAAACATTCCAAAAACTTCATTTTGTTTTTGAGACATTTGTCTCATATTATCTTCTTTTTGTGTAAGCAAACAAACACAGCTGAACTTTGCATTTTTTTTTTTTGTTTTTGTTTTTAGGTAGTCTTGATAGGCATGTCATCAATGAATGATACATTAGGCAAATTCAACTGTGAAAGCTAAATGAGTAGTATTGATTAACAGAAGACACAATGCCGATTTTAGTAAAATATTCAACGAATAAGAGCCGAGCAATTTTGTTAACCACATATGGTGTCACAAGTTTATTGCTTTTATGTCTCTTGACAACGTTCCAAAGATCACTTGATCAATCATCTAAGAATCTAGCAGTGATGCCTTGCATATTCTTCTTCTTTTAGTGAAAAGTTTTGGGAAAAAAAATTAATTATGGTCCAATAAGCTCACATGTGAATGCCATTACTGGGATGCCCACAAGAAAAAGCAAAACTAAAAGAGAGTAATGGGAGTGGGGAATCCAGCAGCCAGCTGCCATAATTGAAAGCTACTATTGGCATTGGTTAGGCAACAAACTTAAAAAAAGTCTCCTCTCTTGAGGGTTGACACATAGATGGAATAATTCTTCAAATTTGATTTCTGTTACATGCCACGTGCTGGCATTAAAGACAGGGAAGGGGTCACTATGAATCATATATGCTAATTACTCCTTAGTTTTAATATATATATATGGAGAATAATTTTTTAATTAGTACATTTTTATCTTCACAAAGTAAAGATGTATTAACAGATAAAAGATATATATTTTAATATATTAATAGATAAAAAATATTTTTCAATATATTATAATAATAATAATAATGTTCGAAATCTTAATATTTAAATCTAAACTCAATACCAATAATGTGTTATTATTTATTAATTGATGAGTACAAACTTATTTATTGTTATATTTTATCATCCAATTAATGAATCACAATTAAGACTTAAATTAAAACTCAAATGTTGGAGTCCCTATCATCACTCTCTCTATATATATGAAATTTTCTAATTAACTTTTTATTTTTATAAAGTACCAATTAAAATTAAATCTAATGCTTATACCATTATTAATGCTGTAATTTATACAAGAAAAGTAAGGGTGATGGGGGTAATAAGGAGATTTGAGTTTGAGCAATAACTGTACACTATTTGTTTGACACTGATGGTGTTGGGTATATTCTTCCTTTCCCATAAGAACTGAAAAATACATACTAAGATAACGGTCCGTTGTTTTATCCATATCTCAAAAGGACAAGTAAGTCGCTGCCAACGTTTCACAGAGAGCTCACCGTGTCTGTGGCTGTGTCTGCAATGTTTTCAGGCTTCGTTAATGGCGTGATGGGTGGGATTCAGGGAGGCACCTGCTGAACCTCTCTGAATTTCCCACCCCTTTTCTTCCCCTTGTGCTGGCGTTGGTTTGGTTTCTTGGCTGGGAAAGAAATTAAAGAAAAGCGAGAGGAAATCTTGAAATGGCCCGTTCAGTGGTTGCTATTGTTCTGAGTCGAGTTCCTTTGATCGTTGCATGTAATTTTTAATTTTTTATGCTGTTTTCTCTCTGTCTTTCTGGAACCAGGGATTTGCAGAGGCTACAAATGGTACAGTTCTTTCTTCTGCTGTTTGTTACCTTTTGATATGTGTGTGTGTGTGTGTTTAGTAATGTAATCAGTGGAGCCGGTGAATATTTGTCTAATTATTGTGTTAGCTTTCTTTCATTTTTTGTTTTGTTTTGTTTTGATAATCTTTTAGGACTGTTTATTGTGGCCTGCAATAATTGGAGTAACTCTTTGTTAACTTTTGGTGGGTTTTGAGTTTTGTTAGGAAGCATAAGTTTGGTGTTTAAGCTTTTGAGGTTGTTGAAATTCTTTGAAATTGAAGTTGTATGTGAAAGTTCCAACAGAAATAGATAAAGAATGTACTTTGAATCTTTGTTGTACTGTATAATTCTGGTCTCTCACAATGTTTTAATCAGAAATTTCAATTACGGACAAAAATTTAAATTACAGACAAAAATTTAACACGCTTCCAATTTGGTTGCTCATAGTTATGATGCCTTTGAACTTGAATTTAATATGTTTGCTAGAATGAACTTTAAGAAAATTCAAGTTTTATTTAGTTATCCTCCGGAGGCTACTTATATAATAGTAATGATTTGTCAAATTCCTAATAGAAAATTCATAATTTTTTCTTTTGTGAAGATTGAATTTATGTTTGGTGCCTTTTTTCATCTGCAGGAAAATCTACAAAATAAGTTTTAGATGTGAAAGTAATTGCTTGTTTTAATAAGAATATGACTTTCAGAAGAGAGGCTGCTGTTCCTTTTTTCAAATTAAAATTCTCATATTTCTCACTTTCTAAATCTGTTGATATTGAAAAGTCTCTGAACAATATTAAGATGTTATTTTTGGTGCAGGTTGAGATATTGCACAGGTCAAAGGAGCTCAATTGACTTTTGGGGAAAGAAAAGCAGTTTTTAGAATAACTCTCTTTGAAGAATTATATGATACAATGACCGAGATTGTTTGAAACAAGCTGCTAGAAATGGTGCTTATTAGTTGTCTTTGTTGGGCAGCTAAGATGTGATGAATCTTGGTTGAACTGATAGAATTCTAGTTTCAGTTTGGGGCAAATCTCCTTTGGCAATAAAAATTTGGTTTCTGTAAGAAGCAAATTTTTAAAACCTGTAACATTCCTCTGTTGGGCAAATCTCCTTTGGCAAAAATTTTGTAAGTTTCCTTTGTTGGATACTTACCTTTGCAGTGGTTGATTTTGGAAGAGTCCATTGGTTGTTGGAAATCTATCATTTTGTTAGGAACTCCAAACACCGCTGCAGGGCAGATCTCCTTTGGCATTCAGGTTGTCCAACAACTTGTAGGAACAATCTCATCTGGCAGTTGTACCAATTTGTTACTTCTGCTGTTGGGAGTACATGTTCAAAGTTTCACCCAGTGGAAACTTTAGTCTGTTCATTGGGCAAATCTCCTTTGGCATTTGGAGTCCTTTGTTGGCTCCTATTATTGTTGTGAGGAGTCTTTAGTTGACTCCAGTTCCCTGTTGGGGCAAATCTCCTTTGGCAATAGATCTCCAGTTTTCGAGTCAATATATCCTTTTGGAGATTTGGACTTATAAATTGGAAGATCTGTAATTCAAGATTCTTTACAAAGAGTCATACCAATAATCACAGCTTTACACTTGTATCAACTTTTGGAATTGACAACTGATGACAGACCTGCATTGCAATCATTAAGATTTTAACTAGCATACCGTTGGAGAATTCGATTTTTTCAACAGGACCCAAAGTTGACGGTATCTCTCTTCATCTCTACTCTTTTATACAGTTCCTTTGTGTTTTCTGTGCCAAAAGAAGTTCTGGCAAACCCTAAGTAGCTCAAATTTGCTCCAGTGAAGTGAAATGTGGTTTATAACTGCTTCTGTTTGTGTTTATAACTGCTTCGCTTTTTTCCTTGGTGGACTGTTATAGTACTCTGTGAAGATTACCAAAGTATTTGAGCAAATTCAGTACTAGAAAAGATAAATTTATATAATTGTTTCTGTGACGAAGGTGAGAACTTTTGCCTGATGGACAATGCAATTTGAAGTTGTCTTGCTACCGTATTTGTCTTCTTTACACTTGTGGTATTGATGGTAACTTAAAGATTTTTGTAAATTTCTTTTGTTAGGCATTTAAATGATGGATGCGCTCTTCAGTGACTCTGATTGGGAAAGTTTTAGTGAGAGTGGTAGCAGTGAGGGGCATGAGGAAAATGACTTTCTGTATGGGGGGCAGGCTACAAGCATTTTATCAAGCCTGGAGGAGAGCATTGGAAAAATTGATGACTTCCTCTCATTTGACCGGGGATTTACACATGGGGACATTGTGCGCTCTGTAACAGATCCATCTGGACAAATGGGCAGAGTGATTAATATTAACATGCTTGTGGACTTGGAGGGCATTCCCGGATACATCATAAAAGATGTAAATTCCAAAAATATTTTAAAGATCCACTCCATCTCAGTGGGGGATTTTGTGGTTCTTGGTGCATGGCTTGGCAGGGTTGATAAAGTAATTGACTCTGTGAATATAGTTTTAGATGATGGGTCCAAGTATGAAGTCACTGCTGTAGATCATGAGAAGCTCTTACCTATTTCTCCCAGCTTGCTTGAAGATTCTCAGTATCCGTATTATCCAGGACAGAGAGTAAAGGTTAGGCTCTCAACTGTTAAATCGGTTTCATGGTTATGTGGTACTGGGAGGGAAAATCAAGTTGAGGGAACCGTTTGCAAAGTAGATGCAGGTTTGGTGTATGTTGATTGGCTTGCATCTGCCCTAATGGGTTCTGATCTGAATTTAGCTGCTCCACCACGTCTACAAGACTCAAAAAACTTGACTTTGTTGTCAGGTTTTTCCCATGCTAACTGGCAGCTAGGTGACTGGTGCATGCTTCCAACTGCTGACGACAAGGTTATCACAGAGCCAACTTTTATCAATTCATCTACTTGTGATAACAAGAAATTAGAAAGAGGACTTAGGAGAAGAAACCCTGGTTCAAGTTTAGCAGAGGTTTTTGTTATCATGAAAACAAAGACCAAATTTGATGTCGTGTGGCAAGATGGTAGCTGCTCTGTGGGTTTGGATTCTCAGGCTCTGCTCCCCGTTAATGTTGTAAATTCTCATGAATTTTGGCCTGATCAGTTTGTGCTGGAAAAGGGCATTTCTGATGATCCACATATACCTAGCGGACAAAGATGGGGGGTTGTGCAGGGTGTGGACGCAAAGGAAAGGACTGTAACAGTCCAATGGAGGGCGAAGGCCAATAGTGATTCTGATGCAAATCAGTCTGAGGTAAGTGCTTATGAACTGGTTGAGCACCCAGACTACTCCTACTGTTATGGGGATGTAGTGTTCAAGTTGGTCCAGAACCAGTTTAGCATGTGTAAAGAGGCTGCTTTGGAAGGCACGATCTCTGATTGGGAACAGAATGATTGCCCTGATACACATTATTCATCTTGCATTGGCATTGTTACTGGCTTTAAAGATGGTGCTGTGGAGGTGAGATGGGCTACTGGTTTTACAACCAAGGTATGTGAAATTTAGTCATCCTTACTGTTTGATTAATCTTGGCTATATTCTATGTTTTGCATTGAGTATACTTTTCAATGCATGAATTTGTCACTGACACTTTCCGATAAAGGTTGTGCTGGTAATCATGGGCCACTGTAGCATACAGTTCAGCTTCATGATTAGTAGCTAGGAATTTTTAACTGAATTATCCTTCTGAATGTGTATTTCAGAAAGGATTTCTTGTCAGCAAAAATGTAATGCATACTTAAATTTGATGGTTTTCGCGTGGACATGATGAGCTTGTATCATGGCTGCAATGCTGGTTAAAACAGCAAAACTTTTACATCATTCATCCAACTCAGCACCTAATATACCAGTTTCTCATTGATTGAATATTCATGATTAATTAGTATCACTTAGGTTCAGCATCTTTAAATTTATACTTGGGCATTGTTACAGGTTGGACCTAATGAAATTTATGGGGTTGAAAAATATGAAGGTTCAGCTACAACCCCTGGGACAAATGAAGGTAATATCGAGGAATTGAATCGAGAACTGCATGGCAAACAATATTCAAGCCACGGAGGAGAGGTAATTTCTCCCTCGGTCCTTTTCTATCATTATAGACACTTAAAATTCGCTGAATTTAAATTTTGTTTTCAACCCAGCTTAAGCTTGTGTTATTTTCGATTATCTCTTAATCACTGGATAGCTGTTCTGTCTGCTCAGAATTTGCCAAGTTTTGATGGTTCTGGTGAAGGCTGCAAAAAGGACCCATGGGAGTCAAGTTCCTTTTCTCTTGCCTGTGCTGCCATTGGATTTTTCACTAGCATTGTGACAAGCCTATTTGGACCCCTTGGTTCCACATCGCAGTCAGACTCAGTGTCATCTGGTCATATACCTGAAGATGTGAATGGGATTGGGATTCTGCTTGAGAAAGAAGTATTTGAAGCTAAAAATATCTGCTGTGAGCCCCATCCTAGTGAGTTGCAGACACGTGGAAAGACAAATTTAATTCAAGAAGTTGAAGAGGACCCAGAGAAAGAAGGATTTAAAGCTTTTACAGCTTGTGAGAATTCAGAAGATCAGTTTCGGCAGTTTGATATGGTTAGCGATTCTTCAGACCACCATTTTCTTGGTGCCAGCAAGGGGTTAGCACTGTCTCAGGTTAGAGACATCTTTCATTTATCTCTGCAAATATACTGGTTGATACCATCAAACAATCAGGATAATCCTTTTTCTTTTCCTCTCTCCATTTTTTTCCCGACAGGTGAAAAGAGCTTGGGTGAAGAAGGTTCAGCAAGAATGGAGCATTCTAGAGAAATCCCTTCCTGGTTAGTACTGTTATATTTTCTGTATGCTGCTTCAGTGTACTTATACCAGTATTATTCCATTTCTATTAGTTGTAACTTGCAAAAATTGGACTAGCGAATACATTAGTTGGTATCAGCTGCTACACTGGTAAACCATATCTTGTGATAACAAATGCTCTTTTTCTACTGAAAGATACGGAAACTTGAGCGGGGGAAAAAGAAGTGTTAAGAAAAGGGAAAGAAAGGTTATTCTTCTAGGGAAGAAGATTGATCAGGGACCTTTACTCCAATATATTACTACTGTTTTTATTTTTTTCCATATGGTGGTGATTATTATGCAGTTAGTTCTATATCTCGAAAATGTCAAAAAAGTGATTAACTGTCAAAGGTAAAAACAGAAGATTTCTGCTGTTAAAGTAGAACTAGTGCAAAGGAAAACATTTTAAGTAGAGAGAAAAAAAAAAAAAGTTTCTGCAGCCATGTTATTTACTAATGTGAACTGTTAGCACATAAAACTGGAATTTCCAATATCAATGTTAAAGCTGTCAAATTTTTATTCTTTCAATTTCTTATAAGAGTGTGATAACTGGGACAGAAACAATATATGTCCGCATCTACGAGGATAGGATGGATCTCATACGGGCAGCCATTGTTGGTGCAAAGGGAACTCCCTATCACAACGGGCTGTTCTTCTTTGACATCTTTCTTCCTCCAGAGTATCCTCATGAGCCGCCTGTAAGTTTTCGTATATAATTTTGCTTTACTTGTTACTGAGTTCATGATTGAATAAATCACTGCTGTCTTGTGTAGCCCCAACTTTGGTAGTGCAAAGACTATATTGCCATTTCGATCATTATCGTTTTCTATGCAATAAAGGATGCTGCTGATATGAGTTTCCGAGCACTTTGTAAATATTTGTCTATGCAAACATCTTTGCGAATGTATTCATTAAATAATTATTTTGTCTGAACAAAATTATTTTTGTGCAGTTAGTACACTATATTTCTGGTGGACTCCGGGTGAACCCTAACTTGTATGAGTCCGGAAAGGTCTGTCTCAGCCTCCTCAATACTTGGACAGGTTCAGGCACTGAAGTATGGAATCCAGGGGGCTCCACAATTCTTCAAGTTCTTCTCTCCCTGCAAGCTCTTGTGCTTAATGAGAAACCTTATTTCAATGAGGCTGGATATGATAAGCAGATAGGAAGAGCTGAGGGAGAGAAAAACTCAGTAAGCTACAATGAAAATGCATTCCTTGTGACTTGCAAGTCCATGCTTTACCTACTTCACAAGCCACCCAAGGTAATGTCTTAAATTTGGAATTTGGTTTTACCGTGTCAGTAAAGTTGCTATGCTGTTTACTGTCAATCTCTCATTGAAATAATGAGAATAAGATGATCACCAGTCTTTGATCTAAAGTATATTGCAAGCATTACATCTGTGCAATTGAAAATCAGAAAAATAGTGGAATTGTCAATTGACAGAAATAGATGCCATTTAAAACCACCAAGTGTGTCTATCTGGAATGTAGAAATTCTTAGTAATGGCTGATTTTTGTTGATGTAGCATTTTAAGGAGCTTGTGGAGGAGCACTTCAGTCAGCACTCCAAATACATTTTGTTAGCTTGCAAGGCATACATGGAAGGAGCTGCAGTAGGAACTGCCTCTGGGTGCAAAGAAAATGGAGAAAATTCCCACGGATGTTCTATGGGGTTCAAAATCATGCTTGCTAAGTTGTTTCCAAAGCTTGTGGAGGCCTTTGCTAGTAAGGGAATCGATTGCAGCTAATTTATTGAGCCTGAAAACTGAAAAATGAATGGCCTTCACAGGTTCAAATAATTAAAAGAACTCGCATTTACCTTATGTGTGAATTAAAATGTAAAATAACAAAATATGCTTGTGTTTCTTCTGTGCTCTGTTTATATGGGCGTTGAACTTGTATTATAAGATTGGTTGAATAAGCTTGTGCTGCTGTAATATATGGTGTTTCACAATGTACAATAATGAAGAAACAATGGTCGCAGTGGTGTGCCTTAAGATCTTTGTAACAATGATGCCTTGTGCAGCTGGATGATCTCTCTGTGACAGTTACTTTAAAATTTAAAATTCTAGAGGTAAGGACAATGCAGCCATAGAAAAGCTTTGGAAAGGAGCCACAAGGTCAATGTCGCCGCTCAAAATTACTAATATAATTTCATTTTCATCCATGAGTTTCACTAAAACGGGGTTTCATTGACGCCACCAAGTGAGGATAATGTGAAACCAGCCACTGTTAAAGCTGCAACACAGAGCACGTAACTCAAGATTACTTAGATAATGGGCGTAGGCTTCAGGATAGCAGAAAAACTCGGCCAGACTTAAGACCAGGTGTTTTTTGGGAAAGGTTTGGCCCAATCCGATCATATTCAGATGAAGCCCGAGTCTGGTCCGAAAGCTCGAGAAATGATTAAAAAAAATTAAAAATATATATTTTTAATTAAAAATACATATTTTACCATCGCTAGATGGGCAGCTACAGCACTTTTCAATAACTTAAAAAGAGACTGTAACTTAAAAAAGGAGCCGGCTAATGGCTATATGAAAGTAAATTAATTGATACGCTGTTCTTATTATTATGCGACCGACAAACAACCTTCCTGCATTTGTAGAATATTGTAATTAAGACGTGTATGAATTAATTAATGTTCCCTCCAGGTTATTTATTGCCTTTCAGTTTCTGCGCTGCACACGAGGCATGATTCTAGAAATATACGATCACGTTGTTGTCTCGCTCACACCCAATTATCCAAAGCAAACTTTTACGTTTCCATTTTCACTCAAAAGATAATTATGGTTTTAATTGAAAAAAAATATTAAAATCATATGAAACTATGTATATTCTTAAAAAAAAAAAGAAAAAAATTAAGCATGGACATTTCTTGGTAATAAGTGCTTGTCGAAAAAGCATATTTTAAAACCCCAAGCCACCTATAAATATAAAAATAAATATACAAATCTAAAATTCTTTCAGATGAGTTGGTTCGTTCAGCTTCTCTTACACCATCTCCGCAAGTATCGGGGGGGTAAGGGACGATACCATCACCGATGGAGATAATTTCCGTTCCTCAACTTTCCCAGATAAACCCTCCAAAAACCCCAAAATGGCGATCGAATCCTCTCCAGCGCCAGTGCCAGCGCCGCAGCCTCCTCCTCCTTTTGGGCACGTCCTTCTCCCTCCTCACGACATTTTGCGAATCTTACATTCCAAATCCCACCACCGTAAACTCACAAATCCAATACTCCAAACACTGCAACCACATAGTCCCCGAACCACTTCTCGACCGAACCAACTTCCCTGCCTCCCCTTCATCCCTTCGCTTCACCACCGCGTTTTTCGCCGGCGGCGACCCCCTTTTCATTTCTCATCAGACCATCTGGCCGAATTCCGTCGCTTTTGTCCCCCACATTGACGGTAAAACAGTTAACAGTACCGTGTTCAAACTCGAAGCACGATTGAGTCTTATGATCTCCCCCAAAGATGACGCTAATACAAGGTTCCGTAGATTACGGATGGTTAAATTTCGAGGGCCGAGGATTCCGCTGCGGCGTGGCTCGGCGAGCTTTTGGCTAAGTGGTTTCTGGTCCGAAGCTGATGGGAAGCTTTGTGTGGTTGGATCAGGATCCAATCGTATAAATTCAGGTAAATCCGATAATCTCAATGTGGTTTTGAAGCTTAATTATTCTAGAAAATCCAATTTGAGTGTTTTTGATAGCTTGGTTAGTGGGGTTTTGGAAAGTTTGGATTTTGAAGGTCGTGAGAGTTACTTTAAGCCGGTCTCGATATTAGGTGTGGCTAAGCTTGAGGAGAGGCCTTATGAGTTTACATTGATAGATAAAGTAAATGAAAGTGATTTTGAGGATGGACTTGATAGAGACAAGAGTTTGTCTGTGAGTGATGCCGATCAAGGTGTGTGTTCGGTGTTTGGTTTTGGTAATTTTAAGTTTGAATTGGCATTTAATAGTGCGTGTTATAGTGGTGGAAATGTTAGTTGCAGTCCTGTTACAGAGAACGTTGATTATTTACCAAGTGCTCTGCTTTTAAGAAAGATTAGGTGTGTCGAGAAACAAAAAATGGTGATGTTACTGGGGTTTCTGAACTCCAGCATTATTCGTGCAACATTTCCTTTTGACCCTAAGACCACGTTGATTGCTGAAGGTGTATGGGATGACGAGAAGAACCAGCTGCATGGCGTCGCATGCCGAATCTTGAATTTCACTCAAATTGTAACTAATACTTACGTGGGAGATTGCTCGGTTAGGTTTAATTTGAGATTTCCTACAGTTTTATCTGTTAGAAATAGGAGTACAATTTTAGGGCAAATTTGGAGCAACAAAAGTGAGCATGATCCGGGATATTTTGATAAAATTGGGTTTCAAAGTTCTCAGGAAGTATTAATGGGTCTCTCCGGTTTCAAGTACCGGTACACTGTGGTAGATGTTGCTAGGAAATCTTGTGCAATTAAGAATAATGTTAAACACAAGGGAAAGACGTACCCCGATGTGAATTCTGTGGACATGAGGTTTAGTATGTATGTAAAAAATAGCAACGGACAAATATCCCATGGTTTTGCTTCTCCGCTGTTTGTGGGTGATCACTTATATCAGCACCCGCTGTCTGGACACTTGTATTTTCCGCCATTGCAGAGGTATACTCCGTTTGCTTTTAAGCCAAATAACCAGCACAATATGCAGAACATTAGCTACAAGATGAGTATCGTGCCTCCATCTGGTTTCATGTTTGTTGGTAGTGAGATATCTGAAGCAATAGAAATTTCAGCTGAAGGAGTGTATGATAGGGATACAGGTGTCTTGTGCATGAGAGGGTGTCGCAATTTGAGGCCAAGTCATCAACAAATGAAATTGGCAAAAAATGATTCTCTGGATTGTGAGATTGATGTCAACTTCCAGTTTCGTGCATTGAACGAAGAGGACAGTGAAAATGTCAAGGGAACAATTGAAAGCACACGGCAGAAGTCAGACTTTCTTTATTTTGGACGTCTCGAATTGTTTTCCAGTTCAATTTACACAAGCCAAGCTAAGGAATCTGTTTGGAGAATGGATTTAGAGATTACTATGGTTCTTATATTGAATACAGTTGCATGTTTCTTTGTTGGCTTGCAGCTCTTCTATGTTAAGACGCACCCTGATGTGCTTCCTTTCATATCTGTTGTGATGCTCATCATTCTTACTCTCGGGTACATGATTCCTTTGCTGTTGAACTTTGAGGCCTTATTCAAGGCCAATCATAACCAGCAGAATCTTTTTCTTGGTAGTGGTGGATGGCTCGAAGCAAATGAAATAATTGTAAGGATGGTAACAATGGTAGCTTTCCTTCTGCAGTTCCGCCTTCTCCAACTTACTTGGTCTGCTAGACAAGGCAACGGAAGTCAAAATGAAACATGGATTTCCGAGAGGAAAGTTCTGTATGCAACTTTACCATTGTATATTGCTGGTGGGTTGATTGCTTGGGTTGTGTATCAATCGAGGAATTCTTACCGTGGTCCATATATTGTAAATCGTCATATACAACCTCTCCACCCTCGCCGGGTGCCCTTAAACTGGCAGCATTCCCTTTGGGGTGATCTCAAATCCTACGGTGGGTTGATTCTTGATGGTTTTTTGCTCCCACAGATTCTGTTCAACTTGTTCAACAACTCAACAGAAAAGACCATGGCTGCTCCTTTCTACATTGGAACAACCGTTGTTCGACTGTTGCCTCATGCTTATGATCTTTACAGGGCTAATACTTCCAGTTGGTACCCTGATTGGTCTTACATTTATGCAAATCCCAAGATGGATTTTTACTCCACAGCTTGGGACATTATCATACCCTGTGGTGGTCTGCTGTTTGCTGCTCTTATTTATTTGCAGCAACAAAATGGTGGTCGGTGTATTCTTCCCAGGAGGTTTAGAGAGATTGTTGCTTATGAAAAAATGCCTGTAGTTAGCAATGTGGAATTACAAGGAGAACCTGTTGACAAAAATATTTATACTTAATGATAATTGAACTCTCATTTTAGTACATAAAATACAGAGTCCTCATTTTTGTTAATCAAGTTATAGTATTTCAATTTTCTTATATATATATATTTTGGTGCAGGTCTTTTTTTAATATCAGTTGTCACTTTATTTGTTCTTTCTATAGAAACTTTTGACTTGGAAGTGTAAAAGGAAGAGTAATAATAGGCATTTTAAATTTTAATATCTCAAAATTTATCTGAAATGATATGTCATTCATTAAATAATTGATAATTTTTTAACAATATTTAAGTAAATTAATTATATTATCTCATCAATTAATTGATGATTATCATATTATTTAAAATAAGAAATTTGAGATATATAATACTACTCTAAAAGGAATAGATTAAATATAGAAATTTTGTTATTAGAAAATCTGCTTTTCTTATTATTTCTTTTTTTTTTTTTATCGTTTTTATGATTGCTAAAGATATAATAAGTTAAAATGGGAGAAAAATATTGGTAACAAATTTTCAGGTTCGTCGCGAGCAAGATGGGAATGCTTGTGATTTCTACTATACCAGCATTGTCTATAGAATATGTAAATGGCTTGCGTTGTCCCTACATTTCCTTGATGCTTAGACAATATATTAAAAGCCAATTGCTTACTGTTATTCATCCGGGATCAGTGTATAAGAATCTGATGGTCCGATGGTGAAAATTCACTTGATCTACGTTCTAGAATCATTAGATTTCATTGCGCTAGGCCAGTTTTTGCACAACAAGGAAATCAAATACTACTTCATTTATTAACTAAAGGATGCATAATTCGAATTCGAGTGGAAACGCCATTAAACACTGCCCTGAAACTATCACAGAAGTTACACTGTACATAAACACTATACAAAAACCATGAACTACATAATTAGAATTAAAGTTGTAGCCTACCAACCACTAAGCATGTTTGCCAGGACAAGATCTGAAGCAGCATCGGAGCCTGAAAGTGACCAGATACAAAGCTACCAAAAATATTTAAGAATCGAAAATCATAGTCCTCGCCACCCAAGAGTTGACCAAATACCACAGCAAAATAAGTGTTAAGAAAGTGGAAATAAGGGCCAGTCTTTCTACCACTGCTATGTAACTCCTGTCCCATTGGAATTCCTGAATCATAAGATACCGTAAAAGTTAATGACAACATTATGAATTTATGATAAATTGCAGTCAGCATGCAAAGTTCAGATGTAAATATTCAGTTACTGCAACAATACCAACCTCAAGTTAATTATTAGTAAACCACGGTTGGGTCAAGAAGGTAAAAGCAAAGATAGAATTTTACCGCAGCCATGCATCAGTTGGACTTTTTCCCAGTAAGAATACGAGAGATCTGCAGACCCCTACTGAATGCTTGATTAAACAGGATCCTTGTCTGCATTGACTGAAATCCAGGCAACCACGAAAGCAAAGCCATCGGGGCCATAACAATTACTCCAAACAGTAACTCGTACAACCGAGCCAAGGAAACCACGGTATCCCAGACCAAAGTGGACTGCAGAAAAGGTCTAAGAACTTGGGCAATCAATATCATGCCCCATCCTGTGGGGATAAATGCCAAGAGACTTGTCACAAGATCAAAGAACTCGAACTTAGTGAACTCCAACAATAAGACAATCACTAGTACTACTAGCACAATGACTAGCAGTTGCACTAGCCGATAGTAGATGTGATCTTTTGCAGCATATTTGTTTTGAGCATATGCTATGGTGACGTAAATTGCAACCACCACAACCATGACTATCCAAGATAGCAAATAAACAACTATACTGGTGCTTCCGCCGGCTATTCCCAGCTGATATACAATGCCATACTGAAAGAAGAAGAAACGAAGATCCAAGATAATCTCCAATAGCTTTCCCCAAAGACCGGTCGTCCGTAGATGGTCCTGTTCCTCGTACCACCATGTTTCCCAGCTCTGATCTGCTTTTGTAAACACCCCACGGAGCCATATCCAATCAATAAAATCATCGAAGTCATAGACAGTCTTCAGCCAGTCAAATCCAGAAGGGTTGAACACGAAGGGAGACATTATCCATGAAACCACAAGGAACCAGCTCGTGATTGACATTGCTATATAAACAAAAGTATCCTCGGCCACGGGACTGTGGAAAGCATACACAATCAAAATAACTCCGAGTTCAATTGCCTTCACAAAATGGCTCCGAGAATACAGTCTATAATTCTCTGAAAAGCTCTTATGCTGAACCACAAATCCACGCCCAGTGGCTCTGTACTTGGCACCCCCATGAAGAATAGTCCGACCAAAGAAATGAGCACGAGTTCCCAAAGAGAATGTATAAAATAACGATGCAAGCTGAAGTTGCATTGTTAAGAAGTCCCAAACTGCAGGGAGGAACCCATGCTCAAGTGTGTTCTCCACAATCATTGGAAGAGCAGTGAACAGACCAAACTGGACAAGAAACTGCTGATTCAGAAGTGTACTCAGAGCCTTATTGTTAGTACTATTCTTGACAGCCTTCTCAACCCCACTAAGAGCAAGATAAAGACGCCCCCATAAAAATGTATAAACAGTTATGATGATCATCAATGAGTTGAAGTAGTGCCCCAAACTCGTGTAGAAAAAGGAGAGCATCCGGAAGAAGTCTAATCTGTGACCCAAGCGGTACACATCTCTGCTCAATGCCTGCTCACCATTTCCACTAGCAACCTTGGCCTCAAATATGGAGACCTGATTTAACCCAACATCCTTTCCCTTGGCCACCTGTATATATTCGTGGTGTGTTACATTACCACCTCGCAGAGTACAATTGAAACCAGCAAATATATCCTCACTGATATTAATTACTTTAGAAGCCTTGCTAATTCCACCACGAGGCATGAACCAGAATCTGTCAAACACATCAGGATGACCATAGTGCATCCGTACCTTCAAAGGGTTTGCTAGAACACGCTGCCCAAGGGTCACAAAACTGGTTTCCTGGGCAGACATGAACGAAGCAAGAGAGGACACAGAACCTGAAAAGATATTCTCTCGGACTCCCAATATAGTCGGCTTTCTAATTCCGTAATAATTATTGAATTCCTCCAACAAATTGCGCATCTTGAGTGCCTCCTCAAAATAATTGTCTTGGTTCATGTCAATGGTTTGAACTGCATCACCCCGAGTAAAAATTATGGCATGGTTTTGGTTTTCTGGTTTTCCTTCCCCGAGCTTCAATGGACCAGGCAGCCTAATCCTATAGATTTCCACCTCCCTCTGCATCTGCTGATCATACTTCACAAGAACAGAGTAATACTCAATCTCATCCCTCCCCAAGTGAACCTCATCGACATAGGCAACTCGAAGGGCCTCATTGTTTTTCAACAAATATAAAATCTCTTCTGCACGAGAGTCTCCCTTTGCCTTCTGCTGCCCATACACCTGGCAAGTAACCACATATGTGAATTTCATCAGAGCACTCCCACACTCATGCCCCTTGAACAAAAGACTAACACCACTTTCTGCGCTAGGAAGCGTCTTTGAAGATGCTGGGCCAGGACCATTCGAATAGCTGTTATGGCTCAACGAACCATGAGAAGCTAGTTCTTGCGATCCCATCCTTATGTCCATCTCTGATGCAGAATCAAGAAAAGCAAACATCTTGATAGCCCTATAGTAATACATCATCCCCCTCACGGTACGGGATAAAGTTTGACCTCTGTATGATGCCCAATGACGGAGATCCCTTGCCTTTTTTGACCAGATATCATCATCGTCCTCCATGCCTTCTCTCCGCATTCGCTCCATAAAATTGTTCCATTCATCAGCATAGATCTTCTGCAGATAAAACAGGATGGAGACACCATCTTCATTCTCTTTTCGAAGCATTTCTTTGCTAAACACCACTTCTTCATCATAATACGGGGTTAAAACACTGAAGGCCAACATTTTCTCAACATATGGTGCACGGGGCATATTCATAAACAGAGAATTGCCAAAGAAAGCTATACGTCTTCTTGCCTCAATATTCACCGGTACATTGTGCATTGAGTCTCTTGAAGAAAGAATTGTGTGCAGACGTCGTAGCTGCCTATAGAAAAATGCATCTTCAGCACCAGGAAACTTCACAGCATTTTCAAAGAGCAACCCTTCATCAGTGGCTGAACTACATGGGGCCAGACCTTCCTGTCTCAATTGAGAAATAGACCTTTTCGCCGTTGGAAATTCTCGAACAGAAAGTTCATATAAGGCCTGCAGTATATTAACTGCCTTACTGAGATCCTTCTTTGGCTTTATCATAAGCTCAACAAGTGATATAAGTTTGGCATGCATTTTTGGTAGAACGGTCATCCTGTATGCCTCAGTAAACTTCCCAATCTGCATATAGTTCTCTATCTCCGTGAAAAATGTTGTAACAATTGCATTCTCTTCTGTGCCATATTTGACAACCGTGAGAAGCAAATACTTGATGCTATCATAAGCTTCAATGACAGCACACCGTGTGTACTCGTTCTTGCATATCTTCAACCACAGCCACCTGTCAGGTGCATCTGCCAGCTCTGTTGCCTGACTGAGAGCAAGCAGCAGCTCATTGCAGAGGAGGATACATGGCCAGCGAATAACCCTTATGTTCCAACAATTAGGTTGCAGCTCCAAGAGCTCAAGCTCTCTGTCACTGATAAGATCTTCCTCCCTGAAAGTTAACAATATCTCATTCCATAGCAAGGCAAACCGGGTAGCTTCCACTTGGCTTGATTCAATCTTATTGTATGCCAGACCAAGTCCATACCTCAGCTTCAATCGGCGAATTGCATCCCGAAGCTTTTTCACCAGTGTTGCCTTCGGACTTAGCAACTGCTCTTCTGGCATTAGGTTAAACTGCATGGCACTAGCAAAGAACTGAAACCTAAGCCTTAGCTGCCCAATATTCCTAATCTCACCCAAATGTGAAAATAACCCAATTACTGCACCAACAATTGATGAAAATATCGAATACCAGATTTGCAGGTCCATCAAATAAATCAAAATAACTGGAACCCACAACAAAACAACTGAAACTCTATTTGTACTACCAAAAAACTCATGCCAATTGTAGTCCACCTTCTTCATATTCAAAAGTGCCTTTGTTGGGGCAACAAGTGGCTTGATCTGAAGAAAATAACTAAATGAAAACTTTGAGAGTAGTACAAGAATCCAGAACACTGTGTACTTGAAATTATTAACCAGCCCTTCCCTCAGAGCACGACCCACAAATATCCGAGAGTGGAACCACCATGTCAACATGTACACAATAGGCCAATCCAACTCCTCAATCCAATTCCTTATCCAAGGCAGAACAAACAACACTATCGACAACAACTCTGGCATAATAAACACCAACACAGCCTTAAGAAATGCTATAATCCTTTGATTCGCTTCATACGACCACCTGCCATCAGCATTCTTTTGACTCCAAATCCTCCCATAAAGAACTCCAAACACAACCGTCCATGTCAAAGCAACAACACTTTTCAAAACCATCCTCACACCCAGCAACATTGTCTCCCTTGAGACCAAACTGTACTGAGTCCCTGCATCAAGCAGTGACTGCAAAAATCTGAGCCCACCCCAAGTGATAAAAACAGTCAATAACTCAACCTGAATGTCACGACTGTCCAACGCTTGCCAAGGATAATCGGTACGCGTCCATGCAACTATAGCAGCAGCCTGCAAAAACAGTATCAACATAACCCAAAGCTTATCGAAACTCCTAAATATATTCCAAAACGTCCGTTGCTCCACAAACCCAGTCTTCCCCACCCTCTTCCCTTTACTAACCGTCACAAAAAAATTACTACCATAATCAATAGGCCATTTCAAGCTCTTAAAACACCTATTACTCCAAAAGTACTCATTTATATCATCGTAATTCCTCCAAGCTGAATGTGGCGCCGTTCCATTCCTACTACTCTCCACCTCAGTCTTAATCGTTTGATAAATCGGCATAACCACACACTTCAAAAACGCACAATCTCCAGAATTTGAAGGTAAATATGGCCTACCGGTATTTTCATCTATCTTATCATCAAGTACATAATTCAGTTCCATAGCCATGTGATGGTAAATGTAACAGATACATTCTGGAGCAAAACGTAAGTTTGCTGACTCGCCCCATATTAGCAAATAAAGGGAAACATAAAGAAGCTCCCGACGGAGACTATTCTGGTCGCGACGACTCGACACACTGATCTGTGACTTCCGGCCTAAAAATGAGCACCAAGAAGCATAGTTTCGGAGCAACTTACGCCGGAATCTTCGGAGGACGCTCGTTTCGAGAACGCCCGGCGAAGCCGGCGGCGGTTGGAGTCGCATTTGGGCGTTGGCCAAGTGGAGGACCAGGTGTTCCCGTTGGTTCCGGACGTTGTCGTTTTGGAACCCGAAAAAGATACCCAGCCAGTCAAGAAGGTCCATGTGTGAGCCCCATTCAACGAACGGTGGCTTCCGGAGGTCAGTCACATCGCGTAAGGCGGCGGCCGCGGCGCGTACTTCTGGGTATCTGAGAGATGGGTGCTCAGCTAAGAGGTCATGGATAGGGATAATGTTGTAAATTACTGGCATCGGCGGCGGAGCTGGAGGCGCGTGTAGGCCATCTCCGCCGCGCGTGGGGTACTGACGCTGTCTTAAATTCATTGGGAAAAAACATGAAGTGGATTTTGCTTACATTTTCAGCTCTGTTTCGAGTTGGAAAGTGAAAAGTGGAGAAGTGGAGAAGAAAGCGGAAAGGATTTCGCGACGGGTTTAAGGAAATTTTAATTTTCTAAGCACTTTGGATAGTACACGAAAGTATGCTCTTCAAAATCTAAAAAATTCCTCTCATCGCGGTCACGCGCTGTTATAGATCGTGACGTGCACGATTGCAATCAGTGCGCTAAAGGTATAATATTTACTAGTTAGTGGTGCCCACGCGGATCCCACCACAAGTTAAGATAAAGCAGCCAACCGTCGAATCCACTATGATGTGGCATACACTACAGTTACAGTTTCCTAGTTTACTAAAAACGACACCGTAACAAGCATGACCAGCAGGCTAGTCGCTATTGGCCATCGGCTAATGGCTACTGTCAAGTCTTAAATGCTAAAATTAGACGTTAAAGCATGTGTAAATATTAATTAATTAATTAATTAATTCAGTAGGTGTGGGGTAGGGGAGCGTCAAGGGGTTTTGTATGTTGTGACAGAACTGAAAAAAGCAGAAATCAACGGCTGTGAATGAGCACATTAAATTTGTCTTCTGGGTAACTGTTCTTTTCATGAGGTGTTAATCGATAAGAGGACGGAATCTCTGTTATGATATTTTGTCAATTTGTGGTACGGGATTCTGTGATATTTACTGCGTAGCACGTGCTTTGCTTAGTTTGTGACTTCGTGGGCTCTCTTGTCTTGTCTCCCACATTTTTATATAGCCAAGAGGGCGTGTGTCTGTGTCGGGAATAATATTAAGAATGATTGAATGAATAATTAAACGAGCAAATGCAAATCTGATGATTGAAACAACTGTATCTAAGTGAATAATTTTGAAGAATCAATTAGATGGCTCAAGGATATTCACAAATGATGTATATACCCTTTACTTTATGAATGTCAAAAGTTTAATCCTGACCATAATTTTTTTTTTTTAATAATTGCGACTTGGGCTTTCATTGGGCTGCTATGCAACATGGGTCACATTTGGTCCGTAAATCGAAGCACACCAATAGTAATCTAAAACATGTCAACGAGGTCAAAACAACCTCAACTCTGATGCGAGCAGAATTCAATCCATATTCCATCACCAGTAATCTAAACATGAACACGACCCACGTTTAAAATGGTGGAATCGGAGTCTATCCCGAACAATGATTTCTCTGTTAGTAGCAACTGAAATGAACTTAATTGCTGAATGACAGTCCACACACATTCTAAGGTTCTTGACAATTCTAATTGTCATACCAGGGCTGGTTCTCATTAAGCCAAATGCGAGTGCGAGCTTCTCGCTGTGATATCTAAGAGAATACTCCCTCTCCTCCTCTTCCAATTCGTGCATTGCTAATTCAGACTCCGGTACATAACCTGCTTCCCTGCATCTGCCCATCAGTTCATCTAGATACTGATAGATTTCATTTGTGTTTGGGTGGGACTTGTCACCCATACTAAATAAGTAATTCTTTTGATCAACCTCTACGGTGCTATAACCAACGTGTTTCTTTAACCCTTTTTGAATCATTATGTTTCTAACCACTTCTACTCGATCCATCCTACCTGCCAAAGCATATATATTTGATAGCATTACGTAATGACCTGGATTTTCTGGTTCAACAGATAAGAGATGCTCAGCAACTTCCACTCCAAGGTCAAAATTCTTGTGCATCTTACAAGCTCCAAGCATGGCAGTCCAGACTGCCGGAGCTGGCTTCTCACCAATCACATCTTTGACAAATTTATATGCTTCATTGAGTAGTCCAGCTCGCCCAAACAAATCAACCATGCAAACATGGTGCTCAACTCCTGGCAGCAAACCATACTCTTGGCTCATGCTAGCAAATACCCGGTGCCCTTCTTGAACAAGCCCTGCATGCGCACAGGCCGACAATACAGCCACAAATGTGACATTGTTAGGCCTCAGGCCATGAGCTCTCATACGGTGAAAAAGCTCCACTGCTTCAGTACCATATCCATGCATTCCATACCCAGAAATCATTGCAGTCCAAGCAATAACATTTAATTCACTCATCATATCAAAAACCTCTCGTGCTTTACTCACATTCCCACACCTAGCATACATATTAATCAACGAAGTAGCAAGCACCACATTCACATCCAAACCCTGACCAATAATGAACTCGTGCACCCAACGTCCCAAATCAATATCTCCCAACTGAGCACAAGCCGCTAAAACACATACGCAGGTTGTTGAATCTGGATTTACACCCAAATCTCTCATCAAGTTAAACAACCCAATTGCTTCCTTAGCAAACCCATTTTGCTCGTACCCTGAGATCATCGAATTCCAAGCAACAACAGATTTCTCAGGCATTCTATCGAACAATTTCCTCGCAACATCCACATTATTAGATTTTCCATAAAAATTAACAAGCGCAGCCTGAACATGCAAATCCGAATCATAACCAGACACGAAAACATGACAATGAACCGCCCTGCCGAGATTCAAAATCGATAAATGAGCACAAGATTTAATCACGGCCGAAAAAGTATAGTTTGATGGCGAAATATTTGCTACAATCATACGGCGATAAAATAAAAGAGAATCAGCGGAGAAGTTTGATTTGGAATTTCGTATGATGAGGGTATTGAAGAGGAAGGAGTCCGGACTGGGAATGCAAAAGAAGATACGCTGTGCGTAGGTAATGAAGCCGGCATCGCAAACCAGAGAGAGGAGCTTTGTGAGCAAGGAACGGCTGCGACCGTAGCCTGAGACGATGAGGTGGGCATGGACTTGTTGCAAAGGATTGAGGCGTGGGCCTGCTTTGAGAATTGCTTCGTAAGCTGGCGAGTGGGGTTGTTTGTTTTTCATGAAGATATCAATTGGTGTTCAAATTAGTTGCATTTTACAGTGTTTCATACTTTGTAGTCAAAAGTACTCTACACTATAGCCGCGCAGCTCGCGCTTGACTGGTGAAAATTTTTAAAATCAGTTGTGAATGATGAAGAAATGTTTGAATTGAGACAAGAAGTCATAAAAGGAAAGTCAGCAGCAAACTATCAACTAATGGGTTCCTCTTATCATACTGTTTAAAGTTACCAATGTTTTGCATTAGTATCAAGCAAGTTTACAGAGCAGATTTTCGGAAAAAGCATACATAAGCTTAATGATTCAACCAGGTCTGCTCATGATCAACACAATACGATAGCTATAGAACAAATTCATGTTTGCTGCAATACATGGAAGTGTTACTAAATATTACAAAATAAATTTGGACCAAAATTACACAGCAGAAGTTGAAACCCTACGAGAGAAAGAAAAAGGTTGTAGTGAAGATTTGCTCTTCACTCCCTCTCATTCTGCTCCACAAATGCTGAAAGCTGTCTCTGGAATTTGGGTGGAGAGTGTAGGCTCAGCGAAATGTATCAAGAAGTTTCAGTAGACATACATGTAATCACTGTACATATGTGCTGTCATATTCAAAGACTGGAGCATTGCTTCCCCATTTTGGTTGAAAATAAATATAGTTAGGCCACCGTTATTGACATCTATTGCACGGAACCTGAAGCATCAAGAACGTTGTTAGTGCTGACTGCCAAAAGAACATCAGGAATGTGTTCTTGTCATTCTAAGATGATATTTCATGGGAAATTGCTTTTGAGCCAGAGGTGACAATTATCTTAGCAAGCAAATGCCAAGCATGAGCAACCATTTCAGATCATTGTAACCATAAACTGAGAAGGTGATTCACTGTATACAAATAAGCCAGTGACAATAGCTCAGCACACAGAGAAGGGCCGCAATACAAACTTCCTCTTTATGTTAGATTACATATATCACGTGAAATATCACATAGCTTACAATCCTAAATCTTATGAACTTTCTAGATGCAACAAGAAATCTTTCTTCAACTAGAAAATTTTTCAAAGGAAATCAGATTAAGAATCAAAATTAAGTATTACACAAGAATCACCCAGGATCGCTTGTTGATTAATGAAGAAAATTTTGATGGGCAATTACGTACCTTTCTGGGCCTAGCCCTAAAGCAGTACAGATCAGTGCCCTTAAAATTGATTTGTGAGTGACAACCAAAAAATTCTCCCCCTGATGAATTAGACAGAACATATCAAACAAATATATTTGAAAACAAGAGATGTAAATATAGCAAGGAACAGATCATACAGGTGTCAACAGGATCTCCTTCCAAGCCTCCCTAGCTGTTCCCCATAGATTTCTAACAGGGTAAATACCTTTTACATTAAAATTAGCTGGATCTTCTCTCCATGTTGTATACTCCTTTGGATATTTCTGCCTAGCATCCACTGCCTCCAAATTCTGAATGCGATTTAGTCAAACGGATACAGAGCTAAATGCAATGTATATATCAAAAGAATGATTTGAAGTTCAACTAATTAACTAATGCAACCAAGTTCCAAGCTAGCTAGTAAAAATACAATAAATAGAATGAAAACATGATAAACTTCAGGAGAAATAGGCACATCATCCATGGTCATACTAAAACTTTAATATGCAAATATCATTTATATGTGATGCAACACTGTGTCAAGTAAATTTAAAGAGTTTGAATTAACTTTTTTAACAAATAAAAATATACAGATACAGACCATTTTTCATGCCCTCAAGGAAAAACAGATGGGCCTCCTTCAGTGAATCAATGAAAACCAGTGGCTCATCCCTTTCTTGCCATAAAATTTCAGCAGTAGACTGCATTAAACACCCATTAATAAAACAATAATTGAACCATTGCAGGCTGAACAGTGGTATCTATATTCTATAGAATCTATACCTTAGCACGACATATTGGACTTGAGAAGCACTGATCAAAGTATATATTTCTTAAGGCTTCCCGACACCTTTCCGCTTGCCTCACTCCAGCTTCTGTTAGCACAGACAAGTTTGAGCTTCCCTGCAGATATAACAGATCAAGTTAGCATATGAAAACTTGTATAATTCTATGAAACATCGAGAAGAAATAGATATGAATCCTGTATTCATAAATAGTAAACAAATGCACTGAACACTGAGAGAAAAGCTTGACATTAAATTCACACATGACACATCCCATGTCACAAAATTGTAATTGCCTCGGCCAAGCACAGACATAATAAAAAATTTGGGTTATAATAAAAAGAAGGCGACAAACCTGAACTCTACCCTCGTCGTTCCAAGAGCTAAGACCATGCCTTACAAGAGTGACTTTCTTTGGATATGATATCAACTTCTGAGTAAGAGATTTTGTTGCTCTTCCAAAATCATATGCACCACCAGTCACAGAAGCATCATTTTGAAGTTTCTCTGTCACCAACAAATTATCAGAACCAACTTCATGTAGGGATAACAATGCTCAAGAACTTGTTGAACTTCACAAAATTATGTTGACTATATTGATAAGCATTCACATATATGCACACACATCCACACAGAGAGGTTAGAGAGATTCTTAAGTAAAGGTTTCAAGGCAGATACGGCAACTTCTCATTAATACTCCCTATCAACAGATCTCTAAAAGCTCATTACTCCCCTCCCCCAAAAAAATAAAAATAAAAAATTGCATTCCATCAGGAACATTTCTTTCTCCAAATGTTATTATTAATAGATAAAGAAAAGGACTATAAAGTGAAGAATCCATGCATCTGTTTCTCAAAATGGAAAGGCAATTCACCTTAAGCAGAGTGTAGCCAGCCAATGGATATTCCTTGGAATGTACCGTCAGTGATGGGTTAGAAGTTAGTTTACCTCAACTGCAACCTTAAGACCTCTAGTCCACATTTCTAACTGAGAATGTAAAATCACCCATTGTAGTACAAGACAACTATAACTACCCGTATAGAGGTTTCAGGACATAAAATTGTATCTGAAGATAGCAAATGACATACATTAATAGATTTGTAAATGTCAGACACTGATAGATGATCATTTGGTTTAACAACACATTCCATTTTAGAGTAAGCAAACAAGCAAAG
Source organism: Citrus trifoliata (assembly GCA_018350135.1). Lineage (NCBI taxonomy): Eukaryota > Viridiplantae > Streptophyta > Magnoliopsida > Sapindales > Rutaceae > Citrus > Citrus trifoliata. The sequence continues at coordinate 27,585,366 of CM031385.1, read as the reverse complement.
ATAGCTAGAACTATTTCAAAAGTTTGGCAGGCCATTAATTATCATAAGAAAAAGTAGAATAGTCAAAAGGAAGAGTATTAACTGGCTTAAACCAAAATACTCTATATTGTATATAATTCACCACAAAATACAACATAATGACAGCCAATTATGTCATAAAGGCCCATAAAGTTCACAAACAGACCCTCACATTCTCGGTTCACCCCTTTGCTGCAATTTCTAATGCATAATTCAAGTCAAATCCTCCCAAATGAAAATTTTCAGATGGGTTCTTGTAATTTTTCCCAAAAAGACATCTTATCTAATCACACATAACAGATATACTCACAAATCTTAACCCATCGTGGGCTTAATTCCACTTCGAAATTCAAATTTTGTACAAAAAAAATAAACTTTCCGTTTGTAACCGTCACCCACATCCAAGAAGGTTTCATTCTACATAATTCCAGAAAATTAAAAAAAAATGAAATAAGAAGCAGTTACCAGTTGTAGCAGGCAAGTCCGGACTAGAATTTGAACATGTAATTCCGAGTGTCGTAGGTTGATGTTTGAAGGCTCGTTCTCTTTTAGAATCAAATTTGGAGGTTAAATGTGACCACAAAGGAATGGTCAATGACAGAGCTCCGCAAGCCATCTTATCATGAACTGGGTTTCAAAAGCTATGTGTTTGTGTTCATCGTAGTTAAAGAATAAAGAAGCTTACAGTTAAATATTATTTAGAAGTTGGTGATTTTTGCATGCATAGCATTTAGAATTTTAGAGGGAAGATTCTACATTCTAGTGTGTGGTTAATAATATATGTCTTAAAGACGTGGAGAGGGACTTGTTTGAGCCATCTGCGACCCTGCTGGTGGTGGGGACCCCTGTAATCTCATTGGACGGTATTTTCATTTTTTTTTTTTTAATTTTGGGAGGTGAACCTTGTCCTCGTGGAATGCTAGTTCTGGGCCTGGAATAGTAGATTCGTTGATGGGCTTAATGGCCCTTTTTTATTATTATATTAATATTTTTATGTGCTCAAAAAGTTAAGAAAATTTATAATAAATCAGAGACCATGTATATTTATTTAATAAGTAAATAATATTATAATATACTATATTTATTTTAAAATATTATTATATAAGTGGTAGTTATGTTAAATTTAATTATATTTGTCATACATGCATCAATTAATTATAATATATTAAAAATATTTTAAAATTTCTCTAAAAGATCAATCTCTCGTAATATAGAGCTACTAATTACTGCTTACATGATGTACTAATATAATAAATATGTAATTGATCATTAACAGATGTATATACAATATATAAGTACACTGATTAGCTTATACAGAGGGAACAAGGGTGAGTAGAAATATTATAGGAGCAAAATTAAAGCATTTAAAACATGAACAAAATCTGCATATGCTAGGGTAGGGAACCGTCTTAAGGTTTTACACCAAATACAGGACCGAGGGCAGAATAGAGAGAAAAAACAAGAAGCAATGCGTAGGCAATTGCGGCGACAAAACCACAAACAAGAGCTCCAGTGACATGGTCACAAAACTTTGGAACTTGTCCACAGATAGGTAGCCAACCAGCTTGACTGTTGCCTTTCTTCCCTACCCGAGCTATTGCCAATGCGGCCGATATGCTTGAAGTTAGCACCGCTGTCATAACCTGATAAACCAATACAACACGACACAATAAGTAAACCCAGAAAATTAAAATCAAATTGTTGAAATTTCTCTATTACCGCATCCAGTATGACTATTAATCGCCAAAGCAGGCTTCTGGAAGACAGAATGAGAACTACGAGGGTGTAGCCACAAGCAATTGCTTCTGCGACAACAAAGTACCTATATATATATATATACACACACCAAACATTAGTCTAATAACAAACAAAAAAAAAAAAAATGAAGATTGTGTAAATAAGAATGCCTAGCTAAGAAATTTTGATAAGAAGATGAGGCGATGGTGAAGACTGAAGGCTTACTTGAATACGGGTTCATTGCTGAATTTAGCTGTGAATGTTAAGTTCAAAACTTCAGCTGACTGATGGCTTGTAACCATAACAACAATGGCAGCAACTGTCGCTCCCAAGGCTATAAGCCTCAGAAGATTGGTGATGATCCTCTTGGTCACGGTCATTTAGTTGAGCTTGGGGTTGCTTTCTAGAGAGCCGAGTTAATTAAAAGGGAAATGGGGCTCTTGGCAGAAATTTAAATGCCAAAAACCGATGAGTATAGTGAGAAATATGTGTGTAGTGGATTAGGAAGACAGATAGGAGGTGGTGCACTTGTTTTCTTTGTGTTCCTCGAACGAGAATCAAATTTGGTAACCTGTCTGTGAGTGCTTGAAATTTCCGTCCTCGCAATGCCAAATAGAACACCAATTAAGCAGCTAATCTGAAATTACACAGTTTAATTAAGTCTCTCTTTTGTACACATTGGTTGCACCAATAATGCATAGATTCAAGCCTTAAAAATGCAATAATTTTGCTGAAAATTATTATCTGTGTTTCTGTTCACCTAACAAGGTATATGAACCTGTACGGCGGTTCCAATTTTTGGGCACGTGGACACCGAGTTGCTTCTTATTCCTTTCTAAACAATTGTTTTACATGGCAGATACACTTGGTAGCTACCGCCGGTTTGTAGTGGAAAGAGAGAGAGACAAGCGGATGGGTGGGTAGTTAAATGTCGGTAACTCAATTTCCACGATAAGTTGTATAAACTTTGGTAAAATCTAATTAATTAGGCACAAAATTAACTTCTTTTTCATCATCTTTGGCAGGTTACAAGATTTGAAAAATATAGTCTCTGCCATACAAAGAAGAAAAAATGGAAAAATACCGAAATAAAAGCTATGTGATATTATGGTTTGCGCACAAATCATTTGCAACTAATGACTTGTGCTTTTGGATGGTAACTTTCACATGAGTTATTTGCTAATATCTTGTATGTTTCTTCTAATTTAATGTCATATAGGTATCATGTCATCATTTATCTTGCATGAGATCAGATGGGACATATAAAATAACTAGTTTTAATTTTGCCGATAATGCTATTTTTGATGATACAAGTCAACGATGAATTAGGAATGTAAATTTTTTAAACAATTTTATTATCTACGCATAGAATTTAGGAGCACAAACTAATCAAACTATAATGACAAAGCCTTTTACTAGAACCATCTTGGGATTATATAATTGATTTTAGTCGTATAATTAACCGTGAATAATCTTCCATTTCCAAGATGAATTCATAAGTCTAAACAGTAAACACTCAAGACCTCTTGTGTATGTACAACATATAAAAAAGAAAAAGAAAACTACAAGAAGACAAAACAAGACTGGTCTGATACAAACTTCACCGCATTCATGGAAGAGAACACCTAAAGAGTTTACAGAGTAAGCCAACTGATATCAGAGAAGACACAAAAAATTAGATAACAAGTAAACTAATTTAAAAGAACAATACAGATTATATTCACACACACGCCCTCTTATATTCTAAAAATGACCCCCTTTCCTTCTCTCATTCACACACTTGCTTCCATATAATATGAAATTGCAGTGAGGCAGCATGTATTTGGCCAAAAATAATAAAAGAATTACCACAAATCAAACAAGAAAAATGACAAATATAACGCAGATTTCCTCTAAAGATTCTAGGAGAATTCTTATAAAACCCAATGAAGCAACTAATACATATAAAAATTCATGCCTTTAAAAACTAGTTCAGCAGCAAATAAAAAGCGACTTTGGAGCTATTAATAGAAAGAACAAGAGTTTCTGCTTGTTATATGGAGAAATAACTTAATTTTACTGATAACCAAGAGAGAAATTTCAACTTGTGCTGCATGCACAGTTGATTGCTGTTATCAAACTGAATGCTCTCATGAAATAACATTCTTGTGCCAAAACAGAAGAGGATCCATTGACCAACAAAAGAGAGATAGAATAGGAAAAAGATAAATAGCAGATGTAGATACTTGATCACACAAAGAAAGAGTTTCAAAAAGTAGGGAATATAAAAGAGGATGGCTTTGTAATTTAGCTCAAAGAGATATTTGTAATATAAAATTGGTGCAAAGAGAATTAATATGGATTCATATATCCCACACACTAGAGAATATTTTCCATATATAATGGGGTTTAAGATGAGAAGAGGGTGGAGGAGGAAGGTTGACTGAGAAAGGTGTCACTAGAAAGTAAGCATATAACTTCTCTCGCACAAATTAGCATCTCAAAAATATGTAACAGCAGGCAAATCATTCTAAAGAAATAATTCATGGCAGCAGTAGAGGTAGATACCTGTTGATTTTGAATGAAAAATGCTTCCTCCAGGGAAGGCCGAAGCAATTCCATCATTTGAGTATCTTGGAAGTCATAGAAAATGTGCTCTCTCTAATATATCTTTGTCAGCTGTAAACCCCAAAGCCCGAAACACAATGATAATAGGAATTTCAGTTCGAATGTATGGAAGGGTAGCACGAATGTACTGCTCTGAAGAGCCCTGCAACAAATTAAATAGAATGGAAACAAAGTCAAGTTGTAGATGCAGTAAATGAGAGGTACTAATAGCTGCTTTGATAGCTGGAAAATAGAATAAAGATAACTGATAAAAGAAAATAAAAAGCCATCTTCAAACACTAAAAGGGTTATCATTACCCCTTTGGCACTAGTCCGAGAAAGCATCTGCACAAAAATCGTGCTGGGTGGCCTGTTTTGGGGCTCTGCCATGGAACGAACTTCTAGGCATACTTGTTTGGCTGCCTCTTCTTGAAGACATAGACATGATTGGTGCTCATCTTCTCCTGAGCAATCAGAACCTTTTCACTTCCATTGATAATAAAATATCCACCTTGATCATATGGGCATTCCCCAAGCTCCGTTAAATCCTTCTGTGAGTTTTGATATAGTGTGCAATAACTTGATTGAAGCATTATAGGAACCTAGAAATGCATTAACTGGTGAGTTTTCAGAGATAAAACCAATCCCTTCATTAAAAAGAAAAATAATAATAATTAATAAATGAATAAATAAATAAACTACAAACTTTTCCGATAAAAACTTTAGTGAAATCTTGGGTTTCAGTGACTTCTTCACCATCATGCCCTTTCTTTATAACTCTCTTCGTAACATCCTCGTACAAAGGAGCAGAGTATGTTAAATTTCCTCAATCTTGCAGCCTTTGGGAATAATGTGGCAGTCTCTCCATCTGATTCTGTCATCATCGGTTTGCTCAGACATATCTTAACCAAAACTGATCTTGTAGATGGTCTGCACATAATCCAATGTCAGTAAGTTTCAATTTCTATTTGTAATTCATTAAAATACTCATTGGCCGCAGTTATATTTTTCTGTAATAATTAACTTTTTAATTTTATTTTAGCCGATAACAATTTTAACAAAAAAGAGATGCTTGTACATGTTACAGCTTCGTCAGGTGGAAACTCGAGTAATTTATATCACTTATAATGTGTACAGAATGCTTGTACACATAATAGCTTCTTCAGGTAGAAGCTCAAGTCATTTATTAACTTCTTCATAAATAGTGTATGATTGTAAAACCTCAGCAAAATCAGATTGTTGACCGGGATTGTGTTGGGATTCAGGGCGAATCTCGATATCTGCGGATTCATCAACGATTTCTTGAATAGTGTTCTGATAACGAAACCCTTTTCTTCAAAATAAGCTGAAATAACCGCCCACGCATCCTCCCGTGCAATCTCCTCCTCTTCATCCTCCTCCTCAAGCTGATGCTGTTCGTAATCACTTTCTTCTTCCATCATCATTGTGTAATATTCAAAACCTAGGAGAAGAGCTCCATAAGAGACTTTTGATGTAGCGAGACGAGCTCTTGAAAGGATTCTGGGACTGCTCGCCGGGAGAGGGCGGTGTTAGCGCAACCCCTTCTATTTTAAAAATTTGATTGCTAATTTACAATCAACTCCTTACTGTTTCCTAAAACGCAAGCTACTTATAAGTTCGTCAAATCAATCAACTAAATCCTTTTTTTACTAATTAGTTAATTTCATAATTATCGATCTATTATAAAATTGGGATAAAAAGTAAGTTTATAACCTGAATTATTATTACGTGTTAAGTAATAGGTGGGCAAACTATTAATAATGAGATAATTTCGCAATACTAATAAATTAATGACATGTTAAAACACATTGTAAATAATATGTCATTCACCAATTAAATAGTAAGATATTACAATTAATTTACTTAAAGTTATTAAAAATTATCAATTACTAAATAAATGACATATCAGATGTCACATAAGTTGGGATGAAATTTTAAGATATCTTTCATCACTTAATTGTTCATTTAAATCATAGTTTCATTTATTTTATAAAATCTAGTATGGGGCACCAATAGCATCTTCAAAATTAAGTAGACATTTATCTTTGGTGTGATGATTTATGAATCCATTGTACCGTATTATTGTAGACTTGAAATCCATGAACTTTAATTTTTTTTTTCATATTTGTTTTATATGAATTGGAATATATGAATAGTATAAGTTAGATAGCCATATAAAGATGTTTGGTCTTGATAAAGATGAAGATGGTGAAAGAAAATAAAGAGAGTAATAATATAGTGGAGAAGATGATGAAAATAGAAAATATAAAGAACCTTAAAAAATGGAGAAATGAGTGATGATCTAAAAGATTGAGAGAAAGAGAGACAGTGCATGTGTGAGAGAGAAGAGAAAAATAGGTAAGGAGATGAAAGAAAAAAAGAGCATGCCTTTGTATGGGTGAATGAGACATGTATATGGTAAGAGGAGTGTATAAAAATTAGGATTACATGCTATTTTTAGGTTAAAAAGAGAAAATATTTTTAGGTCTACGTATTATATTTTTTTAAAAAAAAGATAAACATATTCTTTTTGTACTAATTTTATTATTTCTCATAAATATTTTGAAGCATACAACATTAACCATTGATTTCTATATTAATTCAATGTAGTTGAATATTTCAAATGACATTTTTATATTACTCAAAGTATTGTACTTATTTTACCCTTATAATTGTCCACGTGCCATTTATTTATTAGTTGAAAAATATCATTACAAATTTAGTCCAAAACATACATATGGTGATTATTTCGGTTTCACATGAAATAATTGAGATATTTTAATTGATTTATATATGATTGTTTGCATGTTAACATTCCAGCTCATATGCCACGGTCATTGCCCAAGAATGCCGACTGAGTCTGAGTAGGAACCCCCGGCAGAAACAGGGGAAAAAACAAAAGAAGAAAAATGGCCATGGCTGTTTTATTTGGTCAACCCGGTAAAGGATTAAATCTAACGGTTGGGTGGTAGTAGATGACTTTTTGAAGTTGTGGGGATTATGCAATAAATGTCAGTACAATTGGGTGTCCGATAAAATTAACGCTTATAAGAGAACCTTATAACGGTGCGGTCAATTAAGTTGTTATATTCATTTCATCAACATTCGGAGTTACCATCGAAGTCAGATTCAAATGGAAAACAGAGAAAAAGAATCTATGGAAAATCAAGAAGAAAATGAAGAAGCTGGGCCACCGCCAGGGTGGCAACCCATTCCTCCGCCGTTACCGGTGCCTTCACCTTCCGGTCAGTTACCATACCCATTATGTAGTTCTGTTTATGTGCGTATTTATGTGAACTATATCATTTGTATTTTATTTTTAAATACCCCGAAGAAAAATGTTTTTATTGAATCATCAGTCGGAAGCCGTTGACATTTAGGTATAGTGTTGTTTAGTTTCATTTGAGTTTCTGGCGTGTTTAAAGGTTGTTGGCTTTTGTTTCTGAGTAATTATCAAATTAATTATTTCATATATTATTATCAAATTGTCAAATGAAGAAAAGGAAAAAATGAACTTATGGTTAAATATTGCAAAACATATTCTCATGGAAATGTTAATTAACTAATTTATCCAATGATACATAGGTTGTCAATACAGGTGTGAATAAGATATGTGTTTTAAGTTGAACTTTGATTTGCTTTTCTATTGCAAGAATTCAAGGTATTTGGTGCATATTTTCATGTTTGCCCTGTGTGGTACAACTTGAGGGTTCAATTGGCATGCCAACATTCCTTTGTCTGTGACTTCAATTATATCTCCTATCACATTGAGTATGATCACCAGTGAAAGTTTTAATCCTTACATGCATTTTAAGTGCCGATTTGTGTCACATTGGTGTAGTAGTTGCCAAATGATGACAACATGGATTGGTGTAGCTAGAGTGAATTCTCTGTCTCAAGAGTCATTTTGGTTGACCTTAACCTGTTACCATCAAGGTTTTACTGGATCTATAGGATTTGTTATTGATTTATTTTCCGTTCAGTTATGATTTTTCCTATTATTTGTCGTGCTTGCAAGCATAATGTCACAGCATTAATTGGTTTGCTAAACTTCCGACAACTTTGCCTGTTCCGTAATTATGGACAGAAATGGGTCAAATGGTTTGTGGTTCCTGCCGCCGACTGCTTGCGTATCCACGAGGTGCCAGACATGTTAAATGTTCATGTTGTCAGACTGTCAACTTTGTGCTAGAAGGTTCTTTCCTCTTTTCCTCATTTGATTGAACTGAAAATGGTTTCCATCATAAGTACTATTATTCTCTTACTATTATACGTTGTTTTGCCAACCATACCTAACAGCCCCAAAACCTCCACTTTTACTCTCTTTTGTATGAATAAATAAATAAATAGAGTAGAAAGATTTCATTGTTCGGAATCATCCCTGTATCTCTTTCCTCTTGCTACTCTACCACGCCCTTCAATCTTTTGTTCTTGCTAACTATGTAGCATATGAAGGGGGATTGCAATACATTTATTTCGAAGGCAAAGGTTACATACCTCTGAAATTCTGGGTTATAGCTATGACTTTGTTAAAACTAATTCAATGCCTATTTTGGCTTAACCCATTAACATCATTGCAGATACACCTTAGTGGAGTAAAAGATCCTTGTGATTCTTTTCCCACTATTTATTTTATTGAAAGAGGCACTGAAGTCATCTAGTGTATTCAAATGATTTTATGTCACGTTGTTGATTATTACTCGTACCTCCCCTCGACCACCCCTCTTCTTCTTGTTCTTTTGCAATTTCAATTTTGTACCAGTACCTTTTGAAGATGAAACAATTTGTTTTGACACATCAGTGTTGAAGCACCTCTACCTCAGGTGAAATACCCTTGTGTTAGCAAATTCTATGACCTCGCATATAAGGGCACAGCGTAAACACCAGTGATCATTCATTGCACACATAGATGCAGCAATGTTTCAACCATACATAATGATAACTAAATATTTGATTTTTAAATGTGAAGAGAATATTGTCAATTTAGCAAAATTTGTTTTACAATCTTCAATGTGATAGGTTGGTTAAATTTTTTTAACCGTGTCCTTTATTTCAGCTCATCAGGTGGGCCAAGTTAAGTGTGCTAGTTGTGCGGTGTTGCTGATGTATCCATATGGAGCTTCATCAGTCAGGTGTTCCTCTTGTCATTTTGTGACAGAAATTGGGGTATGTGAACTATCTCTCTTTCTCTATGTGTGTGATCTAGCAAACCTGATTTGAGTATTAGACCAATTAGGGTTGGATGTCTTAAGTAGGAAGGCAGAGCTGGTGGCATTTAAGTGGAAAACCGTTACCCACCAGCTAAGTCATGAGTGCCACAATGAATTGTATCCGAGATGGGCCCTGGGTCCATATCATGAATTTGTTCAATGAGAACTCAAGGGTGAGTAAACTTATGATGAATAGTTGTTCAGGGCTTGGGGGAATGATCCTTTCAATAATTTTTCAAGAAACTATAATTCTGCATTTAATATCCACATAAATACTTGGGACAGTAGTGAACTCAGTACCTAAAAGTTGTTTTCGAGGTACAACTATAGGGGCAAAAACTCTAGTTATTATCAACTTCGTGTTAAATAGTTCTCAAGAGCTATTATTATGGTAAAGCATGCTCTAGAGGTTTTAAATTTGATCTGCTGATGTGCATAGACAAATTACTTATCCGGAACGCTCTTTTATCAGTACACACGGGCTTGATTATTATTCTTAGTGTTCATGGTGAATTACTGACTCCTTGTAATTGCATTATATTCAGGACCACAACAGGCGCGCCCCATGGTCTGTTCATCAGGGCCAATCCGCCCCTCCCTCCAATACAGTCCGCTGAGCTTGCAAATTTTTCTTTTTTTTTTAAATTCATTTGGGTCTATCCTTGATGATATGATTGACTCCATTTTCATCCCTGCATGTTGAGTTGCTAGTCAATTGTACATAAATAGTGAATCATTTTCCCATATTTAATATTCCAAGTTTTGGGATGTTTCCAGAGTTTCATTTTGTTTTTAGTCCTTTTTCGAATTTTCCTTGTTGTTGAGACTTCTGTATCGGAGAATTTCTTGGGAAAGATCTTTCTGATGTGTATGATTTAGACAGTCGTGACCTAATTATTAGAGCAGAACAGAACATGAAATTAGTTTTTAGCACAACAAGTAGTTCAACACATTTGCTACGAGACTGATTAGAATGTAATGCACAGACTGATTAGAGAAACCGATACCGAAACCGAAACCAAAAAAAGTCGGCCAACAATAAGCATTCAAACGGCTTGGGCGGACAACTAGAAACAGGACCTCACTGAATAACGTTGTGATAGATGATCTATTTTAAATTACAAATGATCCTTTTAGTTGTGGTTTACATGTACTTGGAATACATATAATCACCGATAGGTTCATCTATGAAAAATGAATTTTTTTGCCCCCCACTTGATTCCACAAACAATATAATCACTACTAGCTTCATCGATTTCAGTATTTCACTTGAAACTTTTGGGAGGTGGTTCAGGTGTGGCCAAGGATGTATCCGGGCCAGTTCAAAGGGCATTCGTATGATTTTAATTTGCTATTATTTAGATATTTTCGTGAAAAATAGACATGGAATGATTTGCATACAACCCCCCCCCCCCCCCTCTCTCTCTATATATATATATATATATGAGTACTAATTTAGTTCAAAATTTTAAACTTTATTAAAATTTGAGAAAATTATTTAAGTAAATATTACCCGTACAAATTTACACTTTAGCTGATATGGAATAAAATCATTAGCTACCGAGTGGAAGCGCGTGAATGATTTTAAATATTAGCTTCAAAGAAAATGCGGGCGTTTGTTTACAAAGTACTTTAGATGTGCTTTCAAAAATTAAGTAGGAGAACAAACATTGCTTGAAGCTATTTTTTGCTTCTTAAGCTTTGAAAATCGCGGTCGACATTCCCCGTTTGTTAACAGGTTGTTTGGTACACTTGTGAAATGGCATTCATGAATCATCACCACTTGCATTTTCATATCAAGAAATTGTTCCGATGCAGAGTATATTTATGATAATGACGAGTTTTTGCTTTTTCAATTAAACCCCGCAGCATCTGTTCGCCCAGGGATTGTGTACAAATTGGACAAAGGCACCAGTGGATTGCTTGTTTGTTTTTCCTGATGGCTGAATTAGCAATTAGGCTAACATGCATTTTCTTTTATCTTGAAAATATTTTTATATGTCAATGGCAGAACTAGCATAACATTCTCATGTTCATTTATCAGAACATTTTACGCTACATGCTATCCACAGAGTGTACATCATCACTCTTACTTTTATCTGGAGTGCCCTCTCAGTCTTCTGGCTGTATTGAAGTTCCAATTGGCCGTGATCAAAACAACAGGATTCGTGTGGCTGCCATACCTGGATCACATTAACATGAACATGTACTGGGACGTCGTCCCACTAGCTGGTGACTCAGGGTCCTTCTCCTTCTCTGTTTGGCATTAAGTAGCATAGTCTTAACAGTTGAATCTATCTATAGCTAGTTAGGGAGGTATAGACAACTTCAATATATGAGCATGAGGTTTTCTTTCTTCCTGTTCCAGTTGATTTTGCCTTAATGGCGGTTGTGGATTTCAGCCCCTTGGAATTATATGTTTGTAATTACTATCTTATGCTAGAGTTGATGAAAATTTCACATGGTCCCCCAATTATGATGCACGTTTGCTGAAGTTGGTTGAACCATTATCAGGTCACTCCTCTATTAGGTTGTGAGATGTATGGAGGGACAAAGAACATGGCCATGTCGCTGCTTCAGCCCAGAACCTCACCTAGCTGAGCTCTCACGGAAAACTTTGTGTATGGCCTCATCTGTTTTCTCCTTTGTGTATGCCTATATCTAGCTGCTAGCATTTGTTTACAAAAGTTTTGTTACCTAGGTTCACACATCCCCACACGGGTGGAAAAAGATACACTGATTATGTTCGCTACCTTCAGATTTCTGCTGAGATTTTAAGCCAGCAACAGGGAAATTGGCACAGAGACGCTACTCCAGCCGAAACGATATTAATGGCCTGATGATTATGATTATTTTGAGTATATCCACATTTGAATGCAAGATTGTCTTCGCAACAAGGATTCCGTGGATAAGGCTTCTCATGGAAAGTGTGCGCTCGAAAAATGAGTTATTTTTGTTACCTCCCTAACGAGGGTAAGTTATTCATATTTTTGAATTGTAATCAATACGATAACTCAAAAACCGGGTAAAAAGAAGTATTTAACAATAAAAATTAAAAAAAAAATCTTGACAGCACACGCACTTTCACACGTAGCTAGAGCAAAGTATCTGTATATATCTTGAATTTCAGAATTTACCGTTAGTTTACATATGTATATCAAGGCACCACCCACATCCCCCCACCTTCCTATTTATTAGTGAAAGTACAAATACCAGATCACTTATCTGAACCTCACTCTATTTATCAAATGGCGGCCGAACAAAAAGCTTTTCTACCCAAGGCTCCGTTTGTTTCAAATTGCCCTGTCCTGCAGCTGGGCTGCCGGCTATTTTTCTTTTTTCTTTTTTAAATATAATGATCGCGTTCTACTCCAACATTAATTTGGCCTAGCTATAATTTACTTGACGGTGTTTCCCAAACACCCATCAACTTTTTTCTTGACAGCTATAGCTTTTATCCTACAAACTTGAGCTTAAAAACCAAATCAACTCACTACAAAACAGACCATAAATGGCTGTGAAAAGGATTCAAGATATCGACATCTTAAGGTCCTGCAAGGAAGAAATAGAATGTCAGAAAGTTGAATCAATGAAAACTCAACACATGTATAAACTCTGTAAGCCTCCAAAGCTATCTTATTCTAAAAACAGGACAAGCTTTTGTATTCTTAATTTTCAGTGCCTACAAGCACAGCTAATTTATCATTGTCATTGATTTCAAAAACATCTAGCTGGGTCTTTTTGGCTATCTATAAAATGGTGATTTGGCCATAGCAATTCCATTTTGGCAAAGCACCGGCCAAGAACATGAAGTCCTTGCCTGCATTAGGAACTTATTTAGGAAGAGAAGCAGGCCACAAACTCATGAATCTGATTCACATTACATAAAAAATAATCCCGAAATTTTAACAGGTAAATGTGCCGTATACCATTGTATCAAGATGCATACCAACACATATTAAATTTCATAAGCATAATACCTTATGCATGTTTCACAAAGTTGTCAAAAAAGATGCATACCAACACATATTAAATTTCATTAACATAATACCTTATGCATGTTTCACAAAGTTCTCAAAAAAGATGCATACCAACACATATTAAATTTCATTAACATAATACCTTATGCATGTTTCACAAAGTTCTCAAAAAAGATGCATGCCAACGCATATTAACTTTCATAAGCATAATACCTTATGCATGTTTCACAAAGTTCAACTATTTTTTTCACCAATTACCTCTTTATGTTATTGCTTAGGCTTTGTACTCGTGAACATGCATCCATTTTGTGGCTGACCATTTGTTCCCGCTAATCACAGGGCAACCGCCTAGCATCAAACATAAATTGAATTTATCTAATTTAGTACACCATGCTAAAAGACTGAAACCCGTTTGTTAAAACTTTCAGTAAAAAATAAATAAATAAATATATAAATAACAAATAAAGGCCAATTTTTTCATTCTAAAATGGAAGACAAATTGCTGCATCACTTTTGAATTACAGTTAAAGCTATGGAAAAACAGAAAAAATGCACAATTACCAACCATGCAAACTTGAAGGATCTAGTGTGGCATCAGGTCTCATGCTCCAAAATAGTAATGCATCACCCCTTTTTGGTTTTACGGAGAGACCTTGTTTGCCACATTCAGACAACTCGTTCCACCACCGCACGGAAGTAAAATTTGCATTGGCAGCAGGAAACACTGTCTCGCCCCCTTCTTCAACATCAGACCTGAAACAACCGTAGGAAAAAAAAAAAAAAAAAGTGCCAGAAAGGCAAACATCATATATCCATGGAAAATGCAGCTAAACAAAAGTTTAGGTGCATGTTGAGCATATCCTGAGATGTTGGCGGAGGCAATTAGTTCTTACAAATACATAAGAAGAGTAGCCATTCGTTGGCCTCCATTCTTTGTGTTGAACTCATCAAGGAAGTAATCATAGTGAGCATCATATTTCTGTCCAACTTCATAATGGAGGACTTGAATTCCTTCTCCATGCTCTGTAGATTGTAAGGTTAGATTGAATAGACCTCGGTTTCTTGAATTGATAAGCAACTAATTACAGTAAAAAAGAAATTTACACATTTTTCTCTCATAATGATGAGCAACGAAAATAATAAAGAGGCAGGCAGCAGAAACAAGGAAACCTAAAATAAAATAGAATAAGTTATACTTAAGCAAGTGAGCACACTTTAGCAAAAAGTATTGTGTTAGAAGTAAGTAAAACAATGTATTATTGCATTTAGATGAGCATGCAAGATTTCTGGAAAAGGCTTTTTTGAATTGAGATGTGCATTGTACAAACAAACTGATTGAAAGGAAAGCCAGAAAAATCATGAACATAAATAGGAACTCTGTAAAATCTATGCAAACAGAATACAAGGCAAAAAGTTCAAAATAAGCACATGCAAGCAGGCATCTGAGTTTCATATTTATTAAGAAATAAACAAGAGAATATGTTTTAAAAAGAATGAGCATAAGGTACATCAATTTTTCTTGAGAAAGATTAAGCACCTTTCAATATCAAACAAAGAAAAGCTAGTCAGGACATAATTCAGAAACCCTTCATCTAAGAAATTCAACTGGAGCTTTTAGAACTTCAGATACTCACCCATGGGAATAAAAGTGAAGTCTGCTATCCTCTTCTCAATTCCCCTAATAATTCTATCTTGTCCTCTTTTCAGAAACGTGCCAGAGCTTGTACGCACCCTATAGACAAGACATATCAAGTTCCTCAATAAATATGTTAACCAAAACGTAAGTTTAATTCTCTTTTTTTCTTTTCCTCCCAACTTAATCCAATGTGCCAAAAACAAAAAAATGGAGATAGAACAAGGAAATGCAAACCTGCTATCTTTGCTTTGACCAGTTTTGCTATCAACAACTGTTGACTTTACCATATAAGGTTTAGCAAGATCTATTAAGTATTCACATTCTGCCTTGGACTGTATAAAATCAAATTCTCAAGTCAGTATTATTTCTGAAAAATTACCAACCTATGTTTCTTGTTTAATTAAATAAACAGAGCAGCAACAATTAAAATTAAAAAATAAAGAAACTAACCAGAAAATTATGGTAAACAAAAGCTCTAGGCTCCCAAGCAACAATTTCCGTCCACTGCTCTCCTTCTCCTCCGCAATACTACTACGTCTGCGACAGAATTTGCAAAGATATTAAAATTAATAAAACGTAGCAAAAACAAAATGTTCGAGATCATCCAGAAGCGCTGTGTTTACTTTAATTAATAATTTAAGAAAAAAAAGGAGTCGCAAAGTTCGATCACATACTTTTCAAATGCGCGGCGGCGAAAGGAGGTGAGATCATTTGGCGGAGAATCATCGTCGCCGATTGGAATATAGAAAATTCCCATACCAAGAAGCATCAACAAAACAATCGTTAGCATGAATAGCATTGACAGAACCAGCGTTAATGTGGACCATTTCTTCGCTTGTAATCGAGAATGCCTCAATTTCACCATTATTCTCAAACCAACTCACTCAAAACCCTAAATTGAAATCGATACCTATTTCTTGAATACTGTAACTCCACCTCAAAGGATCAGTTTTTTTTCTTTTCTTTTTATCTTTGAATTTTCTGTTTTACTGTTTCACTTTCTTTGACTCTCTATTCATTGTTTGTTGAGATGCGAAGCTAGTACCGTCTTTTCAACTCCGATTCGCACTCTGGTTTTACCATCTGACGCCCCTTCATAAACAACTATATAAGCATAAATTTTCAAACGGTAACGAGCTGGGAATGGAATTTGAATGACCAAGTTACCCTCGATTGTCGGTGAGTACTCTTCGTATCCTTTAAAATTGCAGGAAAAATAACAATTGGATCCGAATTGTTTCACGAACTCTCGAATCACAAACATAATCTCTCCGATTTGCGCCAAACAAGTCCCTAACTAAAATTGAATTCCCAAAATACCCTTATAGAACTAAATCTTTTTTGGGCATTGTGAACTCGCAATATAGGGAGATGTTAGGTACAGTCATTTCGGTGTTAGGGTGGCATTTGATACAAACGAACAATTATGTCTTCTTTTGAGAATTGGTAAATAACTAGGGAAGCAGATGCTATTAACCAAAATACCAGGAGAACGGAGGTAGTACTGTCATTATGTCTGCCGAGGGGTTAGGTATATACATTTTCATTTCAGCATTTTGGCGCTGTGGGCGGCACAAGGTATTGGAACGGAGCTGGACTGGAAACGGGAAATTAAGAAATTTTTTTTCATCCTAAAAATCTTGACCTTAAATCATAGTTGTCTTAATAATGACGTGTGTGTATATATATATATATATATATATTGAAAATAACACAAAATTTAAGTTAAAAAATTACAGAAAATTAAAAAAAAAAGATCTTTTTTTTTTTATAAAGAAATTTTTTTGTATGATTTTTTATGCACATATATTAGTATTTCTTTTTATGGAATAGTTACTGTAGACACAGCAGCGAAGATTTATTTATTTAAAGTTACGGGAATCAAGATGCCTCCCGTTCCGTCGCCTATGTGCAAACTGTATGCCAACTCTAATCCGATTTTTCTCAGTGGCTCATGTAACTGCTGCTTCTGCATGTGATTATATATTTAAAGATGGCTAAATAATCCATCTCGCCTACTGTAAACTCTTTCTTTCGCCAACAATTGATTTTATGATCAGGATCATCTCCTAATCTGATCTTACTGCTTCTTCTACATGTGATTATATATTTACAAGATGGCTAAATAATTAATTTTGCCCATTGTCAACTCTCTCTCTTGCCGACAATTGATTTTAGGATCAAGATCCTCTCTTAATTTAATCTTCATTTAAGTAAATTTTGTTAATATGATTGGTGATTAATAAATTAAAAATACAAGTGGTACAAAATCTATAAAAAATCATAAATATTCAGATCAAGAAAAGATCATAATCTTTAATTTTAATGTCGATTTGAAATTCTATGCTGGCATTTGATATATATATAGTGAATAGATGCACTTATACATATTTTTCATTATCCAACTATCAAGTGCAATTGTGCAAATTTCATCTGCATTCCATTTTAAAATACAATGCTAAATTGTAATCAGCATCATTTTCCCATGAGCTAAGAACACAATCACAAATCTTATCAATGGAACCTAATGGGCCTCTAATATCAATTGGGCTGATTTTAGTTTTAATGAGATAAAAAATAAGAAATAAAAATTGCAATATAATAAAACTCCTCTATCCTTTGTGATGATACTCTATATAGAAAAAAATTTCATATAGTTCTAAAAAAATTTTAGTCACAATTTGAACCAACTACAAATAAAAATAAACTCTACATTCTAATAAGTTATAATTTTTTATATCCCATCTTAACAAAATTACCTCCCTCTACATGATAATAATTATATGTATATTACAAAAATATATGCTATGTTCCATCATAAGTTTAAGATAAAATAAAATATTTTTCTAAAATTATTTGGGACAACAGTTCATTTTGTAGAATTTTAAGATAATTTTGCATATTCCTAATACTATATAGATATAATATCTCATTTTTTAAAACTACTTCTATATTTTTTATCAAAGTCCTTACATTAGATTTAACATGCTTCATTAATTAATTATCAACGTAACTTATAAATATACTTTACCTCTATATCACTAGAATTAAAAATAACTAAGTCAAGACAATAATCTTTGCAACTACATCGCGAATAAATTATAATGAACTACGTTGTACTATGTATGATCTATCAGTCATAATGATAATGCAGTTGCACAGCTGCTGCATTCACCAAATTTCGGTAAGCCACAGATTTGTCCAAGCGGCCTATTGATCCGCCGTCTGATTGATTTAACAGTATAAGTATCAACCAACTCAAATAATCCTACATATGGGATTAGTAAATCTTCTTCTTCTTCTTCTTCTTCTTCTTATGCGTCTCTGAACAACGGCTCCTTCAACTTATTGCTTTGACTGATGCATTTGATGCTATTATAGCTATTGGCAAATAGCATGATCGCAACGGCATCAAATCGTTCAATGGCGTTAAGAGGTGTTGGGGTCACAGATCATGCACTTTTAGCTCGCCAGAGATGATTTAATTAATTTATTTACGAGGAAGCTTAAATTTGCAATAACCCTATCACATGTATAGAAATTCTTATGAATCCGCATGAAATCTGCATTTAGTGTCCACACTGAAGAGCTCTATACACACACACACACACACACACACACATGCCTGCATGCTATATTTAAAGATAAAGTAAATGTATACCAATCTCAACATTAGAAAATAGAATTCGAGTTCTACTTAACTCTATATATTCTTTTGTTATACATGCATTTATAGTAGTTTAATATTGGAAAACATATTATTTCTTATTCATCCATAACATTCTTATTCATCAATAACATTCAATCACAATATTATTAAAAACTTAGCTCAACATTGAATACGAATCATAAAATATTATTATTAGACTAAAAAACTAATAGTTTAATTACCGCCACTAATTTTTTTTTTTTTTTTTGTGTTCTAGCTATATATACGTGTCTAAGAACAATCAATACATTTTCTGTGTAGATCCTTGCTGATGCGTCATGCATCTTCATCGGGAACCGAAATTTCTTGCCAATAAACCCTAATTCCGTCTTTAAACAATGGCTTCTTAACCTTCACGTATCGCGTCTTCATGTTGCCCGGATACGGTGGAGTTGCACTTTTCTGCGGAGGAAGTGATGCCAGATCCTTTAATGAGATGTATTTTGAACGTTTAGCCTCATCCATGCTTACTTGTACTGTTGTACATGCGAAGTAAAACTTACGTATTCAATGCAATCAACAGTGTCACGCGGGCTAGGGCTACCCTTTGAAACAAAGGAATTGGCTTGATTGATGGACAAAGTTGGTGGAATTAATTTAAAACCCAGAAAAGGAAAACTTATGGGAATTGACTTTCTATTGAGATCAGGGAAAGAAAGATGAATTGAGGAAAAAGAAAAGGGTTTAAAAGAAGCCATTGACGATGAACACGAACCAAACACACTCCATTATCACCTGATGAGTCTCAAACAGCGATAAATTTCACAGCTTTAATAAACCAACCATTCACTTGTACTTGCTCAGAAAAAATGAAAACTTGTAAATTAGATTAGGAGATATGATGGTCCTATATAACGTGTTCTACAAATTCCACTTTAAATTAACAGCAGTCTTCAATGAAAGCAAAATTACCGGAAATGCCACGTTTAAATGACGTCGATAATTTGATTTCAAAATCGAACTTAAAAGGAAACAAATATATTTTGCATTATTATAAACAACCTAAATTCAAGTGTCTCACGAACATAAAGAATATCCAGTATAAAAAACTTTATTGCCTTTTTTTT
The DNA here is from genome assembly GCA_018350135.1 of Citrus trifoliata. NCBI lineage: Eukaryota > Viridiplantae > Streptophyta > Magnoliopsida > Sapindales > Rutaceae > Citrus > Citrus trifoliata. The sequence goes on along the minus strand of CM031385.1, from coordinate 27,565,402 downwards.
TTTCCACAAAGATAATACTAGCTCTCTTCAGTATTAATTTGTTTCATATGTGTTATGGTTTAATATGGAATTTATTGGAAACGAGCATTCAGTGATTTGGAATGCCAATTTTTATCATTCATTCCCTAACTTCGGGTTGCTCAAAATTTGTAAATATACTGTCTATACATAGCCAGTGTGTTGCAGCAAAACAATGGTTAGTTGCTCAAAATTAATTATATTGCTCAAAAGTCAAATCAGTTTTTCATATTATATAAATCATGCAAGTAATTTTACGCTAGTGTTAAATGGTTCCTTTCAATTTACAGGAAAACTAAATCTAATTTATTTGAAGACTTATAAGTACATAATAAGGCAGATATGTGTGTGTGCGCATGTGCGCGTGCGTGCATGTCCAAAGGAGAGGGGGGAGCGCGAGATCTTCGCAAATTTTATGGTAGTTCAAAAGTATATATGGATTGTTTTTTCCCAAATAGCCATTCTCATTTATCTGTTGATTCAAAACTTAAAGGTAATGAGATAAATATTGTAGAAAATTCTTCATCCGAAAAAGAAAATCAGTACAATAGAGGGTAAATTTATCTGGAACATCTACTGCCTTGTTATATTCTCTTAAGATATGACAAATCGAAAAATCTTACTTTAGTTGAATAATTCGTTGAATCTAAAAAACAATACAAATATGACAAAACCAGAAATATTGCTTTGGTTGAATAAGTCACTGAATCTCAGGAATAATACAAAATACGCTGACCTGAAGCCAATTGAGTTATGCACAACGAATCCGACTCAACTAACTATGGAGATAAACCACTCTTATTAATGAATCATAAACCAAAGCCTAAGGCTTTCGCCTCAGCAACATCAACATCATCGGAATAAAACCATTAAAAAAATTAAAATCCATCCCACAGACACCGAAGAAAAATCTTCACTCCAGCCGGAACTTGTAACTCCCAAATACATCGCCTTGAGACCCCAGCATTCTTTATCTGCATGGCCAAATAATACCCAGATTTAACAGAATACTCCCCGCTACGGTCAAAATGCCACAAAACTCGAGCCCGGCAAGCCTGAGATGGCAATATTCTTCTAATGCTTTGAATTTTTTCTTGTGTCATTGTCTTCTTCACGAATTCGAACTTCTTGCCAATATATTTTAACTCCATCTTTAAAGAAAGGTTCTTTAATCTTGACATATCGAGTCTTAAAGTTGCCTGGATATGGTGGAGTTAGTGTTCCCACTTTATGTAGTGGTATCAGATCCTTCAGTGAGACATACTTTGAAGGCTTATTGACGTCAGCCATTGACACACAATACAAGTGATTAATTATTATGAATAGAAATATTTACGGATAGAGTATGGAGGAAACTCGTTCCTTTTATATATGATTATTAATAAGATCCTGTGAAGGATTAGAATACTAAATTTCAGCAGTAATACGAATTTTATTATGAAAAGTACTATGTATTAGTTGTTGCTAAGGAAAGGTATATATTTGTAGCAATCAAGATGGGGTAGTTTACCTTTTATCATAAGGATTGAATTAGATTGGCCGATCAATTAAAGGATAAGTCATATTATAATTAAGTGCATTTGATGGATTATCTTTAAAAATAAAATTAACATATACAACTTCTAGAGTTTTTATGAATTATCCTTTACTGAAGCATTATGGCAAATTAATCCACACAAATATTTTCGTCCTTTTACACATTGGCGCCTTATTTTTTTATTTTTTTATAAAATATTTATTCTTATTGACTTGTGTTTCTATATTACAATTTACACAGATCACAGATTCCATTTATACTGTTACAAAGTTTACCAGTTGCTTTTGTATTTGACAATCATGGCCCTCGTACAATAATTTTTGCTCACTACAAAAAAACAATGCAACTCCATAGATGATGGCACTAAGGTGATGTTTGATTGGGAGAAGAGAATGGAGGAGAAGAAAATATTTCAAATTCTACTTTTATTTTCATTGTTTTGTTGTACAAAATATATAAAAATTTAATTTCCATTAGAATTTAATATCCCTTATAATATAAAATTTGAATTCTACACCAAAGAGTGAAAATTTTAAATTTCTCTTATATTGAAAACTCAAACTTCTAAAATTGCCATTCAACATTTTTACTTGTTTAATGCTATTAATAATAATTATTAATAATTTTATTTTATCAATTTAATATTATAAATAATTTAATATTTAATGAATGATTTAAGAAATTTAATAAAATAAATAAACTTATCTATTTATTTAATATAAAAATATATAAATATAAATTAACTATCACCGAACCTCCGCCGAATAATCACCGGAGCCTTAGACATCGTCAGAAGCCTCTGAAATTCAACATGAAGTCACCTACCACTGTTGACTTTTGTTGACCGCTACTGTTGACCGGCTTTTATTTATATTAAATTATATTAAATAGTTTAGTATATTAAATTATTTTATATTTTTATTACATATAAATCATGAATTGTTTTAGAACTTTTGAAATTAAAAAAGTTTGGTATTAATATTAAATTATATTTTATTACTAATATAGATAATTTAGTATTTAAGGTAAAAGATAAATTTGTCCAAAGAAAAAAATTGTAATTACTTTTCCTATCAAATTTTATGTCAAAACAAATAATGAATTTAATTTCAGTATTTTCTTCCACTCATTTTTTATCCTTTTACCTCCATTCCACTCGTTTCCTCTCCTCCCATTTCTTAAAACTAAACACCACCTAAAGGGATGCCCTTCAAAGGGAATGGATCAACTGATCAAGGGAAAGGGCAATTACAACTAACGGACCACTTATAGAACTAGCATTAATTCCTAAATGTTACTTGATATCTATCAATTACGGAAGACAGAAACAGAAGACAGAAGGGGCCAAAAGCAGAAACAACATGCTAAATGAATAAATTGAAATTTTAATGAATATTAAGAGCACGGTCAGTATTAGCTCATAAAACCTAAAGGAGAAGCATTTCATAATTCGCAATGTTGAACCATAGTAGAACGGAAGGGAAAGGCGTGCGTTGGAATAAACCAGTGTGGGTTCACCAGTGCAGACATACGAAAGCAAAGAATTTCTCTGCCTACTAATTACTATTTAGACAACAAATGTTGATATTATTTTCTTGAGTTCCTGCATCCAAGATGAAATACTAGCATATATGCTAGTGTATATTGGTTTCTCAGAGATGGTATATCATAAGCTTCTTTCTTAAGGAAGAAAACGTTACTAGTTATATGTTGCAGAACTCCTTTGAAGCAAATCTTCAATCATCAGGCAAGAAGTCCTCATCTGAGGCATTGCCGAGAAATGAACCGATAGTTTTCCTCAAAATGCTGAAAGTTTTGTCATCCTGTTTTCCAAAAAGTAAAATCTAATTTATGGCTATTAACATGAATTCAAACAAACCAGCAATCTAGCAACTTGATGCATATAATTTGCTTACCTGCTTCTTCTTTTTCAAGGACGACTCCAAGTCAGCAATTTTATCAGCACAGTATTTCTCTTGTTCAGATATCAAACTCTTTTCTTTCTTCCCTGATTTCAAAGAGCCACCAGATTAGTGGAATTAAGTTTCTAACAAGAGGAAACAGAATATTGTTGCTTACTTAGTTGTTCATAGCGCATGAACAGTCTTTCCTTGTCCTCTTCAAACTTGGAAATAGTATCTGTCAGTGCAAAAGATAAAGTTATTTACCAGTATCACTTCAAACAGAATCATATCACTAAGCAAGAATTTTTTCTGAGTTGACAACTCTAGTGTTGACTGGTTGCAGGACATTGACCAATGGTTTAGGCCCTATTTTTTTCATTTTCCATACTACTTCAGGAAAAATGCAGCCAACAACTCAATTTGGTATGTATTTCGGGTAACATAATAACATTACAACAATGCTACCAGCCTAGACACAATGGGATTGTGCTTTGTTGCATGTACAGGGTACTTAGAGAGAAGCTGACAAACCAAATTACTTTTAAAAACAATGAATCCGGTTTGAAAGACGCAGTTTAAATATGATAATGAAAAGTAAATAAATTAGTTGATGACGAATTCATACATAAATGTACAACATTGTTTTGAGTTTAAATCCTTCTGGACCAAAAGAAACAAACAGCAGCAGGGCATACCTTTTAAGACTTGAAGATGAGCAGCTCTCTCCTTGCAGAATTTCTCATAAACATCTTGGAACTTGGCAGTCTCATTCTTCAAGCAACTTTCACACTGAAAATATTTAACCACATATCTTATCCAAACAATCTATTGGATAACTCTAAAAAAAAAAAGCATAGCTAAACCTAAAATTCATCTCCAGCAATCTTAAGTCAAGTTCCTTTGTTCACATCAAACCTCTTTTGAGCTCTTCGATAGTGCCTTAGCAAAACTCTGTCTGCAATGAAAATGCAAAAAGGTATAAAATAGCATAGTTTGTGCACAAATTAACGTTAGATGTTCGATCTGGTTACTGAAGTGTACTAAGAGATTTAGATTTTACCTATCCTTCTCGATTTTGGACCTCAGCTCATCAAGCTTAGACCGGATTTCAGTAGCAACACTGTATCGAAACATAATTTATTCACTATAATTGCAGAATTGGTACATAAAGAGCAAAGGAAGCACAAACATAACAATATAACTTGAGCACATTTAACAAAACACCATACTGTTTTTCAAAGTTGAAAAGTGGAGCTTAGGTATCTTATATTTATAGCAGCACTTACAAGCAAATATGCTTTTGCAGGAATATTTATCATTATTTTTATGCGATCCATGGTTATAAATTTTAGCTAGGAGTATCAAATGTTTCTCAACATAAACACTTCGAGTACATTTCAGATCTAAAAGATACTCTCAAGAAAACACTCATCAATTCTTTTCTAAAAATCATTTCAGTATTTTTCTAGCTTTCAGTAACAAAAAGGCTTCGATCGTTCTTAGCTGATGTAAGTGTGAAACTAATTGTTTGCATTGTTGATATATGGTAAATGAAAAGGAATATCAAAAAATGAAGTGACTCAAGCTGAAGGTACTATCGAAATTACAGAAGTTTAAATGAAAAAGCAAATAGAAAAAATTCAAATGAATCAGATACATCATCATTTCATTTGGTAGCTATGACAAATGCTTTACGCATCATGCACAAGCAATTAAGAATCATGAATCATAAAAAATTGAATTAAAAAAGCAGAATCTAATAAGTCACCAAAAATACGAAATAAATAATCTAACCAAACAATAACTACATTTGATATTTTTTTAAAGAAATTATTATAAGCAAATTATAGGCAAATAAATCTTCAATGTCCAAGCTAAAATCATTTAGCGAGAAAAATTTACCTAGAGATCGTCTCTTCGTTCTTCTTTTGACCGTCCCTCTGTGATTTCTCTCTGATCTGTTGCAGCGCCGACATAATACCTTTCAAGTCACTGCAATTTCATCTCAAAAATCAGAACAACAAATCTTCATCAACAAACGCAAAATCAAATGTTGTTTTGGAAACGGACCTTGAGAAATGGGGATCAAAATCGTCCACGACTCGGTGTTTCGAGTCCGATACGGTGTCGGACCCTCGTTTTCTGGAGATCGATTTTGCGGCGGACATTTTCAAATTCAAATGAGATGTGAGAGATAGAAAGGATTTTTTCGGATTTGAAAAAATATACAAGAATGAAGGTGGTTTCAGGTTTTATATGCGTGGCTGAGGCTGAGGCTGAGGCTCAACAAAGGCATTTTGTTTATGGCGCGAACTCTAATATGTTTTCAGTTCAAATTTTCAAATTTCATATTCTATTTATTTCGTTAATTCGTTCTTTTTCTTTAAATAAATTTAAAATATTTTCTATATCAAAAAAATAATAGTTTCAAGTATATACTTTCTTTTAAGTATTTTGTTATTTATTATTATTTTTAAAATGAATTTGACTACTTTATTTGAACTTGGTTTTTGTAATGTCAAAAGTAAAAACTTAATTAAAATTCACTTTTGCTATTCATAGTTATTTTGAATCTTTCCCAACAATTTAAAAAAATGAAAAGCTAAAAAATAATTAGATCTTCTAACTAAGCTATTAGTAAAAAAAATAAATATTTTATACTTTATATTATTTAAAATTTTTAGGAAGATAGAGCAAATTCAAACTTTACTTAAAACAAAATTTTAATAATAATTTTTTGAATATGATATTAAAATAGATTAGTTTCATTTTACAGAAACAATTGTCAATATTTTATTTTTTATTTTATGTTGATGAAAAATAAATAAAAATTATATTCTTTTAAAAAATCCACAAAAGACCACCGGTTAAGATGTTTGGCCTCAAGATTTAAAACAATATTATTATTTAAACAGTTTAACGTGGATTTTCGCGCATTTTAAATTTTATACACGTCGTGGAAGTTCTTTTTTTTTTTTAATATTATGAAAATTAAAATTACAAATATAATTTGCAGGCAGCCATGTTTGAAATAAATGAGAAGAGATATTTGACCAAAAAAGTAGAAAAAAACAGAAGATGCAGAAGAGAAAACAAAGTTTGAAATAAAAAGGGAGCTTGAAACACGGGCGTTACCCTATTACGTCAAAGAATTTGAAGTTGAACACATAAATAATTTATTGAAAGTTCATATTATTTTTTTATGTTGATTTTTCGGAAATTTTGGTAACGTAAGACAAAGTAAATGTAACTCTATGCTAATGGATGGGTGGGATCATTTCCAGTATAAATTTAAGATGTGTTCACTTTGTCGCTTGAATGCCCTAGCACAAAGTATACGAAACAAATTGCCCTGTTCTGTCACTGCCTTATTTAATTGGAAAAAACTAATTTATGAAGCTTTTACAAATTGAGGGCGAAACCCAAAAGTGGCATAGGAGTTGTGCTTTAGTGTCGCTGCCTTGTGTCGTTGTTCTATCGAAATTCTGTTTTGTCGTTAATAAATAAATAGACGGAGGAGTTTCTCATAATTGATATTTACAACAGTGTCTGATTTATTTATAATATTTTTTTGAGTGCCTTGTCGTTACGCGTTAGCACTGAAAGGCTTAATTAATAATCAACGATAGCAAAGTTAGGCACACATCTTATCTTGTTGATTGTGGTCACCGCCCTCACCGGCCTTGTATTTGGCGTTATTCTTTTAATATTATTAGCACTGCAGTATTTTTTTTCCCAGCGGATACAACAGGGCATGAATAGTGAGGCCGATTATTTGTGATACAATCTTGTTAATGGGTTAAAAATGTTTAAAATGACGTATCATTGATCAAATCAGATTTATATTACTCACTTTTACTAATTATATCAAGTTGTTTTAGAATTTCTGACATGTAAATCAATTTATAATTTAGTACTGGGACATAAAAACGGCAGCAGCAGAGTTGTCGTTCCCATGGTACAAACTCGTATGTGCCATTCATGCCCAAATATAATTTTCTTCAACAAATGACGGAGCTTGCTATGTTACAGACTCTGTATGTAACACAGCAAATGGGGTGCTTCCACGCGTTGCAGGAGAGAGGAAAAGCAACCCAAACTCATTAGCGTTTAAAACTCTTTACGGGGGTTATATTATATTATATATAACATAACATAACATATAATAAAACTTACGAGTTGTCACATAAAACAATTTAACTTTTTTATATACTGTAATTTTTAAAATTTTGACTAATATTTTAAAAACTATCATATATTATATATGATGTAATATAGCATATTATTTTATGTGATTATCAAAAGGATCAAATTCATATCTGTCTTAACTTTCTCATAACACAACCAGTCAAACACGATCCGCCAACCTAAAAAATATTAAAAAAATGATAAATGAATTTAGAAATGAAATTAAAAAAAAGAATAACGTAATGTGATTGTTAAATTATATATATTACACGGGTCCGCCTACGTTACATGTAGTGTAACGTACACTCAGCCTATGCAATTTCATCTAGCTCCTTATCTTTTATGTTATTTATATTTTATTCATGAATATTATAAATTTTTTGAAATGTAAAATTTCGTTTAACTCCTTATACTCAATTTTATTTTATTAAAACTCTAAAGTATGAATTCGCCCCTATAATATTAAATTCTCAAAATAACCTCCATTTAATTAAAAAATATAATTATTGTTAAATGAATTATAATTATAATTATTTTTTTTATAATCATAAATATTGTTTTTAATATATTATTGTTATTAATAACAAGAATAAAAAGCATTATAATTAATTAATCTATTAACAATAATTAATAATATTTTTTATTAAATTGTTAATAATAATAATTATAACAATTAATGATTATCTATTTTTTTAATATTTGGTATAAAACTTATTTTTATAATAAAAATTGTTATTATTCACACACAAGTCACTATCTAAACGCAAGGTATTTTTTCAGTCTCCGCTCTCCTGGCAGTCTAAAAGTCCACACACGCATGAGACCTCCTAGCCCAAACAACTCAAAAAATATTATTATAATCATAAATATATTAATCGGAACTAGTTTATTCAAAATAAAAGTCTCCGCTCTCCTTTCATATTTTATTATAATCATAAATATATTAATTATCATTGATTATTATTATTATTATTATTATTATTATTGTTATTAACAATTTAATAAAAAAATATTATTTTACTTATGTTAATAGATTAATTTAATATAATGCTGTTTTTCCTGTTATTAATAATAACATAAATATATAAAACAATATTTATGATTATAATAAAATATAATTATAATTATAATTCATTTATAATAATTATATTTTTTAATTAAAATGGAGGTTATTTTGAGAATTAATATTATAGGGACGAATTCATACTTTAGTGTTTTAATAAAATAAAATTGAGTATAAAGAGTTAAACGAAATTTTATATTTCAAAAAATTTATAATATGCATGAATAAAATATAAATAACATAAAATATAAGGGGTTAGATGAAATTGCATAGGTTGAGTGTACGTTACACTGTAACGTAGGCGGACCCATATTACACAGGCACATGGGCTGCATAAATACTGAATCGTTGACCAAACATCTGCCCGTATTCCATGGGACTGCACTTTTTCTAATCGGGTTGGTTGTTCCTCTGCATCCGTGGTTGGTGGTAGATATTTGATTGGTGCAAGGAATAAATTAATAAAATAATAGACGTATGTATCTCAGTCTCAGTTAGAGACGGTAGAAAAATAGAAGTCCGCGCGGGATGAGTTTATGACATTTTTACCATTCTAAGAGGTAACAGAATGATTTTATATCTCATTTTTTATTCCAAAAAAAGATAAAAATTATTTTTTTACTCAATTTTTTATTTGAAGAAAAGAAGAGGATGAGATAGAATCATAATCTTTTTTTAATTTTTTAATTTTAATTTTTAAAATTATTAGTGAATAATAATAAATTTGTAAAATATTAATTAATATAAAAATATTAATGTAATTTAAATTTAACCACTACCCAAACCTCATAACCCCTCAAATGCATAACTTATAAATCAAATCTTAAGCCACTCTCTAACAATTCTACTTATCATTTTCAAATTATTTGCACCGCACCAACACCAACTTGTCATCATCTCATTATAGCTTAATATTACGTCGCGCCTTCATCTCATTAGTTTAAGTATTTATATTTATTTCATCTATTTAATTATTTATATAAAAGTAGTTTTTTTTATTGTAAGATTATGAAGATTAATAGAAATAATTATTTTGATGATTCGTATTTTGAAGTGAGACTCTTATAATAAATTACTATTAATGTAAGATATATTACCAAAAATTAATTTAAATTTTATCATGTTAATATAATTAAATTAAATTCTGAAATTAAAAATATATTAATTACTCTAGAATCGGAGCCCTCGGTATCTGTTGTTATTATTCGAGAGCCACCGTCTTCTGTGACGGAGAGAAAGAGAGTAGACGGTGACATATGCAACACATTGGGAATAAATACAGTAATCTCTCTCCTTCTCGTCGCCGTCCCTACCAATTGCAGCAAAATTGGTATATTAACATTTAGCACAATTATGGGACATAAAATAAAAATCAGATATTATTGGCGGATACAATTAATATATTCATTTTTCGAGGTCAATAACGTATGAGGGGGAGAAAGCAAAAAAATATTTTTTCCATTGTTACTAATTAGGAGAAAATTATAATGCAACGGTGTACTGTGTTATTATTGCACCCAGTTATTGAATTCTAATGAATTGATCATCTAAATAGATCCAACGAATTAATGTAATGGTGACACGGTATCACGGTTGTATAGTAATCGGATTTAATTTTTATTAATCAACTGGTTTGACATGACAGCACTCACGTGGCAAGTGCACGTATGACGCTACAGAACGCGGTCGAATAAGGAAAGAGCACACGCGTGGAGCACGGAGTGGATGACGCCATGTCAGCAACAGGGCTGATCCACGCAGTTCGATTTATGTTGCAAATTCGCAGTAGTCATTAAAATCTCTCTCCTCGACCATTCGCTTTTCATCGTCATCGCCATCCTAACCTCACTCCCTTCTGTCGTCTCTTTACTCTCTCTCTCCTCTCCCTCTCTCTCTTCAAATCGCTGAAACTCTTCTCAGGGCAGAAGCCTCGGGACGCGCCGTTTTTGTCTGCCTTCGGTATGTTATGCATCTATTCTTGTTCGTCTGGTTGCGATTCTCTCATGCTTTATTTTGGTTTCTGTTTTTTTCAATTGTTTGTTTTTGAAATGTAGGCTTTGTTTGGATTGCCTTGAAATATTACAAACTTTTTAGCGGTTGCTTTTCTTATGAAAGGCTTCCTGTTTAGGCTTGACTAGTAACTTTCATATTATTTTTTTGCGAATTTTTTCTGGAGAAATATATCTATTTGTAGTTTATAGTCAATTTTGGGACGTTGCTAAGAGAATTAGACGATATATATGGTAAAATTTTGCGCCAAAATCAGTCGATAGATCTCGTTTTTGAGATGGTTTCATAATTCCAATTGGAATGATGTTTCGTGTTTGAGGGATAAAGCCCCGAAGGATTAGATCTGCATCATTATATTCCTTTTCTTTTTGTCAGCAATGTATATTATCTAATGATGTAAATTGGGTACTTTCCAAAGAGATTGAACAGGTTTACGAGTAAGCAGAATCCTTTTTCTTTATTCCTGTTTTATTTTTTATTTGACACCCAGTGGATAGACTATATTGGCCTATTTGTTGCTGAATATATAAATTTTAAAACTTGAGGTTTTTTATTCTTTGATTAATAGCTTTAATCAAACTTGAGCTTAGGCTCTTTTTGGTATTGTAGAAAAAGCCACTGTTAATGTGGGAAAAAAACTGTAATTATAGAATAAAAGCTAATAGTGTATAGAAAATATAACTTTTAAATAATAATTTTATAGGTTTTTTATCGTGCAGGTAGTGGATCAAACCACCTTAGCTTTCAAATCATAATAGTTAAAATTTACCAAATACTTTAGTGAAAGCTATAGATGCTCAACCTTAATAATAAATAGAGCCTTAATTTTAGAAAAGTTTTTGCCGTATATTGAGCTCCTTCATAAAATCATGTGTATTTTGCGTATTGGTTGAGTTGTTGTAATATGTTTATTTCAAATGTGTGGAACTTTGAAACTTGTGGTTGGTTGTTAGATTCTTAGGTTTTGGAAGCCTTTTTCTTTGAAGTCCTGATGCCAGAGTTCTTTTTGTTTTCTTTGAGCTGAATTGACATTAGAAGTTAGGTGTTATGTAGGTCTAGATTCTAGAAATACGTGCAAATGAGATGCTGAATATTCAGGATTTTTGTTTTTTATTTATTTTGGTCTTTGTTCCTATTCCTATTCAATAAAAGCTGGGGGACTTTGCAGCTGGTTATTGCTTGGAAATTTTTTATCTTGTTTGGTATTAAAATTATATGATATTCTGGGTACCAAATCTCAAGCTTCCCCTACTTCTTCTTCTTTTTTTATTTTATCTTTTTATTCAATATTTACTTCTAATGAAATTAACTTGGTACTGTTTTATCATGCTTTGTCTTAGGTGATTTGACTATCACATTCTGAGCTTATTTATGCTTATGTTACTCAACCTACACACACACACACACACATCAACTTGGCCTACATAAATCAAAGTGGAAACTGATGTTGGGTTGAGGAGGATTTGTGAGAAACAGCATTTTACTGGTGTAGAGAAAGTCGGTACTTATCTTCAGAAAAAATAACTGCTTAAATTTGTAATTGTGTGTCTGAAAATTATTTATCCTCATTGGACTTCTCTCATGAAGTTTTGGATTTCTTTCTTTATATGATTTTACATATACCTAGTATGTGATTCAATAATGTCCTCAACTTGCAAGAAAACTTAATTTTTGAAAAGAAAAAAAAAATTGGTGCTCGTATGCCCTTCAAACTTCTCTTTTGCAAAGCACATCATAAAGCTGTTCCTCTGATTTTTCAGACTCTGTATGTAGGAAAATGAAAATTTCCAAACAGAACTTAGAATAGAAATTATAGAGGAAGGTAGAAAAAGAGAAGGGGGAAAATGTTGACAGGGCATGTATCATATGGTGTTTGTACATGATATATTCTTAGGTCGTGGGTCCTCTCAGTTTCCTGTGTTGCTTATCCATTTCATAGATAAGCTGCCTCAGCTCTTAGCTTTTGAGTGCACATTAAGTCATCCTCTCAGTGGGCCCATTCTTGTTTATTGTTTTCTTAATCTGCGTTCCACCAAGACTGATTTTGATATTAGTACTGTTATATATATGTATATATATCTTCTGCACATTTAGTTGCTTGAGATGCTCTTTTGCACATTTTGTCCACTAGTGTCTTGTTGTAATGCAACCTTTTTGTTTTTACTTTCATCTCCTTCCTATTTGTTTGTTTTCATTTGTTTGGTTGCAAGGTGAGTGTACAGTTTTTGAGATAAGGATATTAGTCAATCTTGGAACCAAGTGCTAATAGAGTTCCACTTTTTTTGAGGTCTTTCAGAGTCAAAAGGCATACTGGTAGCTGTTGCAACTTGTGCAAATAAATTGATGGCCTTTGAGCAATACTTTGCCCGTGAATGGAAGTCTATTGCTAGTGCAGCCACAGGCTCAGAAAATTACAATGGTTGCTTCGATTGTAACATCTGCTTGGACTTTGCCTACGAACCGGTGGTCACCTTGTGTGGCCATCTCTACTGCTGGCCCTGCATCTACAAGTGGCTCCATGTTCAAAGTGCCTCTATTGCGTCTGATGAGCATCCACAATGTCCGGTATGCAAGGCTGATATTTCACATACAACAATGGTACCCCTCTATGGTCGGGGTCAAACTCCAACTGAATCTGAGCCAGAAGGCAAGGTTTCTCACCGAGGTACGGTCATACCTCCAAGGCCTCCAGCCTTTGGCAACCAAGCTCTTCTATATCCTACATCCAATACCGGCCAACAGCTTCCTTATCGTAATCCTTATCAGAGTCAAAACTATGATCCTCATGGACAACATTCATATGGTGGTTTTGAAGGGAATTCTCCATCTCCACTGCTCAATCTTGGGGGCACTGCATTGTCTGGATTTCCGCATCCGGTAGTTGGTATGTTCGGAGAGATGGTCTATGCAAGTGTGTTTGGAAATTCGGAAAGCTTGTACACATACCCCAACTCATATCATAGTAACCCCAGGTTAAGAAGGCATGAAATGCAGGCAGTCAAATCACTGAACAGAATTTCAATTTTCCTTTTCTGTTGCTTTCTTCTGTGCCTTATTGTATTTTAAATATAGGTAATCCGCCTTCTATTCCTTTTTGTATAATTTGTAAAGAAAACAAACGTAAGCTTATCAACAGTGTAGATTAGAATATATTATATATATAGAGGATATGTATTATATGAGATAATGGTAGAGAATTTGCTACAGCTTGTGTACCACTTTCTTCCTGTGAAATTAATGTTACCGATCATTTGAACAATTTTGACGTTGAAGACCCAAAGTTTAGAAGCAAGAGATGTGGGTGCCAACGCCAATGCCGTATGAAGTTAGGCTCTTACAAAAAACCATATCTCCACTTTCAGTAGTGGTTTCTGTGCTTTTTGGAAGCACTGAAAAAAGAAAAAATAAAAATAAAGCAAGGTATATGATTCTATGGAATATATCTTAACTTTGGTAAGGCAAGATTTGTTGGTATGAGAATAAAAGATCAATGCCGCTAATTAAGAGAAATAAATTAAAAAATAAATAAATAACAGAGGTGGGTTCCAACTGCCACGTTGAGGTCAAGGCTTTTGTCATTATCGAAGACGAAAATTAGCGCACTTGTTCGTTCCTCCATCATCATCATCGATTCCTAAATTGGTAAGCATTGAAGGATTGGAGGGTGCCTTTTTTTTTTTTTTTAATTATATGGTATTATTGTTAAGAATATAATTCATATTATATAATATTATAATTAATATTATAATTAAACTATTATTAAATTAATTTTTATTAAGTACTGTTTAGATTTTTATTTTTTTAAATATTTTAAAAATATCTATTCTACTTATTTTAAAATATTAAACTATTACTGAAATTAATTTATATAAATATTTATAAATATCGTTTAAATTTTTATTCTTTTTAATATTGAGAGATATTTACTACACTCATATTTTTTTAAAATAATATTTTTATTTAAATTAAAAAAAAATTAAACCCGTATAATATATTATAGGGACTCAAATTTATAACCTTACAATCATAAGGTTGGCCTTTCTAAACACCCGTTGATTGGGAGAGTACTTTTAATTTAATAAAGAAGAAACCAATTTGATCATCGACAGATTTTGTTTGGGCATGCCATGACAAAGAAATGCGAGATGTGAGCAGGGTCGGTAGTGGGCTCATTATTAAATTAAGGAATAGGGAACATTAATAATTGCTATAGGCGCTGTCCAATCAACTTCATTACCTAACTTTAATCTAACAGATGATTGATTCAGCTAAGCTAATCTTAATTGCCACGTCGTCACGCTTCTTATCTTTACTCAAATGGAAATTGCCATCACCCCCTCACTCTCATACCCAGTTGCCAAGCAACGTGTCCAAATCCTCTTCAGACTCTCCCTCTCTCTCATGCCCTGGTGCCCAAGGAACTGAGTTTAATTTCAATCCTATTTATATAAATGATTAATTAACAATGTTCTCTATCCTATTTTTGCATCAATTAATTTATTGTTTTATAAGCTATTCTCTCCTCCTTTTGAAACTTCTCTCGTCTAACACCACCCAATTATTAGCAACTTGTAAACTTCAACCTAGTTGCTGGATAGATATATCTCTCCTTTCGGTGAAGATTTTGGACTTATTTGTCTTGTTTTTTCCTTGATCACTTTTTACTTCACCCAGATCTGAATTTGTAATGAATTGACAATTTTTAATTGTATTTGGTGAGGTATAAGTAACATCACTTTCTTTTAGTTCCAAGGACTTCCAACTTCATATCTAAAAGATTTCAAACTTTTTTTTTTTTTGTGTATAAAATTTATCACTATATTAGTCAGAATGATTGAATCCAAATAATGACCAATGAGATTTAAAATGGCTAATACAACATACTAGAAAGATAAATTTATACAAAGTAAATAAACACCAGCATGTGTTATAGCGAATGTGTAATTGGTAAAAAATTTGTCTGATTGAATGAAAGTCCTACTTGATAAACTAACCATTTCTTTCTTTGTTTTCTTTTTATAAAAGTGGGCAGTTTTTAATAAAGTTGGTTGCTTTCAATTGGTATAAGTAAAATCTAAACACAGGATGATTGAAAAATAAAAATAAAAATTCTCATGGCATGTAAAGCAGATGTGCATATCAGACTTGCATTATTACTTTTAAGCCCTCTTTTCACTCATCTATTTTAAATTAATCAAATTATAATTTATTGTAACGGTGGACCGACGCTGGCACATAACTCGATAACTCAGTCAGAAAGAAGACAATTTGGTGGCCAAAAAATAAATAATACTAAAGTCAACAAATTACAAAACATTGAATCACGGATGTCGCGGTGGGGAGAAAAAGAAAAGTGCTCTAATCCATTATGGTAGACAGAGATGACAAGACCCGAAAATTTACTCAATCAATCATTTCATTATCTAGAGACCAGAGGTAGGCCTGTAAATATTTGATTCACTGGTGTCCATTATTTGAGGGATTCTTATTTTATATATATATATATATATATATATATAAGGTATATTTATCTCATATAAATAATGTGTTAGTCTTATACATATATTATTTATGTAAAAAAAATATATCTTTTATGTGGGATTGCCTTACTCAAGGTAAAATTATTTACTAAAAGTGGTTGGAATTTAATTTTTTAGTTTTGGTGATGTGATTGTGATATGTCTATTTTTATAATTTGAAATTAAAATAGTCTATTAAGTGGGGTCCAACTATTAATTAATTTAATACATAACTAAATTAAACATTGTCTATTATTTATTGATTATAATTGACGATAAATAAATAAAATATATATATATATATACATAATTTTTTTAAATTTAATATAATAATAATCAATTTTCTCTCACTTGCGTGAGCAGAATAAGATATTATACTTTCTTTTTTTAATACAAGGGATTTTACTATATTAAATAGATGAAATTTACAAAATATGAAAATTAATTTAAGTTCATATTCTATCTAATTAATGTTTTATTATTTTCTTGTAACATAATATTTATTTAACATATTATCAGTTATTTGATTATGAAAAAAATATATTAATTTATTAATAATAATAAAGTGTTAGTTTATTAATTCATAAAATCATTTTTGTTCATTTGAACAAAAATTTTGTATTTTTGGTTTAGTTTTTATCCTTAAATAAAAAGAATAAATTTAATTGTCACACTTAAATAAATTGACTTTTATTATTCCACCTCAACATTTTAAATAGTCATCAGCACAAATCCATACGGTTAAGATATTTCATTAACTTAATTAAAGAAGGGTAAAAAAAATAAATCTAAACAATTACTCTATTTGAAAATAATTTAAATATGTCTTTATTATTTTTTGTAATTAAAAATAAGAGTAATAATTTTGTTTTATTATTTTGTTTCTATATTGAAATTAATTTTAATTACATTTTAATATTTATCATTTTAGGAAAATAAATAAAAATAAGATTTTTTTTTATGTAAAACACATTAATTAGTTTTTCATATTATAAAATGCATACTGCTTTATAATAAAAATTAAATATTCATGTTTACTCTTAGGATATCCATATTCATATTGGATAATTATGTATTTACACATAGATAGCTAATAAATATAGCCACCTGCATTTTGCCATCCATAATTGACAAGAATATGACTAATTAAATAATTGTGTCAAACTTACCACTCAAATATATATATATATATATATATATGGCTAAGTGCTGGAAGACAACATTATGGTCATGATTTTTTATTTTTTAGTTTGGTAGGGAAATGAATTTCTTTTTCTTTCCCCTTCAATTCTAACAAATTATGCATTTTCTTCTCTTCATATATTGCATTAAAAAAAAAACTAATATTGTCCAAATTGAGAAGTCTGCGATGTCATAGTGTTGTGTTCATGTCGGCATCTTCGAAAGGTACTTCTAAAATAGATTGTGACTTTGAGAAGTATCACAGGAACTGGAAATTTTTAGGCGCAGGACCAATGCGCGAAAATATAAAAAAAAAATTATCTTTTTTATTTTTTTGACATATAAATTGACTCTATTATAATTGACCTAGAAAAAGACAAAAAGAGGTACGGAACCCATGTGACAAAATAGTTTTACCCTATCAAGTACTCAGATTTACTAGAAAAGAAAAGTAAAATGGGGGAGCTGGCTAAGTTACAGCGTTACAGATGCTACCTATGCCTGCACTTGACCGCCATTAACCAATTAATCATTAGAAATTACTGTTTTCATTTCTTAAATTTTATATATTGTGAGAAACAAAGCAAACACTGTTGAATTTCAAACAACTTTGACGCAAGAAAGTATGGTTTCATTAGTTGGAAAATGGAATAGAAATTGTAGGAAGAAAGACGTGAAAAAAGAAAATGAAAAGTAATCATCAGTGCTCCCAATCACCCTTTTATACTCAAATATTTTCATTCATTCTTTAGAACTAATAATACAAGTTTCATGTTTTCAAAAAATACTAATAATAAAGTTTTTTTAAAAAAAATGCAATCAATACTTAATGATTATTGCTTGCATAAGATGGGCCTTTGCCCTAATAATTCAATCAGAGCCCACATCCGATAGTTTTTCATTTATTTTGAAGACACCGTACGTTTGGAAGTAACATAAACATTCTCGGCATCATCTCCGGCGCCGGAGGCAGATAAGATCAAACTTCGACTCCAAAAAACGATCTAAAAAGGGCAGCAAGCACTTGCAAAATGAAGCGATATATAAAAATTTGAAGCACAAAATTCTACATATAACTTCCAAACTTAATTGTGCATCCGGCCTCCCTTCATCTTTCGGTCTTACTTTGAATTGCCAAGAACAACGACCTGGTTGTGCTCATTGCACTTTTAGCTGCTGAATTTCTAAGTGCTACTCAAGGTTGAACCTTTTTTTTTTTCCTGTGGAAAATATGTTGACAAAGCTGAGGAGGCGTGATATAGATTAGTATTGCTGTGCGTATTAATTGGCTTGCCATAATTGAAGATTTCAAGAGATTACATGAATAAAATTTGCTATAATAAGAAGACTGTTTTTGTTATTATTTTATAATGTTTCGTTAATTGGCTGTAAAATAGTTAAAATTTGTACAAGGATTTCGATTTTACTTCCTTCAGAAGCAAAGAAAATCTGATGCTTTTGGTTTTCATTGATTAGCCCTTATACTGCCTAAAAAGCAGATGGTGTAAATAACTTCCAAACTTAATTTTGATAGTCATTTATCACATCAATTGAAATACACATTTATAACTTAATTTTGTAAAATAAAATATAATAATTGCCTATGACTACACCCATAACACGTGCACTGTTAAATTATTAGATTTTTTTTTTGAGTTTTTATTAACTTCGTGGTTATCTAGCACTGCCTAGACTATGGGTACAGGCACCAAGTCGGGGATCCCTAATTTCTCTAAATAATTCAAATCAATCCTGTTGATTTTCTAAATCAATCATGCAGTTTTATTTTGTTACCTAAGGTCATACTTTGTTGGTTGATGCGGAAACCAAATCATTATGAATTTATAGGAATAAAGAATAGATCTCTTCCAATCTCTAAGAACGAAATGTTATGAACCTTCACGATTGGATTATAATGGAATTATATTACTGATGATTGAAGAACGATCACAAAATTGGAAAATTCCCTCAATTTAGAACCCCTGTTTTATTTTTCCCTTTCTCTCTCACTCTTCTTTTAGTATTACTCTGATTATTACTTTACATATTTTCAGTCACTCATATAGTCTTTATATAGTACAATAAATGTAGTCTAATT
Source organism: Citrus trifoliata (assembly GCA_018350135.1). NCBI lineage: Eukaryota > Viridiplantae > Streptophyta > Magnoliopsida > Sapindales > Rutaceae > Citrus > Citrus trifoliata. Next base: position 27,545,883 of record CM031385.1, on the reverse strand, counting down.
CAAATGAATTTCTCAAAATTATTTGAATAAACTAGATCTTATGTCATTAGGATTCAAAAATAAAAAACTAAGTTTAAATTATATGAATCCTGAATAAGTTATATAATGTTAAACTTATCCCTAACGTTTGGATGTGATCAGCCTATCATGGGCACCTAACAAATACTATAAAAGTAAATTATAAATGGCTTATTAATTAATTCTCTATGATTCATGTCTTGTTCACAATTAATTAATTTGAGAGTATAAATGTGTTTTTTATTTAATATGGTAAAAGATAATGGAGTGGGAAAAACTAAAATTAATTTTTTTAGCCCCCTACTTTCCAAGATTATTTTTGTATCATAGAGATAACAATTGCAAAGCAAATTTTTTTTTTATTTTTTTTTAAAGATATGGTAGCATTTACAATTTTCCTTTTAGCTATCATTGGCACGTGAATTTTTACATAGAAGAAATTCAGATAAGAAGAAAATCTTAATTCTTGTACATTAGGTATCTCCTTTGTTTTTTTTTTTTAAATTAAAATTCAATAGGTAGCTCATTTTAACATAACAAACTCCAGAAGTTGATGTCAGATCAAACCCCACTTGACGATCACAGCTCCATGGAAGAAGAAGGTTTAAATGAAAACCAGCCCACGCTTTCCGGAGGACTTGTACATGGCTCATCAACCAATCACAAAGTGAATAATGTAATGCACACATTCACTCGTAACACTTCTCCACTGTAAGCCAAGCTATCCAGGGATTCCGCCAAGTCATATAGGCTTCGATTATTTCATTTCATTTTCACTCGAATCAATTCGACTAGCCCATATGACTTTCTTCAGGATTTACTAGAGTTATGCAAGGGCTCGAATGCCTGGACAGGGGCGTTTCCACCTCTTTGAATTGCCAAGAACAACGATCTTCTTGTTATCCACCCCCCCCCCCCCCCCCCCCAACACATTGAGCGGTGGAATGTAACTTGGAGAAAGAAATTTTGAACGCTGTATATAAAAAGTGTAGTTTCTGCATTGCTGTTTGGTTTATATATGTTCAAATGGGGGTACTCCAGTTATTGGGTTGTTATAGAATAGCATATTTGTTTCAGATTACGTTTTAAAACATTGCTATAGCAGATATGTTTGAGATTACGTTTTAAAACATTGCTAAAATGAGAAGATTTCTCTATTATTACAGAATCCAAATATCAGATTCTTAATCATATATTTGGTGATAGTTGTGTAGTGTAAGTCAAGCTCAATTTAAAACTGACAAACGATACTGTAATGCTGCATTTACTTTTCGGATTGTGAAATAGAAATCTAAAATTAAAATTGTTAACAATGTTTACTTTATAAAATAAAGGTGAGAATGAAAATTACTTAAGTGAGACTCTTACTAATAAGTGACTAGTGAATGAGAGTTTAATTTTTACGCCGAGGGGGGGGGTTGGAAATGAGACTTTATTCCTGGAACTATTCATTTTGTCCCCCATTAAATTTTTATGATTTTCAAACTGCCCTTAATTAAGTTCTATAACTTCTACATTGTGGTTCTTACGGAATTTATAACATGCCTAAAAGTATTGTAATATTTGTAAATAGGTCATTCATTCATTTATTATTATTCTTATTATAAAAGAGCAATATAATGTTATACTAGATACAAATAATACAGCACTAAGTATAACAATTATAAAATGACACTTTAGGAACTTATGATAATTCATTCTAATTTCAAAATAAAATAAAAATATCAATAGTAAAATAAATAACTTATTTTGATCCTCATTTCTTATTCAGATTATTAATTAGTAAATGCATCATAATTACAAGGGAATGAGTAAAACTTTTTCCTTTTTCATTATGACATAATAAGAAATTAGATTCTCAATTGCATACAAGTCGGTAAAATGGTTAATAATTGCAAGGCTTTTGATTTTCTTTCCTCAGAAAGAAGGTTTGCTGCTTTCGGCTTTTCCGTAGTTACTAATTAGCTCCTCAAAATTTCTAAATTCAAACTGCAATTTTCTAAATTTTCTAAATTCAAACTGCAATTTTCTAAATTCAAATTTTATTTCCTCATATGAATGAGGAGTAATTTTACAATAAGGGAATATCCTAGAATTGAACTTCTCTCTTACAATTGAGCTTCCATAAAAATTAATTTTGTGGGAAAAATGAATTCTATGCCACTACATACCCTACACAACAAAGGCAAGTATATGAATAAGGTGTAATTTAAAAATAAGAGAATCACTTACTTTAATAAAATAAATAACAAGTTAAAAGGTAAAACAATGCACACTTTAATACGGCGTAATTTTATCTTATAGTGAATAACTATCTATATTTTTTTCTTACTTGTTTATTTTGATATTAAAATAAACAATTTCCTTATTGTAAAACTACTCTACGAATGAGACTATAGGTTTCTCAACTGATCAGTTGTCACTCGCCCTGTCCTGGCTTTTGGATCCCTTGCATTTCCACTTTACCCATTTGTGTGGACTAGAGTGCAATGACTCCAAAACTTGAAGCCCTAAAACGGCTGTGTTTTGAGTAAGTGAGTTCACGTGCTGCACGCGTGTTACTCCTTTCATCAAGCTTAAGGAAAAACGGCATTGCTTTCAGCTGTTTTGAGCAAGCTTTGGTGAATGCACGTGAGAAGGGAATCAAATCTGTTATGAAGCTGTTATACGCGCGTCAAAAATCTGTGCAATCTGGGTTTCAATATCAGGGCTATAAAGAGGCTGATCGTTGAAGCATTTTGCATGGGATTTTGAGAGTTTTCTAGAGAGATCTAAGAAAGCGAGAAAGAGTCTTCTTGTTTCTTGTAATCTCCTCTGTATTAGCTCTGTAAAATTCATCTTGAATCATCAATAAAGCTTTTTCTGTGTCTTCTCCCGTGGATGTAGATTGAGCATTTATGCGTAATCGAACCACATTAAATCCTGTTCTTTGTGTGAGTGTGTTTGATTCCAGTTCAAGTTAATCTTCTGTTTTCAATCTCCATTAACCTACAGCTAAGGTTTGAATCGGCATTGAAGCTTCAGATTGGTGTTGGTTTAATTGCAACTTGAACAGATCTTGACAAGGTTCTTGGGCAGTGGTTTATTGCTAATAAGAGAACAAAGCAATCAAATCACTACAATTTGGCAATCCCCAACTCAAGTAGTCAGTTCCAATTAATTATAAGATTTTCCATTTCTCACCCTTTATATAATTCATCATCTGTCGTGAGCAGCCCCGAAATAATACCTTCATCCGTCAATAACTTTAAGAAGCTATCAGCACCTTCCACGTCTCCCCTTCCTTCCATCTATTCCACACAGGTACCCGGAGTTTCTTTCCGGGCGTCCATCCAGGTGAACAAACATAGATTTACTTCTTCATTGCTTCCACTGCCTTAGGGATCTGATTATACTCAACACACTCTCTTGCCAAACAATACCAGGCATCAACTTAAGTTACGCCTTTTTTTGTTTCTGCATGATTTATAAGGGATTGAGCTTTTTCTAAAAGACCATTTTTGCAATGTGCTATTTCTAAGTGTCTTCTCAGCACCTTTGACATCATCAAGCTTCAAAAGCAAGTCCATCATGGTCATATAACCTTTGTTAAATACTTTCCTTGTTTGCCCATAATGCTTCCAGATGCGGTACAACTGATCTTTCTTGCCAGCTTCTGCATAAAGTTTTGAGGACCAGCTCAAATGCATTGCTGCTATTCCTCTTGGTTGCTATCAGTCCTTCCGACTTTTTCAGCATTGTCATTGCTTTGTCTACTCGGCCCACTTTTAGGTACCCATATATGTACAGCAAAACAGCAAGAAGATTGAAATCAAGCCCCATCTGAGGATTGGACTCCGTCATATTAATGATTTTATCCATTCCATGAATATCAGAAGCAGCAGCATATGCACTGGGCCGGATGCCTAAAGTAAATTGGTCCCCATTGATGCTCTTTTCTTCCATTTCAAGCATCAGAGCATCTATTTTTTCACGATTTCCCATAAGATAATTGAGAATCATCATAAAATTGCAATAAATAGTCCTCCTTGCAAACCCCATGTCCTTCATCTCCTGCATGACCATCTCTGCTTTCTCCACAAGACATTTCACGGGCATAGCAGTGGAGCATGGACTTTTAAACGTTTTGAAATGTTATCAAAATAAATCTCTGCTTGTTCTACGCCGTGGACTTTAAAGATTAAATTCAAACGAGAAGGAATGTGCAATTTGTCGGTCATCCAAAGAGACAGCTAAGAAGCAAATGATAAGGCAGGGCACGCACAAATTACAAACTGACAGGAAAAGTTGGCATCATTGAAGATACTTAGTGCGTTTGGGGGAGCGCACCGAGCAGCTGCCCCAAACGCACTAACTAAAGGGTCATGCACCATCACATCGCATGGCGTGTATATTAGAAGTAAAATTCATCAATACAACAAAAGGCCTGGACAATTACATCCCAAAAAGGAAACAAAAACATTTATCTATTGCTTACAATCGCAAAAATGCACTATGCACCAAATATAGAAGAACACAATAACTCCTCCAAATGGAATCAAGTTGGCGATTTTGACTAACCCATTTGCGTTAATTACGCAAAAAAAGTAGTACAACCATATAAAGGATGCAAAACAAAAATATAAAATTTTTAAAGCGTTCCACAAAATGAGAACCAAACCTCAAGAGCATGTTTAAACCAAATCCTATACAGTACGTAGGAGCTGTTCACTGTCCACAGGGTTGCCTCCTTTGAGCCATTGATCAAGAACAGGTACTACTACCCCAGTGGTAAAACCTTCTGTACAGAGACGCTCGCGTCACTCGCGCTGACGCTGCAGGGGAATAGAAACGGCTTTTGATTGCTTGAGAAACAAATAAAGAACGTACATTGAGCTTGCTGCAGAGTGAAAAGGTTCCTTTCTTCTGTTATGGCGGAGAAATTGGTGCAGAGATACGAATTCAGGTTATAAGGGTTAGAATACAAAAATAAAATAAAACTGAGCAATGCTAAAGAAAGAGAAAAATGAGAAAGACGGAAGAAAATGAGAGAATTTGAATTTGATATAAAATTTTTAAGTCATCAATTGCCATGTATACATATTAAAATATTAAATATACGTGATTCCATGCATATTGAAGTAAATTTTACTTGAAATTATGTTTATTTTAATTATTTATATTTTAAAAGTAATTTAATAATAAAATTAATTTTAAATTTATTAATAATTAACCAATTTTCTTTATAACTTATTATTTTCACAGCATAACTAATAACCCACTGCTCTTACTAACAAAATAGTATTCACAAATCTCAACCCCTCAGTCCCCACAAGTCCTTGTCCACCGTACCACCGCCACACGACTTGGTTGGAAATGCTTCACTTAACTTTACTTTTGTTTTTTTCCATTTTATAAACAAACAATTAATTTATTTCTATGTTTTTCTTTATTTTCTACCAGCCCAAATTCCAAATTATCGAATAATAACTAAAGGAGGAAAGGGGTACGTATTTTTTTGAAATTATAAAAAAATAGAGGATATAAATATATGATAAGAGTGGATAGGTGGAGATATCTCAAGAGGTGGGCATCAATTTGCCCAACTCATGAACCCGATTCAACCTGTGTGATTTTTGATGGGTTGGATTGGGTTGGGTTGATAAAATAAACAGGTTGGGTTGGGTTGTTAAATTCCCAACCTGCACTATTTGTAGATTGGGTTAGGCTAAAAATTTTTAACTCAACCCAACCCTGTCAATTTGTATATTTATATATGAATTTTGATATTTTTATATAAACATGAAAACTTTGAAATGTTAGATTTGTTCCAAGGATTTTAATATTTGTATTTTTTTTGTTTATCTAATTAATTAATTTTTTTTACTAATTAATTACACTATAATAATATATATTTTTTTCAAAAGCCTAATTCAATCAACCTAACTCAACCGGTCAACCCGTACGGGTGTACAAATTATTATATAAATTTGATTTTTCATATAAAATTTTAAAAAATATAAATATAAAAATTTTGAAATGTTGGATTTTGTTATTTAATATTTGTATTTTGTAATTTTTTAATTAATTAATTAATTTTTATTCATTACTTAATTAAATTATAAAAATAAATTTTTTAAAAGTCCAACCCAATCCACAGTTTTGTGGGTTGGGTTGAGACATGTAATGGGTTGTGTTGAGTTGAAAATTTTCAATCTGACCCGTGCCCACCCATAATCTCAACCTTCATTATTATTATAAATTCACCTTACTTTTAAAAATAATTGTAATGAGTTCACATTATTTTTAAAATATGTAAACCAATAAAAAATTTTGATATTAAATTCTTCTTATAATATTTTTCATTTAAATATCATTAACCATTAAAGTTATTTTAAAATAAGCTTTATTTGACTGTTTTATCTTAATAATATAAAACGAATAAATTATCTCAAGAAATATGAGCTTTTATATTTAATTATATTTAATTATATATGCAAACTTATTTTTTATTTATATTTTTATTAAGATAATATGAACTTAATATAAATATTTCTTGACAGTGAAATGAATTTACTATAAATAGGGAGGGAGATATCATCGCCCATATGAAAAATACCATCTGAAAACGTTCCTTTCACTGAATATTAAACGACATGCAGTCTTTAAAGAGCCGCCACTTGAATATAACTGGATACCACCAAGAATTCTTCTTGTAGAAAACTTCTCGAAACCATTTTTGTTTTTTATACCATTCTTATTCATTTCTACGGTGATATTTTCCTTTGTGTTGATTTCAAACGTGATTGATGGTAGTTTCCCATTTGAGACTAATGCTAATTCTTTACGTTTTCTAAGGAATTATTAATAATTGTATTTTTTGGGTTTTTTATTAATCTGGGTGAAAAGCAAAAACGTGAAAATTCTACAAGAAGATTAATGTCCACTTCATGTCTCATGATATCGATGCTTTATGGAAAAGAAAAAGTGTTCAAATTGATAATGAACATAAGCAGCACGTTGCTGAAATGCTATTGGAAACACCTAACGGGCTTTTAACATTGGTCAAAAAGCTTGCTAGGCTAGCAACCAATTCTAGGCAGTTCTCGCTTCTTACCATAGTTTTGAGATTAGAGTATATTTAATCAAACTTCTTACCATAGTTTTTTTCTTTTTTTTTTCGGAAATTAAAAAAAAAAAAAAAAAGTAAGATTGGGGGCTGGCAAATATTAATCGAAGTTAACTAATATTTGTATACTTTGTCAAACCCCTTAGTATTTTGGACGACAACATACATTTTTAAATAGCGGACGCTTAGTATGATTAAATCACATTAATACAAAAAAATAAAAATAAAAAAATTGGTTACTACCTGCCCATTACATCACGTTTGAAGAAATCTATCACGGTCTTTCAAAATTTGGTCAGAATTATCGGCCTTTTCCTTTGGCTCTCGATTGGAATTCAGAACGAGGGTGAAGGGTCTCGTGGATGACTAATGAATCATCTGATGATCACATATATTCAATGTGCATCCAAAAGATTGGATACAATTTTCCGTGGCTTTTGCACGATCTTCAATAAAAATCAATTGAATTGAACATATCTTATACGATTATGTTTCAATAAACAGACGTATCGTATAAAATAATGAAGTTTTTGATGGTGACCCCATCAAATCAGTTCTCTAATAATGTTATATATAAGTGATCAATTAGATTAGAATTCTCTATTTGTTTTTTTTTTTTTTTTTTTCGGATAGAGTATAGTCTCTTTTTATTTAACTAATAAATATAAATAGGGGTGAGAATACTTGTCCCAATAAAGTAATTGGTTTTAAATGAACATGAATGAGTCGTTATCTAGCCAGCAACAAAATCGTGAAACTTCCAACACTTTTTCAAAAATCCTCTTGTATACGACAGTTTTTTATATATCAGATTCAATGATTCAGGATCTACTTGTTTCCTTTGTAGGAATATACAAATATTTTAGCCCTAAAAGTTGCATGTGCACTAAGAAAAATTTCAAAAGGTGACGCGAAAGTATAACAACAAATTGATTATAAAAAAAAAAAAAAAAATCAAGAAACTTCAGTCCACCTTCCACGGCGCTACCAGTAGCAGCTATAGCTTACCAGAGCCAGCAGTATAAGTAGAAGGCTGCTGTGGAACAAAGAAAAGTTTAGAGCTCTTGCCTCTCGCATATGGCAGAGAAATTTCTAGAGCTCAACAATGAAGGCACGAGCACGAATTCATCGACAACCCAGTCGTCTCCAAGAACAAAGAATCCCGCTCCGTTTTTGTGCAAGACGTATGATTTGTTGCAAGAAAGAGATGATGACGATGATGACGGCAACAAGAAAATTGTTTCCTGGAACGCACAAGGAAATGGGTTTGTAGTATGGTCACCGGCCGAGTTCTCGGAGCTCATGTTGCCTAAATACTTCAAGCACAACAATTTCTCTAGCTTCATTCGCCAGCTTAATACCTATGTCAGCGTTAGCCTTAAATACTATATACATATATTTATATATAAATATCCTTATTTACATCAATTTTGGCTTGGCTTGGCTTTGTTTTTTATCAACAATATTAATATGTAATTTGTAGCAGGGATTCAAGAAGACATCACCGAAGCAATGGGAATTTAGGCACGACAAGTTTCGGAGGGGCTGCAGGCATTTGTTAGTGGAGATTGTTAGAAAGAAAAGTGATCCCAGCGTGTTTCCAGCTTACTTGAAGGCAGCTTCTAATGAAGGGAGTATTGCATCAGCTGCCGGGAAGGAACATAATAATCACTTGTTACTCATGGAGGAGAATGAGAGTCTAAAGAGAGAGAGGCTGCAGCTGCAGATGCAAATTGCTGAATTTAAAGCACTGGAAATTAGGTTGTTGGATTCTCTTTCTCAGTACATGGGGAATTTTAATCATCAGAATAAAGTTAGGAGATTGTGTTAACCAGAAACTTGCAACAATTAAATGTGTCTAGCTCCTTGTTAATTAATGGATTTTCTCAATTCTCCTACTTTGATTTCATCCCTTTGAAATTCTTTATTTCCATCCCAGTAAAATTAATTAAGTTTGGAAACTGGAGTAGTTAGAACATTGAAATGTAATTCTGCATAAGGCACCTTCTGTCTGTGCTACAAGGCACATCTTTGACCAGAGAATCATGCATCTAAGTTATAGAACATTGATCCATGGAGTTTAATTAATAAATTATAATAGCATTGATACTACTCATTAGTTAAATATGGTTTTAATTTATGGACTCAATGATATGTTTGATTTGGAAAAGATTATTGATGATATTTTTTATTATTTCTAAAATCCTTCATTACTTTTCACGTGACCCAATTATATTTGTAATCACATACAGTAAAAGTTTTTTTTTTTTTATAATAATACTTTATGCAAGAATAACCTTCAATATGCAATTTTTCTAAATCTTATCTCAAAGATTTTACTTTCACAAAATATATAAGATAAGTTATATTAAATTTTAAAATAAAATAAATATTTTTTAAAATTATTTGGGACAATGATCTATTTTTTAAAGTTATTATCACATCTTTGAACCTGTAGATACACAATCACTTACTAAAAATTGAGGTTTAAAAAATTTATAACTTATCCATTGATTAATTATTAATATAGTGTATAATTTATTTCTCTATCACTTGCATTAATTTAGTTAAATCAAACAATAATTATTGTAACGATACCTTGATTAAATTATAACATTATGATAATAATAAAATTAGTTTGGCTATTGACAAGTTTTACCGATACTTTTTTTTAAAAAAATTAAGAGAACAACACATTTATATAACGAAAAATGATTTCAATGATGCCAAATGCTAGTAGCCGAGGATGATGTGGGCATAAACGACATTCCGTTAGTTGACTCATTCAATAAACGACTTATCGTGGTTATTTTTATTGGAGTACCGACACGAATAACAGTTTTATTTGATTTTAGGACGACAAGACAAAATGTTCAATGAGATGTCGGTTACATTTTTCTCCAGAATTGACATGCCATTCGCTTAGTTTTCAAAATAACGACTTGTCATTGTTTTCCGAATGAAACGAGTTGCTCGCCTGTGACCTGTATGCTGCTGTGCCAATAAACCTGTCTCTGTCTGTGAAGTATGAAGTCTGAACCCAAAAACCCTACTTGAGTTGAAAAACCCTAAAAAGCATGATACCAAAATTGAAGCTGTCAACAAACACCCAGATCCACAATGCAGTTTTTAGCAGATTTTACTATACAAATAGGATCAATAAAACAACCTTATACTCAATAATTAGCCCATTAGGTAACCCTGGCACAAGAATTGAGCCGGAGCTTGATAATTGGGTCAAAAATGGAAACAAGGTTCGGGTTGGGGAGCTTCAACGCATTATTCGTGATCTTCGCAAGCGAAATCGGTTCTCTCAAGCCCTTGAGGTTTGGATTCTTTTGTAATTGAAAATTTCTCATTTCTGGGTGCTTAGAAATTTTTTTTTAATTTTTTTTTTCGAAAAAAAATCAATCAGTTAAGCTTGAACCAAGCTAAAAAATAGTTTTTTCCAAATGTCAATTTGCCTACTGGCCATTTTATTGGAAATTGATGCTTTAACCTCTTATGTTGTTAAATGTTATGTAATGCATCTTCTAGGCAGAAGATAGAGATAATAGTATAAAGATGTGAGGTTTTCGTTTTTCAACCAATTGTGCCTCAGTTACAATTTAAAGCTATTGTGAAACTGAAGACACAACAGGAGTCTTTGTTAATGATGCAGTGAGATTTAGAGTCTGTAATTTTTTATTTTTTATTTTTTGTTGGTGAGTATGCCTGTGGGTCAAAGTTGATAACAAGAAAGTATGATACTTCAATCTGAATCTAAGGTTTGTGGAAATCTTAAGCCTTAGCCTAGTAGTCATGGAAGCAAAATAATTGTTGACTTTGTTTCAGAAATAGGCAGGACGGTATTGAAATAAGGAAGTTTACTGCAGAAAAAGACACTTCTCTGTTTTCTTTCTTCTTCTGGCACTCAAATCAGGCATTGTTATTTATATCAGCTATCAGCTAATTTGTATCAATATTTGAATCATGCATCTTAGCTCTAGGTTTCATGGAGAATGTAATGATGCAACCATGAAAATGTTTATTTGTACCTAGTTAGGCAACCAATGAGCAACACGTAGTTGGTTATGTATTTTGAACTATTTAGTCTTCAAGAGAGCTGTTTAACAAACACAGAAAAATGTCCTAGAAAGAGAATAGTTGTTCAAATATGTTGTCTTTTTGGTTGCAGGTTTCTGATTGGATGAACAGGAAAGGTATTTGTGTTTTTGCACCAAGTGACCATGCTGTGCAGTTGGATTTGATTGGTAGGGTCCATGGATTTCTTTCTGCAGAAAGCTATTTCAGTAACTTGAAGGACGATGAGAAAACTTATCAGACTTATGGAGCTCTTCTAAATTGTTATGTGCGACAGCGCCAAACTGACAAGGCTCTCTCCCATTTCCGGAAAATGAAGGAGATGGGGATTGCATTATCGACTCTAACTTACAATGACATCATGTGCCTCTACTCAAAAACTGGTCAGTATGAGAAGGTTCCCGATGTGCTAACTGAGATGAAGGCAGAAAATATCTTCCCTGACAACTTCAGCTACAGAATCTGCATCAATTCCTATGGTGCAAGATCTGATCTTGAGGGGATGGAAATTATCTTAAGAGAAATGGAGAGCCAACCTCACATTGTTTTGGACTGGAACACATATGCCTCTGCTGCCCATTTTTACATAAAAGCTAACCTTATTGATAAAGCATCAGATTTTTTGAAGAAAGCAGAAGAGAGACTTGAGCAGAAAGATGGGATTGGCTATAACTTTTTGATATCACTCTATGCTAGTTTAGGGAATAAGTCTGAGGTCCTGAGATTGTGGGATTTAGAGAAAACAGCTTGTAAGAGGTTTATCAACAGGGACTACATCACCATGCTGGAAGCTTTGATGAAGCTTGGTGAACATGAAGAAGCTGAGAAAGTGCTAAAGGAGTGGGAATTATCTGGCAATTCCTATGATACCCGCATACCCAATGCTGTCATTATTGGATACTGTAATAATGGATTGGTCCAGAAAGCAGAAGCCATTCTTGAAGACTTGGTGGAGAAAGGAAAGGCTACCACCCCTAACAGTTGGGCAGTTGTTGCAGCCGGTTACTTTGATGCAGGTAAGACAGAGAGAGGTTTTCAGTGCATGAAGGCTGTCCTCTGTGTATATGTGGAGGGAAAGGGATGGAAACCTGACCCAAAGGTGATTACAAGAATTTTGAGTAAGCTGGGTGATGAAGGTAGCGTTCAAGACGCGGAAGCTTTTGTGGCTGCGCTGAGGACTGTCATCCCTATGAACAGGCAAATGTATCATGCCTTGATAAAGGCAAATATAAGAAATGGGAAGGGAGTGGATGAGCTTTTGGACAGCATGAAAGCTGACGGAATAGACGAGGATGAGGAAACAAAGGAAATACTTGTGTGTATGATGGAAAAGTAAATTTAATTACAAGTTTATTCTTTTTCTCCCAGCAAACAATGCGGCCGATTTTGGCTGTCCAAACATGTGTTCTCCCACGTAGGATCTGAATATTATTTAAGTTGTAGACAATTTTCCCAATGCAAAATTTTGCTATTGTTTGCAAATATATAATAATTTTAAAATAGTACCGTTGTCTGTTTAGAAAATTATTATATCCAGAAAACCTTCCAAGAAGAAACGCTGATACAACACATGAACTGCTCCTTCACTCATCCTGAACAATAATTGGTAAAAGCAATTTATGACACTCAGCAAGGAACTAGCTAAAACACAACATAGAATATCTCAATAATGCAGGGTGCTCATACAATCAATAGTCCAGGAAACCATATGATGTCAAGTCATCAGAACACTAATCAGAACGCACGTAAAGAAAACTTTTGGGACATGTAAAACGTCAAAGATACTACTGTCATTTATGGCTCAAACTTCACCCAAGGTTTATCCGGTATTTTTGTTGATGAAAATCAAATAAGACCCTACTCAGATAGGGTGGATTTCAGCTCTCCATTGTCTTTCAGCTCCATTACAATATCACAACCTCCTATCAACTCACCTTTGTAGTATAATTGGGGAAAGGTTGGCCAGTTCGAGTAAACTTTTAACCCCTGCCTCACTTCCTCATCGGTTAAAATATCAAAGGACCCAAAATTGACTCCCTCCTCCTTCAGGGCATTAACAACTTTGGAACTGAAACCGCATCTTGGAGAATCTGGGTTACCCTTCATGAAGAGCATCGCTGGTGAAGATGTAATCAAATTCTTCAGACGATCTTCGAGGTTTTCTTTCTCAACAGTAATTCCTTTCTCAGCCAAAACCTTTTTAAGTTCCCCACTCTTCTGCATCTCCAACACAATGTCTGATCCACCAATAAGTTCACCCTTAATATATAGCTGTGGGTAACTAGACCAATTTGAATAAACTTTAAGACCTTGACGAACTTCTTCGTCCGTAAGTATGTCAAAACTACCAAAATCAACCTTTCCTTGTTTGAGGATTTCAACTACCTTCCCACTGAAACCGCACTTGGGTTCCTCTGGCTTTCCCTTCATAAACAGCATCACAGGGCTTGAATTAATCAGGCTTTCTAGTCGAGAGGTAAGGGTTGTACTCAAGCCAGTTGATTCTGAGATGCCACTCTTTCCACTTCCACCAACAGTTTCAATTCCATGATCTCGGAAAACATCTTTCAGTTCGCCACTCTTGTGCATTGCAATTACTATGTCGCACCCACCCAGAAGCTCTCCTTTGCAATAGAGCTGAGGAAATGTCGGCCAGTTAGAGAACTTCTTCAATCCCTCACGAACCTCATTGTCCGAAAGAATGTTGAAACTTCCAAACTCGACCTTTTCATCTTTCAAAATGTCAACAACTTGCCTACTGAACCCACACTTGGGCTCTTCAGGAATTCCCTTCATAAATAGCATGACAGGGTGAGAGTCAAGCAGCTGCTGCAGCCGCTTTTTAAGAGAATCACTGAGACCAGGCTCCACTTCCTTGTTCACTTGGGAAGATCCATTTTGTTTTGCCAACTCTTTTACAGCTTCAAGTATAGCAGGTCCAGCGGCCATCCCAAGGCTGGCAGGGGCAGCAGGTTCTCCTGAGTTAACTGATCCAGCAACCTTAGCAACCTTGTTGGCCAAACTGGATGGATCAGCACCCTCCAATGTATCAACAGCCTTACCATCCTATCAAGCAAATTCATTTGAAATATTCAGTTAAAAAGCAATAGGTGAGTGAAGCAACTACATTAAACAATTATTCAATTACTAAGCTAACACATTTAAACACAAATAGAATACCTAAAAGATTGTCATTGGTGAAAGAAACCAAAACCTAGACAGAGAAGAAAGCTTATCGACTACAAAAAGTATTTGCACATACAATTGACTGGTTGGCTATTTTCCTTGAGATGCATAAACACAGAGATATCCTCTAGAACCAATTCGAAAGAATCAGTGGCTTGTAATAATTGCTAATGTATCTAAGGAAGGATTACAAAATGATCCACACCTAGTTCAAGTAGAATATCTAACTACAAACCCAACCCAAAAAAAGAAAAAAAAGCCTAACAAAATTTAATCAAACACCACAGACCACAACAGGAGACTATATGCCACAATCAACAAAGATAGAGTGAAAAGCCTAAAAGTAAAACCAACAACACTAATTTCTACCCTTTGCTAAACTGCTAATGAGCATTAGTTTCAAACAACCACAAAAACCCTCCCACTTGAACGATTCAAGCCGTATCTGTAAAACCAAACAGAGAATAATACCTTAGAGATTCAAGTAAACAAGATATAATCATACTTCATCTCATATACCCTATAAAACATAAACAAGAATAACAACCAAGCAAACCAATACCTCAATTAAGCTAAAAAATAAACAATAAAATTTAGAAAAAGAACCTTGAAGAAGACAAAGAAAGGCACAGCTGAAACAGAGTAAGCTTCAGAAATTTCGGGGTGCTCTTCAGCTTCAACCTAAGAAACGATTTCGATCACTTAAAATTAAAACACAAAACCACCCAAAAAAGCAAAAGCTAAAAACCCAACAAAAAAAAGATACCCCGAAGAAATGGGCATGTGGAAAATCGGTAGAAAGGTGAGAAAAAACTTGGTCCATGTGCTTAGAGGCTTCACACCATGATGCCCAGAAGTGAAGGATAACCGGTGCGCCACTGTGGCGCACGTTATCAAGCTCCTCCTTCGTCTTCAACTCCTTCACTGACCCACCAACACTCATTCTTCACCAATTCGTTAATATCACTCACAGACACAAGAAGAGAGAAAAGAGAGACTCAACTCTTATTTTTGTGATGATCGGAGACCACCAAATATGGTTTCAGAAACCTAAATCGAACCTTTTTTTAAAGTACAAATATTTTCGTGACTGTAGGATGCCATCATCAAACTAATCACCGTTGATTTCCGAAGATGCTTACGATCTTCCGTTCTATGGGTCCCACTTAGGAACTGCAATTATTCCTATTGGATCCTCCGGGATTTTGTCCCATTATTTTTATTCTTAAAAAAATAGAAGGATAGAAGTTTGATTTTTTTTATTCCACTTACAAAAATAGAACTGGACTCAAATTGTCATGTCTTATTCTGTTTTATTGCCAGCCCTTTATATTAATTTGATTTATTATTATATTCTTAAATTAATAAATATTTTAACATGACTGAAAATTGATTACTGTCTAAATCTCCACAGTTTTTGAAGTGCAAATCTTAATATTAATGTACAACTGAAGCAATAAGTAATTAAAAACTGTTAGTATAAAATTATGTTCCAACATGCATATAGTCAAAATAAAATTATTATTTGATTATTTTATTTTATATTTATTCAATATTTTTGCTATTGAATTATGATGATCTTAAAAGGAAAAAAATATTAAATTTATTTATTTACATTTGAGACTGTTTAAAATAATGGTATGGGATGAGATATTTAACCGGATGAGAGTAGGACCAATTTTGTCCCAAAAAAAAAAAGAACATAAATGAAATTTTTTTTATCCTACTTGCATATGTGAAATACGACTGGAATTGACAAATTTCATCTCATTACCAACTATAGTCCCACCTTATGTTAACCCATTGTACAAAAGTAATTAGTTGGTAGGACAACTCAATAGTATTATTTTGCAAAAGAATAAATTTTGCAGTAAGATTTATCAAATTTAAAAAAATTCAATTTAATAAATTTCACCAAAAGATTTATGATTCGTCCAACAAATAAGACTTATTATTCTATCATAAAATAAAACACCATTAAGTTGCTTCACAAACCCATGCAGGTCCTCTAATTTTAGACAATGATGATGCATTTTACTAATTAATAATCAAACTAAATTGGAATTGAAATTGATTGAAATTAGAATGGAAAATAAAAATAAGAATAAATTATTTATTTTGGTTGTTTTAATCAAAATTAGAATAACTTGTATTACTATTGATGTGTTTACTTTATCTTAGAATCGAAATTGAAAATGAATTAGATTGGATTAGTAGGAGAGATGAATCTACGTTTTCAATAGATTCTCATTTTCTTTTGTAAAATGAAAATTAAAAATTTTTTTATAAAGAAAATTAGGAAATTTAGTTGAGGGCAAAATCCAAGGAATAAGATTTTGATTTCTGATTCTCTGTGGGAATCAAAACTCGAAGAATGATTCCCAAATTAATGAGCCTGCACAATTTTTATTTTGATTCCAAACATTAATCTTACAAGTAAACGTGCTATTGATTCCAATTTTAAAAGAGTAATGATACAGGCACAAATTTTTGTACAAACTGACGTGGCATTAATTCATTGGTTGAATAAAAATATAAATTAATAAAAACAAATCATGTGGACCAAGTGATATTTAATTCAACCAATCTTATCATGCCACATCAATTTGTACAAAATAAATTTGTACAAAAATTTATAACTGTATCATTAGTCATTTCAAAATTCGCATTCTAAATGCAAGTAACTGAACACATCATAAGAGAGGATTGAGGAATCATCACATTCATAATCAGTTGTGTGGGCCTTAAGGTTTTGGGCCGTATTAAAATGGAAAAAGATTCTGATTTGATAATTGATGTTCCAAAAGCCGAAAGCTAAAGAACAAAACAAGGGAGTTATAAGCTTTCATTCCAATAACCGATTAATACTGTAAGCTTGGACTAAGAGCTAGCTTTTTTTGTGAAATGAGATATAGAACATAATTTGTATGGTCATTCTCATCCAAGCTTAGAAACTCCTTTAAAACTATTAAATTGTCAATAACAACTTGAAATTAAATGAGATAATAACTATGATCATTGAGATAGTATTCCAAAAAATGATATTAAAATGGAGAACGTACTCTGAGCTATCATAATGTAACAAAGTTATTACATTATAATTTATTTATAATATCCACTGACAAAAAAATTGAGTCCAAATAAACTCTTGGATGCTTCAAACTGAGGCAATCCTTTCCAAAATGCTTTTCCACTGTTTCAACAATCAACCTTTCTGATAATATTTAGTTTTATACAACAAACAATATAATCGTTCCAGAAAATACCATCTTACTTGTCAAGAAACCAACTTGATTCAATGTTGGATTCTATTTTTTGGTGAAACTTAATGTTCTTGGGTTGACCTTATCTAGAGGAATTAGTATTGTTCCGGCATTTCCTTCTTCAGTCCACTCAATAGATTCTTCCTCTAGTAGCTTCATCACCTGAAAAGAAATACACAAATCTTTCTCTTCAACATAGATCTCTTGTATAAGCTTTCATAAGAAATCAATAGACTCAATGGGGTTTTCAAGTGACAAAAAGAAAGGGAAGCTCATGCTTAATTCAGATCTCTTTCATTTAGAATACTTAGGTAGACATAAGAGTTATAAAAGTGACCAAGTTTGCAGTTCTTTTCCAATAAAGGCAAACTAATTTAGCAGACTTACTCGTCGTCGTCGACCCCCCTTGGTAGTATCTTCATCATTCATCTCTAGGATGACCTTGAGGTACTTGATTGCTGGTGGGGAACATAAATTTCATGAATTCATATAATATGAGGTAAATGATGAGCAAATTAGAGGTATAGAAATTGTACTCACTTGGGATGCCTGAAAGTGAGGAAAGATGACATTTCAAAAGACGAATTGCCTCCTTTGCTCCATGGTCATGCAAGTCCAGCAGCAGGTCATTTTTTGTATCCCTATTTCTGCTACTGAACATGATGAATGAAAAAAATAAAACACTACTACAGCCCATCCCCCTTCTCTACATTATTAAAAGGGAAAATTGCATAAAGGCGCACATGCTTCAAAGAAAGGGATACGAACCTCGTTTCAAAAATCTTCTTATTTGATTCCTCGTCAGCTTCACGAGCCTTTTCATAAAAGAATTTTCCCTGCCATATCCACAGGATTCACATTAAATCGTTGAATTTGTCTAGCGCAGACATTCTAACATGCGGAAGTTCATCTATGACGTCCAACTTAAACTCAAATTCAGAAATATCTGCTATTTATAATTTTACAGCTTCAGTGAGCTAGGAACAACTAAGTTAACATAATCAATAGCACAACTTGGCTTTGAAATACAGGTTATACACTTTGCTACTAAACAAACTAATAAGGATCAAGTGAATCTGCCAGCATCTTGAATGCAGAAAGTATTTGCTGAATGAAGATATATCTGTTGTCAATAGATGACTGTAGATGGAAATCTTACCTGTTCTAGAAGTTTTTCTGCTCGAACATGATCCCCCTGAGCGAATGCATCAATAGCCTGACAAGGAACTGTATTCTTACTTTGTGGTTCTCAAAAATTAATTGACACATACAAAATTGCATGTTTGAGGCATATAAAAAAAGTATGAGAAAACATAAATGAGAGGAGAAAAAGAACCTACAGCTTTACAATATTCCTTCATGGTGCCCCTATATTCCATCACAGCTGTACGAAGATGCTGGAAGCTGTCCTCTTTGACATTATCTGCAACTGTTAACATACTTCATGAGAATGAAAGCTGAAAAAAAAGGAGGAAAAAAAAAGACCAAACCCATAAATTAAAGGAAAATTTAGCTAGATTCTCTCCATATATATATATATATATATATTTCTGCAGAACCCCTCACAGGTTCATACTGTTGACCAGACCAGCATTTACTGCAAGTGAACCTAATTCCATATAATAATTTATTGCTGTTTTTCTTTAACATTGATGTTACCTTAATGCATGAATTAGTATCTACGGATAATTCCCTTTCACGAAATATGCAAAATGTTTCAGTCTTTCAGATTCAGAAAACTTTACTTTTCTATAATGTAACTAAAAGATATTGGAATCTAACTGAAGCAGACAAAATTCTTTAGACATTCCAGAGCCACAAAGTGTATCTGTTACAAAGTTCTCCAGGTCATAGTTTCCATTAGTTATTGCAGATTCTGTAGTATTCCAGAGCCACAAATTGTATCTGTTACAAAGTTCTCCAGATGAGAGAAAATAATGATATCATAGTTTCCATTAGTTATTGGAGATATATCACTCTAAAGCTTTCCACTAGTTCTCCAGAAAGTGGCAGAAATCAAGAATCCTACACACATTAATATGCATAAATACAAAAGCAAATATATGCACAAAAATGCACACATACTCACACACACACAAAAATCCAGTCAATATAGTTAATATAAGAGCACATACTGATCTGGTTATCTTGCTGCAAGTGCACCACGTTAGCCTTGTATTCTGGTACCAAGTCCTCCGGCGGTCCACTCACCACTTTTCCTAATGCTTTGGACCTCCTCTCGGTCTTCACCATAATTTCAGGAAATTCATCAGATTTCTTAGGAGCACTAAATAAAGCAGCAAAAACTTCCTTCTGTAGTTCATTTCTGTCTTTTGGGTGTCTAAGCAATTCTCCTTTGTTTGTATTTGGATCTTCCTTTGCACGACTGAGGCAATACAGTCAAAAGCTAATCAAGTAACCATATATGGATGAGAACCCCTCCACCCCCCTCCCAAAATAAAGTCTAAGAAATAGCAGAATTCTTTCAATAAAACCCTTCCCCCCATGCCGTGCCTACTGAAGGAAAATATATTAGTCTTACAAGAAGTTGAGAAAATAAATCAAATACCATACCCTCCGGAAGAATTCAATTGTTGCAATTTTCTTTCACGTTGAGACCCTCCAAAAGTAGAACTTATATCCATACACTGTTTATGAAATCATACTAGGTATTAATAACAAATCTTACCCCTCAAATTCAACTGTGATGGAAAAGGAGGAACACACACACACACACACATATGAACTTGTTATCTTGGAAGAAGCCAATCTACAATATAGCAAACTTGGGGCATTCATACATGAACAGAAGGAATTGCAGATTTTTTAAAGCCATAATTGTTTAATAACCACGAATCAAGCAATAATATATCATTCTTTTTTTTTTCTTCTAAACTACACATACTTGCGCATTAGAATAAAGTGATATACAATGGTTGTGTGCAGACACAAACACATGATCAACAGGAAAAATGATCTGAACATGTGTATGACTAATTCGGCGTATAAAGGATTCTCATAATAGTTCAAAATACAAATAAATGAACATTTACATGAAGACACTGGCAACCACCCACTCCTCATTTCTCAAAGATTCATTGTTTAAAGATAAAGCAAATAATCTCCTTGTTAGTTAAATAAGAATATCCAAATTCTCCACAACGGCACAATATACAAATTGCTTATTCATTTTCCTGCTCAATACCGGTGTTAAGAAAAATTAGTTCCGGCCACTGGCATGCATAAATAATTTTAGCATCTATCTTGGATGAATTTTCAACAGAGTTTCTCTTGTATTCGTTAAACCGACAATTATACCAAAGGTTATTGTCAGTGCATAATAGACTATTACACCATTGTTTTTCATATTACCAAAAACAGATTTCCTTATTTTGCCCCAAAAATCTTGCTTAGCCGCAGAAAAGAAAATGAATTGGTGACCCCTCTATGATATTTCAGCAATCATCAACCACTTTTAACAATCTCCACCAAAAAAAAAAAAAAGAATCGTGTACAAAAATTATGATCACTGGTTATTTAATACTCGGGAATTATGCCATACCTTTTCAGAGGATTTACCAAGAAATTTTGTCTTCTCACCCAAAGTCTCTGCCGAGTGATCAATTAGTTTCGACATGCTCTGAAGAGTGAAGAAGAAACGTATTAGTTAAGAACATGACTATGGAATGGGCATATTTTCTTTGACGAATTACTTTATTGATTAAATTAACTTGAGAAGGAAAATTCATGTAATCAAGCTAACAAAAACAAGCACACCAATTATTATTTCAAGTTACAATATAGAAATATAAAATCATGGCCTGAACTTTTCCTGATTGAAAGGAACTTGCATAATGTAAAGCATCGCAATCAGGTTAAATGAAAATGATTCAAGTCTTTAATTGAAACAAACATTTTTAGCTGAAACAAAACAGAGTCTTTAACTATCTGAAATTTTCTTGACCAATGGTTATGCGAATTTTTATCACTTAAATAATAAGTCTCTTCATAGTTATCAATCCATGCTTTTCCAAAGCTATACTTCCTCTAGTGCATTAAAACCACAGAATGTCATTTTACAGTTATGGGCAAGTTTTTTCAGGCATTTGAACCATGAAGATCGAAATAAATAAAGTACTCTACTGGGTTCAACTACTGAAATTAACCAAAGTATCTCATTCTCACTTTTGGAAGCAGCAGCAAATGGATGTTAATCAAAATTCAAGTTGAACCTTAACATTGGACAGCAGTATTTAAGACTTGAATTTTATATGATGTAACAATCACAGAGGAAGATGCAATTAACTAAATTACATAAAAGGGAAAAAGCAGAGGCCTCCATCAGGAAGATACTGTCATCCTTACCTTTTGTATATCATATCCACAACTATCTGCAAGTTAAGAATAATATCAAATTAGTGATCACACGCACATGAAAAGAAAAAAGAAAAGAAGAAGAAAAAGAAAAGAAGAGAAAGAGAGAAAGAAAATTGAAAAGGACAATATGTATTAAACTGGCATCAATGTATTTAAGACATTAC
Source organism: Citrus trifoliata (assembly GCA_018350135.1). NCBI lineage: Eukaryota > Viridiplantae > Streptophyta > Magnoliopsida > Sapindales > Rutaceae > Citrus > Citrus trifoliata. The sequence continues at coordinate 27,523,684 of CM031385.1, read as the reverse complement.
CGAGAACCTCCCGAATCACATCCCTGCCCAGCTGGAACCCTTCTCCTAGCACTTTAAACAGAAAATCTTCCATTTCCTTCTGCAAATGGTCACCCTTTGATTGTTTCGGTTTAGTTTCTTCTCCCCAAAGTGCAGACATGGGAAACTCCTTTGGATCCAACTTCAATGGCTTTGATGCTAGACCAGTGCCATTAGTTGGCTGTGCAGGTTTAACATAATCTTTACCAAGAAAACTTGAAACGGTACCTCCGGATACCGGATGCCATTTTGTCTTAGGAGGTTTCGATTTTCCATTTGCATAAAATGATTTCTCAGAGATGTTACTATTTGATGATTTTGAAGACTCTTTACCCCTTGCCTCACCAGTGGAAGGATGGATAGAAGAGGTTGAGGTGTTTGCCTGTTCGTCACATAGAGATTGACCAGCCAAATCGGGATTTCGCCCTGCATTGCGACAAGCAAGAGCTATTTCTTGCATAGTAAACACAGAACCATTCAGTCCCTTCTCCTCAATGTCATAATTTAATCCTTTAGACCCAGATACTTCCATTCCAAATAAACTTCACAGATTACTACAAAAAAAAAAAAAATTAGTACACGCTTCTGGATTTAGATTTGACATAAATAATTGTGGGAAAGAGAAAATTAAAGCAAAGTGTGGATCACAAATTGAATCACTGTAACATGTAATCTACCCAATTAATTCCAATAAAACAGAAGCCACTAACTTATAGGGCAGAAATTCCCTCACAAAGCTTTGGTTCTAACAGAAATTTTCTCTACAATCACCCAACATACGTGGTGTGTAATTGTACAATTGGGGAATAAAAGACAAAATCAGAGAAGATATGCTAAACCCACAAAAGAATGTCCATCATGTACGTATCCAAATTGCAGCCCAGAAAAGGACGAATCCCAAAAAGGAACCTTCATCAGTTGAACTGGGGAACTTTTCAAAATCGCAAGCTTATGAACAAAGCTCCCAATTTCACTGTTATTTTGACAGTTACTTGAATATTCACTAAACTTAAAATCCCCAGCTACAATCACGTAATTACCCAGAGTATGATAAAATATCAAATGAGACGCTATCGTACATAACAAACAAAAAATGAAAAAAAAAAATGAAACGTACATAATCTCAAATAGAAATACTAATAAATAAATAAATCAAATTCCGTCAAACCAAAAATCGATTGCTTGTTCCATCAATTATAACAGCATTCCGGATAAGATAACACCCAAATACGAGACTCAAAAATGCAGCACGCAAAGAAGTGATTCAGTAAAAAACGAGATCATAAGAAATATTGAGAGAGAATCTGAGAAGCTTACAAGAGAGGTTTTGGTGAGGTTTTAGGGGAACGGAAGGGGCCCGGCTCTTCAATACTCACTGCTTCCACCAGCAATTGTTTTTTGAAGAATGCGTTTGTTTATATAGAAAAAAAAAAAATTAAAATGGAATTATTTTATTATGATTATTTTTAACGTAGAGTGTGACTATTGCTTTTATTATTAGGGTCCTATTATTATTATTAATTGATGTATTTTGTCACAACTATTGGCACGACACAAATGTCACAATTTTATTATTGATAAATAAAATAATGATTTTTTTTAAAAAAAAGTTCAGATTAATAATAAATAAAAAAAAAAAATTGTCGGGAAATATTTGAAGTAGTTGGTACATAGAAAGAAAAAAGGAAAAAAAAATGAATAAATGAATGCAACAGTGGTGAGAGGGAAGATGCCTTTTTGTTTTTTTTTTTGGCGCCCGATTGATTAAAATAAGGTGTCCGGTATTCAATTGAATTTGAAAAAGTAAACGCGTGATCTTCTTTTCTCCCCTTCTTTCCGAAGGAGTTGAAGAATCTTTTATGCTTCGGGGCAGAAGGAGTCGGATGTGATTCGCCCGAGTGCTTCTTTCTTCACCAATACGACGCCACGCCACATACATGATTAGTAAGAAAGTGATGTGAACCATACCGTTTAATAAAACAAGTGCCATTATTTGATATTTTATGTAAGCCGATAACATGACACTGGAGTCCGGAGATACAAATTGGAGAGCCCAATGGGCAGAGCATGGCCAAGCTCAGGCCCAGTCCAGCCTGTGTTGGGTCAAGCCCAGGGTGAATAGCTTGGAAGACAAATGGCTTGCTCCCGCTCCCCAGCTTGCGGCAGCCAGTTAACTAGAGAAGTAATATATGGACTAGCACAAGTTTTTCTATATTCGTATACATCTATCTGAAAGATCTTCAATCTTGATACATATCGTGGGCAGATTTATGCCATTTAATAAACAATATCACCTCCTCAAAACAATCATCTCAGAACGAATAATAATAATGATAATGAAAGAAGATTGGGTGAGTAAAGAATCAAGACAAATGGAGGCGGTGCCTTCAGTGATAAGAACTTCTTCTGTCAAGTAAGGAATCTCCCTTTTTTTGTTTTGGAAATCGATATAGAGTTTGAATGTTGACATGCAATCTTTTATGTGTATATGTGCCTTTTCTTTCTTTCTCTCTCTCTCTCTCTCTTTCTTCTGCTTTCAAATATTCATATATGCTTTTGAATCAACAGCCTTTCAAAGAGAATCATCAATATTCATTTCTAATTTGAAGGATTTCATATAATACCATTTGCTTTAAACAAAATATATGTGCAGCAGGGCACACGTATGGTGTTGCAGGCTAGCAGCTAGGCCGGCCATGTAGATCACATTGAGTACACGTAACGTTTTTGTTCATACCGCATCCATATGAGTACACGTTTACAAGAACAAAATGTATGAATAATCGAATGTCTTCCAATTTTACGCCTAGTTTTAATCCTCATCTCTAACGGAACCAATAAAAAAATGAACTATATATACGTAATAAAGCCTTGATGCTTATTATATATATATATATGCAGCCTCGCAAAGCATTAGATAAATTGCTTTCATAATGGCGGCAACCGCACCAAAATGGATTTTCGTAGCCTTTCTGGTGTCATTAAGCTTGCACTTGTGTGCTTCTCAATTTAGATTTAATGATGCCCCCGATGGCGATCATGCTATGAATAAAGATGCTATAGTAGAAGGACGCAACAATGACAGTAATATGAGCAAGAAGATCGAGAAATCTGGGGATGTCATTGGCAAAGAATTATGTGCTAATAATAATAATTGCGGCGACAACCAGAATAACAACCATGGATGTATTATCCCGCCACATGACCGTGGACCGTACAATTATGTGCCTTTGCCGCCTTGCGGAGAGGTGACTCCACCGATAGATAATGAGTCGTGCCTGCCCCCCGTTCCAGAACCTATTGTTATCCCTCCTCCATTCAACTGCCCACTGGTGGAGCCATGCCCACGTTGTGACGTATGCATAGATTTGCAGAGTAAAGGGTACGGTGAGAATGCCATGTCGCCGGCGCCGCCATCGAAGCAGGGTTCAAGGGCTGTGCCTTAAGCTTACCGTTCGATTATATATTTTATCAAATATATATGAATACGAAACACGCGAATACTTTGTAATAATAAAAAGACCTTCAGACTTCAGAGTCGGTTTAATTAATAACAGTCAAGAGTGTATTGTTTATCACCTCATAGAACTCGCTGCTTGCCAAATTCTCTATATTGTTGCGGCAAATAATAAGCAATTAAAAGCATGATAAATACAGTTTTAAAATTTAATCAACAATATTCTGCCATGCAATGCAGCTCTCTTCCTTCAAAGGAATATATATCACATTAGATTGCATCGGTAAAGTTGGGATTCTCCGTATGTTTCATAATATATAATACCACGTAGCTCCAAATTAACTATCATTACATAAGCTGCTTCTTATGGGAATTTGATTCGATCGGGTCATAGTAGAGAAATGAAGACTTACGGGGTCATGACAAAAAAAAAAAAAGGTAAATGATACGGTGGATTAAACGTAAATTTTCATGGAAATATACTAAATATCAATTGAAATACTTTGTTTGAAACTCTTTGATTTCCCTATAATTCTTTTAAAAGGGTTAGTGCAAAATTGAATGATATTTGCATATTGCTAGCTAGAGACGTGTAGTAAATCAATAGGAATATATATATATATATATATATATATATATATATATATATATATATATATATATATATTAGTTTTTTGGCCAGGAATTTTAAAGTACAAGAAAGTTTTAAAACCACACAGTTTTAAAAAATTACAGTTTTAAACTTTTAAAACCATGCGATTTTAAAAGTTTCCCGTACTTTAAAATTTCTGACTAGAACATTTGTACATATATATTTATGAGAGATTGTATACATATATGTTGAAACCAAATGTGGGGCAAAAAATTGTACAATGCAAATTGCAAGATCACATTGGTTCATTGATTGCACGTAATGTTCTGATCACGCTACCTCCATGGAAGTTTTTTAACTGATCTTACAAGAACAAAATGTATGAAATTGTTTCTTTAACAGTTTTACGCCGCGTTTTAATGCACGAATCCAACGAAGCTCTGGGAAAACTTCGCTATATAAGACGGCTTCTGGGGCCATTAAGCAGCCATGCATGCAAATTAACTAAAGCATATCAAACGTTTGATACGAAAAAAGGAGGGGAAAAAATGTTCGCACAGAAATGGATTTTCGTAGCGTTTCTGGTGATCGCATTTAGGTTAGAATTGTGCACTTCTCACAGACCTCTTAACATTGATGGTGTCACTAATGACGAGACGACCAGAGATGACACAGCAAGCAAGAACGCCAAAGATGGTATTATTGGCACAGAATGTGATGCTAATAATAATAACTGCGGCAACTGCAATCACCCTGCAGGATGTGTTGTGGTCCCTCCAAACCCCGTTCCCGTCCCCATCCCCATTCCACCTATTGTTGTACCGCCGATTTATAACGAGCCATGTCTGCCACCTGTTCCACCTATTGTTGTAGTTCCGCCTATTGATCACAATGAGCCATGTTCGCCCCCTGTTCCGCCACCTATTGTTATTCAGCCTCCGTTCAGCTGCCCAGTGGTGGAGCCATGCCCACGCTGTGACATATGCGTAGACTATAGCAAGATGGATGCTGCCATGGCACCAGCATATTAATTACATTATCAAATATGATTTGAAATGAAAAGCGTGCTTCTATATGTACGTAACTGTTAACTCTACATACTTCAATAAGACATTTCAAAGTAAGTTTAATAAACGGATTTCTCAAATTCAGTCGGTACTTGTTTACCATTTTAGACAGCTTAGTGCCCCATGTCCTACAATATTTCAGCATAAAGTCCCAAGTATTTATACATGTACATGTTTTTGTGCGCGCGCGCTTCAATAAAATGCAGTGCATGCAGCATGCTCATCACCTTTAACAAAAATGAAAAATGATTTGCCCAAATTGGATTATAATAGTGTTTTTTTGGAAATTACACATTCAAATTGGCTTAGTAGCTAAAACTACGTAATAAGGAGGAGAATCTAAAATTAATGAAGTATAAGATTAATGATCTACAGTGACAATAATAATTAATGGACTTAAAGTGTTGATAATAAAAATAGTCCGGCGTAGGCTTAGTAGTATCACTGTGAAAAGTTGATATTTAAAACACTGTTGTTACTTGGATCATTACCATCACCTGAGCTCCTGACTACCTGGTATAGTAAAGGGTTCAAGAAGCAAGATTGTAGTAGCTGCTATCAACATGTTTTCAAGACTTGTTTAGACTGAAGTGGATTCTTCTCCATCACAATTTAGTCGCAAACTTATTATCACCGGTGTAGTGCGCATAGAATGCTTAGTGAACTGATTCTGATTATTGATTCAACAAGTTTTCAGCGACAATAGAAGTTATAAGCTTAGTTTTTTTTTTCAATATTTGAAGCTAAATCTTTGGCCAACTGAAAGAACAGGATCTATTTTTTCTTTTTTTCCTTAAGCATAAACATAATTTCCAGTAAAATGATCGCAACAAAAATAAAAGATTACAGTGACAGATTTGGCATGGTGCAATCAACATACAAATTAAGATCGATCAAATACAGAAATATATTACGGTCCACAGTTAAGAAATCTATCACTGTCCATAGTTTAAGCATACCATTTCAAGAGTGATGTGTTTGAAGGGGTGGATGTTATTGTTTGATTGAGACAGACAGTCAGCATTGTAGAACTGTGTAATGGTGAAGCTCATTACTAATACAAGGTTGTCAATACTAGGTGAAGGAAATGATTTTGTTACTCAGTGTGAATGAATTGATATATAGCGAGGAAAAGAATGAGGATGTAAAGGTTTTGATACTAGCGGTAGTTTAGTTATTGGTCATGGCCAAACCAACTCAGTTTGGGCTTTGTCAGCATAAATCTTCACATCCTTGGAGGGCTTGATGTGACTTTGAAGAAAATTTTCCAGACCTGACAAGTAACCAGATCGAAGAAGACGGATGATCTAGTTTTACTGGTAAATTTTGTTATTAATGAATGACGTCGAAATCTGTTGGCTTCTCAGAGGAATGCTCGTGGAATTCTGCCTTCAATCTGCTGCAGTTATCTAGAGTCGTTGGTTTCTTATTACTTATCAAGATCAGGAGGACTTCACCACCAGAAATTTGGTGGGGAAGTGGATATCAAAATTTATTGAATTGACATCATTTTTTCATATTCCTGTTATCTTTTCTTGCACTTGTTCTTTTATGGCAAGCATTAGCGGTGAGAGTATTGGATTTTGGGGTTAGCGGGGATGGCCTTGCTATGCTAGCCATTTTGATAGGAAGTGAATAAAATTTAAGTTGTATGCAATTTTAGTTTAGTTTTGTTTAATGGACAACTGAGCGCGATACATATGAATAGAAGCTAGCTGGTAGTGCTATTTAGGTCTTTTCGAGTGAGAAATCAACAAAATGAAGTTTGGTGCTGTCTGGGAAGTAAGAAAATGGTGGGAAGTTATAGAATTACAAAGGAAAAGTAACGGGCAAGTCATATTTATTAATTAATTTATTCTTAAATCCAGATTCTTGCCTTTATTATTCTTTTAATAATAATAATAATAATTAATATTTTTTCTGTTTTAAAATATTAGTTCTTACAATAAAATAATTACATCTCTAAACCCTTTGTACAAGATGCACAGAAAGCAGATGCATCAAGACATGAGTGGTAATTATTATTATTATTATTATTATTATTATTGCTATATTGTGCTATATTATATTCTTCCTCCTCCACGTGCGTACAAGAAAAGAAAATATCTGTTATTTTTGGAGCTTCTGCTCGTTAGTTGCATGTATGGCCAGCGTGATACCTGAACAAAGCTGGCCATGCCGTGCAGACGGTCGCAGATCCTGCAGTGTCCGGCCCCGGCCCCAGGCTGTGGCGTGCAATTGCATACCAAATACTATAGCCAACAGCAATAGCAAACAAAAGGAAGTGAAATGCTAATTGCTTTGCTGCTAGCTAGTTGATACATATATATATCTATGTATAATAATAAACTTAACTTCAAGAGGAATCATTATATTAATTCCACTACTCGCTTCATCTCACAGCAGTTCAATTGTTTCAAGGCAGCAGCGTATGTCCACAGTTAAGTGTACAGTTTATAATATAGATTAGAATATCTCATCAGCTTTGAACATCGCTTGACATGTCACTGTAAAACCATTGTCAAAACAACTGTTTAATAGTGATATTACATATCTTTACAGAGAATTTTTTTGTTAACCAAGATCAGGAAGACAAGTATAAGGAAAATCTTAGCACCAGATAAGAGCTGTCCAAAATTTATGATTGATATTAGTTGTAAGAGAATAACTGTATGGTTACAGGCACTGAATGTTTATATTAGTGTGAGCGAATTATAATATCCCACACTTTGTATTAAGTAAAAATCACATGCTCGATTTGTGCTTAAACAAAAGGCTCATAGCATTTAACGGCCACCGGCAGTCTGCTAATTCTTGGTTCATAAAACGATCATGACCCCGAAAACCTTCTTTTTTGCATGCAATCTGTTTTCAATCAATTCCAAAAAAAAAAACACGCCTTTTTCATTCAGCTTTAACGTATATACAAATTCAAACACCCATGCAAAAGGGGGAAAAAATATCATCATCATCAAGAAACATGTCAGAAGCAAAGTGGTATAATCGCGTAGTCTATTTATTTATAGTAAGCTCAATAGCATGGTCTTCTTATACAGAGGTCGCAGCTGCAGATGATATAGCAGAAAAAAACAATGTGCGCTCCAGCGAAGATGGAGTAGGAAAATGGTTATGGGGCGGACGTAGACGGGCAACGGGCTGGTTTCCTGGGATTGGCGATGGTATTGGTGGGTCAGTTGGGGGTGGTTTTGTTCCGGGTGGTGTTGGCGGGTCCATAGAAGGCGGCATTCTGGGACTCGGTATCGGCGGCGGCATTAGTGGTATTGGCGGCAGTGGTATTAGTGGGGGGTTTGACGGGGGCGGGCGGCTTAGCTGGGGTTATTGGTGGCGGCGGCCGTGGAGCTGGAACTAACAAAGCAAACGGTGATCACAGTGGTAGTGGCGGTGGGAGTGGGTCTGATGCTGGCAGCGGGTGTATTGGGAATGGGCCTGCAGGTGGATCAGGTCTACAGATGGTGCGATTGGGACCGGGTTTGGATCAGGCAGTGTAGCTGGTAGTGGCCCTGACAATTGTGGCGGATATGTAAATGGAGTTGGGTACAGTGGACGAAGCGGAGGTGGCGACTGGCTGCTTGTTCCAGAGTGGCTACGCCAGCCCTTATATTGCACACCAATTCGTTGCCGAAATAACTACGATGGGGATTGCGGTGGCATTGAGCTACAGTTACGATTTGGGTTCATTTCATCTAATTTGTCCGCCAATCAAACTAACATTGCGGTGTAAAACCATAATCCCACATAACATCCAAATTAAATAATTATTGAGAAATACGAAAGTAAAAATATAACTGAATCTACAGTTATTCGTAATGATTCTTGAGTGTAGAAGATGAACTTCTAATTTTCTTTTTTCTCTTGACTTTAGAATTTTCTTTAAAAAATTAGAGAAATTATAGAGAATTATGAGAGATCGGACACCATAACTCATTTTTAATTAAATAACGTGATTGACGATTTTCTAATGAAAATTGTTCAACACAATTATTTATGATAATTATCACTTCAGCCCCTCGTTAAAGTGATAATTAAATTATGATATTTATGCATTTAATCCACAACAATTATACCCTTAACTATTTAATTAATTTCAAATAAATCACTTAATTCTTGACTTATTAAATAATAACACACACATTTTATTTATTTTATATGTAACCCTAAATATTAGATTAATATAAAATTAATCTAACATGCGGCCCAAGAAGGCAACGTCCATTTCAATCATCATCAACCAGAGCAAGTCCAAGTGCTGCGACACCAATATCTGGCTAGGCCATTATGCATAAAATCGAATAGAATTATTTGTTGTTTGTAACATTTACCATGTATCCTCCATTAAGTTTCACTTTAAAAGTTCTTTCAATTAATTGTGCTTGTTGTCTCACCGCATTATCAACCAACCAAATTTTGATTACTAGAGTCTTGCTACCCACCTGAATGCTTCTTTCTCAAGAAAAAAGAAAAAGAAATAATGAAAGCACAAATGAAAAATATTAAACATAAAGGGTGATGTAAATATCAATCTGACAATATAAAATTTTAAAAATGTACATACGTACGTACGTGTGTATGTGTGTGTATATATATGTATGTACAATGCTTATCTTGTGAGAATTTTATACTTTATTAAAATGTGAGAAAATTAATAAATCATATGGTGCAAGAGTGTAATATACATAACAACTTTATTAGCTTCACATGCTTTACTTCTTTCTCCCGTTGATGTTGCTTGCAAACTTGTAAGATCTCTTTACTAGTTGTTTTGTATTAAAGGCAATGATCGATGAAGTCCATAATTTTTATTTTTCTGATTCTTTTTTCTATTCTCGCATTTGGGATAGCCTAATGAAAATTCATCTTTTAAGTGTAAGTCTTTGATATCTTACATGCTTTGTGTGAGTTATTTACATATTAAGAACCATCCTTGCTGATATAATTATGAAAATAAAACCTATGAATTTTCAACTTTCGAATCATCTATATGAACACCATACGTCATCTTATTTTTGAAAAATAGATGACAAGTTGTATGTTTGTTTAAGAAGAAAATGATCATAGTTTACTGCGGAATTAAAATTAGACGGCAAATTGTTTACATAGTACATCTGATATTAAAACATACAAACGACAAATTGTCTACTCGTTTTAAAAACAACCGACCGACATACAAAATTACACCGGTAAATTCTAGATTCAAGACTAGCTAAAAGGGAGCCACTCGGCGTTTGGCCGAGTGGTCAGGGCTGCTACCCTCCAACTTGGAGGGCAGCAGTTCGAACCCCCACAAAAGTATTGTGGGGGTATTTGTTTTCTCAATTAAATATTGAGTGAATGTAGTTTTCTTTCTTAGTTAAGAGTGAAGAGTAGACATATCTCGAATATTTGTGAGAGTTAAAATCTGAGCAGAATTCCATTAACATTGATGTAATTTAGTTTCAGTAATAGTCTGATTTATAAATATTAATTATATTTTTATGTAATATGAGTTGTAATATGAACAATAATCTCATGTAATAAAAAAAAAACTAACTAAAAGGGAGATCTGGATAACTGAAGATGAATTTAATGGGAAACTGCCCACTAAGCACAAACGCTACAGAAGAAGAAAGAGGGGGTGTTGATGATATGACTCATACGAGCTTATTAAAGGAAGACCCATCAAATGATGATGGGACTACGCACTCTTCAGTCCTCAGGCCTCGCGTACCTTTCCTGAGGTCTCCTTTAGTTATGTTCTTTTTATGAAAGATAATCATTTATTAACACTTTGCTCTTAACAAATTCTTTAGTTTTCTGGATGACACGAGAGAGAGAGCTACTAGCTAGCTAACCATTCATTTTTACCCACCATTTCTAATGATTGATTGATTGTCCTTATAATCTCATCTCTTCTGCTACTATTTGATGCCCCACTATGCCAGATTTTAATATATCCACTACTCACTTTCCTGGAGTAATTACCAACTTCTAATAAGACATGCAATATCCAGAATTTGACAATTTGGAGGAGAATGACATAACCACGAGTTTATCAGCCATGAATGATAAATCCATAGTGACACATTACCACACAACTTCCTTTCGATGGTTTTTAAACACTAGATTACACACAAGAGACTATTTTTCAACATCTGATGCCTCATTACTCTGCTTCAACGGCAGTGGCATCTGCCCAATTCGCAGCACTGCCGGAGCGAGGAATGCTGGGGAGTCGGGTGTACAAGTCCACCTGGAAACTAACTCCACAAATTTGCCTATCATCATCTTCATGCACAATGGCTCTAACCTTGTGAAGTGGATGCACAAAACTCATCAGCCCAGTCCCATTCATAAACATACACCCTGTTTAATAAAGTAATTAAAAGCCATTTTCAGCATCACATTTCTTCTATATATGCCTATTCTTTCCGAAACTAAAAAAAAAAGGGAAAATGTGCTCTTGCTTTAATGATTAACCTGGAGGAAAAGGCGCACAAGATATTCCACAAGCTTCTTTCGTTAGATTGGAATCATTGGAGCATATCAAGGAACCATCTCCAGCAATTCCCCAGTTGAGATCAACGCCACCATCGCAGTCCTAACAGTGTACAATATCAAAGATATGCTCAACAAAACTAATTTTCTTTCACTCTAACGAAGATGATTATAAGAGAGGAAGTGGCACAGCCTGATCTAACAAGGGTTAGTGAATTTTAAACCTATCATTAGAAGATTGAACTTACCCTTGCTGCAAACAAGGTGTGAGATTTAGCATCAAAGAGAATGAACGCAAATTTTCCTTGGAGATCTTTGACGACTTGATCAGGCGGGTATGGTGCTCGATCCCTTAAAACTTTGTAAGCTTCTATCAAAACCATTGCTTCTGTCGCTTGTCTTGAGAGGCCATAATGTCGCTTAAGTTCACAAATGTTCTCTAAAGTCCCGATAAACATGCAGAAGATGTCATCCATTACAACTATAGACCTGATACATTTCAAATCAAACCAATTTCAAGTATTTCACTTGCGTTTGTTTCAATTGATCGAGCATGCTTGCTGATCAATACTAGATCTTGATTAGGACAATTGAATGATTCCTTTAACTTTTTAATTCGTGAGATTAAGTGCTGTGAAGTGAATTTGCATAAGGCCGGAGGTCCCGTAGCTTTAAAGAGTGTAAGTGTGATATAAAAATATAAATGTGATATGTAACTAATATCTTTATAAAAATGATAAAGGCATTATAAATTTTTCATCAAGCAATTATAACGTAACTTCAATTTAGTTAAAAAGCCACAGCCATAAGTACGGAAAGGGCTCATAATAAGTCTAATCAACAGAAAAGAAGTCATGACACCTAAAGAAAAAAAAGAACTTTAATACCTCGGATGCAATGGACTTTCATTTTCATGAGACAAACCCATGAAATTCCCATTTGAAATGTTATACAGTGTTGTCTCCGGCCACAAAATCTGAAAAATCTCGGCAATTTCTTGCCGGCTTTTGGACTTTTTTGACCCAGTGGAAGGAAGATTCAGTTCCGCTGGTGGTTTCCCAATTGATTTCTCAAAAACTGCCAACATTTTACCTGAAAAAATCTCAACAATGCTCAAGGCTAGTTCTAAGCCTATACTAAAGAGCTGATTTTTATCCTTGGCATGAAAAAGAATAAAATTCGAAATTTTGAGAGCTTATCTTTAATTGTTTTGTAACTGAAAGTGCAGTGAAGTTAGCTAGCTTACAAGATCTTGCATAGTATGCATGTGGCAGCTCTATCGGTTTGTCTTTGTTGTACGTGTACGACATGGAGCTAACTAAGATAGGCATATACTGACGAGGCAAAACGCCAATAAGATTAACTTTATTCTTCTCAGGTGGTGGTGGGCTGACAAGCCATTTTGAGTTTTTTTTCCAATGATATTTTTAGATGATAAGCTATTCGGGCGCCCGGGGGGGGGATGTAACGGTGACATCTGGTTATATGATGAAGCATTGTTATCCCACATCTCACTTTTGTTAGGCTTCACATGCATCAGCACAACAATCTTGAGATCAATTTCCATCTTTCAACCCACAATTATGAACTGTAAATTCGGAGGTAATTTATTAAAGTAATTTAGAGAACAAGGTGACCAGCTAATTTGCTATGAGACTACAAGCTAAATTTTTCATTTGATATACGCAACTGTACAACCATAATTCATTGGACTTTCCTGTTCATACTTGGCTACACGGGGATGATTTCTCAATATCTCCAGTACACGCTCCTTAACTACTCCAGTGCCCATCCCATGAATAACAAAGAGAACCGAACGCGACTCCCAACAAGCTAAGGCTATATCAAGCTGGTGGGAAGCTTCTTCAACTCGCATTCCCCGTAGATCCAAAGAGTTCTTGGACATTTGGACCCGTGGACCATAAGAAGCCTCTTCATTGTTGCTTCCCGCGGAACCACTCTGGCGCTCTTCTTGCTGGTGTCCATTAAATATGTGTCAATGCAAATCAGATTCAATTAATAATGCTAGTTAAAACTTATGACAGGGTATGTCAAGTAAAAGAGACTCCGGCATCCACTAAATCCATGGAAGTTTAATAATGCCTTAAAGTTGTGTATGAACTTAAAGAGAAGTACAAGTACATACCTGCTTTCTCAAACGCGGAGCAGGATTTGCTGCATTCTTTCTTTTGCTATGTCGAATCGGCCTAATATTGTTTTTCTTAACACGAACCCTTATTTTACCATACTGGACTAAGACGGTATCATCATCTCCAGGTACTTCTACTACAGTAGCCAACTTATCTCCCAAGCTCTTCACGTGGACTTGCTCCCCAGATTGAGGAGTAAATGAACTGGTATTAGTTTCACCGACAGAAAAATCATCATCAGGACGGTGAGCTTCAACAATTGCTGCAATTGCAGATTCAGATTCCTTAATCAGAGAATTAATCTCATCAGCACTGGCAGCTCTGAGTCTGTTTTCAAACTCCTGTACAACTGTATCAATCTGAACCTTCGCCGAATTTAATTCTTGTTGAACCTGTTGTGTCTCCCTTGCCTTGAGATGTGTCGCGCGTCTATCTAGATCTTTTGCCTCATCATCAATCTTCAATCGTGAAGTTAGAGAAAAAGGAAACCGGATAAATGTCATTAAACATCCATAATTCTAATCCACAAAATGAATTCCAGTCAGATCTGAAACTGCAGAATTTGTACCAACAAAAATTTAACAGACTTTATAGATTATATGGCCCAGCTTTCTTAACTTCCATCTAGTTTCCAATGAAATCTCCCACAAAAGTAGGCCGAATGTATACCCTTATCTTTGCACTGATCTAAGTTGGGAATCATATCCAAATCCACTTTTGACAAAGTGGAAGTTACAGCAAATTGACAACGGTAAACAGAAATAGAAACAGAAGTTGAATCCAGGGTACAAGCACAAAAGCCCAACAGAAAATTGTGCTGTGCACAGCTCTAGCAGAGCTGAGCCCAAAAAACCCCCATGAGGCATCAAGTAATCACTAGTAAATTGACAATTTTGGAATCTCATACTTGGCTCATTTTATAAAAGTTCAGATACCATTGCCAAAGTCCAGAACTCAATGAAACCAATTTGAGGTTTTAGACCTTGACCATAATGGAAGCAGTTTTAGAAAAATGGCAACAGTGAAACAAAAAGCACGTTTGGCATGACAAATAATAATACAGAAAATATATACCTCCTGGTAAAGATCCATAATTTCTGCATGAAGAGATGCAGCTGTCCTGGCCTGACTTTCCAATTTTCTTCTTTCCTCCATTAACGACTGATACAACTCACTTTTCCGATGCTGCTGCCTTTCTGGCCTTAACCTCTCCACCAACTTTTGTGCACGTTGAATAATTTTTCTATCAAAACCAATTGATTTAGCAATATTCAATGCATTTGAATCGCCAGTACTTCCCCAAAGAATTCGGTAGGTAGGTCGTAAAGTTTCCAGAGAAAACTCCGTGGCTGCATTCTCAAACCGAGTATCCTTATCTTTCAGACAACTTAAATCAGCATAATGAGTAGTAACAATAGCTAAACCGACACGATCTCTGAGATACTGCAAGATGCTAGTAGCAAGAGCCACACCTTCGGAAGGATCAGTGCCACTACAAATTTCATCAATTAGGACCAATGATTCTCTCGAAACAACTTCCAAGATGTCAACAATCCTCGATATGTGCCCACTGAAAGTTGAGAGATTTTGTTCCAGAGACTTCAACAGAAAATGAGTTAGAAGAAAATAAAACTAAAACATCTCAGAAATAAAATGTCAAGACAAGGAAAACTACTACCTGATGATCCCCAATATCAGCTAGGATAAGATCAAACCATGGTAATCTTGGGTGGTTTTTAGCAGGTAAATACAAACCAGCTTTCGACATAAGAGATGCCAGGCCCAGAGTTTTCATGGAAGCAGTTTTCCCTCCAGTATTAGGTCCCGTGATCACAACCACTCTTGTTTTGCATTCAACTTTTATGTCTATTGGTACAGGGAAATCAGGAATTCCTTCTGACAAACTTCCAACGGTCATTTCACTATTTTCCACATCTGATTTTAATAGATTAGAGTTGGATGAAGCAGCTGACAAACTTCTTAAAGAGGACCCAAGAAGCAATGGATGTTGGATGCCTTCAATGTTTATACTGGAATCAAAGCTGACATGGCTCTGTGAACTTAAAATTGGACAGACCCCATCCATCCATTGAGCAAAACCAGCTCTTGCAAAAACAAGATCAATTTCTACAACTCTATCCATCAGATACTTTATCTCTCTTTCTGAATTCGTTATTTCTGCAGTAAGCAAGCTCAAAATGGCTGTTTCCTCAGCTATCTCAGAGTTTGAAAGCCTCACTTCCATATTGTTGAACTCAACTGCCTCTTTAGGTTCCATGAAATATGTTGCACCAGAACTGCTAACATTCAGGACTATACCATCTGGAAGTAAATATTTGTGAGAAGCCTTAATACCCACACACATTCTAGACCGGCGCTTGGTTATCAAGGGTTTGTCAATGCCCCCAGCCTGGAAAATTTGAGCTGCTACCTTCTTCAATAGAGAATCCAGATTTTCCATGTTCCTCTTCCTTTCTGCCCTAATAAGCTCCAAATCCTCACTAGCTCTATCAAGGATAATTAAAAGCTTGCAATCTATGCAAAATCCAATTTTTTCCTCTAACTCTGTCAGGAAATTGCAATTCTTGAGTAGTTCAAGCAAGGGAGAGTACCTGTTCAAAATACAATAAAAATAGATGAGACTGCATGCGATGGATCTCCATTACTTGATTGAAATTTCATGCAGCCATGTTATATCTAAGTCAAGGAAAAGTAGATGTCAGCATTGCACTCCTTGTGCATCAGTACCTTCAAAATGATAAATCTTTTAATAGCCTTATTGAAAAATGAGAACTGATCATTACCAAATGACCCATGCCTCTCTCAATTTTGTGTCAGGCTAAAAAGAATCCCTATCCAGAGATGCATCAAATGGAATTACTTGCAAATAAATCATCTCAAGGTCCTCAAAATCCAGTATGCCCCTAACAGAAAAATGAATTGCTATGACATTGAAAAGGGATGAAAGAAAAAGCAACTAACTGTTGGAGTGTTCGCATTACCAAGATAAAAGACAATTCTTTACCTATGAAATATGTTGCCACACTCCTGCTCCAGCATTGCTTTACCCAAAGTAGATTATCTATAAATGGCTAATGATTTTACAAAGCACACAAATCTTAGATCAACAAATGATATCTAACCAATAACGAGCATCAATAATTGCCATGTGTAATCGGCAATTTGCTGACTTCATTATTCCATTATTAATGTATAATTAAGTAACACCTATGATAAATGTCCCAGCAGCTGCCAAATTATTATCACTGAATCTCTAACTCAGAATTAAAGCTATAAACTCTACATTGAATAACTATCAATGGATACAATAGATTTCACTCATAGAATACTGACAAATGCAAACAAAGCCTATAATAATAAATTAATAATAGTACCTCTGCAAAGAATCTCCATCCAGTTTAGCCGCCTCCGTTAGCTTCTTCCACACGTTATTAACAGCTCTAAGCGTCCTTCGAACGGCACAAATCTCGCTCGGCGAAAGCAACTGACCAGAGACAGCAGAATTTAGGATGCCGGCGATATCTTCAATTGCTGACAAATCCAACGGCTGAGATTGCATCATCGCCAGAGCGGCGGATGTTTGATTGAGAAGCTTCTGGCTCTCCTCTAGGGACTTGCCGAATGGGATTTGGGCCTTTTGGACGACGGCATGGCCCATGGAGGTTTGCGTGAAGGAGGAGAGCTGCTGACAGAGTGTGGGCCATTCTAAACTTAAAAGGGTTTCTTGTTGGAGAGATTCTGAGAGACCGAGTTTTGGTGAGTTTGCGACGGAGAGCACGGTGGGCTTGCGGTTGCGAATTAGTTTGCGATGGTGGCGGTAGATGATTGGAGAGTTTTGGGGGTAGAGAAAATGATTGCCAATGCAGAGTTGCATTTGAGAGCACTGAGAAGCTATGGAATTGGAGATAGCCTCTCTGCGCGTGATTTTGAGTTTTTCTTTATGACATTTATAGTTACTTACAAACTGTGCCCCTTTAGCTTATCCAATTCAAATGGAGATTTTAACTAAATGCGTGAAAGCCCGGCTGCTGACGTGCTATCATCACCCGAATCCGAGTACGTCAGTGATTTTAAGAATAATTTTGTTCTTCATATATATATATATATATATATAGGACAAAACTACATTACAGATTCTGTAAGGTACAGACTGCAGCATCAGCCGTTGGATGTGGTTGGACGTGGAGTGAGAAACTAAACAAAAGAAAATCGGATGGTGGGATGACGGGAGATGTTTGTTACAGAATCTGTAACATAGACAGGTCCATATATATATATATATTATTCTATCTGGCATAAGTTACATTTCACCCAGCACCCCATATTCGATATTATTTATATTACATTCATGAATATTATAAAACTTTCTGATTTGAAAATTTTTGTTTAACCTCTTACACTTAATTTTATTTTTATTAAAATCTTAGAATACGAATTCACCCCTTATAATTTTAAATTATCAAAAAATAACCTCATTTAATTAAAAATTTTAATTATTATTAATTGAATTATAATTATTATTTTATTATAATCATAAATATATTTATATTTTTTAAATAAATTATTGTTATTATTAATAACAAGAATAAAAAGTATTCCAATTAATTAATCTATTAACAATAATTAATAATAATTTTTATTAAATTGTTAATAATAATAATAATTAACGATAATTATTATTAATAATTAATTTTTAAATAATAATAACAATAATTATTATAATAAAAATTAATTAAGAATTTTATAGCAATTTGTTTACAATTTAACTCATTTTGATTTTGTTTCTAAAATAAAATAAACACATAAATAATAATACATCTTATTTTAATTACGATTTCTTCAGTTCAAGTAAATAAATTATAATGTTATTTTATTTATTTATTTATTTTTCTCTGAAACGTTTTCTAGAGAGAGTGTGTGTAGATTTTTTTAACTTTTGAAAATAAACATGTTTTGTAAAATCTTACAATAGAATAAGATGTAGATCAATTTTAACTCAATGAAAATATATTGGTTGTTAAAAAAAAGTAAATTAAAAATAAATATTTGAGAAAATATATTATTAAATAATTAATATTATTATTATTATTTTAATTTATTTACTTGAACTGAAGAAATCGTAATTAGAATGAGTTCTATTATCATTTATGCGTTTATTTTATCTTAGAATTAAAATCAGAATGAGTTAAATTATAACCAATTGTTATAAAATCTTTAATTAATTTTTATTATAATTATTATTTTGTATTATAATTATTGTTATTATTATTCAAGTAATTATCGTTAATTATTATTATTAACAATTTAATAAAAATTATTATTAATTATTGTTAATAGATTAATTAATTGTAATACTTTTTATTTTTGTTATTAATAATAAAAATAATCTATTTAAAATATAAATATATTTATGATTATAATAAAATAATAATTATAATTCAATTAATAATAATTAAATGAGTTTATTTTGAGAATTTAAAATTTTAGAGAGTGAATTCGTACTTTAGAGCTTCAATAAAATAAAATTGAGTGTAAGGGGTTAAACGAAATTTTCTAAATCAGAAAGTTTTATAATATTCATGAATATAATTTAAATAACATCGACTATGGGGGGCTGAATGAAATTTCACAGCCAGCCGTTGTAACTTAGGCCGACCCTCTATATATATATATATATATTAATTAAAAAAAAAAAAAAAGCAACAACACACACACAGAGTATACTTGGCTTTGAGGATAAACCCAAAGAAAATAAAGGCACAGTATTTTCGATGTCAAATTTGTTTGACAATATCTACAATTTACAACTTCAACAAATTTATAACGCCATTCAACCCCATCAGCTCCTGGGGCGGTGGAAACTCTACCTCCTTCACAGAGATGGTGTTTTTGATGAAGCAAGTGAGATTAATCCTCTACTATGAGAAATCTGGAGAGAACAACAGTGTGAAGAGATGAGGTAATTCGAAGTCGATAATTGAAGAAACACACAACAAGGGGAAAAGAAAATCTAATTAGAGAGATTAAATAACTTTTCGAGGTTAGTTATGGGAAATTACATATTAATTCTAATTCGTATGTTCATGTTGCCAGGATTGGAGAACCACAAGCTTCAGGAGCATGATTTCCCTCTTTGTATACGAGGTTTCCCCTTGAAATTGTGGCCAGT
This sequence comes from Citrus trifoliata, assembly GCA_018350135.1. Taxonomy (NCBI): domain Eukaryota; kingdom Viridiplantae; phylum Streptophyta; class Magnoliopsida; order Sapindales; family Rutaceae; genus Citrus; species Citrus trifoliata. The sequence continues at coordinate 27,503,718 of CM031385.1, read as the reverse complement.
ACTTTCCCAGAGAGTTTTCTTCCCAAATAGGCGGAGATGCTCTGCATATAATATATATTACAGAAATCAGAAAACAAGGGCAATTGCTGTTTTCACGACTGTCGGCTGTCGCTGTAAGAAGAAGAATATATACGATTACATACAGGATGCTTCATGTGTACAGGATGGTCATTGTCAAGTTCAAACTCCGCTTCAGGTTCCCATACAACTAGGTCTGCATGATTTCCAATTGCAATGGCACCCTGCAAAAGGTATTTCAGATTAATGTGGAATGAAAAATATGGTATCATCTAATACGTACCCCGGCTGTTACTTTAGCGGAATTATTGACTTGATACATTAATTTGTTACCTTTGAAACTTGTCCAGCAAGCTTGGCAGGTCTCTCACTCCACCATGAAGCTAACTGTTCTAAAGTTGCTCCATATTTCCGGCCATAAGACCACGTGACAGGAAGAACAAACTGCAGAAAATCTCAAGAAAATACACATTGCTTCCCATATCAATAAGAGAAATATTTACAATCAGTTATAAATTTTTGTTTAGATAGTAATATGGATTCGTTAGCAGAGTAGCTAATTTTTAATCAAATATGTCCAACCTGCAAAGATGATATGCCACCCCAAGCTTTCAAAAAGTTGCCTTCATCAAGGAGTTTAAGTTCTGGCACGGTTGGTGAATGATCAGAGCTTAGCATATCAATGTGTCCATCCTGGAGGAAGCATTAGAATCAAGTGTCAAGTCAGTCACAAAATAAAGAGGAACCAAGGGCATGCAAGTGGCCTGGAAAATCTAAGTACCATCAGAGCCTCCCATAATTTTTCTTTATTTGCTGCATCACGTATGGGCGGAGCACATTTGAACCGAGTATCTCCATCTGGAATCTCCTCTGCTGAGAAAGCCAAGTAGTGGGGGCATGTCTCAACAGTTATGCTGTCACCATTAGTTTTTGCTTCCTGCATTGTATACACATGGAATCAGGAAAAATCATGGACTGGATTTCCTTTTTGTCCCCTTTATTTTATTTGTACACATTGAAATAGATTTTAGATACCATTAATAGATCCAAGGAAGAACTAGCATCAGATAAATGAACAATGTGAAGATGAGCTCCTTCTGCAGGGCCACCTGTCCTCGTGTCCTTTGCTACTGTCAAGAGTTCTCTGATAGCCGCTTCCTCCCTGTTTGGGGATCCAAAAAGGCAGTAATTATGTAAAATGAAACAAAAAATATCATATATTATAAGACAAATTTTACCATAAAAGTATTAACAAATGTCCGCTATTTGAACTTCCTAGTGTTTTTTAAAAACATATTTTACCATATTAAGATTTTTCAGCTAAGACAAAGAAAGTACCATGAAGGTGGCCTTGTCTTCAGATATGTTGAATAAGATCGAGTGTCAAGCGAATCATCTTCGAGTTTTACATGCCTTTCTGAATCTTTTTCCATCTCAGCATGCACAAGTAAAGGTCTTTTGTATCTTGCCAATACAGATAGTCCTTCCTAGAGAAACCAAGTTTGAAAAATTAAGAGAACAAACTCAATTATACCAGAAACTGAAAGGGAAATTATTTATATCATAGTAATTTGAGCTGTGAATGCATATCATTGGAGATAGACGAAGAAAATAACTGAAACGCGAAATGTTATCAATCATTAACGACTAACGTTACCGTTTTTCAATTGATTAGGAATTGTTGAAATTAAACGTCATGTAACAAACCTTAATATGGCTGGCATTTGTCATAGGAAAGTCGTTTATCCCTGAAGGACACATAAAAGACTACAGAATGAAAACAGAACAGTTGTCAGATGATAATTCAATATTAAATAACGCAAGTAAAGTTTACTAAAGAAAATAGAAGATTAGTATCTGTCAAAAATCACTCCTCTGATGGTTACCTTTAATCCAAGAACACCAGCATTCAAAAGAGCTTCCAGAGCACTTGCATTATATGCATTTTCAGGAACTAGACCTCCCCAAAAACCTGTTGATCTATAGCATGGTTAACACAGAAATCTTTGACAAATTATTTCACTAGCGAGTAGTTTCAAGATCATACCAACATCAACATAGATTCTCTTCTCTGCTGCATCAACCTATGGAACACAAAAACAGAAACGTTATTAGAAAGACCAGTCAAAAAGAAGGACACAGATAGCGCTTTAATTGCAATATTATCAAGATAGTACTTAAATTCCTCAAATAAAACAGAGTGATCAATACCTTTAATTTCAGAGTTTCCGTTGAGATAGTTGAGGGATCACTATTGAGGGGCATGTCAATTAATGTTGTTATACCACCTGTAGAAAAATATTAACACTGTAAAGTTAGAGGCCTGCTCATGATCTGATCACATTTTCCAGGGCCCAAAAGAAGATATATTTGTCATCCAATGGTATACAAAATCATAAAAAAGCAGCAAATCGTTGGAAAAGAAATGCAACTTTTTACATGAGGCAACTAGGTTAGTGGAAAATTCTCACCTGCAGCAGCTGCTTTGGTCCCCGAAGGAAATCCTTCCCACTCAGTTCTTCCTGGATCATCGAGATGTGCATGCCTATTATGTCATGATCACATATTGCAGAAAAGAATTAATTACACTCAATCACAAGTAAGAATATGAATCCAAAACATCCAAAATTTAGGCATCATTGTATCATTCCTACTCAGTTTCCTCAATAAAATCCCACCAAAACTACTTTCAGCAGAACGTTTTACAACGCATGCATAATCTTTTAAATGCGTGCATAGTCAAATCTCAAATCAAGAAGATGGTTCGCATTTCTTACACATCAATCAAACCAGGCATGATAACAGCCTCTCCATAATCAACTACTTGTTCTGTCTTGGAGTTCCGAGGCCAATCTTCTTCTGAAACAATGGATATGACATTCCCTTCCTTGATCTCAACTGCTCGTTTACACATTTGAAAAGAATATCAATTCATTGGATGGTGTATCGAAGGAAAAATCTTGTTCGAGTAAAAGAACCAGGCACAGCACTAAAAACAGTAATCATTCTAACAGCGATTTGATTTCACAATAAACGGCTAATGACCTCCAATTGAAAGATTATAAACAGTGACATAAATGAAATGGAAAATCAAAATATACATCGATTTCAACTTGCAGGACTTGAAAAGAAAAATCAAGTTTCAAAATAAAAATACCTGCACCAGAAATAACTCCTTTTGGTGTCACAATCCGCTTGCTGGTTAACCAGTAATGGTTGTAAGGAAGGAGACTGCACTCACTGTGAGATAACTGCAACACATAAATCAACAAAGAAGTGATCACCTTCCAGTGGCTAAAATCAAATATGATAGCAGAACACACCAGTTATGTTCTGTTTTGTGCCTAGAAGATTAGTTCGAAAGAGGGATGAAACTTAAAAAGTGCTTGTTGCAAAAGAACATTTTATGTGCTTTCCCCTTTCGGAAAAAAAAACATTTTTACACCATCTCTTTGAAATACTTCTCCAGAAATCTCTTCAGAGATTTTCTTTTTTTAAAAAAAAAAAAAAAGAAAACTGTTTTATATATTAATTCAAAACATGCTATAATCTATTTGTCATCTCCTTTTGTTTTTCTATATAAAAATCATTCCGATTTTCACTTCCTTACCTCTTTTGTTTCCTCTGTATTTTCTCGTCAACCAAACAAAACATTCAAAAGAGCAAAATAAAAAAAATAAAAAAACACGCATGCACAGACACACATAAACACAGACGTAATCAAGACAATCAGACCTTGGCAGAATCCTTAAAAACAAGCAAGAACAGAGAAGCGGCTAGCAGTGTTAGCGTAGGCAACAGCCTCCACTGCAGATTGAGATTCTCCATTCCTCTGTTTTCTGAATTATGTGAGCTAATCTTTCTCTCTTATTATGTGGAAAATTAACGGATCTCATTGGTTCATTTTCGTCCGGCTAGCAAGATTCTTGAATCGTGGTGGAGCCACGGCTGCATGGAATCTTTGATTAGTCAGCGCCTCAGTGCCTATATTTCTTTTACAAATGCGGACATGAAAAAAAGTAATGCCCACTTGCAGTTGTTGGATCAATGTCCCATCACACTGTGGACAAAATGCCAATCCATCAACTTGGTTCGTGTTGTTTGTATTTATTTATTTTTCTTAGCGTTCTCTTGTTATTAGTGCGTGAATCAGATACGAATTGATGGAATCGTGGAGAAGATTCGTTCAGATTCGGTAAAGAAGCCAAATATAGTCAAATAATCAAATCAACAGGATGATGAATATATACATATAGAGAGAGAGAGAGAGAGAGAGAGATTATAAAATCTCTTGTTTTACAAATAATAGCTCTAGAGTTTGAATCTCTCACATGCGAGTTTAATTGAGTTAGAAAGAAAATATCTCCTCAAATTTTGGATAAATTAATGGCTCTGCCATTGTATATTATGTGAATAAAAATTGAGAGTCGGATTAGCATACGAATTGCTACAATGAAAAATGATCGGGTTATGATGGATTTTTTTTTACTCTTATATTTATTTAATTAATTAATATTCCTTTAAATCAATAAAAGAAATAAATGTACAATAAATAGATAATTTATGGAACTTAACTTATTGGGAGATGGTCATGGTGGATATTATAGATAGATAAAAAGTTGCTAATAAGATTAAGAATTACATTGATGAACATCTATATTTAATTATTTTGGTAAATTCATAATATTTACATTATTAAAATTATTATTATTGTTATTATTGGATATAAAATTTCTTCAGTGGACTTGAAAATCCTAGTCACTTCTATTGATCAAAAGATTTTATCAAATAAATTAACTAGCATATCAATAACATATCATATTTAAATGCATTATATATCACTATTGAAAATCCCAACCACTTCTATTAATCAATAATATATCATTTTGAATGCATTATATATCACTATAGTCAGACATCAGCACAATCCTTGTTACTTGAATCTTCATCAATTTAATGCACATCCCATATTTATGTTTTATCCATCACTTTGTCCGTTTCAAATGAAATAATATATTGTTGAAAAAATGATTTTTTTTTTTTTAAGCTTCATATTAAAACGGGCTGAACAAAAAAATTTGTGATAAATTATACAGTTATACTTTAGGGATTATCAGATGAAAATAAGGTACCAAAATTTTAAATTGGATAGAAGACAACGGTGATTTATCGTTTATGTAATTATATTTAAATAAACTAAAAATAGAGAGATCTACGTGTAATTTTCCATAGACTTGCTAGCCCAAGTTTGCCCTTTGCTGGCTTCACTCCGAGTGCAAGAGCATGTTTTCCTATTAAGAGAAGAGTGGTGCTACTCTCACCCTTCAAGTTCCCTTGATACCCCTTTTCTGTTGTATTATTTTTAAATTTTTGAAATGATTGAGACTATTTTAACACATAAAATTTTCCAGCACACTCATTTTAAAAATTTTAAATTTTAAAATTACCCTTCACTAATTTTCTTCTTTCTATTGTACAATTACATATTTTCTCTACTCTCACATTTTATAAACTAAATACTTAATTCCACTCTCTTTTCAATTTTTTTTTTACTTTTTTTAATTGATCTACATTTTATGCCTTCTATTTGTAAGAATTTTTTTTTCTTGATATCAGCTTTTTTGTCTGGTAAAAATTAATTTCTTTATATGCATTAACTTTCATGATTGATAAAAAATTGTTATGTTTTATTTTAAATAATGGGTTTTGTGTCTCTTAGTTCGTTAATTTATGAGAATTTGTGAAATCAAGAAAAAAAAGAGAAGAAATGGCTGATTAAGTAATTTTTTAAAATTATTTAGATAATAAAATTTTAAATTGAAAAAGAGTGTAGTAAATTCACAAAGGGCTTTATCGGGACTATCAAGGATGTTAAAAGCACTGTTCATAAGAGAATTTGTTAATTAAATTAACCAGCACAAACAAACTATATCAATTTGTTTCAATTACTTTGTTGGAAGAAATTAAACTAGGGATGACAATAGGGAGGGGAGGAGAGGGGATCGACGTCCTTGTATCTATTCCCAATATTCTGCATACGTCCTTGTCCCCATCATAATTGCTTGAGGGAATTCTTGTTCCCTCCCTGAATAATTATAAAGATCTCCAATTCTTGAATAACTGATATATATATTTAGTTTTCGATTTTAATGTAGTCATATTAGAATAAAAAATTTAAATAAAAATAAAGTTTGACAATATATATTACATTAATATTAATACATTACAAAAGTCACACCACAAAATACAAATTATCATAATAATTATCTTCGTCAATCTTCATAATCATACAATAAAAAGAAAAAGAAATTATTTTTATATCAATAATGAATATTACTATTAAACAAAACTTTGAACCAACAAGATCTTGTCCTACCTTTTTAATGTCTTGAATAAAAATTTAAGAGTACAACTAGTTAATTAAGCCAAAAAGTTTAATAATATAAATATTTTGATATTTGTCATTTATACCAATATTCAGTATTTTACAACTCAAGTTGTATTATTTATTCACTAATAATGTAAAAAATAAAAAATAAAATGGAGAAATGGGGAGGGGATGGAGATTCCACCTCATCTTGTCCCGTCTCCGAATAAAAAACTAAATAAATAATTATTTTTATCCCTTTTTCAAATAAAAAATTATGAATAAAATTGATCTTGTACTCTCTCTTAATAAAAAAATCTTCGAGGGTCCCCATCCTCGTGAGCAGTTGCGAGCCCTAAATAAAACATCAAATTATCATTTTCAACCATTATAAAGAAATGGCCGGTGGGCCTAGGCCCACTGATTTGAAACTCTTAAATTAAATTTGAGAACTTGAGTTAAGAGTGTCGAGACATTTTTTTTCATTTACAATTATATATAGTTAGGCGACAGTTAATTTCTCTTCGGTTAGTTTATGGGTAAAATTGTTATAACCCTCTATATTTGCGAGGGTTGAATTATGAGATGTACTATAGTCAGAATTATGAGATGTTATATAGTCATATTGATATAAAAGTGAGTCCACAATTAAACTCTAATGGCAAATCTAGTAGTTGAATTGTATAAGCATATTAAAAAAACAAGGCATTATTAAAATACAAACTTTGAAAGTATAATAAAAGATTAAAAAAAAAATTCAGAAATCACCTTTAAAATACATTTATTAAATATTGAAAATCTCATGTGAAAAAAGATGTCTGAAAAAATATCAGAAAAGAAAATACCAAAAGCGACCTCAAAGAGTGGTCCGTATGGACCGTATCCGACTCAACGCGGGCGGCAAATAATTCATGATATAACAGCGACCAAATGACAAAAAAGTCCCTACACAAAGAATCATCCCCTGTCCGTTCCAGTTTTCCCCTCCTTTAATTGTGAAAGAAACCCGCTGCAAAGCGAAAAAATTGAGAGAAATGAATCAGATGATACCGCAACAATGGGCTTCTCCTTGCGGAAATCAATGCACTCAAAAATTCGCAGCCCTCACGCAAATTCCATGTACCACTTATCTTGCACTTCTTTTAGCTTTAATGATCGAAACACATTCATTATTATTATTATTGTTATTCAGAAATTTCATTGTTGTCTCTGGCTTAATCTGCTAACTTAAGTTTAGTAGATCTAAAATGTTGAAGCATACTCGTTGATTAAATTCGGATTCAATTTGTTTTGATTGGTTTCATAGTCATTTCTATTGGTTTTGATTGTCTCAAATCTAAAAGCAAATTGGCATGGTTTCATCATGTAGGGAGAGTATTTTGCAAAAAGGGATGTGGTGCTGACGGTGAGACGTGGGAAGAATGTAAGTATTTCTCTGCTTTGTTCTATATTTCAGCCTACTTTGCCCGTTTAGATGAAGAATTGTGTTTTTTCTTGGTGGAACTGAGATTATGTTTTTTATTGTATGTTTGGATCCAATGAGCATCGAAATCGTCTCAAAGTTCCGAAAGAAGCAATTCTCTTATGGCTTTATTTGAATTAAGGATCTAGAAGTTTCAGTTATATGTAGCCTGTTTCTTTGAAGAATATGAATTATTAGGATTTAGTGGTGATTATATGCTGCTGCTATATGAGGCATTTTACTTGAATTGATGACCTAGTTAATTGCTGTAATGCCCTGATCTTATTGTCCGAGGACAACTTTTTTAGAGCCCATTCTTGATTGAGGGCTGGGTAATTTGCATGATTTTAGAGATCTGCTCATGCACTGAATCTTGGCATGAAGGGAAATATTTTATTTTAGGAGTTCTCTTTATAGTCCTAATATATTATTTTATAATCCAGTGTAAGCTTCATTTGATATAATTACGTATATTTCTAGGCTTGGCAGAGTGCAATGAGATATGCTATAAGGACCCTGTACTAAAGGACCGCCAATGGAGTGCTTACATTGATCGCTCTCCTGGAGCTGCTAATTATTCTGAGGTATTCTCGCCCAATATGCATTGCAGTGACTTTGGATTTGGTTTGTTTACTTTCTGAACTTAAAGTTGTGGAGATGTAAAGCATTCAATGGTTCCAAATAATTTATGACCTCGATTTGGAAGAAAACTGTACTTTGAAACTAGTTGATTAGCTCTAGAAAGTAAGGAGGAGCTGGGAAATAATAATGGGAGACATTTTAGATGAACTTCTGAAAATGAAAGTTCATGCACGGAGCTCCGAGGTGCAAACACTATCCTAGTGCTCATTTCCATCACCTTAGTAGATTAAAAGTTGTTTGTACTTGGTAAATCAGAATATACTCAAGTCTATTTGGAACTTATTATCTATTTTCATTCTAACTTTGCACTCTTGGATAGTATCGGTGCTTTCTAAATGCAGATTTTGCACTATTCCAATATTGATATGTCACATTTTATGGAGCTTAGCATTTGTTTTAAATCTAATATCCTCAAATAAAGAAGACACGTGCACACACATATAGTGAGAGAGAGGGGGGGGGGGGGGGAGAGAGAGGAGAGAGGGGGGGGAGAGAGAGTAATTCTTTATTAACATTACCGGTGGGAAAATCATCGATCCCTTTCTTTATACAGGAATGTTTCCATGCTTGTGTAGCTGGCTGTGGTTATAAGGTTAGTTTTTTGTCATCTGTTAAGGCCACGGTTGCTATATTATTCGGTTTCACATTCACTACTGACCTGTTGATGTGCATATTGCAGTTTGAGATTGACCCACAGAAAGTTGATAAAGTACGACCAAACAGGCCACCTCCACCTCCCCCTGTTGCGAAGCCACTCCCCCACGTTGTCAGACCTGGTGAGCTTACTCAGGATTTGCCCGGCACTTCAGCATAGTCAAAGAGATAATGCAAATTTTGGAAGAAACTTGTACCTCAAAATTTTGTTAGCTAATCAATTAGCAGGAAGGTTATTAATGCCACTAACAGCCTGATACAGATCAGTAGAGTCTTAGGGGCAGAAGCTATTTTTGCTTTATTCCGTCCCTGCTCAGGTTTTATAAGCTTCAATGTCACCTAATATCTGGTTTTCCAGATTTTGATAGCATACCTTGGATAACTGAGATGTAAATCCAATACAGTTTACTGCGCGGAACTGGTTGACATTGGTGATGATACAGAAAATTTGAATACTATAAGGAGCCTTAGAATTTCTTCTTATAGAGCTTGGTAATAACTACATTATGCACTGAATCTTTGATGACATTTATGAAATTGTTAATCTATCGAAAGTTTCAGTTTTTGAACTCTTGAATTTCAATGTAATTGTGACGGTCAATAATTAGACTTTGTTTCCTCGCCTCCCGAGAACATTGTTCTTTAGTTCTTAAGTCCAACCATTTTTTTTTTTATTTTAACGATAAATATCAAAACATACCCTGATGTTTGTTTAAATCGTCTAAGAGAAAACATTTGTAAGACAGTCCTTCGGTTGAGTGACCGTGAATAGGATGGAGGGATTTTACGGATTTCTCACTTTCGCCAAATATTATTAATGTCTCAATCATCCAATTATATACTCTTAAATGAATAAGTATTGCATATACACTTTGATATTTTTTAATATTTGAACCTTTACATATATTTCAAAAGAAAAACAAAGATGTGAAGATTAATTTTGGCCTTTGGAATACTATTGACAAATTAGATTTTCTTTTTAACATGGATATTACAATTAGACAACTATTAATATTTATAATTAAAATTACATCAAACAATTATTAATATTTATAATCAGACAACTATTGAGACTATCCAAATTTCCACTCACATTTTATAAGGCCTGTAAGAAGATATTTGTGTTTTCTTTCACATCTCGTAAGACCCCTACTAATATTTAGGGATATCTATTATTGTACTCGTATTTCTTAATATTCTTACTACTATTTTAGATATGTTTATTATACGAGAGAAAACTATTTTCACTTAATTATTTTTTAATTGAAACTGGACAAAATCGAGTTCTCGTGTTTTAATACGAGAATTCGAATTAAGAGCAATATCTCACCACTCCGCACTTGCCCACTCGGCTTTAAGAATTCTATTCGAAGAAAGCAAATGCCAAACTTAAGAATTCTATTTGAAGAAAGCAAATGCCAAACGGCATTTGCAATGTCGGGGTGCTACAAGTTTACTCTATAAGGACTTCTATTATTGGAATGAAAGCAAATTGTACCTAAATGAATTTAAGTCAAACTATAGGTGATTCGTGATATTTAGTTATTTACCTCTACTTTTTATAAACGTGCTCGCTCCATCATATGTTACTCTTAACACTAATCAGACTCGGGGATTTTTTATTTAAATATACCTTATTTATCCTTAAATGTTAAATTTATACCACATTACATATGTACACCTCTTAAAAGTGTAAATAATCAAAAATAATCTTAAAAAAACATTTATTTACATTTACTTTCTCTCTCATGACTTTTACATAATAATATAACTAAAGTCGAGTATACTCGACTTTTTACCTGACTTAATTAAAAGGTTAAATTAAAATCGAATATTCTTGATTTTTTACTCAATTTATTTAAAAAAATTAAGATTTTTTCAGATAATTTTTTATTTTAATTAAAGTCGAGTATTCTCGACTATTTACTCGACTAACATGAAAAAAATTGAGAATTTATATTGAATTATTAATTGTGTATGATTTAGTTGAAGTCGAATATTTTTGATTATTTATTTTATTTTAAAGAATTGGGTTTAATTTTATGAAAATTTAATTGTGGTTATTTTTGTATATTTTTTAATTTTTTAGAATATATATATGTAAAATTTAAGAGTATTATAATTTTAGGTATATATTGAATATTTTAAAGGGAATGGGTACATTCCACACAATTCTCCCCAGACTCGGGGTTCTCGAAGTGTAAGAACGCCGGAAAAAGGATGGATTCCAAATTCTCATTCATAATAAAATTCTCTTAATCATTAAAGCCCTTACAAAAGCTTGAAGTTATTAAATCCCAAAAAAGAGGAATTTGACAGTAACAATGCCGCTAGTGAAGATCATAGCGAAAAATTTCATGGACATGGTGGCGTCACTGACCGCTAGAGACCTCGATAGGCTCTACGAGAATCCCTTCATTTGCGAAGCCATTCTCAGGTAATAAACATTTATTATTTTCTAATTTCATTTTTTTTGTTTTTGTCAATTTAATTACCGTAACTAAAGTAATTGTTTGTTAAATTGCTACTAGATTATACGTTTGAGTACAGCTTGCTGAACTCAAACTTGCAAAAAGAAAAAAAGAGAAATGAAAATTATGTTTTCATCAATAACTTGAAACAGATTCTTTCATAGGGGAATGCAAAAACTTTGTGTATTTCGTTTGCAAATTTTCATCATATTTTTGGATGAGCATACTTGTAATCAAAACTTCAGATTGTTTGTATTTTAAGTGCCGATTTTTTCTTTCGAGAGTTATGATACAGTGATGCTTTTTTTTTTCTTTTCTTTTTTGGGTTCTCAGGTCACTGCCACCACTAGCAAAGAAGTATGTAATGCAAATGTTGTACATTGATGGTGCAATACCGGCTCAGATGATGGAGGAGTGGGTGCTTCCAGATGGGTTCACTAAGCACAGGGTAGCCATTGATCGGTTGGTTCAGTTGAGATTATTTTCAGAGGAAAAGTATGTAATTTCACTGAAATATTTTTACTTTTTTTCTTTTTTTTTCTTTTTTTCAATATTGACTGCTAGAAAATGAGAAGAACACTAAATCAGTGAAAATTTCAAGCGACTATAAGCATTTTTTCTATTGACTGCCAGAACCAAAGGTGCCTAAATGATATGAGATATTTTAAGCTTAATTTACTCTAACTTAGTTGCTACGACATCTTGATTTGTCGTCATGAGATTCTCTTGTTAGGATGTGAAATACAAAGCTTACTTAGGAATTGGATTATATCTGTTGACAGCTTCACACATAAGTTGTCTACTGCTGGTTAATATGCTATCAATTGTTTGGCAAATTATTTAAAAAATACGAAGTTTTGCAGCTTTATCTGTCTATAGTCTGATGTATCTCTATATGCTTGAATGTTTGTCTTCCAATATAATCAATAGTTCTCTCTTTTTTTAATTTATAGAAGATTTTAAAATTAATTTTGCACTGTTTGCCCTATCCTGATGTTCTTCACATTTTAATGACAGGAAGAAGGAAACCACTTACAGATTAAATTCAACATTCCAGTCTAACCTCCGGAAGCATTTAATATATGGGTGAGTTTTAGTGCAAGGAGATTTTGATGATTCCCTTCTTTATGTATTCTGTAGGGTCATGCAATTAAGAATTTTGATGATCATAATTCATTGATTGATTGTCCTCCTTCAAAATTTTCAAATCTGAATTATACATTTCCTTATCTTAAACTTGAAGATATGAGATTGCATTGGCTTTTTCTGTTACTTCCCAAGTTTGTTTTTGAGCACCTGTCATCACATATTATGTTTTAAAATTATGATTCTAAATTTGCAGTGGAGCTTTGCCAAGGGAACCAATGCCTTCTGGTATTACTGCAAGGCTCCCAACCTTGGAGGACCTTGAGGCTTATGCCATTGGACAATGGGAGGTGCGAAATGCTATTCCGTTCTTTCATGCTTAAGGATTTTTCATGCCAGATGCAATGACATAATTAATTACAATTGTGGTATTGCTTAAGCCATTATCTTAAATCTTCCAATTGTGTTAAACCAGTGTTTCTTGCTGCAACTTATTAGTTCAACCCAAGCTGAGAGGCCAACAAATTTCAGCTCTTCCATGATGAAGGTTTTCCAGCGTGGTCTTTTGAGTCGAAGGTAATATTTTCTGTCACATTTGTAATCCTCTGTTTCTTGTTGCAAACAGTTGAGAATCCTGCTTCTTGCATTTGGTATCATGTAATTTATGTGCTTTGTTTACAGGGATAAAGAAGCCCCAAGATTAACAGAGAGTGGTTTTCAATTTTTGGTATGAGTATTGATCACAAGACTTTGGATTCCCTCTTGTTTGAGCTAGTGGAACTTATTTTTCATGTGTTTAAATTTGCAGCTGATGGATACTAATGCACAACTGTGGTACATCGTTAGAGAATATATCTCCAATTCCCAGGTGTGGCTTCTGATATTCTTTTCAGTGATTTCTCTGCATCAAAATTCTGCACGTCCCTGTCTTTGATTCACGGGTATAGAATCTCTTTGTAAAAACTGAACTGAGTGAAGTATCAGGAGGACAAAAGAATGGATTGACTTACTTTAAATCTCATTAGGATACCCAATTGTTCATTTTAGAACTTTGATTTTTATATTATGTACATGGTTATGTGATTAAAGAGTTCATATTTAGAAGTATGTATATCTTTTTTCTTTTAGAATATTAACTGCTTTCTTTGATTTGTGTTCTGTTTCTCAATAGATCTCTATAGTAACTGCTAATACAAAGTAGAACTAAAAATTTTTTTTCTTCAGTATTTCATTAGTCTATGTAATAGAGATAAAAGTTCACTGGTGTTCTAAGTATATGTGGGACAGCACGACTCTATGCTTGCTTATGGTCTATAATACCAATAATATATTACATAACTTTTCTCATTTTCTTGCAGGAACGAGGCATAAATCAAGCAGATCTGATTTCTTTTCTTCTGGAGCTTAGTTTCCACGTTGCTGGTGAGGTAGCACATATACGTTCTATGGCTTGGCACATTATTCAGTTGTTCCATTTATTCAAGAAGTATGATAGATTTCTGTTTGGCTAATACTTCTGGTTTTTAACAGAAATTCAGACATTTTTTGGTATCGTTGTTGCATTAAATATTGTCTTTTGTTCTCTTATCCATTTTAGTAGCTGCTTATATCTGTCTTAGGAGAAATTCTAGAATACATCTGTTGTATTACAACCAATTAATGCATGCATGACATGTGTAATTGAGTTTAATACAACCATCACTTACATGATAGTTTAAAAAATAAATGCACACATGTCATGACATTATTTGCTTGTTGTATGGGTGATATGGTACAACAAATATATTCTAGAATTTCTCCTGTCTTAGTATTGCTTTTAACTTCTCACTGTCTTGAGGTCCTTAAAATTTTTATGTCAAGGAATTCTCAGTGGTTTGAGATCTCACTTTATTTCTGTACTCTTTGCTCTGTCATGTTATAGGCATATAATTTAAACACATTGAGTGAAATACAAAAAAGTATGATCAAAGACTTTGCAGACTTGGGATTGGTCAAACCTCAGCAGGTTGTACTACTAGTCTGTGCTACAGAAAAGGCTTGTTATCTGTGTTAATTTAGTATTACTCTGCTGGAGTTCTCATATGTTTTCCATGACAATTCAGGGCAGGAAAGAGAGTTGGTTTATACCTACTAAATTAGCTACCAATCTTTCAATGAGCTTAACTGATTCATCAGCACGGAAAGAGGTATGCTGTTTGAGAAATCATTGACTCTTATTCTGAATAAAGAATATGAAAGAATAAGTAAAATCATTGTAATCTCCGTAAATGTTGAATGTTGCAGACAATTGTGTGATTGAATTGTTTAAAAATTATAATTTTATTTTGTAAACCGCATTAATTTAGGTCAATCTTGTCAAATTATTTTTGCTGGAAACCAAAATGAGGTCTCATTTTTATGTTCTCTAATTACTTAGCTCATTCTACATTTTCTTCTCTTCAGGGATTTATTGTAGTGGAAACAAACTTCAGGATGTATGCTTATTCAACATCTAAGCTACACTGTGAAATTTTGCGTCTTTTCTCAAAGTAAGTCAGCCATCTGCTTGATAAATTGTTATAGTCTCTTCTAGGTTAAAATTCTGAATTACATTTTGTTATTGAACTACATTGGTCAGTCAGAAAACCTTTTGTTTAATATTTTGCTAATGTGCAGGGTAGAGTATCAACTTCCAAACCTTATAGTTGGAGCAATAACCAAAGAAAGCTTGTATAATGCTTTTGAGAATGGGATTGCTGCTGAGCAGGTGATTTCAGTATTTAGTTGATCTGGTGATCTGTTTTATCAATAAAAAATTGACTAATGTGGTCAATTAACCTGCATGCATATGCAAGTAACTTCTGACATTCTTAATAATTTGCCCCCTTACACCTCTTTTTGGGTCCCGGCCACCCACTACTTCTGAAATTCTTTCTACCTGAAATCATCGACTTTTTTTTTTTCTTTTGGGTGGAGATTTTTTTTTTTTTTTTTGGGGTGAAGCTTACATGCTGTTTCTTGTGGCCTAAATAGTTTTTTCTTTCAAAGTTGCTTTTTTTTTCAATTACTTTTGCAGTCATTCTGACTCATCTAACTTCTTGATTGTCTGTTTTGCAGATAATTAGTTTTCTTCAGCAAAATGCACATCCTCGGGTTGCTGACAGAATGCCATCCGTACCAGAAAATGTCTGTGATCAGGTCATAGTTCTTTCCTGCGTTCAGATGTATCGCATGTATCAATGCTTCCTGACCTCCCTGACCTAAATGTTTCAACTGTTACTTTGACAGATAAGATTGTGGGAATCAGATCTGAATAGGGTTGAGATGACCCCTGCTCATTATTATGATGAGTTTCCCTCAAGGGTATTCTGACATTTCAATTGGATTGATTTCTCTTGTTTCACATCTTTCAGTGATCACATTTTAAAATTATGTCATAAATCTTGTAGGATGTCTTTGAAGCTGCTTGTGACTATGCAAGAGATCGAAGTGGTTTGCTATGGGAGGATCCAAAGAAAATGCGTCTAGTCGTTAAGGCAGAAATTCACATGCACATTAGAGAGTTCCTTCGGGGTCAAAACAAGTAGAATGATATGTTTTCTTGACCATGCAGAACTTACTGAACAAAAAAGATGACAAGCCATGTCTTGCTTGGGAGTGTTGCATGGTAGCATTGTTATAATTTGGGATTTTTTTTTTTTTTTTGGGGCCCAGTTTGTATCTGCATTGAAGCTACCAGAGGCATTTTCCAGATTCATTGCAAACCAGATGGGAAAATAAGAAACCGAAATTCTTTCTAGCTGAAATAAACAGAGGTGGGTTTGAAGTCCAGGAAAACTCATCTAATCCCTATGTTGAGGGATTAGATGAGCAAATAGGAAATAGGAAAAGAGGAAAGTGTTGTGTTATCTTCTCTGTAATCTTTAACTTTAATTTAACTTAATATTACTGAAAATGTAAATGATGGAAGTTCATAGAATTTTGATAGCAAGTTTCCTGTAAAAATTTGTATCGATTTGAGTAAAATTCATTTTCGTTAGTCCGTCTTTGTTTTTTTGACTTGGACAGCTTTATGGAGTTTTAATGAGCAAACTGACAAGTGGATCCAAGTCTGGACCTTTGCTATTTATTATTGGAAAATGCATTCGAAATTGCGGAGTAGGGTTATCGCGAATTTAAAAATGTTGCTGCCCAGGATCGAACTGGGGACCCTTAGTGTGTAAGACTAACGTGATAACCACTACACCACAGCAACTTGTACGTCAGTTTGCTAACTAATAAATATTTAAATATTTTAAAATGATTGACAGAAAAATGTCAGAAATCTCTACAGTACAAACAATCTGATTGCTTTGCGAGAACGGAAAGAGTGCCGAGCCAAAAAACGAGAAAACACATTGATGGTCATGGTTTCCAAGAAATTTCTTAAGCTAACTATCATACATGTAAACCTAATCGTGCTGTTCTGTCGTAGCACCAAAATACTCCAATTTCTCAGAAACAACGTAAAAACTTATCTCAATTTGCTCCTAGACATTTTTGGGTATTGAGACAAGACCAAAATGTGTACCTTTGTTCCATGTTACTTTGGTTCCTCAAAAAGTGTAAGAAAACCGAACCCCATATGTTGATACAGCTACGTTCAGTTTACAATAACAGTTACACTGTGTATGTATCGATAGTAATCCTAAGCATATTTACGTGAAGTTGGTCGTTTTCGAATTTTGCTTACACCTAAAGATACAGGGAAGTTGTAAATAATGGGAAGAATAGCAATAACTTGCCTGCAGTCATTCCTAAAAGCTTTGAATTTGATCATGGGAATTGTTGGTATATCTATGATCCTATATGGGATTTGGATGATCAGAGTTTGGCAGAGAGACATGGAAGGGCAATCATTTGATGATTTTTGTTCAATAAATCCATGGTAAGCTCAAAGTTCTCACTTCCCACTTAGCTTATGCTATGTTTCCATTAGCAATAATCATGTACTCACTCTATTATTGCAGGTTTATATGCAGTTTCATTGGCATTGGTGTGACCTTTTGTCTTGTAACATGCCTGGGTCATATGGCCGCCGCTAGTGCTAATGTCTTTTGCCTATCTTTCGTATCCTTAGCTATTGTGCACTTCCTCTTCGAGCTACTGCTATAGTTTAGGAATAGGATAATCTTTCTTTCAACACAACTTATTATGCATTTCAAGTATAATTAATGTGTTTTCTGTTCAAGTATTTGTTGATCTTGAATGAACAAAGTATATGCTGATTACCTGTTTGCTTCTTCTGTTGGAGACTGCAATAGCTGCCGATATTCTGCTAAACTCTGAATGGGAGAAGGTACTGATTTGTTCTTCACAAATTCTCTCTTCCATGACCATAACAAGAAAAAAAATAATAATTGGGTTTCACGTCATTGATTTACTTTATCAGGATTTACCTGATGACCCAACAGGGAGGTTCCATGATTTCAAGGAATTTGTGAAATCGAACTTTGATATCTTCAAATGGATAGGCATTTGGATCATCTCGGCACAGGTAATTTTATTTGTATTATCTAACACTGTGATTTGTAATCACAAAATAAATAACACTGATTTTTAATCACAAACTAAAGTATATATCACTCAGTACTAGTTCCTAGCACTACAAAGAAGGAATGATTATTTCTCAACTGCAGGTTTCTTCTGCTTTATTGGCAATGGCTTTAAGAGCTCTTGGGTCAAACCAAGGCTACATCTACGACAATGATGGTGAGTTCCTTTCAGACAGGCTTCCACTTATAAACCACCAAGTTCAAGCACCGGCGTATGTCATCGGAGATCCACCCTTTGCCGCAAAATATGACCCTGTCAAACCGACTGCATATGCATGGAATGTAAAGATCCATTTCAACCCTTCCCAGCTTTTTCTTGCATCTTTCTTGAGTTGATTCTCATACTTAGCTTTTGACTTCTCTGTACGTTTGCAGACGAACAAGTGACGAGAGACGAGTGTACGCCATCATAGCCACATATTGTTGATTTCAGCGGGAGGATAAAACCTAAAGCACGCTATTAGTCATAGCGTTCTTATGTTTCTTTTGTGATTTTGTGCAATCACGCTTTATACCTGAGATGTTTAGATTGTTCTTAAGAATTGTTTATTCGAATAAGATCGAAAGTATCTTTCGGAACCCTGATATGGAAGAAGAAAGATGCAGATAAACACTGCCTGCCATCATGGAAACTCAAAATGTATACTACTAAGGCTAAATCACATAATTTTCTTCACAAAGTCTTAACTTTAAGAGATGATTTGTATGCCAAATATTAAGAAATCTCAAGAATCAGAAATCGTGAAGATCGTCTTCACGGTACAAACAGCAACACGAAGCCAAAATTCTGCTACATAACATATAGAAAGAACAGTTTAAAAGTAATGAAAACTGAGTCATCCCTTCAGTCTAAAACTAGAGTATGTAATTTCTAATTCCTCAAAGAATGTTACATATAATAGGAACCAAAAAATAAAAATGATAATTACTGTGGCAACTCATTTTGAACTAAAGGTTGGAGGAGAAGGAATTGAACCAAAAAGTAGAGATGGGAGCACCTATTCAGATTTCTTTGTTGCAGCAGGCTTTCTCTTCATTCGGCTAAAGGGGCCGACTGTCCTATCCATAATATACATATAGATAACCTGGCTCCAAGATTTATAAGATGCTAAACCCTGATAATACTCAGGTGCAACCTCCCTGACCTTGTGCAGCTTGTTTCCAGGAATTCTTGGGAAATCATGGTGCTCATTGTGGTATCCCACATGCCACGTTAGAAAATTGAGGGGGCCATAGTAAGAATATGTCTCCTGGTCAGGGTTGAAGACATAATGTTCTGAAATGAAGTGACCAGCCATGGGGTGCATCCCACCCCCAACAAATGTGGAAAGGATCAAATAAGCAAAAGATTTCCATCCCCAAAAGTAAACAATGGTTATGTCAAGAGCTATCTGAATAGAGAAGTTAATGAACTCCCAATAACCAGGTGGCTTCGGTTTGAGAAATACAGGTCGGAAAGCATAGAAGAGGAGTTGGAAGATGACCCATATGGATTTTGCAACAACATTTGTGACCATTCGGGTTTCAGTTAGGCTTGGTATGTCCATGTCAATACCATCTACTCCTTGAAAGCGATGGTGCTCAAGGTGATACTTCTGGAAAGTGACAGACATGGGCACACCAACAGGAAGGTTAGCAAGAATACCAAGCCAACGGTTGTAGGCTGGAGTGGAGAAGGCGAGATTGTGGCTGAGCTCATGAATGGCCAAGAAGAGATTGTGGTTGAGAAAAGAGCCAAAGAAGTAGGCTGTTGCCAGTATCTTCAGCCAGCCTGCATCGTGAAGTAAAGTAGCAGTGTAAAGCTGAAGAAGAACAACCACAGTAACCTGCAGATCCACAACACCAAGGACGTGAATATAAATCTAAACCAACTACATCTGGTAATATTGTTTAAATTTCCCAACAATTCTACGGCAGAAAGATCACCAGCAAACCATATAGCGGCAAAATATTTGTGCATGCCTACATATTCAATGCTCAGGATATGAAAGAGGAGCCAAAAAAATCAACGTTCAGGAACAACCAAAATACAAGGTCAAAACAACACCAGGTTGACACCGATATGCAAACTTGCATAAAAGTGACAAAGAATTACTTAAGACACCAATTCTGTTTAACCAATCACAAGAGTCTTCGTTTAAAGACAAACATGAATAAATCAGAATACTTATGGTTCAACCCCAATTCTTAATTTCAAAATGCAGCAAAACTGAAAATGTCTGAAGGAAGCTAGCTGCCTTTAGAGAAATCATATTAGAAAGCCAAATTATGATCAATGTGATGCATACAACGACCCAAAAAAGGTTACCCAGAGACACATTAACCGAAAAGGCAATAATGCAACAATTAGAAAACAACACCACAAGAAGAAATAAGTAAACATCAATCCAGTCATATAATCATCCCAGATGGGTGGAAAAGGAGAACCGAGAAGCAAGTAATACAGCGGCATTGGGTAGCAGATGCAAAATCAAATCACCTTAGGAAAAGCCCAAGGGTCAGGACCAAAAAGCTCTTTAATTTGAGGGTACTGAGAGAGGATTTGCCGCCTCCTGCTAGTGTGAGGCTCATCCGTGTATGACCAGAAGAAATCTGCAGCCATTACTCCTTCCTCTCTCTCTTCCCCTCTCCTCCACCCCATCTCTATTTTTCTTTGCCTCTGCCTCGGATTCCTTCCCTCCCCTCTTGGTTTATAGGAAGGAAAAATAACAACTTCAGTTAATAAATGGCCATCAGGCTGAGATAGATAGATAGATAGATTAAAAACTAAAAATAACTAAAATTAGTAATTTCGGCATTAGTGAGTAAATACTGCTGATTGTTTTGTTCGTGAATGGACCGCGTTCGTGCTCCCTCGTGTCGTGGCGTGCCCAAGTTTACGTTACAATTACAGCTGAGTTTGAACTGTTGCCAACTCTGCAGTTCTCTTTTTATGCCTCTTTTTTTTTTTGCCTTTTCGGTTTTATATTTTATAACAATATACTGCATAATCTGAGTAGTAGCATCAATAACACTATCATGAGGCCGTACGTTACCCCACAATTTCTGCTCTATTTCACATGGCTAATTTTGGACTGATGTGATTTGTTCATGATGCATGTGCATGCTGCACTTTTTTTCAAAAAGAAAATAGTACCAAACAAAAGTAAGAGTTGCAATTTACAAATGAGGGTTTCACAATTCTAAAATGCCACCACCCTAGATGGGGCAGAAAGATGACTAGATCCAGATCTGTCCCCAAATTGACGACTTTAGGCTCTTATCTAAAATCATCTTTGCTATTTACCTTTTATGACACAATTTTTTAACTTCTCCGATTAGTATACAGTTGAATTACAGGCGCCCGTACTAAAATTCCTTAAAAGCCAGTCAAAAACCATGTAAAACACTTTTTTTTTTTAAGAGTACCCAAAAAAAATAAATAAAAGTTTGTCCTTAGGGCCAAGGTAAAACTTAAATTTAAATACATATTCGTATTTTATTGGACTAATTAAAAAAATGAAGATTTATCCCAAAAAGAAGAAAAAAAATCAAACTCACTGAGGTTAGAGATGTATAGAAAAGAATTTTATAAGCGTAACATTATGAAAAATCCAACAGCTTCCACCTCTCCTTTCATCAGTATACAGTTATAATTACCTTGTTACTGAAACTATGAGCAGCTGCAAACATTCACTTAGCAGCTCTGGGATGAAACAAAACAGAGGAAGCTGGACAAACAAAACAACGGAGGAAGCTGGAGTTGACAGATAACGGAAAGCATCTTATAAGCAAACAGAAAGCTATACATGCATGTACAAAATGTGCTACATACAATTCATGAAGAACCCCTTCTAGTTAAAACTATCTCAACTTCACCAACCAGCCCACAATACCTCTGGCTGGATTCTTCTTAACAGAAGCGGGAAGAAAGTCACTTGCAGATCAGTTCTCAAGTTACCTAAATTTGCCGAAAAAGAATTTCGGTCTTTATGTAACTTAAAAAAAAAAAGGAAAAGAAAATCAGAGGGAATCATTCATTCAGGGACCATAGAAATATATTGACTTTAGAATGTACTTCCATCTCAAGCCTATCTTAGGTGGGAATCATAAGGGTCAAAAAGGTTATCAGGAATGATCAGCGGCAACTTGTCTATATACAGGAAGAGCCGTCTTAGATTCTCCCTTGTCACTGTTGCTGAGTCGATTATATCTCTGCTGTCCATATATACCCAGAGATCACCTGAGTTCACTCTCTTTAGACTGTCGCGGCAAAAGGGGCATGACTGAGATCTTGTTCGCCTGCAATTAGTTGCAAAAGATCATTATTACCATTTACAGGAACTGAAAAACATAGCAAATCATGAGACAAAAGCTATAATAATTGCCTGATGAAAGACCAAGGGAGAAAAAAGGAGAGAACACAGGAGGCATTTGAAAAACAAGGGATGCAAGTAATAGTAAAAAATTCTCTCTACAACCAAAACAATTGTATGTCAGTCCACAGATTGTCCAACTTCCTGAAAATTTAAACAAAAAGAAGATCATCATATTTGGAGAGTATCATCTGTATTGCCACCAATACCATCAGACTACTTGGGTCTTGTAACAACTACAAATGGTTAACACTATTGTTGACAAATTATTCACAATCAAATCACCAAGGACTAGCTTGGATACCCAACCAAAAATAATGTTATAGAATTTCCAAGCAATTGGCTTTACGACACAAGGCCAAATCACAACAATCATTTTCTTTTTCACATCCTGGAAAATGCAAGTTTTTAGCACCATCTTGAACCAGAGCCAAAAATGCACCAGCTAGATATGGATAGAATTAATCCAAGAATAGTGAATACAGTGGATCAGAAATTGGGTAATTGGTATGTTCACATGTGGTGAATCCAATGTTAAATTTAAAACGTATTAAAAAGAAAAAAGAAAGAAGAAGAAGAAAGGTGGGCACAGAGAGGGAGACCAACAATACCAATTCACAGACAAGATGTATGCATCCAGCATCCAATGTGAAATTAGAATAACAAAGCTCCATGATGCACAAATAGCATCTGCAGCTATGACGTTGCTAATCAATGCAATAAAATCACAGACTTGGAAGCATAATATAAAGCTCAGAAATTCATGAAATGCTACCATTTCAGTTCCCTACCTCAGAATTTTTTTTTTTTTTGGGTGATAGGAAACAAAAAAACTAGTACGTTAAATACAAGTTTTAACAGTTATAACAAACCAGTCATAATGCTTTCAGTGCATATATATGGACTCGCAAATACGCAACCACCAATGGTCCTAAATTTAAATGGTTTTGTAGAACTGCAATCCAAGTCAGTAATGACGGGGTAAAGTAATTCATAGAATCACTTGAAAAAGCCATAGGATAATTTCAGATTGTCAGGAACTCACACAGACAAGGAGGAGGGAGGGAGAGAGGAAATACCATTCACGGTAACATTTCAAGCACATGGCGTGGTTGCAGTTCGGCAAGACAATCCTACTATTTGTCTCCATGCATATTCCGCATTCTTCTTCTCTTTCAATATCGGCATCTGTATATTGCCTTTGTTCCTCATCATCTCTTCTTCGATACCTTTCCATGTATACTGCCTTCTGCTTCTTATCTTCTGTGTCTGTAACACCTCTTTGGAGTTGCAACAAAGAGGGATAAATAATCGCTGGCAAAAATTAGGAATTTTGCTTCAGTAAGATCAAAGAAGGTAAAGGCTACTTGAATTAGTCACAACATCAAATAACCAGGATACATAAATGTACCATAGAACTCTCTAATACTTGCTTTTCTTTCATGGGTAGACATGGTGGTTGTACCATCCACATAAACCTGCAAAGTTGCTAAGGTCAGCTGATTTGTTTAATATACTCAGAGATCCCTCAACCCTTCTACGTTCACCGAATTCTAAGGTCTGCTGACAGATTTCATTGAGAAAATATCCCACAAAGAAGGTTTCACACATAAACGAAAACAGGAAACAACCTTGTAAATGAGTATTCGCAGAAGTCCAAGGGCTCCTGCAAGGTGGCAGTCTGTCCATTGTACTAAAAAAAGGAACAGGTGTGCAGCTGGACTGTATGACATTCTCATCTGAAGGCAGGCACCATCATACTCCCTTGGAAAATCCGATGCCCTGAAAACCATATAGTGGTGGGGTTAGAAATTAAACAGAATCACATCAAATATAGCAAACAATTCACTAAGTGAACAAGCTACACCTCAGACATTCAAAGAATAATTACAGTATCCAGCACTGCAGGTTTGGGATAAAAACCCACCTATCAAAAAATAATTTTAAAAATTTCAAGGATGACAAGCTCTTCTAAGTTGCCAAAACCAAATACCAAACTTACAGCTAAAATTTAACTTCCAAAAACAAAGTAAATAGTACTAAAAAAATACTATGAATTGGATATTTTAGGAGCTGGGACCAGAAAAGCATAATCATCTGACCCTCACTATGCCCTTATCACAATATAAATACAAATACAATGTGACAGCAGCGCCATAATCAAGTGGAACCCATTTGGCCATGTGAACAATGGTGAACACAAATTATCAAGATATCAAAAAAGATTCCCCACCACCCTACACACTCAGACAAAACTACAGCAAAAGTGAAGCTGTGCAGTAGAACAATCCCTTTCACATTTGAGTTTTATACTTAGATACACACACGCACATCACTTCAAGTTAAGATAACTGTGAAGACCCAGAGCGGTAACACCCAGAAATCCACACGCAAAATTACAAACAACCCCCTACCTTATCCCCTATGGAAAACATATACATGTGTGTATCTCGATTACTAAAGAAAATAAAAAATCATATACCAAACGAGGAAACAACGAGTAAATGCTAAGACAAACACACAAAAACAGCAACTTTTCAGTTAAAAAACATTATTTCAAGACAAAAATTCAAACTTGCACGAATAACAATCAAATGCAAACGACTGAGAGCAGCTCATGAAGAAACGAAGCTGAATTTCACAATAAAATTCAAAATTGAAACCAAAATCATAATCTTTTTTTTTCACCAAAAAAATCGTAATCTAAGAAAACAAAATTTCATAGCAAGCACTAAATTTAAAAGAAAAAAAAAAAGAAAAATACACACTTACAGAGTGTTGGCATGCTGAATATCGGCTTCAAGAACTTTCAAAGAGTCCTTAAACGATTTTCGCATGGAACCCACGTACATCTCCAATTTAAAAAATGGAAAAGAGGAAGAAAGCCCCAAAAATTTAAATAAAAAATGAAATTAAAAAAAAAGGAAACCGAAAACCTAAACTTTAGAATCTCTTTAGAAAAGAGTCATAGAGAAGTGAGGTAAGGTCGTTTGAGGGATTTTAATGGCGTTTGTTTGGGTATTGTGTGTAAATGTATGTAATGGGGTGGGTGTTGGTGGAGCTTCTATTCGGTTCTTGAAAGCGAAGCCGAAGACGCGAGAGAGACACAAACTGACACGTGGACAAAGTAAGTTGTCCTGTAGTGTCTCAATTAATGAATTAATTAAATAATTAATAGATTATAACACGAATGCGAGTGTGCGTGACAACAACCTTATCCACTCCGCCTATTTATTGTCGTTTTTGTCCCCCACCTTTTACCTTTACTTTCGGTAGCTTTTGTTCCACGCAATTTTGATCGTTCCATATTTTTTCTCTCCGTTTTTAACCTCCAATCTTTCAATTATTTTCAATATTGCCCTTCATTGATTTTTTTTCTTTTCTTGGTTAACAAATTTATGAAAATAGCATAAAATTATGTCTAATTTACAAGATCGGGCGATTGATATATGAATTGGTGTTATCCTAGCACAATATATTATTAACCCTTTTGAAAATTTATTTTAGAGATGTCATTTTTATCTACTAAAGTTAAAAAAAAAAGAGTTTTTAAGTGGATTACTTCTATAAATTAATTATAAATTTATGTTATTCTGTGAATTTTTCATATTTTCTTTACCCTTGTAAAATTGAGATGTTTTTAAACTATAACAGATTTT
Organism: Citrus trifoliata; assembly: GCA_018350135.1. Classification (NCBI taxonomy): domain Eukaryota; kingdom Viridiplantae; phylum Streptophyta; class Magnoliopsida; order Sapindales; family Rutaceae; genus Citrus; species Citrus trifoliata. The sequence continues at coordinate 27,477,431 of CM031385.1, read as the reverse complement.
CAAGTAAAATTCATGAGTTGTATATTCATTGATATAACATACGATGTCGTGGTATGTAATTTACATGATAACAACTCTATTGTATGTTACCGATTTATATAAATATATATATACATGATTAGTTATATTATATAATAATATGTCCTAAATTTTGATAACAATTCCAGTCAGTTCATGATTGATACATTTTATGAAACCTAAAAAATACATATTCCACACTCTTGCGCTTGCTGCTCACCAGCAAGCACACTACCCATACATGTCTTGGCGCTTATTGCCTTATGCGCCCTCTCGCACGTTGCCCATCAGTGTGCACTAGTTGCTGTTGCGGCACGCCAAATTTGCAATGCTTGTTGCCTTGAGCTTACTCGCTGCCACAACTCTCGCGGCAACTTGCCTTGCTTTAGCGTGTGTCCTACGCATGCCCATATTGCCGCCCTTAACTTGTTACAAGGCGTTAAACCAAGCCTCGGCATCGCCCTACATGGCCTAAGGGGAAGATGGATGGCATGCCCATTCAGTTATGTATTTATAAATTGGGACTTATTTTTTAATTGCAAAACTAAGAGAAAAAAGAAAGGTTAATTTGGTCAAACTAACTTTGATATTATATCTTCACATCCAAACTAGATATATAGTGAGAATTTCTCAATAGGTGACAATAATTTTTATTAGAAAATTATTGCATAATATTTGTATAGAAATAGCATGTGAACATAAAAAATAAATCTTATTTTTACCTCGTAGTGACGTAATTTTTTATTGTGATTTTTTTGTCTTGAAATAAAATAAATAAATGAAAATGAAGAAAAATCTTGACAATTTTATAGCAGTACTAGTACCACATGAACATAGTTATATGGAAACAATGAAATATTATTTAAACACTTGTTGAGATAAATGATTGTATATGTACATGAGTTGGAGCAGAAAATTTTTAATCTTGAAATGTACAATTTTTTGCTTTTTTTAAAAAGATTATTGATCATAATATTTACAATAAAAGAATTATTGAGATCTATTTACATAAACTTTAATATGTCACCACTCATATTCTTAAGACGTCAACTCTTATTTTAGAAAAAAAAATTATCTTCATTTAAATATTAAAAAAAAAAAATTTAAAATTTATAAAGGAATAACTCTAGCCACTGAGCTAAAGCCCCAGTGGTTTACAATTTTTTGCTTTTAAATGTATTTGAAATATAGTTTTACAGAGTTGGTAATATGCAAAAGTAGGAAGGGCATTTAGGTCAACCTGATAAGATACGAATCTATAGGGAGGGAGAGGAGATTCAGTTACATCATAATTCACGCATGTTTGTAACAGTCTATATCTGAAGGCTCGAGAAATTGAGAAATGGCAATAAAGGGGCCGTACCTGTACGTGTTGGGTCAGTATAAGGCGGTCTGGCAGATATGAGCTAAGTGCTAACAGTGCTGTCTTCAATTTTCAATAATATCTTTTTATCTCTCTTCATCCGTTTCAGCCGCCTGTATATTTAAGATGTTTGGTATTAGGAATTAATTCTTACATGGATTTCTAATTTATAAATTTTTCTTTTTGAAAAAAAATGAAATGGATTTAAGCTCAACTCTGTGAAAAAATTAGGGTTATTTACGTAACCAGAGGAAAAGGAAGGTTCAGCCACTACACTAAACTACTGCAGTAATTTAATAAGAATTTTGGTAAATTAAAATTTGAAGACAATAACCTTTCAAATAATCATATTTAAATATACGATAAACTAATGATAAAAAAAGGTTGTGGGGACGTGTAATGACTACACTGTGTGTGTGTTTATATATATAATAGAGTATAAATATTTGATGTAAATCTTATTAAATATATAAATATTAAATTAGTTATTAGATAATTTATTTATTTTTCGTGTTAAGTTAGAGTCTCAATATTGTAACACGATTATTAAATAAATTATATTTAACTGGATATAAATTTGACACGATGCAAACACAACCAAATGATTCATTTACAACTGTAGTTAGAGAGGGGGCTTTTGACACCACTCTAAAATCCTCAAAATATATATTTTTTAAAATACCCCTTTTTATTTATAAAATATTAATTTATGTGATGAAATTAATCATCTTTTTATAAAAAATTTACCCTAAAAAAATATATTTTTTAAGTTTTTTACTTATAAAATATATTTAAATTCTAAAATCTTAAATTATTTTCCTCTTATTTTTTAGTTCACAACTATAAACTCTTATAATTCTTTAAAGAAAATTATTTTTATTAGAATATAAATATAAATTATGAAATGGGGTGGATGTAAAGTATTTATCAAAAAAATAATTAACTTAAGTATTTAATTTAATTTCCATTCAAAAAATTGGAAACGAATCAAATCATATTTGGTTATTAAGATAATTTCAATAAGATATGCGGTTTATGTGGAGTATTGAGGGGTGTCAAAAGGCGTAGGGCACAATTAATTCAGGCCTCGATCCAATCGTGTAATTATATTTACGCTTTAGTTGGGTCCAGTCGTCCGGAGCGCGAGAAGACGTGGATCTCCAAGCATCAGTGGAGATGAATGTACCAGGACAATCATACGAATTGACGAAAATGTCCTTGTGGTTCAAAGTTACTGTTTCAGAGAACAAACGTAACACCTGAGAAACCCCTGCTGGCTGTTGCACTTGCTATGTAACTGAACAAACAAACCGGCCTTCCGATCACGTTTCACTTCCAAATGAAAACCTTAATTTTTGTAAACTCAATTGGTAATTACTCGAATCCATTGATTATTTCACCTCCAAATTTTCTCACCCATTTTCCATTACTTTCTCAAAATAATAAAACATTCCTTCCCTTTTCCCGCTCAAAATGGTTTCGCGATCCCAAACCCCTAAATTTATCTCCCATCAATGCTGTTACATCGCCCGAATCATTGAGTTACGGCGGGTGGGAGGATTTGAGGCTCAGTGACTCGGTTGAGTCAACTCCACTGCGTGATTTTTTAGTTTCCATTGGGATTGATGATCGAAAGTATGTCTTTATGTTTATTTTAGGGCTTCTATGTGCCTTTTCCATTTCTAGGGTCAGGGTGTCGTCTATAATTGTGTTTCCAGCTACAGTTTTGGTTTTTGCAATTGGCTTTTCATTTGGGTTTGTTCGGGGTAGCAGCTTCAGTGAAGTAGGTGCAAGTAAAAGAAGATCGAAAGAGGATATTTTTAGGCCTAATAGTGAGAACTTGAGGAATTTATTGGATTTTTTGGAACGGTTTGAAGGTAAAGTTGGTAACTTGAAAAGTGATATACGAAGAGCTATTGATTGTAATAAAGTTACAGTTAGTGATTTAGAAAATTTTTTAAGTGTAGTAGAATCAATAAATGTATCAGCTTCAAATGCTAGAAATGCCGTCGAGGCTTGTGTTGTTAACCTGGGGAATTCTAATAATGTGTTACACGGGAACCAAAAATCAAGTAAAAAGAGGAAAGAAATTGGGGATGTTGGGTTTGATTGGTTGCAATTTATTGGGGGTTTGTCTGGAGTAAAAGTTGTTAATTCAAACCCTAACAGAATTAAAGATAATATAAAGCATGAGAATGATCAAAGTCAAGGAAATAATTCAAGTCCTGGGGATGAGCAAAGGTTTCTTTCTGATGATGAGGGCATTGGCAATTTGCATTTTTCTCGGGATTCTCTAAATAATTTTTCTTTGAATCAAGACAGGGATAGAAGAATAAAGGTGGATTTGCTGGATGAAAGAATGACTTTGAGGGAGATGGGTGCAGGTGCCAAAGAATTTATGGAGACCGATGATTATACTTACCAGAATAAAAGATTGCAATTCACAAATAATCACCGTGACTCTGTAAATATGGGTCATACAAATGAAAGGGAAACACGGGAATCTGGTGATAATTTGCTTGACTCAGGAGGTTTTAGAGTTAGTTGGAACCATATGGAAAGTGAAGCTTCCTTTGTACAAGAGCACATACTCAGAAAATCGAGTGGAGCTTTTAGGTCTTCTCACTACAGAGAGAAGGATGAGAATCAGATTTACAGTTCCACCTTAAGAGAAAACAAGGTGAATCCTGAGGATGATTCCCATCTGACTGATCACTTGCGTGCTCATGAGGGTGAGATCAGTTCCTCTTCGTCTTCTAAATTTACTGATGATGTGATATTTGATAGGTATCTCATGGAAGCTAATGATCTTCTGAAACAAGCAAGAGAGTGTATGAGGAGTGGTTGGGATGGAGAGCGTGCAGAGATGATATTGCATAAGTCTGCCAGGTTACTCACCCAAGCCATAGCCATGAAGCCCATGAGTTTGTTAGCTGTGGGCCAATTGGGCAACACATATCTTGTTCATGGAGAACTAAAGCTACATTTTAGTCGCAAGTTGAGAAGACTCCTTTTGGAAGGCGATGTCATATCTGTTGAGAAACAGAAAAGAATACTCAAGGGGCTAGATTATCAGTTTGTGAATAAAGATAAAATTGCATCTCTTCTTGTTGATGCTTGTGAACAGTGTGAAGAACTCCTTGTGAAGGCTGGTAGAAAATATAGGTCGGCTCTGTCGATTGATGGGAATGATGTGAGAGCCTTGTATAACTGGGGTCTTGCACTCTCCTTCCGTGCGCAACTAGTTGCAGATATTGGACCAGTAAGCATCCTGACCCAATGTACTCCGATTGTTTATATCATCTCTATAGAAGTTTCTTCCATTCAGTGCACTCAGTTAGCCCACATAATTTTCATTTGCTTTTAGCGTCTGTCAAGTGAACTTCTAGCAAATCTGGACTCAGCGGCTTAAAGCCTCAAAGATTGCAGGGTCTATTTTTGTCATCTATCTCACAATTTGGTTGATATAAAGTTGCTTTGAGCGGATTGGAAAGTAGTTAAGAGACATTTGAACTCAATTCTAATCTTTCAAATTTCAGGAAATGGCTTTTGATGCTGACAAAATATTCTTGGCTGCAATTGATAAGTTTGATGCTATGATGTCGAAAGGCAATATTTATGCACCCGATGGTATGCTTAATTTCTCTCTATCTATCAGAAACAAGTACTAAAGTTTCTAGATGATGAGTATAATTGTTGTGCGATCAGTTTCTTTCGAGATCTTATTCCTGTTTACATCTTGAATGAATATAACTGTTGAGGTATGAAATTCCAGTTGACATTAAAACATTTATGGGTCACAGCTCTGTTCAGATGGGCTGTGGTGTTGCAGCAAAGATCTCGCTTAAGGCCAAGTACTAGTAAAGAGAAGGTGAAATTGCTGCAGCAGGCTAGAAGACTATATGAAGATGCACTTCACATGAATTCTGACAATCTCCAAGTAAGAGAAGCGTTGTCGTCTTGCATGTCAGAACTTAACTATGGTGACTTCTTTTAGTGGTTCCTGACAATACAGTATCTGGTCTGGTGGTTAATTGTCGTGTTGCTTCCCTCTTGTATTCTGTTACAGTTATACTACCCATGTTTTCTGTTCATTCTTTATTGTTCTTGTTTACGCTGTGCACTCCAATAAATGTGGCGGAACTATGGTGGATGTTTTCCTGCCATCTATTGTGTTTTTTACTTGAAAATTTTATAAATTCATAATAAATGAAAGAAGATGAGTAATCATTTTCTTTGGCACATGAAACGTGTTTTAATTCATTTGGTCTACCCATGGCACATTGCTTCCTCCCTTTAGGCTTATTTGAATCAAGGTGTTTCCTTGCCAGAAACAGTCGATTGTTCTGGTCTTTTACTTGCTGCTCTATGATTACCACAATTTGCTCATTTTAGCATTGGCATCAACAGATTTTTGGCCTTTTGTGATGTATGTTGTATGAACTATAAGCTATGTTGTGTTATCCCCATTAACATCGTCATTCATTGATTAATGTACATTTTATTAGGTTAATGGTATTGCTGCTTCCATTTATTCAGATCTGAAACAGTCTGGGTTCAAATCCACACCCCAAATTTGAACAGCAATTGTTCACTTTATCATAGTGTACAAACTTTTACCGAGCAATTAATCAACGTACGTAATACTCCTATGTTTTTTAAACACTTTGGTTTTCCATGTGTTTAACAAATAGAACTGTCAAACTGACCAGGGTGACCTCACCGCCCTAGACAATTTTTGCTTTTAAGCTTGAATCCATACAGGACAGAAATTTGGATTCTCAGCTTTTGCCATGGACCTCAAACGATCCCGGATAACCCTCAACATTCCGGTAAAGGTAACAATCCCGACCAAGGTGCAGTCCTCTTCAACAACCCAGACATAACTCACACGGCGTGCCAGTGCCTGCATAATCACAGCCATCAACGAGCTCCATGGATGGCATATAATTGCTTCTGACCTGTGCACGACTCTTGCGGAGTATCCTCCGGACCTAACACTTCGTGCCGAGCCTGTGCTGGACTCATCATCCGATGAAGATGAATCGGAACACGAGCCTGAAGAAATTTCCAAGTCATCTTCCATCAACTCCAGGAAACCCACCATGCTTTTCTCTTCCAGCCTCTGCTTTACCAACCTTACTAGGTCTTTAGGTGGCCTACCACAGTCCATATAAGCCATCAGATCACCAGCCGAGAGAGTCACCATGGCAGCTGCTACCTTCTCATCGCAAGAATTAAATGAGAAAGGTGATATATCACCTACTAATCTGCCCTCCTCATCAATGAGGGCTACCGAAGTTTGGTTAATGTGGGATTGAGCAATTAGGGGAATTGCAAAGGCCGCCGGTTCATCATACTGGATGGCAAAAATACCAGCATCGTCAACAATGTTGAGAGAGTTGATTGGTTGATTTGGTGTAGGGCTTAGCAGTCCAATGCAGTTGAGAAAGTAACGAAAAAGATCTTCTTGGGTTAGCCAGCAGTACTCACTGTCGTTGTGAAAGGTCGATTTTAAGGAAGGTTTCGGCTGTAACTTTGTTCCTGCGGGAAGTGGAATCACAAGGTTCTGTACGCCTCCCAGTAACAAGTCTACGGCCTCCAATAAGCTGAAAGTCAATCATGCAGTAAATGATTAGATTTACCGGCAGGAAACACAAGAAATTATGGACAAGGAACAAAAGCTTTTGCTTTGCAAACGAAGTCTTCTAAATTACAAACCTCGCACTTGGTTCCAAATGCCTGACGACCCCAGAAGCCTCAGGCAAAAGAACAGAAACAGGAGCCTGGAGGGCAGATTCCGGGTTCAATAAATTCTCTTCTTTACACAAGAAGCTAATTATATCCACCATGCAAACTTTGCCAATACATCTACAAGCTGCTGAATCCTGATGATCATCATCAATATCGGCTGCGGCTGCTTTCCTTTTCCGGGCAGAATGATCACAGCTCCAAACGCTTATGTAACTCTCGTTAAGTCTCTTGAGAGCCGACAAAGCATCGGCAACGGTGGATGAACTCACCGAGAGCGATCTCAGCGCAGGCTTTCCAATGCATATGTCTGACACTCCTACCGATAACAATCTTACTGCCATGCACAAAAGAAAAACCAAGAGACAGAAACCAAGAAATAGAAGATTTTAGCTTCAAGAATAGATTCGAACAAGGAGAGCTTGAGCTTGTTTTGTGGAAGCAGTAAAGATTATCTACGATTCTCTTTAGAGTGGTACAGGGTGGCCAAAATTTTGATTCATTTAGAGTCACACAGGTTGGCGTATACAGCTATGCAATTTATGATCGTTTTGGGGTCCCAACATTTATGTGGGCAACATTCACTATATAGTTGTTTTTGCTGTCGTTGGTAGGCTGGCAGTTCTTGTCGGATTTATTTATTTTTGGTCGACTCTTATCGTAGTAATTCATTTTATGGGAGTTTTAAAGCATGTTCTACATTTGGCTAATTGGTTGTTTCTTGATTAAATTTTTGGGGACATATATAATGGGGTTGGTGATATAGTACAAATAACCGTCTAGTTTCCTTAATAAACTAGTATATCTATGTGATAACATGATAGGAATAAGAATAAAGGTAAAAATTAAATATGTGTCTTATAGACATTTTAACCCTTTGAAACAATTACAATTTTATTTCTTGAAAGTTAAACTCGAGTTTCTCCTATTTTACGCTAGTTAGTAGTTACAAGCAAATGGCATGAGAGAAGAGTTTATAGCTTTAAAAAGCTCTTGTCAGATGGAGATATCTCACAAAATAATTCGTTGAGTTTACTTTAAACCAAAAGATAGATTTTGCTTGAACGCGATTGTTCTTCAAAAGTGACTAACAATTTATTATAGTTAAGGAGAACTGAATAATAATCTTAATAAGTTATTTGTAATGTGATTTTAATCATTTTAGATTTTTCAATATAATTGAAAATCTGATTTTTTTTTCAATAATATCTATTTGATTTTTTCAATACAATTTTATTTTCTTAATTTTCCTAATTTTCAAGAAATGAGTGACTTTTCAAAATCTGATTTTAAAAATTACTTTTATATTTAATATAATTCCCTATATGTCCTTATGTATATTATAAAAATCTAAAATTATACTTATTAATTGAAAAATAAAATTATTAAATTTAAAAAAATTATTTTTATTATCAATTATATGAAATAACAAAATAAAATATAAAATATTTATTTTACTTATCAATTATTATACACACACAATAAAAAATTATATATGTAAATATAAATATTTTAATAAATAAAATTTTATTCAAAATTATATCAATTCAGTTATCCAATTCGATTATTTATAAATCATGTATCTGTAATCTGTCTACTGCCGCCATTATTTTTAATTTCTTCTCTTTTTTTTCAATTTTAATGATTCTATTCAGTGGGCCATCGGATAATAAAGCACCACTAATATGCGTCAGCGCTTCCGTAATCATATTGGTCCTTTTAATTATTTTGTACTCGAATAGAAGAAATATCAAAGTGTAATGGACGGTGCACCAAGGAGCCCATGCAGCCATGTTACCATCAGACGAAGGACGCGTGTAGGTTCACGATTTCGCTTCTCCGTCCGCCGCTGGTCTGCGTTTGGATTGATTACTGATTAGATTGATAAAGGCCGCTCTAATCTCTAATATGCGAGTATTTTATTCACGTGGAGACAAACAAGTGATTGTCAATTGTCGTGTCTGTGTTCTATCCGTACAAGAAACTGTCGTTACTAACGCCCGTACTTAGCGCTAGCAATTTGCAACCTATTCCGTTTGCGTTTATTGTTCTTTTTTTGGAATCGTCCAAGATTGGAGTTTTATCATCTATTAGTCACCAACACTTTTTTTTTTTCTTTTTTCCTGAGGGATATTATTAAATACTAAAAAGAAAATTTCTATCAGTTCATCATTAAAATATTTTGAAAATTATATTTTATCATTTAACTTTTAATTATTAAAAAATTACTAAAGTAATAAGAGTATATGAACAATTTTAAGTCAAAGTTATTTTCTTAATTCTTTGCTGAATTTTTATGTTTGCCTTTTTTATTTTATTTATTTCTGTTATTTTAATTTTATAATACTGAAATATTCATATTATTTAGTCAGTTGTCTAAAAAAATAATAAAAAATAAGAACTTGAAAAATAAGAAAATAATTTTACCTTGAAGTTCTTTAAATACTCTTGTGATCTCAGTACTTTTTTAACAGTAGAGCGATTGGCACCCCTAATTGTCCTTCAAAAAATCCCGTCTTTTGTATTTATAATTTAATCTCTAAAAAAATTACATCTAAGGACATATATAAATCTAATTAAATCCCAATAAGTTCTTTTAAAAAATTAAAATATCGTTCAACCAAGCATTTAAACCTCTTTTTTTGTTTTGAATTTTAACGAGTTTATTTTTGATAAATTCTAAATAATTTTAAACAACAAGTATACAACAGCATGTATGCTTACGGTTATTTTTATAATTATTTTGTTATTATCATGTTTTATATAATTTAACCAAAAAAAATCTTTTATCATTGTTATTACAATAAGTATGGTGTACAAGAATAATGGCTGAGTTTTAGTGTAACTCTAATTGTCCATTTATGTAATTCTAAGTAAAGATAGATTTATTAATGCAAAATTGGTGTTTGATGAGAATTTTAGAGGGGTGCTAATAACTTCACTACTTTTTAGCATATTAAGATTTTTCAATAGCCAACACATTAAATGATAAAAAGTAGTTATTGGAAAATTTTGATAATGAATTGATGTAAAAGAAAAAAATTGTTGGCATTTAATAATATCTCCTTTGTTAATCAATAATAGACATGCATTGCTCGATCATGTAATAGAGAAGTTTTTAGTTGCTTAACTCTAATTCTTAGATAATTATTATTTTTTTATTACATGAGACTATTGCTTAGATTATAACTCATATTAAATGAGAGTATAACTGATATTTACAAATCAGACCATTACTGGGACCAATTTACATCAATACTAATGGAGTTCTGCCCATATTTTAACTCTCACAAATATTTGAGAGATATCTACTCCTCACTCTTGGATAAGGGAGAATACTACCTTTACTCAATTTTAATTGAGAAAGGAAATACCCCCACAATGCATTTGTGGAGGTTCAAACTGCAGCCCTCTAAGTTGGAGGGCAGCAGCCCTGACCACTCGGTCAAATTTTGTTCTTATATAATTGTTGCTTCTTAAGAGAGTCAATTCTTTTTTTTTAGGGGGGGGGACGCTTCACGATGTTATTATTTTATAATTTTGTGATGCCAAAATTTTGTTCTATACGGAATGATTTCTTTCATAATTTTTTACAACGTATCAAATTTTGGGTCATTTTATGGATTTTTATTTTCTTAAAAATCTTCACGTAAAACATCTTACACCCATCCCATTGCATAATTTATATTTATATTTTATTATTATTGTTAATTAAAAATATTTTTTTAAAAAATTATAATATTTTTGAGTTATGGACATATAAATGATACAATAAGAATAAAATAATTAAAACTTTTAGGATTTTTATATATTTTCTAACAAAAATTAAAAGAGATGTCAGAAATTTTTTAGCAATATGATTAATTTTTTTGTTTGAATTTGTATTTTATAAATTAAAATGGGAGGTATTTTAAGATATAAAATTCAAAACAAGTGTTATAAAAGATTTCGGGGGCGTGTTAACCAAAAGCGGCCGAAAAAAAAAAACTTTGTAAGTCCAAGTGTTCCAAACCACAGTGTAAGAGCTGTAGAGTGCTGCTAGTACTGCAAATTCAATTGCGAAAGGTCTAAATTTCTATTTCTATTTAGAAAAAACTATGGATATTTAGGTAATTATGGTTTAAGTTGGCATATTTTTTTACGAGTTTTGCAGCGTGGTACCCTGTTGTTAATTGTTGCCTCGTTGGTGTGTTTTGGCATACCAAATTACCAATTAGACGGAGGTCCCTCTTTCTCAGCGAATTAAAGCATTTGTGACTGGGAACAGTAAGCACATATATTACTCTATTGGAGCTATTTTTGGCTCTGTTAAAAATTAGGGTTCGTAATTCAAGGTTGCAATGTCTGGCAGAGATATTAGATACGACGCTGTTGGCGAAGGGTCGCGTCAAAAGGTTTCGCTTTCTTTGATTTTGTTAAGAGTTTTAAATTTGTTGTGATATAATTATAGTTGACCATTGAAGTGTTTTATTTATAAATTTTGAGATTTGTATTAATTGGTTAAGGTCTCCTTCATTATAACATATCTCTATGCTATTCTAGATTGAAGAATATGTCCTCAATAAAACTTCGATTTTGAATCAAATCACCGTATAGTTGAAAGCTCTAATTATTATAGTTGAGGAGGTGCTTTTTTTTTTTCATAGATTATTTTACTCGTGAAACAAAATTGGAAAAATAGATGTGTAGGGGAGTTCAATTGAGCTTGTTTGGAGTAAGAAAAAGAATGTTTTAATGAGTTACTTTTGTGGTTAAATCGAATATGGAATGTGATTAATAATAAGTGTGCTAGAGATATGTATAGAAATGAAATAATAACACGTAATTTGCGAAGTGGTTAACTTGTGTTGTGAAATTACGTGAGCAGAGTTCATGGGTATCTGGAAGGTCCAGGACTGGAGAGCGAGGGCGAGATAGGCATCACAGAGACTTTAAAAGTGGGGGGGATGACAGAAGAAGGGACAAAAATTATAAATATGACCGCGAAGGGATTCGTGATCATGACAGGACAGACAGGTTATCATTTGCTCTGGCATTTATTAATGGAAGTCATTTGCTAATTTTATTTTTGCACCCTTCTTGATTTCCTGCTATTGTGGAAGTTTCTGCTGTGAATATACAGCTCCTGACCCATTCGGAGATGACAATGTGTGCTACATAGTCTAAACATGTTTGAATATCTATTTTGATTTTATTTTTTTGGGGGTAGGCACCGTGACTATAACCGAGACAAAGAAAGGAGGCATAGACATAGATCACGTTCCCATTCAAGTGACAGATTCAGGAACCGATCTAAATCACTCTCTCCTTCCCGTTCTCCCTCGAAAAGGTATAGAACAACTTAATGTAAACATGGTCATTGAGGTGGTGAAACTGTGAAAGTTGTTAATGTTATATGGGGAAAGGCTTTACATGTAAAAATTTTGAGATACATTTTTTCTCATTCCGTGAACAGATAACATTAGGATAAGTATGGTGTTTATGTCTTTGTTCATTATTTCTTTTTACCTTCTATATTTTATCTGCAGCAAGCGGAGAAGTGGCTTTGATATGGCGCCACCTGCTGCAGCCATGCTACCTGGTTCTGCTGTTCCAGGTTTGCCTCCAGCCTCTATTCCAAATATGAAACAATCTCCTATTGACTAGTCAATAACACTAGACCCTTTTCATCCAAGAGAAGAGTTATTTCATCACAGAACTTTTATCAAATTATTTTTGAATTTTACTTTACACTCACCTTTAACTTTTAATATTGTTTGTGAAATTTGTTCATTTTAATTTTTATCTAGCTGATTTCTATGGAAACTGAGAACCATTGTTGTGTTGTTTGGCTGTTGTGTGTGGTTGTTTGTTTGTGTTTTGTGTCTATCGGTTGGGTAAGAAGGCAATGTTTGGGCTACATGTTCCACTGTGCTACCCATGGATGTGATTACCGTTGATTTAATGTCCAATGGAGAACTAGTGCTTCGATTGGCTGGATCTTGTTCGCCTTCAACCGGCAACAGTTGTCATTGGTAGACTTACACATATTTCCCTAGCATCTGCAGTGATGGAATTCATTTCTTTCTTTATTTATTGAGTATTTAGGTATGAATTAGGCTTCTCTCTATAGTCTTATCACATTGTAGTTCTAGGCTTTGAGAGTTGTTGCTCTTAAGATTTAGTAGCAACGTGTGTGTGTAAATTTATTAGCCATATAACTCATCCTTGTCCTTTTACTTGCTTCCTTTTGTTATTATAATACAGGGCAATTGCCTGGTGTACCTTCAGCAGTTCCAGAAATGGCACAAAACATGTTACCTTTTGGAGCGACACAGGTTTATATTTTTCACAAGTAGCTCCTCAGAAATTATTTCCTTTGAATTATCATCTGTATATTTGTGCTGCTTATTAAATACTATTTCTGTATGTTTATTTGCATGAAGATATGTGTATTATTCAAAATTCCTTGTGGGGTAGCTAAAAGATTAGAAAGATTGTTGAGAAGACTTTTTGTGGGAATGGTTCGATGATATTAATGGTGCTCACCTAAGTGGAATTCATAATTTGGAGAACAAAAATCGGGCTCTTTTGGTGAAATGGTTATGGAGATTTCCTCTTGAGAAAGATAACCTGTGGCATGAAGTGATAAGAAGAAAATATGGCCTTGATTCTAATGGTTCGGATGGAAAAAAAGGTTAGTTGTGGAGCTTTAAAAGTCCTTGGAAAGCTATTTCTAAGGAATATGAATCTTAAATTAGCCATAGTGAGCCAGTCATGGGAAATGGTCAATTTATTATATTTTGGGAAGATAAATGGATAGGAGATGCTCCTTTGTGTGAGTGCGCACCTCGTCTTTATAGACTTTGCTCTTATAAAAATGGTGCAATCCACTCTTTTTAGCAATTTTCTTCTCTTTCAAATTGGAATTGGAACTTCAATTTTGAAAGAAGCTTTAGTGAGAGAAATTTAAGAGTTTGCTACTGTTATTGATTTGATTAATAGTGTTATTATTGACGGAGGGAAAGAAGATAAAAGAGTGTGGGAATTGAAATCTTCTGGAGTTTTCACTTGTTAATACTATTTTGGATGGCCAATCGATGATGATTCGGTGGAAGATTTCAAAGCATTCAGAATGATATGGAAAGCTAGAATTCCCTTCCCCCAACACCACCCCTAAAAAAAAAAATTTCAATTATTTATTTGGGCTTTAGCTCTAATAAAAATTAACACATTCATGGCGTGTGATGGGTAGAAGAAGTGAAGAGAATACTTAGCATTTGTTTTTTCATTATGAAGTTGCTTCTAGATTGTGGGAAAATTATGCAAAGAAGCAAACTTATGGTGGTTAGTCTCTGTTCTTTTGAAGCTTTGTTAAGGGGGAACATTGAAGCGTTTGGGAAAGGGAGGAAAGTAAGACTTTTTGGAGAAGTGCAGTTTCAACTATCTTTTGGGTGATTTGGCATAAAAAAACAGTAGAATTTTCGAAGAGTTAAAAGGGGACAATTCTGATAGTTTGTGGTATAAAGTTTACATTTTAGCTTTGCTTTGGGTGTCGGTGATTGGACGCTTTTTCTTCACTCATCTTAATTGGAGGGGAATTTTAGGGATTTAGGGTGTGTCTAGCACACCGCATTACATGGAATTGCATTAGCTAATGCAATGCAATCCCATGTTTGTTAAGTCTTCGTGTCCAATACAGTAATACACCATAAAGCGAACCATGTCGCGTTAAATAAACCTGAGGCGAGGGGGTTGGATTTGTGTAATACGGAACTGTTAACATTATTTTTTTGAAATTTGCTTAATTAAAATAATTAAAAACTAAATATAAATTTTTTAATAAAATTAAAAACTCAAGTATGCTGCTGTCGGTGCTGATGAACTAGCAGCGATAGTTTGACAGCTGCCGGCCACTAATGGCCTCCGCTTAGCATCATGTTTTGCACTAAAATTTGGTATTATTAGAATCCTTATTGTTGGGAATACCTAGTGGTACAATTATTACTAGAAAAAGCTTCCGTTTTCCATAAACTTACTGTAAAAAATTTGAAAGCCAAAACTTTGACCGTAGATCTATGGCAAATGAAAAATTCTTTGCAAGAAATAGTTGCACAAACAATAATGATTCTAATGGATCAAACTATAGTTCAAATGACACTAAAATACGACGTTTGGTGGTGAAAATTTTTATTTTAATTATAAAAGTTTAAATTATTAATTGAATATAAATGAATCTTAGGTTATTAATTTAATCTAAATGTTAAAATAAAAAATATTATTCTATATAATACAGTGAATACTACATCAAATATAGTAATACAATACAATGTGCCAAACTCACTCTTAAGAGTGTATTCTACTCATTTTTGTATGGGTTTAGGTAGCCTCTTTTGGGTTAAATCAGACTTTTGGGGATTGATAATATTTTATATAGTGTTGATTGATTTTGGGTGGATACCTGGTCCACTACTAAAGTGTACTTTGTCCATTATTTATTAATACAAATACTCATAGTCTCTATCCCCAAAAAAAAAAAAAAAAGGAAGAAGATATGTGTGTTTAATATTTTCATGTGTCACAGTTGGGCGCTTTTCCATTGATGCCGGTACAAGTCATGACTCAACAGGTACATAAAGATTTACCCGATAGATACAGATGTATTTGCCTTATTCTCCATTTTTTTATCTTTTTTTGGTGGTTACCATTTGTATTTAATTCTTTTTTTATGGTTGTTCATTTACAGTGGATTTTCTGTTTTTGATAGGCCACGAGGCATGCTCGCCGAGTATATGTTGGTGGGCTTCCTCCTTTGGCTAATGAACAGGTTCTGCACTCAATTCTCTTTTGCTGGTTCTTGTGCTCTCTTTCTCGAAAAGAATGATAAAGTTGCATGTTTATAGTGTTTATAGTTTGCTAAGTTGAACAGTGTTGATGTCGCACCTAGTTCTCTTTTATCTTCTGTTTGCTTCTATTTCTTCAATATAGAATATATTCATTCATTTTAATAATTGTTAAGTCCTTTCCATTTAAATATCCTATAATCATATCGTCAGAAACATAGTGTGGTTGCTCTTATCAATTACCATATTATGCTTTATGTTTGTGTTGTGCTCCAATCCACCATTCTTTGTATATGATATTTTGCATGCTTTAAGGAGTATCGTAAATACTTAGCACAATTTGATTTTACACCTAATTGGAAATTGGTGATGCATTCTTTTAGTATACACTCAGAATTTAAGGCACATATGCCATGTAAACTTTTACTCAAACTATCATCTCCATTCTCCAATATAAGAGAAGGGGACTGTTTGTTTTTCTTGCTTATGTGTGGAATAAGGGTTTTTCCTCTCGTCCTGAAAGTAGGCGTGGAATGAATTATTAAACCTAATTTTATTGAACTTGAATGTCAGTTATTCTGGTTTCCAGTAAGTTTAGTATTAATAAGATGCCATGTGTACACTTTTCTATGACCTACTTGTTGAGTTGGGCTGAAAATTGTTTCAGTTATAACATCAGTTGACCTCTTATGTGTTTCACCAATCTGAGGATGGATAATTTCTTTTCATTTTGTGAAGCATGATGGTTGGTTTTCTATGTTTGAAACAGGCAATTGCTACATTCTTTAGCCAAGTTATGACTGCTATTGGAGGAAATTCTGCTGGTCCTGGTATTTCCAACATACTTATCTCCTGAACAAGTATATGTACATGCAGCTCGCATGTTGCAGGTAGTCCATAATTTGGTATTTGAACTTGTAGGTGATGCAGTAGTGAATGTTTACATCAATCATGAGAAGAAATTTGCATTTGTGGAGATGAGAACTGTTGAAGAAGCGAGTAATGCAATGGCATTGGATGGGATTATATTTGAGGCATGTAAATTTCTTTCTATCTTTATTTTCATTCTGGTGAGCGAATCATGTGTATATATATTAATACCTTTCCAATTGACTTCTCTACGTTTTTATGGCATATTTAACTTCATTTTGTTATTATCGAATAATATGTGACTTATGGAAACTTGCTAGTTTTCTATTTGACATGCACCCAGTGATGTTACCAGGGGGTTGCTGTGAGGGTAAGAAGACCTACGGATTACAACCCTACATTAGCTGCAGCACTTGGTCCAGGCCAACCAAGTCCGAATCTTAACTTGGCAGCTGTTGGACTTGCATCAGGGTAATTTAGCACCATTATTAGTTTGAAGATCGGTTACAAGGATTTTTTTTTTTAAATTATTGTGGCATCAGTATTTGTTCTAAGGTGAAATATGTTTATTGGTATAGTCCAGTGTTGCAGCCCTCAAAGGGAACATCGTTAATTTTCTTTGTTCTCAGTTTCTTTTTCATCAATTTGCATAGGAATATGCATACTTTGTGATGACATATGTGTAATTGGTTGAAAAATCTTCTCATCCGCTGATTTGGTAATTTATTATTTGATTAACAGTGCAATTGGTGGAGCAGAGGGACCTGATCGTGTCTTTGTGGGTGGATTACCATACTACTTCACTGAAACTCAGATAAAAGAGTTGCTCGAGTCTTTTGGGTATGGACTCAAAATCTTAGCTATTCTCCAGTCTTTCTAAACTGCTTTTCTTCTTGAATTTTACTGTGCTAATGCTTCTGTTTTGTGCTTTACTGACCAATCTCTACTTGTTATTATACATGTGATCCATTGTGGTATCCCAATTTTTAATGGCACTCTTCCATCTATTGTAGGACTCTTCATGGTTTTGACCTCGTTAAGGATAGAGACACGGGGAACTCTAAAGGATATGGTTTCTGTGTCTATCAGGTAAATGAAATCATGCTAAACAATGTGGTCTTCTACATAATACTGTGCATTTGTGACAAAAGCATTTATTTCTTTGCTGAAGAATGCTTTTCCTGCTGAATATTTGACAAGAGCCTTTCTTTCATTTCCTTTCAAATTAGTTGTTTACCACCTGGCCTTTTTCCTTTATTGTCAGTCACATATATAACTACATTCATATTTATTATAACCGTGGATTGCATATATTTCTGATTACTGTCAACTAATTGTCAAGCACTTCAGGATCCAGCGGTGACAGACATAGCATGTGCAGCTCTAAATGGCTTGAAAATGGGTGATAAAACTTTAACTGTTCGGCGAGCTACTGCCAGGTTAGTGTTCCTTAAGAATCTGGGTTGGGACTGAAGATAATTGCATTATCTTTTAGCTGCATTATGCTCTTGTTCCCGTTGATCTGATTGTTTGCTTGTATTCTTTTCCTTTGCGCATCCATTACCTTCCTCTTTTATGGTTGTCCGGTTGAAGGAACTATTTTGGAGGAAAAGAATGTTTTACTAGAATTGATGTGAAACTATACCTTTACTGGGAAGAAATGTCTTTAGAAGATCCTCACGTATGTTTTGGAGCTGTTGTGCTTGTCTTGTTTCGATTCTTATAAAACATCTTAAAATGTACGTCCCTTTAGATTGCTTGTTTGTTCTATGTTCTTGAAGAGAACTTTTGGTGTCTGAAACATCTGGTTTCTATTTTTAATTTTCTTCTGAGCATATGGGCATATTTTGCAGTCTTTTATTGAATTAATTGTCGATCTGCATTTATCTCTGAATATTCTATCACCATTTATCATGCCTGAATCTTCTGACAAACTCGTTGGAATTTACAGCAGTGGGCAATCTAAAACTGAACAAGAAAGCATATTAGCCCAGGCTCAACAGCATATAGCTATCCAGGTAAATCAAACTTCTGGTGCTGTTTTGTATTTATATTTTGTTCGTTATTCTCATTAATCTGTATTGACTTGTATAAATATCTGTCTCAGAAAATGGCCTTACAAACTAGTGGCATGAATACTCTCGGAGGAGGAATGTCTTTATTTGGAGAAGCTCTAGCTAAAGTTTTATGCTTGACTGAGGTATATTTGCCTGTTCCTAGTGTAATACCCCCTTTTCTCTAGTCTTCCTACTTTCATTCTTCTACCAAAATATTGCCATTCTTTGATATGTATATATGAATAAGAGAATCCCTTACTTTTAATAAAGTTAGGGATAAGATAAAAGATTAAAAAAAAAAAGTACACACTACAAAATTATTCTCTGATGAAGTGTATATATATGAATTATTCTCTGATAAATAAAGACATCCTCACTCCTAACGATGTCACTAATATACAAAAAAGCACAGCTTTTCAATACATTGGAGACTCTGTGATTTATCTGTTAGGATATTTAAATATGTAATTTTTTAAATTTTACTGGCATCCTCACTTTGTTAAAATGAGGATGTCCTCACTAAAGAACTTATATATATTTGAAATAGGAGGAAAGGATATAATATTGTTGATTTATGGAGCAAAATCTCATAAATTGAATAACTTCTATTCCCTCGCCTGATCCAAACGCCAAATAGAGGCTTATAGATTATGAGAAAGGACACATGATTTGGTGGCAAAATTGAGTTAGACCATATGCGTCTGTCCTGATTTTGAATGAATTTGTTGTAACTGATAATTGTCTATTTCTGAATAATATAGGCAATTACTGCCGATGCACTTGCAGATGATGAAGAGTATGAAGAAATATTAGAAGACATGAGGGAAGAATGCGGTAAATATGGTATGTATAGATGCACATTATTCTACTCTACAGTTGATTGCTTCTAATAAGTGATGTTCTCTGTGTGCATTATTTCCCGTTTCGTGATATGAGATGGAACCATTTTAGGACTGATTTAGTTTGACAGCATCAAAAGATCTTATTGGTTTTGGGGATTTAATTTTTGGATCAAACAGTTCATCGACTATTAACTCTCTTACATTTACGGTGACTCATTATTATGGGAAACTCTGTTTGAAGGCTGTCATAGCTATTGCACAGTTTTGGTTTCACTAATAGTAGGGAATATTTTAGTTTGTGATTCTCTGCTTCACTTTCACATTCCTTTTCTCTTATGGACTTAGCGAAACAATGAGTAAACTTCATGTTTCACATATTATATGTGTAGTAATATTATTAAACATCGGTTTACTTGGGTGGGATAATTAGGAACTCTGGTGAATGTTGTTATTCCTCGGCCAGATCCAAATGGAGGAGAGACACCTGGAGTTGGAAAGGTAAATTTTCCTCTTTGGGTAGAAATAGTAATTTTCAAGTTTGCTGTGCAATGCACATCTGATGGTTCTACTTGCAGGTGTTCTTGGAGTATTATGACGCTGTTGGTTGTGCCACTGCAAAAAACGCCCTAAGTGGCAGGAAATTTGGAGGCAATACGGTGAATGCCTTCTATTATCCGGAAGACAAATACTTCAACAAAGACTATAGTGCCTGAAGTAGGCTTCCTCCCCCCCCCCCCCCCCCAAAAAAATTATTTTTATAATAAAAGTTTACAATGTATAGTTTTCAGTCAGTTGTGTAACATGTAATGATTTACCTAATAATTATTTTTATAGGTGCTTTTAAGTCAATTGGATCGCATTCGATTGTATATGAATGCCATTTTCCCATTTCAGCTTTCACTCTTGTAATTTCTTTGGTTAAATTTCAGGTATGAAGTGTGAACCAACAAGTAAAATAGAAATTTGTGCCCTTGCGTTGGGACGTCGTCGCTAAGTGAATATGTGAGGGGTCCGTTGTAAATATAAAGTTATGGTGCGTTTGAGATTGAGAATGAACTAAAGTGTTTGGTTAATGTTAGTTGTTGTATCTTGTAAATTATTTTGATATGATTTTTTTTATAATAAAAAATAATTTTATTTTTAATAATTTTATTAAAATTATTATGTAAAAATTATATTTATTACATATTATTAATTTTTATTTGATAATTATTTTTTTAAGTAGTTGTAATTTAAAAGTTACAGTAATGTAATTTTAAACGAGACTTTAAGTGGTATAATTTAATTTTAAAATCTAGTAATTTACCATCTTCAAGTTCAATATTAAAAGGGATATTATTATTTTATTATTAAAATATTTTTGACATATCAAGTTAGTACTATGGTTTGATAAAAATAATATTTTATTATCAAATGTTTAATTTGTTATCACTTTACTATTTTTCTGTTAAAAATAAGTTTATATTTAACGGAATATGAGTTAAAAGGCGATTTTGGCCATGAAAAGGAAAGAAATAACAAAAAAAAAAAGAAAACTACAAATTACTGTAGTAAGTATCCATTAATTAAAAACACCTCGCATAAGATTTTCTTAGAATTAAGATGATAATACAAATGAAAAAAGAATATGGCAGTGACAAACCTACACACAAGGATCAAAGAGATAGAAACAGATAAAATACTTCTGCTAGATATAAAAGGCTAAAGAGAGAACGCCATACATACAGATTCCGATCAAACAAATCCATGATTTTAATCATATCAAAAAGCATGAACATGCGGCCTATAAAGCAAAAAAAAGAAAGAAAAACAAACAGGGCCACATTGGCTGATTTTAGAGAACCAGCTAGGAATAACAGAGGAAATACAATCAAGCTGTTTCTTAGAGTAGATCTCTATCGAGACATTCCCGTTATTGTTGTTATTAGCCTCCTTCTCTTTGTCATCTCTCGGCCTCTTCACCGACAAATCACTGGCAGTAACAAACCCAGTTTCCGCTATAACATATATTATTATTTATTATTCTATTTGCTTTCAAACCCCTAAAAACTAGCAACTACTTCACTTTTAATGAAAACTAGTTGCCGAGGCAACTCTTGAGAGTCAAGAGCCACCACACAAACACAATCGTAGACCTTTTTGCTGTATATGTAGAAAAAAAAAGAAGAAGCAATCAACAAGTGGTGGGAGAAAAGAAAAGAAAAAAAGAAGCAAGCAGCAAGTGGTGGGAGAAATCTTTTATAAAAAAAAAAATAAAAGAAAAGTTAGAGATTTGGCTTTGCAAAGATGCGGCTCCTGTGTGTGTTTGTGTTTTGTTTGTTGCTTCTTGTGCTTGGTTGACCCCGAGAGAGAGAGAGAGAGAGAGAGAGAGAGAGAGAGAGAGAGAGAGAGAGAGAGAGAGAGAGAGAGAGGGTTACAATTTTTTTTTTACTTTTTTAGTTATTTACCAAATGCAGCGTTTTGACTTCAGCCGGAAATGTCTTAAAAGTCCTTGTGACATCAGTAAATGTTTAACTGTGTTAACAGAATGATAGTAAAATGATAACAAATTAAATATTTGGTGATAAAATATAGTTTTTACCAAAGTATGGTACTGACTTGATTTGTCAAAAAAGCTTTAAAGGAAAATGATAATATCTCATATTAAAAAGAAAGAAAATATTTTAGAGTGTTGATTGCATTAAATTAAACAAATATAAGATTTGCAATGAAATGTTTTCAATTGCGCATAAATATATATATAGTTATATGACGAGAAAATTGGTAAGAGACTTATTGTGTTACAACTTGTAAGTTTCAACCATTAGATAATAGGGATGGCAAAAATTCCCACGGGGATAGGTACCTTCGGGGATTTTTCCCATTCAGGGAGGGTATAAGGATAATTTCATACCCAATTTCTTATTCAGGGAAGGGACGATGAAATTTTTTTACCCAATTTCTTATTCGAGGAGGGGACGGGGATGAGATAGAATCCCTATCCCTTACCCATTTCCCCATTTTAATTTTTAATTTTATTTTAATTTTTTAAAATTACTAATAAATAAATTATAAAATTTAAATTATAAAATTATAAATATTAGTAAAAATAAAAAATATCAAAATATTTATAGTATTAAACTTTTAGGTTTAATTAACTAATTAAAGTTCTAAATTTTTATTTAGGACATTAAAAAGACCGAGTAGATTCTATTAGTCCAAAAAATTTTAATTTTAATATTCTTTAAATATTTTAAACTTAAATCTATCTTTTATTTATTTTTAGATTTTATAATTGCCCATAGCGAATCACAATTTTAATATCTAATCTAATGTAATCTAATATTTGCTCTTGATTTACTCATATTTAACTATTGTGTTGTCAAGGGAATAGTCCACATTTATAAAGTGTCCACGCCACAATTGAAAAAGTTAATTTTGAATCTAAATTCGATTTTATTTGTAACAATTTTGTATTAGACTATTAATTTGTTCATGATAATTTGTAAAAGAAGTTTGTATCATTTGCATGCTACGTTACTTATTAATTTAATGTATGTGACTTTTGTAATGGATATTAATGTAAGATATATTTCAAACTTTACTTTTATTTGAATTTTTTATTTTAATATAATTAACTCAAAATCGAAAAAAAAAATGTATTAGTTATTCGGGAATCGAGAACTCTCAGGGATCTTTGAGGATCTCTTATAATTATTCAGAAAGGAAATGAAGATTCTCTCAAATAATTCTGACGACAACGGAGAGAGAACAAAGATATACACAAATATATGATAAATGAATACGGAAAAATTAGTCCCCTCGCCATTTCCATCCCTAAATTTAGATATTCGTAAGAGCCTACCGGGCCGTTGACTCGGTCACATGTACACGTAGGAAATAGCTGGATTCACGCAGTCAGCGGTGAGATGCCGACAAAAAATAACGTGGCGGACTCAGATCACCGTCACTGTCACAACTACTTTACTGTTCCAGTCGGATAAGCTTAAAATATTGTGACCAATTTCCTCGTAGAAAATCAACTTTTCCCAGAACTCCATGAATTAAACAGTCAAACCCACGTCACCCGACTTACAAGATAAGATAGCTTAGAAGTATTAAATAAAAATTATATAAAAAAAAAATTTATGTAATCTTCATTAGATCTCAGTCTTCTTAATTTAAACATGAATACTACGTGTATCCTAAGCATGGAATTTCGAGTTATGGATAATGTCGCCACGTCTGTTTTCATCGGTTTCCACTATAAATATTCCATCCCCACTTTCACTTTGTATCTATTCCAGTCCTCTTCTGTTACTTAAAACATAATCATTATCTTTGGTGAATTGTTGGTTTATTATTTACGAGTTATATCTCTTTCTGAAGATCTTTATTTTTTTTTCGTCTGAAAGAAGAAAAGAGAAGATGTTGGCAATATTCAACAAAGGGTTAGTGAATCCACCTCAAGAGCTACACAGCCCAGCTTCGTTGAGTTCATCAAGAAAGCCGAAGCATCCTGAGGAGATTTTCGAGGAATTTTTAATTTCGCAGCCTTCTAATGCTTTTTCAATCAACTTCGGAAATGCAGCTGCTCTCGCTTATGTGCCACCAGAAAATCCCAACTCCGTCTCCGAAAGGTACCCATTCCATCATGATTATTGAGATATATGATTACTTGCAATAAGTTTTTTTTTTTTTTCCTTTTTATATATGTACCCAAAATTTGGCGCAGGTGGTTTTGTGGCTTACATAACATATACTGCATGTTCATGGGGAGCTTAAACAACTTGAGCAGCCTCAACAAACAATATGGGCTGTCAAAAGGCTCCAATGAGGCCATGTTTGTTATCGAAGCATACCGGACCCTCCGTGATCGCGGCCCATACCCGGCTCATCAGGTCCTGCGAGATCTTGAGGGCAGCTTTGGCTTTGTGCTCTATGATTGCAAGGCTGGAACTATATTTGCAGCACTGGCAAGTCCTCTAAACTCCTTCGTCTTTAGTCTTCAATTAACACGTGAAATTCGGTCACTAAGTTTACATTAAAAAAAAAAAGGTTCATTCTTACAATTTCTTGTTTTTGTTGGGCAGGATGCTGATGAAGGAGTGCGACTCTTCTGGGGCATTGCAGCTGATGGGTCCGTGGTCATTTCTGACAATTTGGAGCTCATAAAAGCAAGTTGTGCCAAATCATTTGCACCATTTCCAGCCGGTATGTCGTCTGCAATTAATTAAGTTTATATTAAACGTTTAACGCCAATATTTATATCTTTAATTTTATATTTTAAAAAACTCGGGAGCTTGATTATTCAAATATAGATTTTTATAATAAATTGGTTTGGTGGGTGCGATGCAATGATCGCATTGTAGGGTGCATGTTTCACAGCGAGCAAGGGCTGATGAGCTTTGAGCATCCAACGAGGGAGATGAAGGCAATGCCTAGAATTGACAGTGAGGGAGTAATGTGTGGGGCTAACTTCAAAGTCGATGCTCAGTCAAGGATGAGAAGCATGCCACGTGTTGGCAGCGAAGCGAATTGGGCATTGTCCGGCTCCCATGCCTGGGCCTAAGCCTAGACGCAAGCCCAAGATCAATAAGAAGATTGAAGAAATTCCACTCACATTCTCTGTCCAGTTCCATTTTCTGTTTAATTAAATTAATTTTTTTTTTTGGGGTTATTTTACTTTTTGGGCTTTGTTTACACAACAATAGAGTCTGCGGTCTGTCTCTGTATGTATTTACTCCCACGCTAATACCAGTAACTGGATGGATAAGCGTCTCTACTCTCTAATGCTAATTGTATGCCCTGCCGGGCGTCGGCTGCTGCTGCTGCTGCTCTGCACATATATATATATTTGAGAAAGTGAATGGGTTCAATCTTTCTTTTTGTTTTAAAAAATAAATCTTTTCTACTCCAAATAAGGTTGCGCCGTTATTACTAATTTTAGAAAAAATTTCGGTATGAACAGTTATCGTAATTAGATTATTCTAAAAGAAATCAAATCAAGAGAACCTTTTTTTTTGGATAAAAAAAATAGAGCTTTCATAAAATTAAACTGATACGAGTGAAATGACTTGGGATGGAAGTGATCCCAGCCAGACAAGAAGATGATCAAATACAGAAGCTTCTTTTGCCAAAGCATAACCTCTAGTGTTACATTCTCTTGGGACATGTTGGATTCTTGATAAGAAAATCTTGGGTTGTATATTTTATCAATCGTAATCAATCAGATTTGAATACAAAACTACTACCCATGCCCTACAACCTACAATAATCTACTTTGCCTTTCATTTGTAGAGGTCAATAGACTAACTGAAGAGAGAACACGAATTTCATTTTCTTTAGGTACATAACTGATTTAACAACTATTCTTAAAAGAACCGAATAACCGACTTAACAACTATTCTTGAAATAACTGATTTGGTATCACAAGTGTTGGTGATCCATAAAATACACCCCAGCTTCAGAATAGAATTTGACTTGGCCCACCCATTTAAAATAAAACCTAACCCACCGCCAGTACCACATGACTTGGCATTTGATAATTTTAGTAATCCAAATCACATGGTCAACCACAAAGAAAATAATCTGCCTTGCCCTTGAAGCAGAATAAGTTCATATAAAAGCAGCAAGCAGGTACTTTGCGTGGAAATTGAATATAGCTCTCTAGCAGTCAAGAAGCTAGATGAACTTGGGGCTCATTGGCTGTAGTTCTGAGTGATTTAGTAAAAACCAAACTGATGGGGCATATGTCACGACAATGCTCAGTCACCAAAACTCCTCAAAAACCAAATGGTGTTAGTTCAGTCTCTGCAAACTTAACGGGTCAAAACCAGCCAACTTATCAATCCTGATCCACAAAAATCTGCAATGTGTTCAGAAAGATCGGAAAATCAATCCATCAAAAACACTATGCATTACAAAGACCGCAAAGACAGCAAATTATCAATGAAGCAGAACCAACCATCAACATGAAATGGATCATGTCAATTTTATAGCTAGGGCGGTAAAAAAATAAATAATATATTCTTTCAGATTCGAGATACTAAATCAACTGATCAATTTGAAGCATTAACGGATCTATCAAGATCACCCGACATTCACAAAACTAGTGTTTTTTGAAAGATGATTTGGACAAGTTCTCGACTATAAGTGTGTTTCAATTAAATGTTGCACTCAAAACATGGAGGCCTACTCTTTGCAGGCCAAGAGTTCTGCAGCACTTCCAGTAGCCTCTTATCAGCTTTACAATTCTTACTGTACCAAAATATTCCATATTACTATTCCAATATAAGATTTTACCAAAATCAAGATTCCAAATATGTTTTCATGCATTAATCTCATTCAAACTTTCCCAATTTTATTCAATTCTGAGATAACTCAGCAACCAACCACTTAGCTGAGATTCTCAGACATTAACCCTCTGCAGTATTACCGAAGTTGGACAAACCAGATTTTAGAACACAGAGCACTTAACACTAATCTCTGAAGAACAATGCTAAGAACCATAGATCACCAACCTCTAAATCAGGCAAAGAGTCATAGGTTATCTTCTCTATCTTGTCGAACACTGTAATGCCAGTGATTCTTTGAACTCCAAGTTTTGTTGCAATCAGATTCTGCATACAAAAAGACAGCACAATTGAATTGGTTAGAGAAAATGAAACAATCAAAAGTACAGCATGGTATACACAGATGGTCGTCTCTTCAACATCTCAAGTGAAAAAGAGAGAAGGAAAGGGGGGGGGGGGGGGGGGGGGGAGGGGGGAGGGGAATACTTATCACAAGAATCTTGTTCATACCAAGTGAAAATCTGTGGAACCAAAAGCCTCCACTGGTGCTAATGCCTGTAAACAGTCAAAACCATATATATCAGTAATGGAAGAAATCAGTATTTCTATAAACTGAAGGGTCATGAATAAATCAGGGATATCCACATAAAAATGGTTTCTATCAGCCAACCAAATTGTGTTACCATTATCCGAAGACCGTTAATCATAACAACTTTCTCCTCATCTGAATCATTTTGTGATAGCCAAATTTCAAAGGGGCCCTGTTCTTTGTCCGTCTGGTTTGTGAGCTTTAACTTTAACTGCATCAACCACTGACTACTTCAGTTTAACTTTCAAACCAACACTAGCTTGGTGCAGCACTAACGGTTGAAGAAATTAATCCAAAGAGGATACCATATGGACTTGAAACCATAGGCCACATAAAAGGAAAGTTGAGTTCAAATCCAAAGATGATACCATATGAATGAACATTAGAAATGAATGATATTTACTGAAGAGGGTACACTGGAATTCATAAGCAAAATGCTATGAAATTGAAATGCTAATTACCAAGAATGGTTTATCTATGCCGACAACAGAAGGAACCTCCACAACATTCAGCTCAATCTCCTTGCTAGTGATGGTCTGTAAATGGAAGTTTTAGGACACTTAGGACAACATCCACCAAATAATAGCATTTCCATACACCATACATACTGAGATTGCAGAGAAATATGAGTGAAAATTTCTGAAAACCTTTAAATTTAAATTCAATTATGCAGCACCCAATCAAATTCTATGTAACATTTCTTTCGCACTCTTTTTTTCTAGAATTGAAACAAATTATTAATCTTTTTTGAAATTTCATTGTTATCTGACTCTTAATCTGCTGAGTTTATTAGATCTGTGATTTTATAAATATCTCATTTATTTGATTCGGAATTTTCTTTTTCCCCTCTAAGAGTTTTAGCTTTGTTTTACTATAGCTTTATGTTCAATAAATCTCATCTGCACAATTTTTAAGCTTTCACGTTCTTCAATTATTAAAGAATGCACTTACGGTGCCAAGAATTTGCTGTGTCTGTAGGCGACCAGGTTCACCCAAATTTGTACGCCATGTTATTTGAAGTTTACCAAGAACATTACTTCCTTGAACTTTCACTGATGAGGAAGAACCATGTAACAACATTTTTAACTGATATAGATAGTTGTGAATCCCTCCACCAGATCTGATGAGTACTGGTGGCTTAAATATCTCTCTGCCAGAATATGATAAATCAATAAAAAGAAAAGCACGGGAGATCAGATTTTGTAAATAACAAATGTACATGAAAATTGAATTAAAAAATATTTAATAATGAAGCGAAACACAGAACAAATCTTCGATTCAAAATACCCAGTATATTTTATCTGGACATACCTACTTTGAGCATTGTAATCAGAATGGGGTCCATCAGCTTTAAGCATTGTTGCACTCCAATTCTGAGAAGGCTCAAACTCAACTTGGTCCATATAAAGGTTTGATTTTGTATGATTCTCAATGCATGCCTCTAAAAATGTTATTTCCTGACACAGAAAACAGTTATCCATAATGTGTTTTCCAAAGGCAGCAGTCGTCACCACAATTTCTTGAAACTCTGATAAAACCAGAAAAAGATATTACAACTTACACCTGAAAATGCGTTGCACCTACCTTAACAACACGGACCTGCAGAATGAAGTCATAGTAAGCAAGTATTAACTTTGGGCAAGAAACAAAATACACACCTCGCATTGGTTCATGAAATCGATTTCAAGCTAGTACCTTGGTCCGAACTGAAAGTGGATTGGAGACAATGAACTTGAAAAACTGCGGAAGATATTTCCGCTCTCCCTCACCATCACTATACAATGCCGTGCACACAAGCCTAAACAAATTCAAAATGATTGACATCAGAGGTGATGGATGCATAATTCATAAACAAAATAAAGAAACCAAAAGATCAGATTAATACTAACGTATGAGCTCCGAGTTCTTTGACATCATGTTCTACGATGAAATCATAACGTCCACCCGCACGTATTGATTCAACAGGTGATTTTGACGTATCCAAAAGGAGGATCCTCTGCTTATCCGTTTGAATTTCTGCCTATTTAATGGAAATAATTAATTTTTTATTTTTTATTCAAGCTAAATATGTCCTTCATTTGAAATGAAATTATTGAAAAAAAAAAACCTTAATAACAACATCTCTAACTTCCAAAGTGGAACTGTTGTTGATACTAATGTAGCTACAAAACGTCTCTCCCAAATAAATAGCCCTGTCAATCATAATTTAACAAAAAAGAAAATGAATAATTATAATTTTTTTTAAAAAGAAAATTGGGAAAGAAAAATTGAAAGGGAATAGGGACCCGAAGGCTTGGGGGAGGACGAGGAGGCCGGAGAGGCCGATGGAATCAGCGGAGTCGTGGAGGAGGAATCTAGAGCGATAGGTGAGATCGGAGGATTTGTTGGCGGTGACGTCGCTAGCTATTAGTGGAGGGAGGTTGGAAGCGGCGATTGGATCGTCGAAGATGTCCTCGCCGATGAAGAGATCGGTGGGGTCTACGCGAAGAGGAGGCTCCACGTGTAATGACGGCCTACATAGCCTCATCACTCTGAAGGCTAGCGAGTGTGTTCCTGGCGTCGAGCTCATCCTCAGTCCCCTCCTCACTCAACCACTCTTTACTCAATCTGAATGAATCGACGATGATAATCAATTGAAGTAAAATTTGATTACAGTTAGCCAAGAGTAGGAGGAGAAAATCAGACTCAGACCAGACGCATCTCCTCTGCCCCGCTCAGCATTAATCGGTTTTGTTTTAAATTCTTATGTATCAACATAAATTGATTTGCTCTGACCTAAATGCCCCCAGACGCTGTACTTTCTTATTGAAAAAGCAAAGCTTGGCGCCTTTGTTATCCATCATCCTGCCACAACCGTCATTTTTCTCAGTCAATTTTCAAATGAACACCGGCTGATTTGGAACTTAATTTCAGAGTCTAAATATACTGAAAGTCGAAGCAAATTGACAGTAATAACAATTAACGTCCTACTGCCAGTTTTACTGCATCTTCTTCTATCGTACAAAAAGCCAAAAAAACGAGGACGTTCGTAAACGTTCGATATCCACGTATTGTCATTTGTACATAACAAACAGGTTTCAATTAGATTGTCTAATATTTACACACGAGGCATTGGGTCGTCAGTTTCAAGCAAATTATCTAATAATACTACTTTTCTCACATCCAAAAGTTGCTCCTGTCAAACGATTCCACCAACTACGAACTCAGCACATTTCTAACAGACAGCAGACAGCAGACAGCCAGTCTTGTCACAAAATATTGTTAACTTGGAATTAATCCATCAAAATTCTAGGAAGAGTTTCCAAGATCTGCATTGCTGATCCATTTAATCATTCCTTCAACCTTCTGTTCAACAGTTGGAGATCCGACAGGATGGCTATAGATAATCTTCTACCAGTGCTTTTTAGGTATTCTGCTTCGTGTTCATATTCTGTCGATTGTTCGTTCAATCATCCCCTCACCATATGGCAGGTCTGTATTTGTTCAGAGACAAAGATGAGTCCTGACAATCATCTACACAACTCGAACCCAGGTTCCCCCGCACATAGGACAGCCAAATGCCCAGCGGCTGATCCACCAAGCCTCTCGGTCGTTTTGATTTGGTGGATTTGTAGCACCTGGTGAGGCAAAAGCTGCAGTCTGACGCAAACATCTAATGCACTGCACCACAAACAGTCAAAACTACCTTGAGCTAAACAATTAAAAAAAACCTCTCCATCTCACATATTATTGTCCTGCCCTAAAAAGAAAGGCAATAATCGACTACATTAAGCATTGTTAAAATTTTAATAACAGATAGAGCCGACTTTATCTTTATCCCATACCTTGTACCAAACTCCTTCAAGACCAGTCTTCCAAACAGCCGTCACAACATCTCTTCGAGATCCCATAATACCAAGATAAGCCCCCAAGCCTACAGAAGTATTCAAGCCAAAAGCTGCATCTCTTTCAGACATCCTGCGTTTCCTCGGCCACAAGCCATGCGAATCGTAATAAACATCATGATTTCCTGAAGAGTTGACATCAACTGAATCTACCCAATTACTTAGCTTGGGAGTATCATCTACAGGGCCAACATCCTCCGGATCAGACCAAGGCCCACCAAACATATTCCGTCTGTGCCACTCTTCAGCCGGTGGGTGGAGCTCTAACTCACGAAGTAAAAGTCCAGCAGCATCTGCACCTCTAGGCCTAGGCATGTTCTGTGTACACATTTAGAATGGAAGATAGAAGCTCAGAAGAAGATGAAATCCAAGTTTGAAAAACAAAGACAAATTATGCAAATTTCAACCAAGAACTAGGACACAATTAAGATCAAAACCTAGCATCTAAGCAAGCTTAGGAGAAAAATAATCAAATACAGATAAATGAGTAGAATTTTCAATAAATATACATCAATTGCATACCAGGACAAAGTTAAGGTCAAAGCCTAGCATCAATGTATCTGGTGGATTAGGCAAAAATAATACAAAAACCTACTTGAGTTGTTTAGAATTCAATGACCCTGGCCAATACCATAAGCTAAAAGATGTAAATAGATGTAGCTTTTGTCACAACCTCTTCTCAGCACCTTCACCTATTTCTAAAAGACATATTCTTATGTACTAGAATTATAGGCTTTCACATGAATTTGACAGCATCATAGGTTTTCTTCTCAGATCACAATTAGATAGCAGGATTAAAAATTATACAAAACTACTTAGCATCGGTAACAAAACATGAGAGGCAATCTCATTATCTCATTGAAATCATCAATTTAACAATATTTACATAACGACACAGGTACCTGCATATGTGGACCAAGGGATGCTTCTACAACTTCAGGCAATACAGTGTAATTCCCATCAATGTAATGCAGCCGCACTTGGATGTTGCTGCTTCCCACCTGAGAAACCGGTAGTGGGTGTGACAGGGCTGCTGTACGCCTACAGAGGTCCATTAGAATGAGAAAAAGGACCTTCACCTGCGAGACAGTTACATAGAGTTGTTCAGGTCATGCCTATGACTTCTTATTTAAAAAAGCCAACAGTTGAGTTCAAGAATCAGAGAAAATGTAATTAGATTGATGAAAAATAAAAAAGCTATTGCAAGTAATATTTTTATCCAGACACCATTATTACACGAAGAAAAAAAAAAAAAACCAGTTTGTACCTCCTCAAAAGTATATCCTTGACCAGCATTACCAAAACCCATTTTTGGCCGGCCAGCAGGACCTTCTTCAACTCCTTTTGCACCAGGTACAGTTTGACCAGCTCTCGCTACCTGTCCTTCATCTAACTTTACCATGGCTGATGTAGGTTTTCCAGGAACAGAATTGATTTCCTCCACCTTGCCAGGAGCACTCAGCTGAGGTTTCTGCACATTTGCATCATTATTTCTCTGTGCATTTGCCAAAAGGCGAGGTTGTTGAGCTCGCCGAAAGAAAAAACAGAAAAGCAGAAGTTGGCATAATCTATGAAGAAAGTGGCAGTCCCCAATGAGCCTGACAGCAGGTGTTCCAGGAAAAGTCCCAGTGTTGATGCTTATTGGCATGAAGGAAGATGGACCGCTTATGGGGTTTGAGGTTGGATTGGACACCCCATCATTGGTGCTACTGATCTTAGCAATAGCACCCTGTACCCAAGCTTGCATCTGGGTACTTCCAGTTGAACTTGTTGAACCACTCTGACCAGCTGCATAAAACGTTATTACACTGTTAGAAGAACTGCTGGGGATAATGATAACAAAGCATGAAAAAAAATTGAAAATAATTTACAGCAGTTCCTCCTTTCTTCATTAGATGACAGTGACCGAAGTATGCTCAAATGGTATAGGATAAAATGAAATTTAGTCAATTCAAATTATGCAGGAATTACAGAACTTGAGAGTTCCACAGGAATAAGCCCCATTTCCTCCAATGTTATCCTATCAGAGGAGAGGTGGATACTGACCCTGACTGGCTGCAGGAGTTGCAGAACTTTGGGTAGGACTAGCAACCATATTGCGATTGCTGCCAGTGCCGGCAGTAACAGCATGACTTGCCAATGTCCGACAAAAACTTGCATAGCGCCGCAAGCGTGTAATAAAATGTGATGCTAGATCCAAAACAGCATCAACATATGCCTGCACAGCCATGACAAATAGATTAACTAAACAATCATGTCAACTAAAATAATCTAACTTTTAAACAACATGGACATAGCCAACTTAAGAACCCATTCCACATCTTTGACTAATATCAGATACAAAATTTTTGCAAGAGGAAAACCTAGAAGAAAAATGCCAGCAGCAAAGAACATGAAGACAAGTGCATCGAGGACGTCACCAAGTTACTGCCATCATGTTTGTATACCAGTCAGCGAAATTCTTAACCTTATTTTAGTGTTTTCTCTTAATCATAACAGAGGCATCAACTGATTTCACTACAAATTTCCACATGACCAAGAACTGAATGTACAAAAGGACAAAATACGGATAGATGTAGACCTGAATGCTTGCAACAAGAGCAGGTTCAACAGCCATCGCTTCAGGATCAATACTAGACAACGTCTCACCAGATGCCTGCCACGGATCAGGCACCAAAGCTGAAGGATTTATTAAAGCTGATTCAATTCCTTTCCCCAACATATCCAGCAACAACCTTGCTTGCATATCTAGTACCATTGCCCTAACTTCTTGAGCATTTGTACCTTCCAAAAGTCGGCATTTTATCCTGTCTAGGCTCTGCTATGAAAAAAGAGAAGTTTGCTTATCCAAAAATGATAGAGCCTGGTCTAAATGAGGGTCAATGATGAATGAATTATCATGTAAAAGTGCCATAACAATGTGATTAAGATTTCTGTTGAAGCAGTCAAGCCAGGTAACCAAGAGGAGAAATCCTCTGTGCTTTCCTGGTCAAAACCTCAAAATATTCTGTTGAGTAACTCCAAGCAACCGATAGAAGTATTAGACCCCATTTTGAGTCAGCTGGGGAAATGAGCAAACATGGAGACCATCTAGATGGGATTCGGCATATGTAACTCAACAACAGATTCATCATATGCAATCAATGGATAATCAAAGGTTGTTTTAAGGCTTTAACAGCATGATAACTTAGATCATGATAGCTACATAACATCAGCATACATCACAATTACATAGAGACTAGAGGATTTGGTGAAACCCAAACAGCAAAATTAAGTGGAAGGACTGCTGAAAGAAGGGAACAGTCTAAAGCAAACTTAAGAAAGAAGCTTGACGGGCAAAGAATCAGTTAGCCATGCGCGAAAGATCCATAAAACATCATGAGATTGCTATTCAAAAGGAAAAAAAAAATTAATACTCTTAAAGACCTTTTTTCATTGTTATAGTTAACAATTTGAAGACAAATGACCATGAGACGCAGAGATGGCAAGAGTTAGAAGAAACATACGGGACCATATTGTTGTCGGTGCTGAATAGAAGGAAGAGAATGAAAATCCGCATCCAAGACAGCTATGACACTGTTCAGAGAAACTGAAATATAAGAATAATCACCCACATTAGAGAGAGGTATCACAAATCATCATAGAGATTCTCTCAAGAAGACAGCATATAAAAAAGAAATACACAATTATACACTTTTTTTTAATAAAAGACATTATTTTCCAGATAATTAAAATCCTTATTCCAGCATAAAATATTGTTAATTTTACAACTAAGTCAAAACATTCTTACCAATGCCATCCTCGGCAGCACTCTGAGTACAGCCAACAGCATCCCACCAATCCACATTAACCAAAAGGCTCCACCAAAACCTGCTTTGACAACAGAAATAATCAGCCTCACCAAGCATCAGATTAAAGTGACTGCTATCCGTTAATTATTTGACATGATTTAATTTGGTTATATATATAGTGCTGATCTGGTCCAAGATCCTGGACTTTACTAGAGACCGGAAAAGCTATTAAACCGCTTTCCCGGATTTTAACAAATTCAGGATCCTGGAATGGAACACACACACACATTATTTGTACATAAATTCCAGAACTAAATTCTGAAAAACAGACTTGCATATCATTTACAAAAACTATTGATATTATATAAAATCAAAATTAACAAATAATCAACTGCAGTCTAAGAGTCGGTTCTAAATTTTACAGTTTTGAGTAAATATCAACATACCAAGCCAATTTCTCAAGAGCAATAAAAATTGCATAACCAGTTTCAGCAAAATGTCATTTAGAGTGATTTGATTCCTTAATCTTTAATTTTCGGATAAGTGAGAGTGAGATCAGAAGTGGACTGAACCAATCATTTAGCTAACAACAAAATTCTAATGGAAACCGGATAAGAACTTAATGTATTGTCAAAATTTTTTTAAAAAAATGTGAAGTTGTCAAGAGTACAACTATTAAAGAAACTTGAATGTGAATGGTCATTTGTTGGTGATGTCACTATACATCTACAAGTTAGACCGAAAATCTCAGTACAGCATCAAGCAGGGCAAATTGTACAGACACAAGTATATAAAAGTTGTATTTCTCAGTATACTGCAGTTTTATACTTCAAATGAGAGTTGTGAGGAATGACATGCATACACAAGTGTTCATATAGTTAGATATGCAGTCCACTATAATCAAGGGGAAGGCATGAAAAATTACTCCTACCAGGTTTATGATAAGTACTTTCATATAGTACCTCTCAGCAATCGCACGTTCCCAGGTTGATGAGTTGGCCTTTACTTGACTACTTGGAACAGCCGGAGGAAGAACACGAATTATTTTCAATATGGTGCGGTCCTTGTTAGTGTCATGCCAAACAGAAGCTGAACAGCAACTTGTAGAAGAAAAGGCAGGTGCCGCAATTGCAGATCCAACACTAATCTGGTAGTTATCAACAGGTGCGAAGTTTGGACCGGAAAAAATGTGGACCCCACCTCGAAGAAGGGCAATAGCAATTTCACCACCATGAGCAGAATAAACAATTCTAGCAAGCGATCTAATATCGCTTGGCAAATCAAAGGGATCAAAGCTGACTATTTTTGATTTCTCAAGACCAGAATCAGTCGCTTTCCATACATCACAGGTTGGTCCTGCAGCAGCTGACTGGTGAATTTTAAAATTACTAGTTGGTATGCTTGTATCCACTTTTGACACCCAAACAGTTTGCATGGGTGCCTGCCCACCGAAACTGGAAGTGGGATTTCCAAATATTTGATGAAGAACAACAGGCTGAACTGATGATTCCCAACGCTGAACCCTCCATCCTGTGATAGAAGGACCCTCATCTGGATCGTAAGGGGACATGTACTGCCCTGCCAAATGCCAAATCAATTGTTACTTTCGTAGAAACACAATGATATCTGGATTTATAAACAGCTTTGACTCCTACAAAACATAAAAAGACAGGCCCCATATTTGTCCTAGTCATGAGTAAATGTTATAGGAAGAGGCTTGGGCTATTGTATTAGAAAAGTAATTAAAAAGACCAGGATGCACCAATGGGACAGCAATGACACCAATTAACATGGATCACATCCCATTAGGGTCCAACAGGCAAAAGGTTTTGCATTAGCAAGAGCAGATTTCCAACAGAGAAAAAGAGAACAAGAAATCATTGGGAACTATGAATTCTATAAAAGTATAAAAGGAATTTGTATCCATAGGTATTATGGGGGTAACAGAAACACGAAAAAGGAATTGAAAAACTATAACAAAAGGATGCTGTAATACATACATACATACATATATATATATATATATATATATATATATATATATATATGTCAACATAGTCGGAATGATAAACAAGTAGATAAGCAAACAAACACGTATGCATTAAGGAATGCACAACATTACTAAAAGAATATTATCAGCACACATACAGAATTTGACGTCAAAAGTTAAATTCTAAAGTGAGAACAGATAATACCTTCAACTATCACAACAGCTATCACAGAACCACCACGAGTTGGGTCAAAGGCAACTGCGGTTACTCCAGAGCCCCACGTAGTGGTTGCTGCAGATTGAGCTGCTGCCTCAGGACTAACATACGCAGAAAAATTTGATACTGGAGAACAATGAAGGGTTATGGCATCACTGAAATTTTGATCTGTCAACTTCCTTCCTTGCTTTGCTTCAGACAATAGATACTCTTGCCAGCTGAATAAATACGCAGCCAAAGGGGCAAAACCTGCCCACTTGGGTGGACTAAGTGAAGGTGGTACCCCATTGCTCGTGGTTGTCTTTGGAGCTGCCTGAAATCCATTTCCAGGACCAGGAGTGACCTCCCAAACAACAACAGTAGAGGGATTTACAATTGGAACACCAGCTACATGCATGGCCCCACTGTCTGTTATGATAACATCAGCAGCCATGATCCCACTAGGCCCAGCACCCAAGAGACCTTTTGCGGTGGGAAACCACTTTGATGCTGCACCATTTTGACTAGGAGGCCACTGGGACCAGTTAAGTTGAACAGAGCCCGACGAGAAAACAGAGCAGACACAGAGAAAATTCGGCCACCTATCTGAAATAGAATCATACATTAGATTGGAAAAAATCTGGAGCAAGGTAAATCGATTAACAGAAAATAAAGTGAAATTATTATCCCCCCCCCCCCACAAAAAAAAAAGTGACATTCCAAACAATGCTGACAACATCATAACAAAAGCAGTTGAGCAACTGAGTTGGCACCATAAGATCCCTTTTCCAGAATTACATAATTTTCGTCAGAAATAAGGAAATTTCTGTTTATCAACTGTTGCGCAATCAAAATAAAAGAGAAAGATAGAACTACACGAGATGTATTGGCTAAAACCAAAAAGGCACTTATCATTCAGATAACCAACCACTCTCTAGCTCATGCAATCATTTGCAACAACTATCATGGCATTACTGCAGGAGACCAAAGAACCATCCTGGTAACAATCTGAGGACAATTTTGATTCAAGTTTTTCACAAAACAACGGCAAATTACCAGAACTATCTGCATGCAAACAGTGACAGCAAGAAATAACTAGAACCTAAAATTCATAAACAATTGCAAACCCAAATGAAAGTTCCTGTGCATGATTTTTCTAAACCCTTAAGAAGCAGCAAGAAGAAAAACCTGAAGTTTGAGAATTCTGCGAAAGGAATTTTTCTTCAAAAATTGATTTTGCATTTGAAGGACTATTGGATTTTGAGGAAAGCCACCTATACTGATCATTAAGACAACAAAACAAGAACAAAAGTGCTTAGAATAGTAACAATAAAGGAAATAAGAATATTTTAGGACTCGGAAGCATTGAAGACAAAAATAAATGCATACTGGAGACACCCCTGAGAGCCACTTCGTAACGACTGCAATATCCTGCCGCCATTCATGCTCACGCTGCCAGCAGCTAGCATCACGTACTAGATTAGCTGGTCCCTGCGTAAAAAGACCAATAATAAGCTCAAAAAGAACTTATAATAAAGAGGCAACCAATGTAGCTACAGTTGCATCGCTGCACCAAAAATGAGAAAAGAAAAAGAAGCACGTAACATAAATAACTTGCACCCGACAGACATGTACACGCAGAATTAAAGAAAATGGTCAGACAAGGGTGGCTTACATGAGATGGCTGAGTCCATATAGTCACTCGCCCATAGAAATTAGCTATTAATAGAGCACGAGGGCATGAAGTAGGGGACCATTCAATAAACTGAACAGAATCACGAGGACAATCTGCAAAAGGATTCAATGCAACAAAATAATATTAAACTCAACTAAAGAGAAAAACCATGAGCCATCACAAGGTTTGATGAACTAGAAATTAAATAAACAAGAAGGTGTTATGTTAAACAGGTATTATAAACACTAAACCACTTGGCAAACATTAATTCAATAGGTATATGTATGGGAACAAATAGCTAAACGGCACAACAAATTACCTGCTATGACATTAAACACTGCACACTCAGTGGGTCGCTCTGGTATCACAATATGTATGGGGATCCAAAACGGTGTATTCGCGTTAGAGCTGCAAAAACAAAAGAACAATCAAAACCGTACACCTATGCTCCCACAAAAGTCAAAGAAAAAGGTCAGATTCATCAAAATTACTAATTGGCATATCATCAAAAGCAAACACAGATGATATAAAGCAAAATACCTTGGAATCCTAGCGCAAGTTTCAGAAGCACAAGCAATAGCATTCAATTTGCCACACCAAGCAACAGCACTGAAAGGACAAATAAGCACAAAACATACAAGAGCTTTCAATAGAAATTAGAGTTAGAAATAAGAACAATAATTGAAATAAATTAGTGGCAAAATGAAAAAACCTGAAATTGCGACACAATTCGGGGACGCTCATTTTATGCTGTAAATTGGACCTCGGCTGCTTGAGACGAATACAAAAGACAGTGGCCGGAGTAGCCGAATCTTCATCCATGGGATCGTCCGATTTCGCGGAGGCTTCCTCCTCAGCAGCAGCAGCAGCAGAACTAAGAGTGTCCGACTTGTCAGGCTTAATAACAGTCTCCACAGGCTGAGCTGCCAAGTCCTCCTCAGAATCCTTATTATTCGTATTGGCGTTAGGATTAGAAGTAGTAGTACTATTATTATTATTATTATTCATTGTAACGAAACCCTAATTTATTTATATGTAAAATAAAATAGAATAAAAAAGTAGAATGAGAGAGAGAGAGAGAGAGTGTGTGTGTGTGTGTGTGTGTGAGTGGTGGTGTAAAAGTCGCAATTGAAGGCGACAGATAGTACTGTTGGAATTTGTTGAAGAGAGAGAGAGAGAGTGAGTGGGGTTCGAGTGGGTGGTTTTATTGAATTTTAGGAGATTGTTTTTGGCTTTTTAGGGTTTGTAACTGAGGAGAGGAGACAAAAGCAGTCGTCTTTGCGATTCCAATCCAGGTGTTGGCCCTTTGTTATGACTTACGACTTTGTTTCCTCTTTCTCTTTGATTTTGCTTCGCTGTGCTCTGCTCAACAACATCGCCTCCATTTTCTTTTCCTTTTACTTTTTTCTTTTCTTTTTGCTTCTTTTTTTTTTTTTTTTCTCCCGTCCGAAAATGGGGCTGGCTCTGTTTCTAGTCTTCTGGGCCGCTCTTCCTGTGTTTAGGCTATTGGTCCTTTGTTTCTAAATTCATCGCCTCCAGCAGATCACCTGTGACTATGAGTTGATATTATTATTATTATTGTCACCCTAAATTTCCAATGTTTATCATAAATCAAAGAATTTATTCCTCCCAAATTTTTTCTTTTTCTAA
The DNA here is from genome assembly GCA_018350135.1 of Citrus trifoliata. Lineage (NCBI taxonomy): Eukaryota > Viridiplantae > Streptophyta > Magnoliopsida > Sapindales > Rutaceae > Citrus > Citrus trifoliata. The sequence goes on along the minus strand of CM031385.1, from coordinate 27,436,659 downwards.
TTTTATGATAAAAAACTCTATTTAAAAAAAAACTTAAACCATTTATATTATAGCATAACTCATGTTCCTAACCTACGTATTGTAATTGTATGATATCTCCTCCTCACACTAATATTTGAAGAGACTTGTGTAGTTATGTACTCCATTAGTATTCAAGAGAAATGATTTTCTTCTACTCAAACGCAATAACTCGAATCCGTTCGTTTGGCACTACTTAATCAAGTGAAAGAGTTGGTTACTGCTTGGATCGCTTGGGGCATTATGGTTTGCCTCTATGGGTGCATGGGTTCCATTTTTTTATAAAATATTTCTCCAATTTTCTAATGTATGAATGTATGTTATGTCCAAAATGAGTGATGATAGAGTTATAATTTTTTTTATAAATTTATGTTATGCATAAATTTTTGAATGAAAATGTAAAATAACAAAGTTAAGACTTTTTTTGGTATATCTTTTTAAATATAACTTATTTAAGTGAGTTTTTATTAGTCGAACTTTTATAAGTAAAGCTTTTATTTAAAAAAATTTAGTTGTGTTTGTTGCCAATAAAAATTTTTATTAAAAATTATAAAATTAATTTAATAGACACGTTTCTATAATGAAAGAAGATATTTTAAATAAGTAAAGATATTTTATATATTTTAACATTTAAAAAAAATTTCAACCTCTATTTCCAAAAACCAAAATCAAAGCTTTTGTTAGTAGAGTTAAAATTGCTTATTTAATTTTCAAAAGCTTTACTAAAATAAAAATAAAAACTTTGATAAGAGTTTATAAGATTAAATAAACGCTTATAAACATAATATAAGTCATATCAATTTACTAAAATACCCTTTGTTAATTATTGTCATTTGGTATTGATAATAAAACAAATACTAATGTCGTTATAAATAAATAAATAATAGTAATAACTAAGAACAATGATGACATTAATAACGACGATGACGACGACGACGACGATGATGATAACAATAACAACAACAATAATAACATAAAAGGCTAAAACGTACATTTCTTATTTTCAGTATTAATTTATTTTTAGTTTCAATTTATATGATACATTTAATTTACAAAAAAATAAAAATAAAAGTGTAATTGGAAACAGGGACAATACTATAATGTTGTGTTTACTAAATCGAAATGATAATTACAATGGAAGAATTGGATGAATAACTTGTTTACTTGTTAGTTGATGCTCGAAATGGGAATGAGGTGCATGGGACCGACACGATTTTAGGTTTAATTCCTAAAGTTCTAAATTTAGGAGGGAGGTTGGGAATTATAACTTCATTCCATGGAAAGATAGTTTTATCCCCACTATTTTCAATATTCCCAAAATACTCTCTTGATAATTAAAAAATATAAATTGAAAAAAAGATGAAAAATAAATTAAAAAATAGTGGTAAAAAAATAATTTATGATATTTTTCTTGTACTTTTTATTTTTAAATTTTTTGTGTAATTAATGTAAATTTAATATTCTCTAGATCAAATGTTAAGTAATTGACCCATTTACTCATTTTGTTTCCTTTTAAATTGTTGGTGCCAAGGAGTTATTGTTGATTGTTTTGAGAACAGTGGGAGGGTGCCATCACCAAAAAACTCAGCTAGTGTTATTTTTTAAATTTTTATTTACCTATTTATGTGGCAAATAAAATAGTAAAAATGTAAGTTTCCTCTTAAAAGACTTTTTAAATAAAAATAAATTAATATGATTTAAATCAAATTATTCTTTCATCAAATTTAGCTACTCTCTATTTTTTTAATAATTTACTTATAATACTTCTCTCTCTTTCAATAATAATGATATAAAAAGTAGTATAACATTATTTGAAGAAGGAGAATTCACTTCTCAATATTGAAAAGAAAGAATAATAATCTTGTTCAAAGAATAAGAATCTGGTTTTTAAGAGCCTTTTAAAACTCTTAAAGCATTACGAAAAGTTTTTCTAATGAAAGTTTTCGAATGAAAGTGTCATCCTTTCTTTTCAATATTAAACAATGAGAAGTATTGTTTCCTTTGAAAAATCTTAGTTTGAACCTTTAAGATAATATTATATTGTTATTTTTTAAACCTCATTATTATTAAAGAGAAATAAGTGCTATAATTACTATTGTCTTAATGGAAGAAATTTATTTTTTTATTCGAAGAATTTTTTTGGAAGTGTTTATTTTTTCACTCTTTTTTCCCACATAAATAAATAAATAAGCATTTAAAAAAATAAAATTTTAGTAGAGAAATTTCATTTGAAGAGCCTTTTAGTAATGCTCTAAATGTGTATATTAATTTTAGTAAGAGAAAACTAACAATTTTCTTAAAAATAAACTATGTTTGTCAAAAGATTTTTAATGAAACTAACTAAATTATGTCACATCAATCTCTATAAAAAATTATAACTCTGTCAAATTGACAAAGTTTGTAAGTATATGTGCAAAGATTAACCGAAAAATACTACTAATAGTTAAAATAAAATATTTCTCTAATTTTGCGCACGAAACAAGCCAGAGGCTTTTGTTTGTTTAATGATTTAAGGATGTTTTGTTCTAACTCAAATGTTAGCGGCTAATTTTGGGTTAACAAAATAAAATCATAAAACCAAGCCAAGAACAATAAATTTCTTTTTGTTGGGGAGCGTGGTGCCTCGCTTGTTCGGCGTGTGCGAGTTGTTTAGGCTTTTTGTGGAGTGAAAGAGGATTGAAATGACAGGGGTCTGACTTTAAGTGCAGAGGGCTGTTGAAAATTGTCCTAAACCTGCAAAATAACAAAAATAGAGGTTAGAGGTGGAGCTAGGGGTGGCTGGCGACCACACTCTAATGCTCAAGTCAGAGTTGAGTTATCTCATATTAGAAAGCTTGCAAGCTCTTGGTAATGGAGGTTTTGAGGTTAAAGAAAACTTAGTTTTCCATGGTGTGTGTGTTAACTTATTTGATAAAAATTAAACTTGAGTATTTATATAGTGTACCCTAGTCGCCGTGACACCTGTTGTTATATCATTGGCGTTCATTGCTGTCATATCAAGAATATTATTATTTTCATGCGTATGGCAGTTTAGGCGTTTCAAAAATATTCGTGAAGAGCAAATTTGAGGCGTATTCACGTGTTAGGCGTAGTGGAGTGGTCCCGCGTGCCTCTGCAATTCCGTTGTAATTTTGCAGGCATGGTAGGAAAAGCTAGTAGTCCCAACTGTCATTCCCAACTGTCATAATATCAAACTTTTGGCTAATTCGCTGGCGTGACATGCGGCTGTCTCCTTTTTTGTAGCACGAGATTTCCTCACCGATTCCTTATTTTTTGACATGATTTTTTTTAGATTCGGGGCCCACCTATCTCTTGACATTTTTACAAAGACTTTGTATACCCCTACATGGTGTACCTGAGATACCCAGGAGTACTTAAGGGTAGCCGGGCTATCTAGGTTACCTGGGGTGCCCAAAGTATTCGAGATAAGATAATTTTTTAAATATCGACACGTGGCACTTCATCATTGACCTCATGTTTCCTTCCCAAACAACATCAAATATTTTACCACTAAAACCATATGTTTGGTGCTGAGCGTGTGCCCAAGAGTAAAGCTACCATTCTTTCCTAAGTTGAAATTACACCGTGATTTTCTCCAATTGTGTTTTCCCAACTTTATTTGACCTGAAGAATGAAAAATTTCTTCCCAATTGGGGGGCCTTGGAAACATTAAGATTCGCAAAATCTATAAGCAACTTGCCTAAAACTCATATGACCCGACAATAATTACATTGGGTTTCATTTTTCTTCCGATAGTCGTGTAACGATAATACGCAGGACACTTGGGAAGGAGCAGCACACAAGTTTGTGAATTCACGCACTCGTGCTCTCTTGAGTCTCGCCATTCGATGTTTGACTTCTTAGAGCACCAACGTCAGTCAAGTCCCGGAAAAAATTGCGTGTTTTATTAATCATGCCAGCGACATGGCATAGATATTTCGGTGCATTTTAGAATTTAACGGAAAGTTGAATGCTGAATGATTAAACTAAGTTAATTGGGTCAAATAATATTAAAGTGTAATGTAAGTTTTAAGGTAAAGGTCAGACTTTGGTATACCTTCATTATGATTTTTACCAACCGCGGGCTTAATTAAACATCAATAATTCCACATATAACACGCACAGCACAATTGTTTTGAAAATGTCCACCAATTTGAAATTCGGCGAAATCCGAGGTTAGGAATTTAAGATAAGAAATACCATTACCACCAATTGGAAATTTTTGTTGACAATTTTTTTTTTATAAAAAAAAAACAAATTGTTGACATTTTCTTGATATCGGCGCCGATTATTATTGGCACGTCAAGAAAGCGTCAGCATGACCGCATCTTATAAAATTAAACTTGTGATTATTTACAAAATAATGGGTGATTAAATCGTCTACTAATTTTTGTTTTATGTGTTCAGATTGGAAATTTTTTGCTTTAACTTATATATAATATTTTTATATTATCTCGTGATTCAGGAAAAGGAAAAGAGAACTGGACAGCTGACTTTATTTTATAAAAAAATCTAATTTATTTACAATCACCAGTTTTCAGTCCGGTGGGGACCTGAGTTAACTTGTTTGTATGTAATTTTGCAGGGGATTACTATTAAGAGATGCATTAAATTATTTAATTATGGTAATTAATTAAATCCCGAGGCCATAAGAAAGAAATAAATAAATAACGGATGGAAAATGAAAAACGGTCGCGGTCGGGTTGGCTTGGCACTTGGCAGTGTGAATTGGGAGGGAGAGAGAGAACACGCAAACTATTCAACCGGTGGCTGGAGCAATATAAGCAGTTGATCTTTTCTACCCCCATTCCAAGTTCTTCTCGAAAAAAAAGAAAAAAAAAATTACATTTGTTCAATTTTTTTTTTTACAAAAACCTCAATAAGACTGCAACTGATTTTTTTTTAGTTTTCCATGTTAATATTATTCAATTTTAAGACGTCCCATTAAAGGAAAAAAAAAAAAAAAAGAAGCAATAAAGAAAGGAATTCAAAAGCAGAGAAGATATCCTGTGATCTTTCATTAGGAAGCGTGGGCATACTCTTAAACTAAATTGGAGAAAGCTTGTTTGCACAGAAAAAAAAATCGAGAAAAGCGTTAAGTGCTCTAGTCCACTTAACGAGGTAATAGTTTTAATTTTCTTCTTTTTTTTTGTGTGGTTTTTGTACTTGAATTTAGCTTGGCTTTTACAGATATTTAAGTAAACTGTAGGTGACTAAATGTTCTGGTTCTTCTTCTGAGATGAATTTAGCTTTAAATGGGGAAATTGGATCGATTGATTATCAAAAGACCTTAGAGTGTGTGATTGAAGTTGGAAGTTTTATTTAATGCGAATCTAATAGTTGTTGCAAACTGAGCTTGGTTATTTATTGTGATGTTTAGTGTTATGGGCTATATTAGATGATGCTTATTGATATTTGATCTTTTCATTAAAATGGGTATGATGATTTGGGTATTGATTTAAGTATCTGGAAATGGGATTTCAGTTCGTGTCTAGAAGGTATCCATGTCAGCTGGGAGGTAGCGGCTGAATATCAACACGCAATTATGAGTTGTAGGTGCTTTGGTGGCTCGCGTTTTCACAGCAAGAAGAGCGCTGAGCGTGAGGCTCCACAAGGAGTAGATGGTGAGGACTTGAATGAGTTCTTGTACTGAACATTACATGATATGTTATTGAAGCTAATAAAGACCGAAATCTCGTTAATTGTTCCATGATAGTTACATATATGTAGTTGATTTCGATGAGATAGACATTGCATTTCTTGTTGTCACTGTGGCTTTATTTCCTTGGATTCTATGAGCTATATGATTTAATCAATACTTTCATTTTGATGTGAGATTTATACCATTACTAAGAAAGAATGGGTCTTGATATGAACTGCCAACCAATTTGACATGTTTGAGTGTTTTTCTTATATCACTTTGTACAAACAGCAAATGAAAGTTCTATGCCGGATTATAAAGTTATGAAGTTGCATTTGTCTATTTCTTCCTGAAACCTTAGGCCTATTATGGTGAAATGGAAGTTATTGTGAGAAACTGTTCTAAATGACCCAGTTTAAGCAGTTTGAGTACACAATCTTAATTTTAAGTGATCTTCTTACCATTTTAGATTTTATTTAGTTCAAAATCACATTATAAATTTAACTGCTCAGCTTCTTTTGGTTGGTTCTAAGTAAATTTTGTTGCTCTGGCTAGGGGAATTACTGAGGAATGTCAACCATTTTTCTTACACTGAATTAAGATCAGCGACAGATGATTTTCATTTAAGCAATAAGATAGGGCGAGGAGGTTTTGGAACTGTATATAAGGTACTCAAGATTTACTGATGGTTTGACCTACTAAGGATGGGTATGGAACAATATTCAATTCAATATCATCTTGTGTATTATGCATCACTTGTGTTTAGGGCTAAATTGTTCTATTTAGTGAAGATAATCAACTAATGTGGATTGAATTTCATGACATGATCTCCTTTATGTTTCCTAAAAGAAGTTGTATGATGCCTGATATTCATAGTTTCGAGTTTCATGGTAGATCATAACTTTACATTATAGGATGTGAATATTGTGATCGTCTTACTTCTGTTTGCAAAAATTGTTTTCACAACTATTAACCCTATTCTAATATTGCTAGGGGACCCTAACAAATGGAAGACGCATTGCTGTGAAGCCACTTTCTGCTGAGTCAAAGCAGGGAGTGCGTGAATTTATAACTGAGATCAAGACTCTATCAAATGTCAGGCATCCTAACCTTGTTGAGTTGATCGGTTGCTGTGTCCAAGGAGCAAGACGGATATTGGTTTATGAATATGTAGAAAATAACAGCCTAGATCGTGTGTTATTAGGTGAGTTAAATCAAAGTTTTAGCATGAAAGTCGCATTTTTTTATCTTTATACACATGGGAAGAGTGAATCTATTTCTCATGTGTTTGTAGGTGCTACAAAAGCAAATATAAAGCTGAACTGGGAAAAAAGATCTGATATTTGTGTGGGTATTGCTAAAGGTCTCGCATTCCTTCATGAAGAACTTGTGCCACATATTGTGCATAGAGACATCAAAGCTAGTAATATACTTCTTGACCAAGAGTTTAATCCAAAGATAGGAGACTTCGGATTGGCTAAACTTTTTCCAGATAATATCACTCACATTACAACAAGGATAGCAGGAACAACGTATGCAATCTTCCAACTCTCCTGCTGCTTGCTATATGTCGTTTGATATTGTATCTTTTTTGCTTTGGTTTAACACTACAAAATTGCTGCTTCTCAGTTCCCTCTGAAACTTTCATTGCCATGAGTTCAGTGTAGCAAGTTGTTACTGTCTGCAGTGTATTTCCTAAATTCAGTGGGTTTGTTTACCAGACCATTAAGATGCTTATTCTGAAATTAATTGTCTTGTGTATCCTGCTATCCATGCCACTGTTTGTGTGAGGGTATGTCAAGAAGGATTTTTGTAATTACAGCTTATAAGATGTTAATTTATGGTATACCTTCTGAAAGTCATGTTGTGAGAAAGCTTATTATCAGCATAATTAGGTAATGCGAACTACGTACATGAGAGTGGAACCCGAGAAACGAGACCAGTAAACCAGAGAAAATGAGTTTGAACAAAAAAGACAGTATCCATTGTAGATACTACAAAGAACAAAAGTTCCTCAATATGTATGTTGAAGATAATCTAACTAGGAAGATGTGAAGATAGTGTTGTTGTCAATAATACCAATAAGAATTTTTATGGATTCCTATTTCTTGACTTATCACTAGTGCTTTTTTTTTCAATATAGTTTGAATATATTGATATGTTCCCATTGATTGTTCTACAAAGTCCACCCCCAACTTCCATCTTCCCCACTCTTCTTGAAGTGACTGTACCTGAATTACATTTTTCTTTTCCTTTTCTTTTATAATTTTCACTAAAAAATTATGGCACGGGCTAGATGAATTGATGTGACCATATGTAACTTGAACTTTCCCTTCTAATGAACTTGTTAGGCTTTGAGACAACCAAATCAGGAGAATTGTGTCAAATGTTGTCATCAGTCCTCCTATTAGTCCTTGTATAAATTGAAGTGATGGAAAATGTAGATTACTAAATCTCATGGTTTTATTATTTGCAGTGGCTATTTGGCACCAGAGTATGTATTGGGTGGCCAGTTGACCATGAAGGCTGATGTTTACAGTTTTGGGGTCCTTGTACTTGAAATAATTAGTGGAAGAAATAGTGGAAAGGCAATGTGGGGACAAATGAATAAATTTCTTTTGGAATGGGTGAGTTGGCTTATTATCAGTGACATTATTATTATTATTGTTGTTGTTGCTGTTGTTGTTTTTATATGAAATTCAAAAGGGTATTAGTGGAGAAAAATCAAAATAGAGTCCACCCTCTATTTTGATTTTCTCCACATTATTTAATAGCTGCTTTTGTTGCTCTAGCATGTTGACAGTCCTGTATTGCTTGCATCCAATGCTTTTTTATCTTCTATTTTGTGAAGATGATGACCAGTTATTAGTCAAAATATGGATCTTCAAGTAAGAAGACTTGCAATAGTTAGATTAATCAACAAGCTCTTTTCAGATTTAAGAAGGCTAAAGATGCTTGTGCCTAGCCTTATTTCTTGCCTGTAAATGTCTCCTTTTCTTACATGTTTGATGAATGATTTGTTTGTGTCAATAGGCATGGCAGCTCCACCAAGAGGAGAAACCCTTGGAGCTAGTGGATCCAGAGCTTGGTGAATATCCACCGAACGAAATCATTAGGTACATGAAAGTTGCTTTTTTCTGCACGCAAGCAGCTGCTAGCAGAAGACCACAAATGAATCAAGTAATCAAGATGCTTACAAAGAACATCCGGCTCAATGAGGAGGAGCTTACAGCCCCTGGTCTTTTCCAAGACTCAGAAAGTAGTAGTGTCGGTACATCGGATAAAAAATCATCAGACTCCACTCTTCAGATGAGCTCGGTTCCTGTCACCATTACGCAGGTGACACCCAGGTGAAGAATGAAGTATAATCTGGTACTTAGTCCACAAATGTTTTAAGGGTATTTTCTGTTCATTTTGACACAAGAAGGAACTCGTGTGCATGAGTTATAATTATGAGAAGAGGAGAAAAAAGAAAAAATTAAGAGACCGAGGGAGGAAATTTAACTTACCAAATGGAAGAACACGGGGAAAATTTGTTCTTGTGGTGGTGGCATGTTGATCTGACGCGTAATTACACAAACTTTATATGCCCCATGTTAGTGTGTATCATTTTTGAGATCTTGTGGTTCAAGTAACAAATTTTATAGTTGCAGATGTGCTGCAAGGACAATTGTGATTGATTGCAGTAAAAACAGAAATGAAATTATAGCGATTATAAAGCATTGTTAAAAACAAAACCAGGTGAGCACTATGCGTCCAGCGTATGGACACATACCCACGAGCAGGAACAGCGAGCCCGAAACCAGGGCTGTTCCTGTGACAAGCTGTTGCTGTCGGGACGGGAACACCGTTAGTACGCATTATAAATTTGTAAGTGTGCGCTCCGCTTCGCATTTGGTTTCCGATAGTTTGTGAAGTGTGTGCCATTACGCTTTTGGTTTTTTGTTATAATTGTGCAATCATTTTAGTGAAAGACAATCATTAAATCAATGTAATTCATGTCTATATTAATAAATATCTCACACCTGTTTGATGAAAATTTAACAGTCTTAAAAAAATAAAATTTTATTATCTTATATTTCTATAAGTTATAACTATTAAATTTTTATTAAACGACTGTGAGACAATTGTGTATCTTATATTATTATGTAAAATAACCTGGTGCCGTAATTCATATAATAGATTTACAATGATGGAACTACTATCAGATGTGTAGGTGTGTCAACGATATGAGATGTTTTCATCTAATCAATTATTTGATGTATAAAGTGATGGGTCATATTAATTATGTGGTGTTATCAATTATAATTATATTATATTACGTCAGTTTATACAAATTATTTTATATAAAAAATTGTGACTTTTCATTATTATATACTATAACAATAAAACTAGTGATACATCTACACAATCGTGCACAAATTTAGATTAGCAATATGCACCCCGCCTCAATAAAAGTAAAATATTTTAATGGATACCTTAAGTCACTGTCAAAGTTGCCCCCAAAGATTTACCTTGATCCGGTTAAGACGGGATTAATAAAAATCAAAATATTTTAATGGATACCCTTAAAGTTTGTATTGATAACATTACCTAAGAGATTTGTGAGAATGAGGCTGAAGTTGAGTTTATTGGGTGCATATCATTTTTCATCAGTGCTTGTAAAATAAAATTTGAATAATATTTTATTTTAAAAAATTGTATAATTCATAACATACGGTAATATATCAACGTCTTACATTTTCAAAAGAATAAAAGGACAAGTAGATAATGATACAGTATGGCACCACAGTTTTTAAATTTATACATCAGTGTGTAGATATACCGTTATCCACAGAATAAAATGTAAAAGTAATTCCATAAACCATATAACAACAATTACACAACTCCAAAATTCAATCCATACAATATTTCTGAAAACATAATAAGAACAACGTTGTGTGAACAAGACAGCTAACCATATGCATAATGCTGGCATTTCTGACATCTGAAACTGGAAAGAAAAAGAATTTCAGTAAAGAATAGAACAAAAAGAATGCTGTAAAGAGCATTCTAAGCAATTAGGCAGCTGGTGTTGGCTCAGGTTCAGTAGCAGGCTTGTCAATGGCAGCTGGAGCATCTTGTTTGGGTGGATCTGAAGAACCATTGGCAGTGGCATCTTTAACTGGTGCCACGGTTGTAGCTTTTGCTGATGCCGCATCTTTTCCATTCTTGGCATCTTTCCCATCCTTTCCATCTTTGGCATCCTTCGGAGGTGGAGGTGGCACCATATGAGGTGGGGGTGAGTGCTTCAGCTTAACCAGTATCTGCCGCATCCTTGAAAGATCAGTGGGTTTGCCAGGCTTTGGTCCCTGGATGACTGTTATTGATGGCTTCTTTTCTTGATCCTTCTTCCCTCTCTTCTTTTCAATGTTGGGTACCTCATAAGGAATGAGCTCTCCTATTGCTTTCCAGTAATGCTTATCAGCCTCTTTGTGAAACTTTTCTTGATTAGCCAAGAACAACTGTCCCAGACACAAACCAGATATGTAGTGTCAAACATGGCAAAATAAGCATACAAATTTGAATAACAAGATATTCTAAAAATCATACCTGCTCCCTCTCTCTGTTACTAGTCTTGTTGGTCTCTATATTAAGCTTTCGTTTTTCATAGAAAGCTCGTTTATACTCCTCGGCTTCTTCAACTAACTGATTTCTCATTTCCTTCTCCCTTTTCTCCTTTGCCTCAAGCTGAATCGCATTTTGACTACACAAAGTAAGCCACAGTAAAACAAAATAAATATCATGAGCAGATAAATCTCAATATCTCTCTAGAAGAAACAATAGTTTTCAGTTTGTATAAAGAAATCCAAAAGGAACAAAAAATCTCCACGTCGAGACAAATTAGGACAACAAAGAGAGATTTCATGCTAAGCAAACCATTATGTACTGCACAGGTATAAAGAATTTGAGCTCTCAATTCCACATAATAATTGTCTTTATTGGAGTCCTCATTAAAATTGGGGTCTCCAATAAAAAATTTAAAACCAAACTTTCCTTTAAAACCCTACAGGCAACACAACAAATCCGTGCGGAGGAAGCCTTCCATCATCTTTTGAAAATGAATTAAGCTCCAGAGGAGAAAAATATTCATATTTACTATTTGGTTTCTTGCCAGTGTGATTTTACCCTTGCATGCTGCATACATTTAATTCAAGACATCCTTGAAAGATAAATATCGAGGACCATTCTAATTGAGTGAAATAATGACCATTATCAGATTGGAACACCAGCTTTACAGGGCTCCTTGTTCAACCCTTCCACTATCATAACCCCAGCAAGCAAACAATGACGATTGATTAGTGGCTGCAGCTATATTAAACCTAGTAAAATAAGTCGATCCCTATTAAATAAACATTAAAATCTACCAAGAGGTGAAAGTCATCTATGTTCTAATAAAACAACCAACAACCTGTATGAGTCAATGAAGCCCATTTATGTATTTCTATAAATAGAAGCAATTGATTAAATCCAAAACTTACAAATTACGAAATAAATACTTCAGAGCAACTGCAATAAAAAAGTTAATACATACTCCATATTTGAATTATGCAACAGAAGTCTAATACATCTAACTATAGTCACCCACAAAACCCTAGAGAGATCAAACAAAACAAAATTTAACTACTTCCATAAAGTACATAAGTCAAATTCTGATTAAATTCTTTAAATGACATCTTAGCAACCATATTTAGGACAGTATGAAACTAGAAACAAGGCAAAGATCTAATCAGAATGGTAGATCTGATCAAACATAAAAATAAACTAAGCCCGACAAGAAATGGACAAAAACAATAACCAATTCAATTGCTTAAATAAGCTGACTCCAATTCTATAATCTACATCAATAAACTCAATTCCTGAATATTAGAAAGCAGAATCAACCTAAACATCATAATTAAGTATAAGAATCACCAATAAATAAATGCAGGGTCAGATCTAAGCACAAACGTAGTAGAAAAAACAGATCTGAGAAAATTACACAAAAGCTAAAGAAAACTTCATTAGTTGAGCTCATAAGCAGTTTAACAGAGTTAAAATGCAACTAAATCACAGCTTAGCAAGCATAAACAGATCTGATCAAAATAAAAAAGAATCATACAGCAATAAGCTTACCGGCGCCATTCGCGGAGAGCGAAGCCTTCCTCGGGCTCCAACTCAGTGGGAGGTGGAAGAATCGGACCGTCAGAAACGAACGCACTACCGTCACCGTATCCATTTCCGTTACCGTTACTGTTCTCAACGTGACCTGAACCGAATGGAGACTGAGAGTAGCCAGGCTCCTGATTTTCGTAACCGAAGATCTCGGGAGACTGCACGTGATCTACAGATACGTCGCCGTGGTTTCCGGAGAAATCCTCGGCGGCGTTGTAGCTGGAGTACGAGCTGTAGTTGGAGTATTCGGCGTCGTCGTTGAACGGATGGTGATTTGAGTTTTGGTTTTGGATTTGCTCTTCTCCGTCCGCGCTGAATTCATCAAAGGCCGACATCTTGTGCGTTTCCGGTTGCGTGTTTGCAGGAAATCGGTGTAGATTTTGGTATGATTTTGAACTCGAGTTGAAGCTTTGCCCTTTTCATTTGGTGTAATTTGACGCTTTTATACTCTTATCAGAGGTAAATGGAAGGTGAAGTGAATATTTCCGAATGTTGAAACGACGTGGTTTCGCTGTAGTTGTGATTGTTGACTTGTCTACGGCAATTTTACAGTGACTATTAAATGAACTTCAAGATTGAAATCATGCTCTTTGGGCTGTTTTTTCACCCGTGCTTTGCGTCTAAAAAATCTAAAATTTCTTTTTTTTTTTTTATAAAAAGAATAATTCACCATATGCGTTCATATTAAGAACTCTGATCAGGCCTCTTCATGTTATAGTACGAATTTCCGATGCCTTTGAAATACAATAAATATCTTGGATTCAAAGGAATGAGACTCAGCTACTTGCTAGCAATTACAAAATTCCTAGTATTGAATTAACATACAACTTGGATGCAGTCAAGGTTAATCAATGACGTTAAGAATCCGTTTGCCACCGCGCAGCTGCCCCAAACAGGTCTTAAGTCCAGCAGAAAAATTAGGAAGCCGAAGGGCTTCAACATTTTTAACGAGCTTCAGCTTAGCTTCAGCCGTCATTTTTAAAATGGATTAAATTAATTATTACCTTAATTATTGTTCGGATCAAATTATTGTCCGGGTCAAATTTTTTTGATGTTCGGAAAAACAAGTGAGATGAAAAATTCTAAACCATGGATTATGGTAAGCATATGTATGCATTACATGAGTTCAGCAGAGTTAGTAAGGAGTCCATCAATGTCAGTACTCTTTAAACCAGCACAATCTTCCGGCAGGTGGGATCGACCAACAAAGGCAGTCACTTGGCCTGTAATTGCCGATGGTTAATATTTGCTGTATGGGAAAAGCCAGGAGCAGAAGCTGCCCTTGATCATCACAAGTTCAAAACTCCCACGAGTAGGCTCTTCCCGAAAAATTTGGTACTCAAGCTGATTGCAATTTGTGGCATCAACCACGTACAAGCAAGGGTGGGCTTCAAGGCATTATGAAGGATATTTAATTTTATCAGGCTTCAAGGCATTATGGAGGAGAAAAGTAAATACAACTGTGAGTGAGTCTGTCCCGATTTTATCAGGTGTCTCTCCACAGAGACAATACAGCAACGACTGCTAATCCCAGGCATATGCATCTTAGAAATGCAGTCACTGGGTAAGATTACCCCTCCTGCTCTCCAAAGAATCCAAAACAAAATGATGAGGTCAATCTGGTGCGATAAGGTTAATGGCTTACAGTCAAATGCCGACAGTCCTGGATCCCGATAGCCCCTTTGCACATTCTCTATGGTATGTACAATACAAAACGCGCCATCCACAGTATCAACAAAGCGTGGGATAAAAAAGTTGCAGTCTTTCAAGGAACAGGAGGTGCATTCTTGGGATATCTACCAGAAGGGGGCATCCGCTGCAAAACTCGTGGAAATTCTGGCTTTAGTCGTTTATTTGGCATCCCTTGCAATGACCTGATCCACGATATAAAAATAAAGATAAAATTTAATGTAAAAAAGAAAACAACTAAGAACAATGTGGAGATTAAGTTCATCTGCATATATAGGACCTAAGAAGACTCCTGATGATAGAAGCAACAGACCCCCCAAAAAAAAAAATTCTCCACGTGTTTATCTGGCTACAAAATTAAAAAAACAATCAATGTCTAGACTAGGAACTCTCAAGAAAAATGAAATTGAGATTATCCCTCTTTTTCTCTCATTTTCTCTCCCCCTCTCTCATTTCCATTCCTCTCCTCTCCTCCCATTTCTTCCCACCAAACATTCACTTACTCGCGATCTCTGTTCTTTGAACATTTTAGTAGTTCTTTCTCATACTCTTTTCTCCATTTCTGAAGCTACATAGGTCACACACAGGAGACTTAGAAGGGGACAAATTAGAGAAGAGGATAAACTGAGCCTGTATAAGACTTGGCACAGACTTGGGAATCTGATACGAGGCAAAAATGAAAAAAGAAGGAGTGTAAAACAATTCCTGGTCAATTCAGCCTTCACTAATTTCTGTGTTTCAAAAAATAACAGCTTAACTCTAGCAACATGAAAAATCACACACCTCGGGGAACCCTGATGTTTCTGAGGAAATTGACCAAACATTGATCTTAGACTTCCAAGAGCTTTCTCAGCAGCCTACAAAAAAGTAGCATGTCAGGCATTTGAAAAGCATATATGGTAAATATAAGGTATATGTAATCTAGTCATTAAGGGCAAGAAAATTTTGAATATCCAATAGAAATACCTGCATCTTAGCCTCATCCCAAGTTGACCCAATCCCCTTTCCTAACACCTGACCGTCGATTTCAACCTAAAAAAGAAAATATTAAAACAGAACAAAGACATTAGAAAACACAAGTAACACCACAAGAATATTAACTCAATTCCTTCTACAAAAAATGATGTCAGTAAAATTTCTTGACACCCCCATGAAGAAATAATTCTTGCTGTTCCAGCATAATGTAAACTAACTGACTGTAGGAATTTTGATCCATATTCGTCCAGAATGGCTAACACCTATTAGAGACCTACAAAATACATAACCACCTATAACATATGAATAATAAATCCATGCTCAGGGGTCCTTTCCATCATCCACAGTCCACATTCCCACGGGGGGAAAAATATGTCTTTCATCTTTATGTTGCCACTCGGAAGCACATAATGCCATAAGAGGGAGATCAGAATTCACCATGAACAGAAATGTAGTCCCTTTATCATAAGAAGAAGGCATGATAATGACATGGAAGATGATAAACCCAAGCTCATTATGTCCTTGTTAGTAATTAAAGTCCAAGGACCGATATGCTTTGATATGTCCAACCCCTATGACAGTTTTGCATTTTAACTAATTTCAACAGTTATAGTTTCTACAAAATTAGAAAATGAACACAACTATTCTGAACTTAGTAACTTGAGAAAGCTATCTCAAAATGTAGTTCACAAAAGTAAAGCACACAGAAAAGAAGCAAACAGCAGACCTGTGCATATACTTCATCTTTCTGGACTGAATTTGCTGAAGATGGAGGAGGCTGCTGAAACACTACCCCAAGGCCCTCCGTCATGCACTGGAAAAGTTCCCAGTAAACGCATGCCAGAACAATAATTGTAAATTTAAGTACATTACATTAATCTACAGTAACCACATAATGACAACAAGTTTCTCAAGTTCCTGAAATCTCACTAATTCTTTAAGTGCCGATACTGAACCCATTAATTTCTTAGAGCCTTCCAGTCTTGGATCAACAAGCTTCGAAGGCTCTGATGACAGAGACTCATCTTTGGCCAATGGCTGAACCCCAAATGAATTTATCTCGCCCATAAAGCAATTTTCATTTGCATTTGAAAATCTGCTACCATCTCCATGACCAGAACCAGAGTCAGACTTAACACGTAACATATATACATCTGCAAAAGAAGTTTCCAGCTTGGTCAGAATTACAAAGAGAAATAATAAGAGGAGAAATCTCAACTTTCCAGGAGATTTCCTAAGAGCACCACCGCAAATTAAGAGAAAAGAAATGATGGTCACAAAGCTAACATGCCAACTCCACTCCCTCGTACTAACAGAATTAGATGATAGGAGAAGTTTAAGAAGAATATCAATGTCGAAATTAATTGTGTGAAGAAAACATTCAGTCTTAACACATTCAACTTGAACCGAAGCACAATTAAAGATTTGTTGTCAACAAGTGCTTCCCAAAAAAGACACTTCAGTTACATATCAGGAATGCCAAAACATGACCACTATCTACATCACAAACTCTAAATAATTACACAATGAGTTGAGTAACCACAATACAACCAGAAAAACAAGAACTTACTAGCCAAGTGCTTGATGGATCCCTCTGCAGCTTGACGTTGGGCTTCCCTTCTTGTTCTACCAATTCCTTCACCGATTTTTTCTCCTGCAAACCAAGCCTACAGAAAATGATAAATAAGATGAGTACATGAGACATGGCATCCCTCAATTTAAAAACTGCAAAATTTTTCTCGGAAATACTTATATGATTTATATTATTCTCTCCAACCCCCCCCCCCCCCCCAAAAAAAAAAAAAGAAAAAAAGAGAGGGAGGGGGAGGGTGGCAAGGGGGTGGGTTGTATTAGAAGTAAGATGTGTCAGTTCCAAACCAAGAGATCATCTTAGATGTAAAAAGCTTACTCACATCTGAAGCTTCCTAATAAATAAAAGACACCAAAAAAGACTTGCCTGTTCCTTGGTTCTCATATTGCTTTTTTCCTAGTTCCCTAAGTCTATTAAAGGAAGTTATACAAGTGTGCATGAGCGTGTACATGTTAGGTCTAATGAAAAGGTAATTTCTCTGTGGCAAATCTTTGATAACTAAGGTTAATTTACAAAAGCCCGTAAAAGAATGGTATCCTTAGGTTCATAAAAATTTATCAATATGAGTTGTTTCATGATTCAGCTTTAGTGTCAACTTCAATAAGAATGCAGCTTGATGTTCTGTTCCAAATGCTAATCCAACTAACTTTTAAAAGTACACCCAGCCTACTAAAAGCATGGTATTGACCAAATATCTACTTTTATTAGAAGACACAAAATCCACTTTATGATATTTTCCCCAAAGCGATTGCTCTAAAGATGACGAAAAAAGGAATATAAATTTTTCAAAAAATGAAACGAAACAACATGTGCTATTCCATCTAACTAACTTTGTGTACTTGAGGCAAATAGTTAAAAAGTGAGAAAGGATTTAATTTCGAATGAATGACTAAAAATTATCATATTAATGAAACGAGGTATGAACTAAAAACTTTGTAAGCCAAAGAGCATAAAGAACCTCAATTGAGAACTGCAATTCCGTGCTAGCAACCAAAGTGGGCCTGAACTCCACCTACATTAAGAAAAATAAAAAATAAAGTAAAAATAATCTAAAGATAAAATGTGAGTCACAAATCATAATCTGCAGCATTTCTCTTGCAGTGCAAATTTGTTACTATTACCTTTGTTCCACACTTCATTGCTATATCCTGTAAAACTCCTGATGGAGTTTCTGTACTTGAAACATCCCTTCCAGATTCAAAGTCAACATCCCTGCTGCTAGAAGATGATCTACTCAAGGGGATCTCCTCACCTTCAAAATGGAACCCCAAATTAACACACTTAAAAATAATGAATATATGTAAACAATTAATAAGCTCCATATATCAGCTAAGAATAATCCATAGTTAACAAACAAATCACTATCACTTCTCTAAAATCCATATCTGCTGAGCTTAAAAGAAATTTTTTTCTTAAAAAAAATGTGCCAGTCTATATATTATATCAGCATCTCTTGGATTAGCACCCATAGATGCATATCACAAGCAAGCTGATACATAACCATCACCAAAAAAGAAATAATAATTGGAACCCAAGGTCCAGCAATATCTTCAGAATTATGCAAGCAGGAAAACTCAAAACAAACAATTCAACACCCAAAAAAAGAGAAAACATTGATACAAAGAATCAGTATAATTCCGGCAGGTTACTGCCTCCTTTCATCTATTCACTACATTAAACGGAAGTATCCAGCCAAGAAGAAAGCAAGAGAGGAATACTAAATTTCAAGCACACAGATGATCAATCAAATCATGGCCATTTTAAACTCAAAAAAATAAAAAAAATAAATAACAGAGACCGCCTCACTTGTATTTGTTCAACATCATGCCACAAACCTAGCTCTATATGGAACCATACTTTATCAAAGCTAACCACGTGGACTTCCAAGCATTCATAAAAAGATGGCACCACTGACAAAAATTAGTAAATTCAGTTTAATACTAATCAAATGTATCACATATCACCTGAGAAAGATTGATAATCTGACAGTGTATGGTTTAACCTCAACCGATCATCTCTACGAAGTGCCTGCAAATACACATAACTTATAAGATTGATGCAGTTCACTGATCTTGGCTGAGAAATGCTGGCATATGACCCAAAGTTACAACTTAAAAAAAATCCACCAAGATGGATCACCTCTTTGGGCATTCTTTGATTTTCATGAGGCCTATCAGATGTAATAGGATTCTCTATCTTAGGGAAAAAAGATGGATGAGGAGGCCGGTGCTTCTCAATTTGCATAGCCTCAGAATTCAAAGGAAATTCTTTTGGTACTGCTCTGTTCAATTGCCGTGGGCTCATCTCTTCTTCCACAGGAAACCAGCTTCCACGTGATGGCACACGTGGAACTGAAACTTGCATCTGGGTTCTTGCAGGAAATGGAGCTTCACTTGGGGCATTTTCTCTTGTATCCATCCCATGTTGCAGTATAAGAAGCCTTCTCCTGGTATCAGGATCTAATTCAGATTCAGGCACTTCGCCCTCTTCTCTTGCAGGAGAACTCTGCAAGCTTTGTTCTGGAGGACCAACATGACCCAATGGTTTAACTAATGAAGTGGCTGAAGGAAACTGCATATTGGCCAATGGCATCACTGCTGCTTGAGATGTAGGGAGAGTGGTGGTGCTAGAAGAAGATGGCATCGTATACTGAAAAGGAGCAAGCCTTGGATCTAAATTGGCGACTGCTGAAGTGATTGTTGCAGAAGCTGCTATTGCCTCCTACATGAAAGAAAAGCAGATTTAAATGGGATTAACTTCAACTTTGATGCATATAGGGTGCAAAATTGCCCTCACTAAAGAAAACGGTATCAGCTAACTTAGTACTTTCACATATCAACATTGACACAACCATAAGCCTTAACATCACTAGCCAATTTCTAAAAACAACTCTCTCCACATACAATACAAAGAACTAGATATATAGATCAATGGATGAAACAATAACGAGAAAATAGTAATACTACTTACCTTCAGTCTTCTTTCAACCTCAGCATCAGCCATGCCATCAAAAGAAAGTGGATCTTTGATTCCATTTGCAGTAGCAGCATCATCCTGGAGAAAAAATAACAGTGAAAAAGAAATATAGGCACTCTAATAAATAAGAATATAACAACTAAATGATCATGGAGATGGGGACATGCATAGGTTAGGGTGTAATCAAAGTATCAGTTGTGACTCCATAAATATCTCAACAATACAAAAATATTCATGACTAACCTCTGACACTAGATAGTTGCTCACATCAGGAGGGGAAGGAATATCCTTAACATCATCTTCATATGAAATCTCTGGTATCCTTTGCAGAAGACCCTCGTCAAATTCTCTGTTATCAAATACAAAGTTCATATCACATTGAAAAGATACACTTAAGTCATAGACAAATAGGAACAAAATTTAGTTGCTCAAAGCTTGAGAGATAATGAAGACAATGACTGAGGTGGAGCATATGTCGTGGATGAAAACTTTAGACAGGGATCGTATGCTCACTTGAAAAAACCACCTCTGACATTGCAAGCAATGTTCCTTGCCACACATAAAACAGGAATAGCATTATTAGCCTGCAACATGACAAATTATGATGAGTGCATGTTGCCAAAAAAAAAAAGGGATCAAAGTTTGGCATGGATGTGTTTGCAGTTTCAACAAAAACTAAAAAGATAGAAGCAGGTAGTGAATACTTCAGCTTGAGGAGCATAATATGGAGCAAATGCAGGAACAACATGCACCCTAGGTTGATCTTTTTCATCCCATACTTTCAAGCGATCATCAATCACCAGTGCCATCTTGGGATGACATGTTCCATCTTGAAAGACATTGAACAGAGACTTCCTTGAACCTATTAACATGATAAAAAACTAAGCAGCATTAAAGCAAACTGAACAAAATTTTAAATAATCGCAGGCAAAAGTTAACAGAATGAGAAATGGCTGCAAAGAATTTCCAAGTTGGATCATGCCACTCACCAGACTTCACACATACAATGCGATCCAACAATTCTTTTGTATTTATCAAATTCGAATCTGGATCAAGAAGCCTCCACATCTCTAAAGCATAATCCCTTTCTGCCATTGTACAAACATAAACCTCAAAACGCTTGCGTCCTCTAGCAGTCAAATAGCTCCGCAGGTCTTCCCATGCAGGTCTCAACCTCACCAGAACACTGGTGTCACGAATCTACAGGAATTCAAAAGTTTTCTGTTACTTGACCAAAGTGGTCTGATGAATTTTCATGCTTAGAATGTATTCAGAACACAGGATTACAGGAAATCATCACATAAATTTTAAGTGATATAGACCATCCAATGGAACAAGGATAAATATTGCAAAATCCTTTTAAGTCCCAAGGCAATCCCCATAAAGTGTACAATGAATTTCAAATGAACGAAAGAAGGAAGCAGACATCGAATTGGAAGCAAACCAAGAAAATTGAGGTGGGGGATCAAAGACGCAGTTAGAGAGAGAGAGAGAGAGAGAGAGAGAGAGAGAGAAGGGCAAATTCACAACAGCACTTAAACACAAAAGAAAAAAGTATCAAAACAGTTCAGTTTGGAACTCATAAACACGCACCTGCGGATTGATGCGCGTTAGAATAATATTTTTCTCCTGTAACCGTATGAGTGGACGTACAAGAGCTTGATGGCTGTCAGACAAGGCTGGAACAACCTCAGACTGAACTTTGATCACCTTCCCATTTTCATTAACCTGATCATTTTCAGCATATTGCTTTAGAATATTCTTGTCATCTTGATAGCGCTTGACCTCAGCCTGCATACCAGCAATACGCTGTGGGTCCACCTCAGTGCTAATTTTTCGCAGTAAAGCTTCAATCCTATCCTCAAACGAACGCATTGTATTTGCAACTATGAGAGTTTCATCCAGATCAAATACAATGCCAAGACATCTAAGGTTCAACATGGTGAGACAAGAATTGTACAGTCCAGATCCAACACTGAATGCCCAGAAACATGGATACTGTTTCTCATTATTCCTAGAATACATGGCAACCAAGTGGAGCTCCTCAGTCAATCCCAGCGGCATCACTGCAGTCTGTAGGCACAAAAACAGTAATCACCATCTATGTTCAAGAATCATATCAAAATCTAAACATGTGACTTTTCACAATTAAAGGTAATTTAAATAAGCAGATTTGCATGAACATAAACAAATGTAATAAATGCAAAATTCCCCCAGAAGAATTATAATAAATAAACATTTTGCACAATGAAATGAAGCCACAAAGACCTGAAAACTTGTTATCAAAAGTCTTCTACTTCTCCTTTAAATATCCATTAATTCAGCTAAAGCCAAAGACAATAATTAAACTTGTGCCAAGACATTTAACATTAGCATGATCATAATCAAGTAAAAGTATAGATCTATTGACAAGATGAAGACAATACAACTGCCATTAAATCGTAAGGCAAGCATGTTGTCAAGATCAGACAAGTTCTATGAAATTGTCCAAATTTAGCAAGTCCTAAAAGCAGGCTTAAACCAGTGAGTTCAAACTTCCATACAATCTGTTAATAATTTCTATTTCTGAGCAAAACTATCAAGTTCAAATAGTTATCATAAACTTAGGAGAAAACTGGCACAATTGAGCTTCACACTACTTACAACAAAATTGCCAGATGGGTCCCGTGAAATTGTCAAAAATTCAGTGAAGTTATTTCATTCAACATCTGTGCTCTGCCAAATTTCATACGTTTTGGTCCAGAAGGTTCAGTTTGCAGCTTCAAGTTCTCATTTTTAAACAAATTTTTAATCCTATTTTTGTCAATTTTGGGTTGATATTAATATACCTTGTTCTCTCTGGTACAGGAGGAGTGCAAAAGATGTAGCTGGATGTTGTCCGATGATTTAGACTCCATTTTGAAGCAAATCCCACTAGCTGTTATTGTATGTAGCACTGCCAGTGGCGGACACCTCTCACTCGCTTCAGAGAAGTAACTTATTCTGATTTCATCGAACACTTTCTTGTTCTTTTCCTCTCCTTCACCACCTTCACCTTGTTGTTGTGGATATATCTCCACTTCCCCCAATATTTCCTTTCCTAGATACGCCACCGTTTTATACATTTTGTCTCTCTGTTTCCGATCTCCCAAAAATCAAAAATTTTTTAAGAAAACAAAATAAAACAAAATCAAAAAATTTTTCAGTTCTCGACTTCGATTTTCCGTCTCATCGTCAAATCAAGTGTCATGAGGTATGTTTTTCTTTCATGATCATCATCGGTGCTTTAAGATTTGATCCGATTCCGAATTTTGTACAAATTTAACAAAAAAGAACAATTTCTCTTAGATAGATCAAATGACAAAAAAAAAAAATATTCTTCTTGATGATCTACCGGTTATTCGATTGATTAATTTTTGAGTGGTGGTAAATCTGATTGCTAGGGTTTGTGATCTTGACGATGATTGATGATGGCAAAGATTGATATTGAAGAAACGAGTCTTAAAGAAAACAGAAACCCTAGATCCAGATAGGGAAAGGTCTAAATTAGTACTTCTATGACGATAATAATAAAAAATATTGTTAAATTTATTAATCAGCAGTAAAAATAAAAGATAGTTCGCGCTGGAAGGGGCCTTTACTTTTTAATTTATAGATTTTTTTTTACGACGAAATTACCGAAAGCGCACGATTTTTGGTTCCATTACGTAATTTTAGGCGTGCTGACGTGTTAAAAAATTGGGGTGTCAGTGAAAATACATTTTAAAGTAGGTAAGGTTCAATGGAATTCTCCGAAACGTACTGTGCGCAGGGAGATAGATTTTTGTGGTTTTATTGCGTGGCGGATTTCTACTGGTTGCTGCTCATATGGTTGCAGTGCTGTTTTGAGATTCGGATACTTTGACTCTTCGTGTGAACTTTACTTGCGTCTGCCTTTGTCTGGGTTGTGTTCGCCAACTGTTTGTCCACTGGATCACATCACAATTTCTTGTGATTCTTGTTTTTGTACATTGTAAATGGATTTTTTTTTTTAAGATTGAAAAATAAGGAAATAAAATGTTTTAACTTAATAAGTTTTTTCGATTTTAAGATGCTTTAATGTTTAATACACGTTCTATTAAACAAAAAAAGCTCAATATATTATATTTTTGCTACAATTATAACTAAGTTTTAAAATGTTCCTTAAATGTACTATCCAACTGATAGATACTACTTCTAACATTTTATTTTATTTAACATAAAAGGAATTTGTCAAGTGCATTCCACCAGACCAAAAAAAAAAAAATTCCAAGTTTGACTATTTTATTTTATGAAAAAGGAGATTCTCAATTTCCTCCTATGTACCACTTATCCCATATTGATTTCATAATAGCCAATAGAAACCCCAATAGCATAATTTTATAATATTTTCTTTATTTTCGAACACATTTTTATTCATATTTATTATTAATTAAATAAATTATATAAATATAAATTAAATACAAAAGTATTTAAATATTAAAAATAAGAAACATAGGTTTTGGTGTGAATAAAACAATTAATAAAAAAATATTTTTCTTATATTTTTTATTATAATATATATATATATATTACTTTTAAGATAAAATATCAAATAAATAACTCATTTACCCCTCGTTTTTCTTAAATTTTTCATATAAGAAATTATTAATTGCTAAAAATTAATAGGGATAAATGGTATATATCAATTTTCATAAGGGATAAATTGACAATCTCCCTTATGAAAATTCAAATTCATTGGAACATTAATGCATAATTTAAGTGAGAAAAAAAATTATATATCTTGCAACCAAAAAAAAAAGTATAAAGGAAATCCAATTTTAAGTTTTAATTAAGTGCGCTAAACTTGTTGCGTTGCTTTGTTTTTGAAAAGTGTTGCGTTGCTATATATATTTAAGAGTTTGATTATTTTTTTTAATGGAGCTTGTATTACACATAAATAGCATGCTACAAAATTTTAACTCTAAAGTTAAAATATCATATGAACTATATCATTTACAGTTAATCCACGAGCTAAATAAAATACTTATTTTTGGTTAACGCAAGGTAAAAATATTATTTGTTCCCCGTCTAATAATATATGAAATTAACATCAAACGTTCCTCATCCTTACTTCCTGCCACCACACCTTCCAAGTTATCATCACGTATCTAGGGTTGGCAATTTATCGGGTCAGGTCAGGTCTTAACCCGACTCTATAACACAATTAAAGAGCCCTAGCCCTAAAGTCTTATTGTTTCACCTTCGGGTCGGGCTCTAAAAAAGCTAGAACTCTACCAATTTTTTATATTTAAATAATTTAAATTTAAAATCCCTAATATGTTAAAATTTAAAAAACTTTGAAACTTATTTAAAGTAACATAAATATAAAAATTGCTCTACTCAACATCTTACCCATAAATTATATAAATAACCAAATATAAATAAAAAGTTCATCAATTAACACAATTTAATTCCACAATCTAACCAAAGAGTTCATCAATTTAACAAATAAAAAAAAAACACAACTGAATAACATAAGTCCACAATTTAAACAATGAGTTCATTAGTTCATTGGTTAATAAAAGCTACAATTCATAAACCAACATAAAAAAAAAAACTACAATTCAAACTCCAAAATTTGCAGGCCACATTCTTCTTCATCCATAAATTCCTCTCCGGTCAAAATTTCACATTTAAGAATTTTACCTATAAAAAGAAAGTTTGAAAACAATTTAAGTATATAAAATTATTACTAAATTAGGGGTCAAGGTTGGGTCGTTTTGGGTCATATAAAACCCTAACCCTGACCCTAATTCAATCGGACCTTTATTTTTTAAATCCTAACCCTATTTTTGACCCTTAAATTCGGGGCAAATCCCTCAAAATTCGGGTTAGGTTAATCGGGCCAAACATCGAGTCGGGCTTTTTTGACATCTCTACATGTATCATTCAATATCTCAACCTTTATTTTGGAGTTGTTTGGTAACGTGGATAAGAACAACTGTAGTTAGGACCTATTTAAAATTTCAATTTGAAAATCTAAAAATGATTTTAAAAAATTAAAAGTTAATTTTAATATTTAATAATTTTTTTAGAAATTATCTTTACTAAAATCACTACATCCTACACCATATCTTGAAAAGCATGGAAGAAGTAGATATTGGAGCTTTGATTTCGATAATCATTTTTAAACTTAATATAATTTCATATATATCATTATAAATAAATAAAATTAGATGTATTAATTAGAAAATAAAATCACAATTCTAAAGAGATTATTATTGTTGCAAATTGTATTGAGATAATAAAACAAATAAAATTAATAATATAAAATATTAATTATAATTATCAACTATTATATATAGGTACAATAAAAAAATAGTTTATATATGTTTGTAAATGTATAAATAAATTTGATTTAATATTATATCTAATTCAATCATTTATAGTATTACACAACAATTTAACAATAAGATTTATTAAATATATTTTATTATTTTTAAAACTTACAGTACTATTAAAAATAAATTTTAATAAATACTTAATTAATTTTTTTTATAACTGATTATTTTTATAATACAGTTAACAATAATGACGATTATTTTAAAAATGATAACATTACCACCTGAACAGAAAATAGATGGCCCAATAGTCCTTTCTGCCAGGCTCATTCATGTTTGTTTTTGGCTGGGCCTACAAAACCAAAACCAGCTTAAGAGAGGAAAAGAGTTCCCGTACTGCTATCTGGCCCCCGTCTTTTACCTCATAAGCACTAACTGAAACCCATAAGCCAATTTGACAAATTAACGCTGTCTGATTCGCAGCGTATGGTCTACGGTCTAAACGAATTTAAATATTTTAAAAATGTCTATTAAAAATAGACATGTATATATTACGTAAGAATATTTTTATTTTAATAAAGTGACGATAAATTAATAAATAAAAGATATTAATTTTTAATATATTAAATTTATACTTTTTTTAATTTTAATACATTAAACATCAGCTCATCATTTTGATTAAGGTTTTGTTCGGTATAGTTTATTAAATAGAGTTTATAATAGTAGAGTTTATACTAATAGAATTTTTGAACAAAAATCATTAAGAGTTTAATTGTCAATAAAAAAATACTTTTAAACTATTAAACTGTGTGATATTTTTTATATTATCTATTTTAAAAAAAATTATATAATTTGTACTTTTAAAAGTTTAAATTTTGACTTTTATTAATAGAGATAAATTAACTTATTTAAATTAAAAAAATATACTAAAAAAATAATTAAATACTATAAAATTTTTAAAAAATATTTATATAATTAAATAAATACTTATAACTCTTAAATAAGTCGTACCAACCAAACACTTGACTTATCTAAGCAACACCGCGCACGTCATTTATTATTCATTATCACATCTTCGCATGCTGTCGCAGGCTAATACCTCAGTGACTAAAAATACCCCTTACCTCCCGTTGACATCATCACCGTCATTAAAGCGTGCCACCAGTGAGAAAAAAAAATTCAAAAATAAAAAAATCTAATCTAACGCTGTATTTCATTTACAACGGAAAAAATCGCGATCAGCTGAAGCTTGAGGCTTTAACCCAACCAAAAACACAAAAACCCTCGCCTTTGTCAACAAACCATCAACATCTTCTCCTTCTTTTCTCTTCTTTTCTATTCTATTCACTAATCGGCTCGCAATTCTCAGATATATTGTAATTTCCCAAAGTACCCTTTCTATTTTCAAATGCGAAATTCAAAATCTTTTTCAAATTAGAGAAACGACAACGCCGCGGCGGCATCAAGATTTGAAACATGATCGTTAGGACCTACGGACGCCGCAACCGAGGGCTAACAAGGACGTATTCTGACTCGTTTAACACCGACGACGACGTTTCGGACGATCCCTTCGGAGATTCTTTTTCTCTTTCCCAAGATACCCCTCAAGATTTATATAGTTTCCCCTTTCCGTCCTCTCAAGATCAAGAATCCTCCTCTTTCTGGTCATCCCAAGAAAACAACTCTGTTCCAACTTTGGCCCCTCCGCCAAGACCCAATTTTTCTAATTCGGAAAGCGGAGTCGTTTGTAAGTCAAAGAAGCAAAAGAAGGAGGGATATTTTGGGCAATTAATTCCGCCGACTTCGACGCTGATGGAGGCGCAGGAGTTTGGAGAGATGATGGAACACGTGGATGAAGTGAATTTCGCCATTGATGGGTTAAAGAAAGGGTCTCAAGTGAGGATCAGAAGGGCTAGTTTGTTGTCTTTGCTCTCTATTTGTGGCACCGCTCAGCAAAGAAGACTTCTAAGGACTGAAGGGTATGTGGGTTTTCAACAATTATTGTTTTGAATCTCGCAAAGTTTTCATTTTTATTTCATTTCTGTAGATGTGTGGAAATATGTTATTTCTTTTTTTAAAAAAAAAAAGCTTGCTGGGTTTTCGATCTTGAGTAGATCTTTAATTTTTCTAGACTGATTAATTTTGGATTTTAAGTTTAATTATTGAATTAGGAGTTCTATTGTTTAAAATGTTGGAAATTGTCGAACTTTGGGATGAGGGATATGAGTCTTAAGGTTTCAATATCATCCTCAAGGCTTTCTTGGGCTAGTGAGTCCTAATAAAAGATAAAAAGTTTTCATTGGAAGTCAAGCTTTCTTTATATGTTAGTTGTTGAAATTGTGAGGATGAATTTTCCACATTTTAAATTTGCTTGATTGGTTTCTGATATTGGTGGTTTGTGCAAGGATATTTCTGAAACATTGCTGTTAAGAAAAGGTTGAGAAGGGTTGTTTCATTGACATCTTTTCCTGTTTAAGTAGTTTTTCTTCTTTTTATTTTTCAGCTTTTCATTTTATTTTACTCTACAGCATGATTAATTTACTAAAGCTTGCCTTTTGTACTGCAAAAATCAGAATTGTCTTGGCAAACTTTCTAATTCTTTACATAAAATTTGAAACATTTTTCCAGCTTGGCGAAGACAATTGTTGATGCTGTTTTGGGTCTCAGCTTTGATGATTCACCTAGCAACGTGGCTGCTGCTGCACTTTTTTATGTTTTGACCAGTGATGTAAGTTATTCAGACAGCAAAGTTGTAATTCTCTTTGTTAATGAAGATCTGTGATTTGAACCACCCCTAAGCTTTTGTCTACTAGTAACTGAATTTGAATAGGCTTGTCAGAGGAAATGAACCATTCTTTTGTATAAATTTGGATTGCCGCTGTAATATTGTTAAGGCTGTGCCAAAATTTTACTGTCTCAGGGTCAAGATGATCACCTCTTGGAGTCACAGAACTGCATTTGTTTTCTAATAAAATTGTTGAAGCCAGTCATCAGTACTGCTTCTAAAGACAAATCACAGAGAATAGGTTCTAAGCTTTTGGCCTTACGGAAGGATGCTGACATCATACGAGATGCAACTAAAATTTCAGATTCAAGTACTTCTGCCATTTTTTCCAAGGTTCAGGAAATCCTTGTGAGTTGCAAGGAAATGAAGTCAAGCTGTGGAGGTGATGATGGAATAACAAGGCCAGAGTTAAGCCCGAAATGGATAGCTTTGTTAACCATGGAGAAGGCATGCTTATCTAAAATTTCTCTTGAAGGTATTTTGTGGTGTGATCCCTTGTGCTATCTATGTGACGAGTTGATTTAGTAGGGAATGTCATCTTTATTTAATCAAAATTTTATCATTTATACATTAAGTGCGTGTCAAATGGCTTTGGCTTTTGTAGCTTTTTTGTAGTTGCGACTGAATCATAAATTTCATTTGCTTAGAACTGCAAAAATTGTCTTTCCTTGATTAACCTTTATTGCTCACTTGCTTCCCAAAAAATTGATGTCTTTTGTGTTATATGTGGCTTTTTATTTCTATTATGTTTTTACTTCTTTGCAAATTCTAATGGTTAGTGAGCCTTGCTGATTATCATAGTTATTTGGAGAGAAGGAACAAAACTTCCCTGGACTGTGTTCCAGTTTTCTCATTAATTATGCATTGTGTTCAGCATTGGCTGATTATTGATAAGTTAGTAAATAAGATTTTGGGATGCTAGTAAATTTAGTTCATATTAGGTCCTCAAATTGTATATTACCCCATGGGGTGTAATAGCTTTCTCGGACTTCAGGGCCCTAGATTGGATAATTTTTACATATATATATATATATATATAGAGAGAGAGAGAGAGAGAGAGAGAGAGAGAGAGAGAGAGAGAGAGAGGGAGGGAGGGAGGGAGAGTCATTTTCTAATAAGGGATCCCTTATGTTATTAAAGTAAGGGATAATCTAAAAACAACCAAAAGATTCACTCTAATACAGTGTATTTTGTCTTGTAGTGTATTAGAGTGTGTGTTTTTCTTGCCTCTCAGCTTATCCCACGCTTTAATAACTTAAGGGATCCCCCCTCATGGGTGTGTATGCTAAAATGCGGGTTTCATTGCGCATGGAGCTAAAAGACCAGAAAAATACCGATTTCATTGCACTATTTTTTGTCTTTGTAGTGTCTGATAGTCCATGTTTTTATTTTTTTTATTGTTTTTTTAACTTCGTTAGCATGAAATCCGCATTCTAACATTCGCATCTGAGAAGCTCTCTCTCTCTCTCTCTCTCTATATATATATATATATATTAGAGTGTTTTTCTATATATGTATATATTAGTGTTTTTTTGCCTGTTAGTGCATTAAAATTTGTGCCTTTTTGTCTGTTAGTGGCATCTTTACTTTGTTAAAATAACGATGTTCTCGCTAAAGGATTATTATTAATATTATATATTATACACACACATTCATATATATTACATGTATGAGTGTCTGAGTTTTACATGTATGTAGTTACAAGTCAACTGAAAAATGCACTTTATTTTCATTTTTTATCTTTCTGTTTCTAGCTTTGTGATTGTTCATTTTCTTTAATTTAATTTTTGGGTCAATTGCATCTGATCAGACACCACTGGCACCATGAGGAAGACTGGGGGCAACTTCAAGGAAAAACTAAGAGAGTTGGGAGGACTTGATGCGGTCTTTGAGGTCATCATGAACTGTTATTCTGTTATGGAGGTGTGAGCCTGTATGTTTGTTTTATTTCATTGTATGTTTTTTTATTACATCTGAAGTGTAATGAGAAGGAGATAGAGGGCCATTTGCTATCCCTGTGCCTTTTGCAAATTTACTTGTCATTTTAGCAGGGCAGTCATTGTTATTCATCTTCCGCGAATAGTGATGATGTGCAACAGTTATCTGACTATCCCCCACACACCTGTCTGTTTTTTATTTTAATTTTCGACTTCCTATATTCAACATCAGTAGATATACATAAAAAGACATTCAATGATTGCTCAATATTTCATTCATTTTTTCAATTAATCATCATCTTCGTCATCATTTTCTGTGTAAACAGGGATCTGATTTCTGAATTATTGGAAGTTTTTGCCGTTGGTTTTGACTAATCATAATCTTTATCTCCTTTTTTACCTTTTCCTTCAGCTTTTCCTTTTCTTATTTATTATAATTTGATTGTTGTTTGAAGAAGGACATCTAAAGGAATGGATCAATTGTGTTGCAGGGTTGGCTACATCTCAATACACCTATTCAGGATTCGAAACATGACTCCAATAGACATAGCCTTGTATTGCTTTTAAAATGTTTGAAAATCATGGAAAATTCTACTTTCCTGAGTAAAGATAATCAGGTAAAACTTCCCCTACCTCTTCTTTTCCAAGATCAGAAACTGCCAGCATCATTTAACTCTTAATCTTCCATCTTTTATTCATTGTTTTTGGATTTTGTGATATAGAGTCATTTGCTTGGCATGAGAGGTCACTTGGATTCACATAAATCCCAGCTTTCTTTTGTGTCAATCGTTATAGGCGCCATCAAGATTCTGTCAGGTAATTAGTTTTCCAAAGGATTATTTCTAACATAATTCTTTTTTGCATTTTTTCCTCTTTCTTTTGTTATGCAGAGAGCACTTAGTTTTTAAATTAGAAATGTGTTTTAGATTACTCTTTGGAAGTTGACAATTGCTTTTCTTATACTTCCAACTCAATATGCGTTTGACGAACAATTTGAAAAGCGGTTGTTAATGATTAACCTACTTTTTTGGCTATTTCAAGAAGTGGCTAACTAACATCTTTAAAATAAAGGTGAAATAATTTAATTGACCACTTACTTGATCTCTTGAAAGGCACCTATTATCTTTGTTGATTTAGCAAAAAGACTTCCTAGTATATGTGATGTGTTCTAAATGTATACTGCACAAACATATACATCAAAGTGCATATGTGCCTGTTTACATGTATACTCTTAAAAAAATGGTTTTTACATGTATTATGTAGCTTTTGTTCATCAAACAGCCAGAACACTTTGAAAGTATAGACTAACCAATTCATGGACATTCCTTCGAGACTCACAACACCCTTAAAACGTTATTTATATTATTCAGTTGCTTTAAAACTGGTCCTTGATGATGACTGATTTCCATTTGGTTTCTAGATCTTCACCTACATAGAAGTTCATCCTCCTCTGCTGATGAAAAATCACACAATATTTTTGAGGGGAATGGGACTAGTAATGCATCTGAATTGGCTTTAGATGCTGAGTGCAAAGGTATGTGTTTGTCCTTTTACAATACAATACATGGCAGCCTCTCTTTCGTTCTTTCCTTATCCAACTTATGTTATTCTTTTTAAATTTGCAGCTGACAAGCATGATGTTATATTCATCAGCTCTGAATCCAATTCTGAAAAGAGCTTGGATATGTCTGAGAACAATCCTTGGTCGTTTACTGACCGTTTGGGTCATTCTGAATCCAATTCTGAAACAACCACTACATCCGTGAATGATAATTGCTGTCTAAATTTGAGATCCCGTTCTTCCTTTTCCAGTTCATGCAGTCAGACATTAAGGAGTTCGAAGGGCGGAACACTTTTAAGTACTAATGGTTTGAGGTCAAACTTTTGTCTTTTGGAGAGAACAAACAGTAGAAAAGATGAGAAGTATGCCTCTTCATTTTCCAGTTCGTATAGTGAATCATTAAGGAGTTCCATGAGTGGAACACCTTTAACTGCTAATGGTTCAAGGTCAAACTTCTGTCACTTAGAGAGATCAAACAGTAGAAAAGATGAGAAGTGTGGACTTTTAGAGGATAGTGAAGATCCTTACGCATTTGATGAAGATGCATTTGAGCCCTCAAAGTGGGACTTGCTATCTGGGAAACAAAAAAAAATCTCGAACTAAAAGAAGTGGAGTTAAGTATCGAGATGTTGAAGATGGGTGTCAATATGAAATGATCATGAGCCAACAAGAATCAAACAATGGAGAAAATTGTCAAAGGCAGTTGAATAACAGGGAAAATCACCAGGTATCAAGTAGTGGGGAATATCATTTTTCTCATGAAAGCTCTTGCGCTCATGCTGATGACTCAGAGAACTCTACCATTTTTGCTGATTGCCTTCTTACAGCTGTCAAGGTATTATCAAGATATAAAATATTCACATCTTGTGAGCTTGTGTAGTTATTGGTTTGCCTCTACAACAGGTGCCGAGAACGTTCTTGCTTTGCCATTGCTGGATTGTTGTATGCCCAATGTGCTATCTTTATTGTGCAGGTTTGTTAGCTTGATTAACATGTGGGTATTAACTTGTGGGCAGGTTTTAATGAATTTAACGAATGACAACCCCATTGGCTGCCAGCAAATAGCTGCATATGGAGGCCTGGAGACGATGTCTTTGTTGATTGCCAGCCACTTCCGCTCATTCAGCTCATCTGTGTCTCCTTCCAGAGATGGTTTTGAGTCTGACCATAAGGACGATAGACCCTTGACTGATCAAGAGTTGGATTTTCTTGTTGCTATATTGGGCCTGCTTGTGAACTTGGTAGAGAAGGATGAAGATAACAGGTTAATAGTCCCTCTTAATATATTTCCTCATACTGCATTGTAGTTTGTATGATGCTGTTGGCACCTGAGTTATGGGTCTGTTTTTTTTTTCCAACCTGAAGTTATTTTCGTAAACTTTATGCCAGTCTTACTTCTTGCTAGCATTTAATTTATCTTAATATTCTAAATTTTAATTTTCATATTGAGAGCTGTAGATTTAAGGTTAAAATAGAGGAGCTTTTTGTGCATTATTTTCTATTATTTTTCCTAGTTACAGCAAAGACCAATATTCTCCTTATATCACCAAAATCTTTGTACTTCTGGAAGGGCTATAAGATGCTACCTGGGGTCACAATAGTTTTTAAGGTTTGAGTTTTTTCAGTTTGTAAAAATCTAGTTGATTGTATATGCTCCAATTTCTGACATATATAAGCATCCTTATTTAGCAAAGTAGGTGTAGTGCTAGTCAACCTTATAACACTTAATGAACTGCCTTGCTCAACATTGAGATTGATCCTTCAATTTGCCAGAATCTTTGCCAGACTGCTCCTTAGATTCTGATTCAACTGGTTTAAATAGATAATCTGAGCCTGTGATGCCTTACATAACTATAATTGCTTGTGCATAAAAAAGAGCCTTTTTTTTTTAATATTTAAACTTACAGTAAGGTTATTGCAGATCAAGGCTTGCAGCAGCCAGAATCTCATTACCTAATTCAGAGGGGTTCGAAGAAGAGAGTCACAGAGATGTAATTCAACTACTATGTTCCATCTTTCTTGCTAATCAAGGGGCAGGTGATCCAGCTGGGGAAGGAACTGCAGAGCACTTGGTGAGTGATTTGTATTTTCATTGAGCACAGTGACGTAAATTAGGTTATAAAGGGTTGTAACAGAGGACTATATGAAAATCTTCTGACTGGTTGCACAATCTGTTTTTAAGTAAAATTTCTACTGAATCTTTCTATCATGCTTTTGGTTTGTTGGCTATTATTTTTAGCTAAAAGGTCTAACTGAACAAAAATAGCATTTTAATTTCTTACTATCACGTTGGGGTAATTAATCATAAGTAACATTGTCTAAATTCTGCATCATATTGCATTCTACAGAATGATGAGGCAGCATTACTAGAAGGGGAGAAAGAAGCTGAGATGATGATTGTGGAAGCTTATGCGGCCTTGCTGCTTGCCTTTCTTTCAACTGAAAGGTGTCTATTTTTCCTTTCTTTTCTTTTTTTTTTCCCCATTCGGGTTGAATTTACTGAAATTAATAATCTTTTTATATTTATACATATTAACAGCATGAGCACCCGCGCTGCAATTGCGGAATGTCTCCCAAATCACAACTTGGGAATTCTGGTACCAGTGCTGGAGAGATTTGTGGTATGTACGCTGTAATTGAACTTCTAGAATTCCATTATAAATTAAATTGTTTGCAGATTAAATCAATCTATTTGGTTTGCCTTAGAAAAATTGTTTAATTTTCTTCATCTTGTTCATCTCTGCAGGCATTTCATCTGACACTAAATATGATCTCGCCTGAGACTCATAAAGCTGTGAGTGAAGTGATTGAATCATGTAGGGTGCCATGAGAAAGAAAAAAAATGAGATTTTTGTACAGCCTCAGCCTTCCTCTTAGATAGCTGTTTGTTTTTACACACTGCTAGCCCATGGCCGTGGGATTGCTTCCGAATTAAACTGACCATAAGTCTATGTTAGTCTGATTGACCTTTGCTTGGCTTTTCCACCTAGATATTTTTTGTTTTGGACTTTCGGTCCTCTGGTTTTTTTTTTTTTTTCCATTCTTTGTAGCTGTTTTTGCATCATCTCGATGTAGGCTGGGATGCATGTATATGAAAATGATAGCAGAATTAATTAATTTTTTTTTTTCTCTTAAATGTGTATTGTCTATATAATCAACCATTGTAATGAACTTTCATTTTTCATGTTTTATATGAAATATAATGATCAAGCTTGTTTGTCCATGAAATCCATGTCTTCAGTTCTAACAATCAAATCTCTTCGACATCTTATCACTATCAAAAACTATAAGCTCGCTCTCTATTTGAATCAAGATGAAGAGAATGTCGTTGTATTTGAAAAATTGAAAGGCAAGAAGTGAAGCCATTTCTTAAGAACTCAGGAACATTCAACCTTGGGAAACCTTGGGAGATGCGTAGGTTTCTTAATTTTGACCAACCACCTGATTGATGACTCTGATGCTGAGCTCATTCACCTGACCTGGCAATTGCTCCTGAACCTAAATCGAATGTGTTCCATCCGCTAAGAATTTGATCTCAAAATCACTGGCATACTCGCACTGTGCCGCCTGTTACGTACTCTTCAATCCTTGCAAAATTTTGAGGAACTAGTCTTTGCCACCCACCATTAGTAGCACTTGAACTTTCAACTTTTGGGATGCTGACTGTGCACACGGTGTGAAGCAATAGAAAATTATAGCTGAGGCCTAGGCACAACTTCAAGCAAAACTGATTAGTGATATTAGAATTTTCCTTTTTCTTTTCTTATCTTGTATAAGTCAAGCTTGGTTTTGAGCTGTTTACAAACCCAGTCCATGGGAGCTGATTACTGCTGCTCAATTAATTTAGTGCAGCATGTGAGCTGATTACTCTTTGAGTTAAATAGCTTTCAAGGCTGCCCTTAAATTTGTCCAAAATAGTACACTTCATAGCATCTGAAATATCCATCAATTTACACGCCCACCTACAGTCCACAGAGGGAGAGTAAACTTTGCCCGATATAAATGACACAGACACACTGATTATTCAAGTACATGGATGTATTTCTAAAGGACTCAACACACTGGAGTCTTTGTGAACTCATGGACATACGCACTTCATGCAAGCCTTGGGAATCATACATGTTTGTTGAGGAAGGTGAGGACTAGCTGGTTCACCTCTTCTGGTGATTGCTCTTGAACAAAATGGCTCCCTTCAGACAAACGTATGATCTCCAAATTGGGAACAAAGTCCTTTACCTTGCCACTTCTTATGTAGTCCTCAATCCCAGGAAATTTGAGGAAGTAATCTTTTTCACCCAATATCAGTAGTGCTGGAACTTTAACCGTTATTTCTGGTAAGCTGAACTTTTCATGGATTGACCTACAAAATAACAAAATCAAGTGAAATTGTAGTGGCCCCAAAACAGAGCTAACTTGGTGAGGAACAAGACTCTTTATCCAATGCCACCGTTAGTCTTAAAAATGTGAACCAAATGAACCACTAATGTGCCATGGTTGGGAACAATGAGCAGCTAACAGACCTACAGGACATTCGCAGTAGATTTCAACAGTGAAAGCAAACCTTTGAAATGCCTATATGGAATATAAGAATATACCTATATGGAACTTGCAATGCAGTTCGAAATCCAGACTTCTCGTACAAATCTCCATAAGTAGCAAGATCTTCCGCTGTGAGCCAAGGTGGAAGAGGAGTAGAAGCATCCACCAAATCCATGATTTCCTTGTTTTCAGGTGCTATTGGTATTTCACTTCTGGAGAAAAGAATGTAAATGTTTCTCACCACAGTCTTGGCATCATAGCGACCAAAATCAGCTTCTGCTCGTCCAGGTTCCTGATCAAATGCCAAAACATTTTTTTTTAATTTTTAAAAAAAGTCATTTTATTTCTCTAATTCTGTATAATTAAAAGCAAAAAACCACTGCGCATACCTGCCATCTCGATATGTAGAAACCTTCAGGAAGGGATTTGTGAAATTCAACAGTACCTGGAGGTATAAACGGCACTCCTAATGTAATAACACCGGAGACCCTCTCTGGGTGTAGCAGTGCAAACAGGTAGGCAGGCCGGGCTCCAAAATCTTTTGCAACAAGAAAAACCTATACATACATGCTCATTATCATTGAGAGACAGAATCAGTGATAATCAACAGTTAATCTACGTAAATAAAGCACATTTCTTTTGCGCCATACAAGGGTAGATGGAAACACACAATCTTCTGAACTAAGGAACATCCTAGTCCCACCCAATCAATTTGTTCAAATGGAAAACTAATGATACACCCTGATGTTGAACAGAAACATTTCGGTAAATTTATCATTAAGAAACAATTAAATTTAATGCTAATTACCTTATTAATTCCGAGGTGATCCAAAGTGGCGAGGAGATCATTAGTGATGTCTTTAAAGGAGGCCCTT
This sequence comes from Citrus trifoliata, assembly GCA_018350135.1. Lineage (NCBI taxonomy): Eukaryota > Viridiplantae > Streptophyta > Magnoliopsida > Sapindales > Rutaceae > Citrus > Citrus trifoliata. The sequence continues at coordinate 27,398,558 of CM031385.1, read as the reverse complement.
TCGGGTTCAGCAGGTAGGTCAGAGAGGCCGTAGCCTCTGTAATCAGGCGCAATAGCCCTGAAGCCAGCAGCGGCTACAGCCACCATCTGATGGCGCCACGAGTACCATATCTCGGGGAACCCATGCAAAAACACCACGACATTTGGACCTGCAGCAGATGTCGTCACGCACAGAAATGAACGGTGTTTGTTTAAAACTTATTTAGGTGGGTGCACGATTAGGATTAAGGAAAGCGGGATTGGTGACTGGCAAACCTGTTCCTGTCTCGGCGACGTGAAGGTTCAGGCCTTGTACTTTGATGTACTTGTGCTCAATTTTGTCCATTTTTGGAGAGCAAATCCCGCGCACTGCTGTTTATGTTAAGGTTTATGAAGACAGAGAGTAGGGGTAATGATGACTCTTGCGCATATGAAGACGGATGATAAGAGAGATTCGTTTCAGAGTTTCGAAGTCGACAAATCCAGTGAGTTTTGTCCTTGTCTCGAACATTTATGAGGTAATATCCCATTCGGTATTTATAATTTGAGATTAATGCCCCTTTAATCCGTATTTTAAAAGAAATGAAGTTGTTTACACGCATAAAATTATTTTAAACTCTCTAATTTTAATAAATTATTTTATTAAAAAAATATTCATTATATGAATTACTAATAAGTATTCTTTCTTTTAAACTAACATAATACAATTATTGTGAATATTCACTATTTAATATATAATTTTCTTGCCGTAAATCTTAAAAATTTTAAATCCAATCTCTTAACAGTAATTGGTTAAACACGGATCAAATCAATTCTTAATACGTTTTTAACATAATTTTACACGGAGCAAATCAATTCTTAATATATTTTGAACATATTTTTATTTTTTGATTTAAAAAAATATTTTTTTTATAATTTTCTGCTTCTTTTTCTTTGTCTTCTACTCTTCTTCTACTTCGTCCATTTTTCAATCTTCTTCTTTTTCTTCGCCTACTTCTTCTCCTTCTTCTCTTCTTCTTTTGTTTTTCTTTTTCTTTTTCTTTTTTTGGCCAAATGGCCACTTTTTTTTAAAATTATTTGGTTAAAAAATTGGGGGCTAAAAAATCATTTTTAATTGACAAAAGTTAATGACTAAAATTTATGTTAAAGAATTTATTTAGAATATAATTTGATTCCATTGTTAGATATACTAAAATTGTTATTAATTCATTTTGGTTGTACTAAATAGTTTGATTGGTGTTTTGAATAAATTAGTTTAAATTAATTTTTTTTAGCATTTTAATGAGTGTATAAAGTAAAACTTAGGTGGCGTTTGTTTTTTAACTTAATGACTTAAAGTGATTTAATTTAATTAATTAAGTTAATTAGAGGTGTTTATTTTTATAACTTAATAAGACTTTTTAGATAATTTTGACTTAATAAAATAAGCTAATTTTTTTGGCTTTTTACTTAATAGAGAAATCTGAATTAAGTCAATTACTTGCTAATGTCAAAAATATCCCTATTTTATAATTTATTTTTCATATCTATCCCAAAACTCACCCATATACATTTACCCTACACAAAAATATCCTTATTTTTTCTTTCTTATATTATATACAATAAAATTTAAAATTTATGGTATTTTATATATTAAAATTTCAAAATAATTATGTATTCACTTGAATATAGTTTTACTTATAAATGTTAAAATATTGTGGTATTTAATATATTATTTATTTGACATTCAAATTTAATAAGGATACAAATGTAAAAGTACATATTTTCAACTTTTTAAGTTGAAAAAAACAAACAACTTAATACTTATTTTCCGAAATTCAGACGAAAAAACAAACATATTATTCAGATTCAGACATTCAGATCTATTCAGAATTCAGTCTAATTCAGATCTATTCAGATTTCAGACAAAAAAACAAATGCTACCTTAATATTTTAGATTTAACATATGAGTGTACAGAGTAATAGAGTATTTAAAGTAATTTTAAAGTGTAAATAACTCCAACTTTAGCAACATTCCTATTGTTATTTTTTGTTTCTTTTTGTTCACTTTTATAATAAGAACCTTTTACATTTTTTTTTTACACATTAACAAAGAGAAAAAATTACCAATCAATATCAACCTCTATGAATAATATGATTTTATTATATTTACTCTAATAATCTTGACCAAAAAAGTAAGATACCATATAAACTTCATTAGCTAATTTCATGGCTTTGCAGCCTCTCGCTTGCTTTTGTTCAAGTGTGGGATTGCCATGGGGTAAGCGCAACCGACAAAAGCATTAACTTGTCTAGATTAATAACAAGGGGCATAATTCGAAGATTGCTAAGAAGATCACAATAAAATTCATTTGTGCAAAATGTGAGGAAATAAGCTGTTGGTCAACAAATGGTCATTGGGTTTAAATGCAAGATTTGAAGAAGTCTAGGGGAATTGTGCAGATCGACTTCAGCTGGAGGGGTCTAGTTGAAATGTTCTAGCTGATGTGGCAGAATTCGTTGTGAGTTCGTTATGATTTCCCAGAAACACCAGAATACATATACGTGTGTTTTGGCCTCTGAAAAAGGCAGTGTAATCTTTTCATTTTCTTGGTCATTTAGTTAGCTATTTGGTTCTTTGTGATCCTTGAAACTTCTTCTATAGAATCAGCTTGTAATTCGATTATGGAGATCAATAAAAGAGCAGTTTTTCCTTCTACAAGTTGAGTACTTGAAACTGTGCTCTGTTCAAGTTCTTTTCTATTTTCTTTCTTGATTGGTTTACTTTGATTAGTTCTTTACAGATTCAACACGTTAATAGGGTTATAACAACTGGTATCAGAGCCAGTGGTGGTTCAAAAACATGTCTCTTCCAAAACCCGATATTGAAAGGTTCACCATTGGTGGTGATTTTTCACTTTGGAGGATGAAAATGAGGGCTCTTCTGGTTCATCAAGGTCTCGAGGATGTAAAAGCCTCTTTGAGCTCTAAGGAGATCCAGAAGAATAATGGGCATGAAATTAGTAATGGTGAGGGCTTATTTGCCAGAACAGAAAAGAAAAATCAGAAAAAGAAGAACAAGAGTCAAGCTAAAAAGGATGATGTATCTGTAAAAGAAAAGATGAAGAAAAGAAAGTGCTTCTATTGCAAGAAACAAGGTCACTACATCAGAGACTGTGCTGAGAAAAAGAGGGATGAAAAGGAGAGAACAGGTGATGCAGCAGTAGCCTCAGATGACTCCTCTGATGATGGATACCATAGTGCTGATTTGCTGGTGGCTTCAAACAGCAATATTAAAGGTCAGTGGGTTCTTGATTCAGGCTGTTCATTTCATTTGTGTCCTGATAAAAGCCTTTTCTATACATATAAACCTGTGGATGGTGGTAGAGTATTGATGGGTAACAACCATGTGTGTAAGATTGTTGGCATGGGAACTGTCAAAATAGAGATGTTTGATGGGTCTGTTCAAACTCTAAGTGAAGTAAGGCATGCACCTAGGCTAAAGAGAAACTTGATCTCTTTAGGCATGCTAGATGGTATGGGATATAGCTTTAAATCTGAAAATGGTGGTTTAAAGATTATGAATGGAACTGAGATGATAATGAGGGGAGTTAAGAAGAATGGCCTGTATGTTTTAGAAGGGTCATCAGTGCCTGGAGCAGCTGCAATGCCTGCTATTTCTGATGTTAATAGAACCATGTTATGACACCTTAGACTAGGTCATATGAGTATCAGGGTAATGCAAGAGCTGAGTAAGCAGGGGTTGCTGTGTGGTGATAATATAGATGAGCTAGACTTCTGTGAAAACTGCATCTTTGGCAAGGCACACAAGTCAAAATTCACAAAGGGCATACATGTATCTAAACAACCATTAGATTATGTACATGCTGATTTATGGGGACCTGCACAAGTACCATCCTTGAGTGGGGGAAGGTATTTCATGTCAGTCATAGATGACTACTCTAGGAAAGTATGGATCTACATATTGAAAACCAAAGACCAAGCCTTAGAGAAGTTCAAGATTTGGAAGACTTTGGTGGAGACTCAATCTGGTTACAAGGTGAAATGCCTAAGAACAAACAATGGACTTGAATTCTGTAATAAAGAGTTTGAGCAATGCTGCCAGAAATGGGGAATGAATAGGCACAAAACAGTAAGATTCACCCCTCAGCAAAATGGTTTAGCTGAGAGGATGAACAGAACACTTGTGGACAAGACAAGATGTTTGTTGATAAACTCTAAGCTTCCTAGGAGTCTTTGGGCAGAGGCTGTTTCTACAGCTAGTTACCTGGTAAACAAAAGTCCATCTTCAGCAGTTGGCTTCAAAACACCTGAAGAGCTCTGGTCTGGAAGACCTGGAAAATATGAACACCTGAGGGTATTTGGATGCCCTGCTTATGTCCATGTCAGACAAGGGAAGCTTAATGCAAGAGCTATAAAAGGGGTATTTGTTGGTTATCCAGATGGGGTCAAAGGCTACAGGGTCTGGTGTAGAGAGGCTAATAAGTGTCTGATCAGTAGAGATGTCCAGTTTAATGAAGTGGCTATGATCAATAACTCTGACCAAGCCACTTCTGCAAATGACATCAGTACAAATGACACACAAGCCACCACTGAAACTGATCAAGGTGAAAAGATTGAGGTGGAGCTGTCTAAAGACTATGAAGATGAAATACAATCAGAGGCTGTTGAAGCTGAGTCTCAAGATACAGAAGTGACAGAAGGTGAAGTTCCACAAGCAACTAATTTACAACAATATCAGTTAGCTAGAGATAGAGAAAGAAGACATACCAAACCTCCAGCAAGATATGCATATGCAGATATGGTTGCATATGCCTTGATGAGTGCAGAAGATGTTGCAATTGAAGAGCCTAATAGCTACAGAGAAGCAGTGAATAGCAAGAATAGCAGAAACTGGATTAAAGCTATGAGGGAAGAAATGGATTCTCTGGCAAGGAATCAAACTTGGATTTTGGTCCCGAATCCAGGGAATAGAAAGATTGTCAGCTGCAAGTGGATATTCAAGAAAAAGGAGGGCATTCCAGGTGTTGAAGACTCAAGATATAAGGTAAGACTAGTGGCAAGAGGGTTCACACAGAAGGAGGGGATTGATTTCAATGAAATCTTCTCACCAGTGGTAAAACACAGCTCAATTAGAATCCTGCTTGCTATGGTGGCTTTGTTTGATCTAGAGCTCGAACAAATGGATGTAAAGACTGCCTTCTTACATGGCAATCTTGAAGAAAAGATATTAATGTCTCAGCCTGAAGGTTTTGAAGAACAGGGACATGAGGATTATGTGTGTTTCCTTAAAAGATCCCTATATGGCTTGAAACAATCTCCTAGGCAATGGTATAGGAGATTTGACCAGTTTATGATCTCCAATGACTATCACAGAAGCAAATATGATAGTTGTGTGTATCATGGGATTATGAACTCAGGTGGAAACTCAGGTGGAGCAGTATATCTCCTATTGTATGTTGATGACATACTCATTGCTGGTAAAAATCTCAGTGACATCAAAAAGCTCAAGAATTTGCTGAAGGGGGAATTTGAAATGAAAGATCTTGGCAGTGCCAAGAGGATCCTTGGGATAGATATTGTTAGAGATAGAACAGCTGGTACCTTGTTTCTAAACCAGTCAAGGTACATCAGCAAAGTGCTGGAAAGGTTTCAGATGATGGACTCAAAACCAGTACTGACACCCCTGGGAGCTCAATTCAAACTCTCTAAAGATATGTCTCCAACTTCAGATGTTGAGAAGGTAAAGATGGCTGATATACCATACTCACAAGCTGTAGGAAGCTTGATGTATGCAATGGTTTGCACCAGAGCAGACATAGCTTATGCAGTGAGTGTAGTGAGCAGGTTTATGAGTAACCCTGGTAAGCTTCACTGGGATGCTGTGAAATGGGTCATGAGGTACCTGAAAGGAACCTTGGATCATGGTCTGATATATGGTAAAACCAAGCATGAGGTCTGTGAAGTCAGAGGATATGTTGACTCTGATTTTGCAGGTGACTTGGACAGAAGAAAATCTATCTCAGGTTATCTGTTTATGTTGGATAATTGTCTCATAAGTTGGAAAGCTACTCTACAGCACATAGTAGCTTTGTCATCTACTGAGGCAGAATTTGTTGCTGCAACAGAGGCAGTGAAAGAATCAATGTGGTTGAGAGGGCTGCTAAATGAACTCTGGTTAAAACAAAAAACAGTGAAAATTTTCTGTGATAATCAGAGTGCCATCCAGCTCATCAAGAACCAAGTTTATCATGAGAGAACAAAGCACATTGATGTGAAGCTGCACTTTATCAGAGATGAGGTTGCAAAAGGGTCAGTTGTAGTGATCAAGATACATACAGATATCAATCCTGCTGATATGCTAACCAAAGTGCTACCAACAGCAAAATTTAAGTTTTGTGTAGACTTAATTGGTGTTGGCAGCAGCTCTAGTCCCTGAAACATGTGTCTTTGAAGGTTTTTTATGCTACTTAATTGAGATGATCAGCTGAATCGAGTCTGCAAGGTGGAGAGTGTGAGGAAATAAGCTGTTGGTCAACAAATGGTCGTTGGGTTTAAATGCAAGATTTGAAGAAGTCTAGGGGAATTGTGCAGATCGACTTCAGCTGGAGGGGTCTAGTTGAAATGTTCTAGCTGATGTGGCAGAATTCGTTGTGAGTTCGTTATGATTTCCCAGAAACACCAGAATACATATACGTGTGTTTTGGCCTCTGAAAAAGGCAGTGTAATCTTTTCATTTTCTTGGTCATTTAGTTAGCTATTTGGTTCTTTGTGATCCTTGAAACTTCTTCTATAGAATCAGCTTGTAATTCGATTATGGAGATCAATAAAAGAGCAGTTTTTCCTTCTACAAGTTGAGTACTTGAAACTGTGCTCTGTTCAAGTTCTTTTCTATTTTCTTTCTTGATTGGTTTACTTTGATTAGTTCTTTACAGATTCAACACGTTAATAGGGTTATAACACAAAACGTGATGAAAACCAACAAATATATATAATAATAATAATTGCATAGAAAGAGTAGCGAAGGAAAGTCGAATTTGAAAAGTATAAGAAGAGAAAAAAAGAGATCATATTGACTTAATTGGTCTCTTAAGAGAAGATTAATTTAGTTAATCAGCCCTTAACTAAATTATGAAAAAAAAAATACTTACCAAACCCGTTTACTTAATAGACAAATTTAAAAGGTTCAAATATTTATATTTTACTTTCCAAGCTCATTTTAATACCAAACATACACTAATTGTATATGTATTAAATTACAACGATTTATGCAACTTCTTCTTTTACAGGTTTTACAACCCTTTCTCCTTCTCTATGCAACTGTTCTCCCATGGCTTTATATCTCTATACTCTTTCCATGTTTTATATGCCAGTCTTCCTTCCAATTTCAGACATACTACAATAAAATTAAAATTCCATGTAGAATATCTTATAGGGAAAGTCATATATTTTATTTTTCACTTATATATATGAATCTAACGCTTTGAGTAAATCTAACTGACATATCCTTCGGGATTAGTTTAAGCCATTCCTTCTTCAGCATTTTTAATAACCAATAACTTACTTGAATGAATTATCTCAAATCGTTCATCTTTCATCTCATAGCTCTTTTCTTTTTGTTTATTTATGTTGTATACACACACACATACATATATATACAAGAAAGACTATGTACACAGGGAGAATTTAAAGCCCAAATTCAAAGAAGATTATCTAGAAAATAAATTATTGGCCACTTGCAACTTTACCAATATAAAACAACTTCGTACAATCTTGAGTTCTAGAAGAGATGGATTAAAGAGGGAGTATGAATTTTTTTTTTTTTCATATTTTGTCCATAATAGTAATTTACCGTATAGACATTTAAGTAATAAAAAAATTTATCAAAAATTGTGGTATAATAAGTACTTCAGAGGGATCAAGTAAAAACAGTACTGTATGATTGACACATGATAACATCATTTTATTACTATAAATATAAACTGCTTTGACTTTTGTTTTTTTCCTTCACCTATAATTTCAAAATACTGTAACTTTTACATAATAATTTGCACAGAAAGTTTGTATCTATAGCATAGAAGCCATTTGGCCTTAAAACAAGGTATCCTTTACTAATATATTGTTATTAGCATCTGAAAAGATCATATTAATCACATGCCAAATTAAGTCACATACAGTCACCACTACTAAATAATAACACAGAGAGCGATTGTTCAAGCTAGAAATAATTCTAGAGGACTCGCATAATCTCCAGCAAACCCTTAAGACATACAGCAAGAAAGCCTTGGCTGGCAATCAAACATGTTTGTTGAGAAAGGCGAGGATTAGCTGGTTCACTTCTTCTGGTGATTGCTCTTGAACAAAATGGCTCCCTTCAGGCAAATGTATGATCTCCAAATTGGGCACAAGGTCTTTAGCTTTGCCGCTTCTTATGTAGTCCTCAATCCCTGGAAATTTGAGGAAATAGTCTTTGTCCCCCATTATCAGTAATGCTGGAACTTTAACTGCTGTCACTTCTGGTGTGCTGAAGTTTTCACGAAGGGTCCTATAACAAAAAATTGCAAAATCAAGTGACACTGTTGTTCAGCCTCAAATTCAATTTTAATTTGATCATATGGATTGATGTCCTTATTTGATAAGTATTCTACAACTTAATCCTGTTCAAGGATTGAGGCTTCACCTATATGGAACTTGCAATGCAGTTCGAAATCCAGATTTCTCATACAAGGCTCCATAAGCTGCGAGATCTTCCTCCATGAACCAAGGTGGCAGAGGAGTTGAATCACTCACCAAATCCATGATCTCTTTGTTTTCAGGTGCTATGGGTATTTCACTTCTGGAGAAGAGTATGTAAATGTTCCTTACAACTGTCTTGGCATCAAGGCGGCCAAAATCAGCTTCTGCTCGTCCAGGTTCCTAATTAAGTTGAGCATCAAATTTACAAAGCAGATTAAATTAAAGAGTCACATTAATTAAGTCTTAACTAATTAGCAATGAAGCTGCAAGCACAGCATATATATTACACCTGCCATCTTGATATGTAAAAACCTTCAGGAAGGTATTTGTGGAATTCAATTGGACCTGGAGGTAAAATTGGCACTCCCAAGGTAATTACCCCCGAGACCCTCACTTGGTGTTGAATTGCAAACATGTATGCAGTCAGAGCTCCAAAATCTTTTGCAACAAGAAAAACCTATACAATATATGTAGAGAGCCAAAATCATTAACAACCGCTAAATAATCTTAAATATATAAAGCCATCTCTCTTGCTAAATACATTAGGCCTGAAACATCAATATATGGTTCTACCACAAAGGTAGGCCTATGTATATATATATCTCCCTCTCCCTCTCCCTCTTCAATAGTAGCTATATAGTTTGTACTAAAGGGCACATGGAAATGAATAAACTACAAACTATGAAAAATCCTACCCCAATGTGAAGGAGATTAGAACCTCAGACCTTTCTTTTGTAACGCTCCAAGAGCAATTGCCAGTTGAACCAACTAAACTACTGTTTTCACTTTTAAATCAAACGTATAAACTATTGAAATTAGTAATGAAACATATCCTAATATTGAACATAGAGGCTAGCTGGGAAAGATAAACAGTAACCTTAGCTAGTCCGAGATGATCCAAAATGGCGAGGAGATCATCTACCATGTCCTGAAAAGAGGTTTTTTCAGGTTCAGCAGGTGGGTCGGAGAGGCCGTACCCTCTGCAATCAGGAGCAATGGCCCTGAAGCCAGCAGTGGCCACACCCACCATCTGATGCCGCCACGAGTACCATATCTCAGGGAATCCATGCAAGAACACCACCACATGTGCATCTGCATGAATGTTAATTTGATTAAGAATTGTGTGTGTGTGTGTATGTATATATATATTGTTAGGTAGCGTCAGCCTGGGTGCATGATAAAGTGATGACTGAAAAACCTGCTCCGGCCTCGGCGATGTGAAGGTTCAGGCCTTGTACTTTGATGAACTTGTGCTCAATTTGATCCATTTTTCCGCAAGCAGTTAATGTTTCTGTGTTTTTAGCTACCCGGTCTCTTCTATGAAGGCAAAGAGCGGTGAGTGAGTGAGAGTATCTTTTCACAAGTCGATAATGCGACTGTCTTCGGCTTTTCAGTCATCAGGACAATTTTTCTATATCTTTTATTTTGACTGAACTTAGGATGGCAATTTGAGGGCCGGGAAGGCCCAAGTTATTAACAGCAGATCCAAGTCCGTCTATATTTAGATAGGCCAGGCTTGAGCCTAAAGTTCATCGGTCCAGGCCGGGTCTGGGCTCAGACAATTTTTTTAAATAAAATTTTAATAGAATTTAAAATAAATAAAAATAAAAAACACTTAAATTAAATATGATTAATTGATTATACAATATATAATAGACTAATAGTTAAATACACAAAATATAAAATATAAAATTTATAAAATATAATGCCCATAATATATAAAAATAAAATTGTTTACTTATAAAATATATTTTTATCATGAGTCTATATCCAAACTCATTAATTGTAGGTTTTTAAATTTTCAACACATGACTAGCTCATTCACTGTGGGCTGGGTCTAAAGTCTGCGAGCCTAAACAAGCCCTTTATGGGCCGGGCCAAGCCTAGACTTTTTTGTCATCTCTAACTAAACTATTTGAAATTTTATTAATTTTTAACAATAGAGGTATTTTATTTAAGTATGGTAACGTGCGGTTTTCGTAATACCCACATCCTAGATTGATTCAATCTTTAATGATGCATGAGTTAATGAAAAGAAAATTCTCTAAATTTATACTTTAAGTTATATTGATCAAAAATTTTTCGTTTAGTTTTTATATTTTGATTTAAGTGTTCGTTTAATCCTTAAATTTTTAAAAATATCTTAAAACACCCTTCCAATTAAATATGTTATATTTTTACAACGATATCCTTCCAAAAATATCCTTAATATCAATTAATTTTTCTATAGAATATTTAATTAGCAATTGACTAATAATTATTTATTAGTAAATTAACTAATAAGTATCAATGTAAGAACTAGTATTTTTATACATGTGCAACAATCTTACTAATAACTATTCATAAATAAATTAATATCAATCAATTGAAAGTAATGTTTTATATTCTTATAACAATCCCACTAATAATTATTTTTATAAAAAAATTAATTTACCAGATTGATCTTAAAAGTAAAATAATAATATAAAAGTTGTATAATTTTTTATATTACTTTTAAGGTAAATTTAATAAATTATAATTTTTTTTCCTTTTTGTTAACATTTCCAATAATTTTATTATAAGGGTATTATTATAAATGAAAAGAAAACATAAGAGTAGGAATTTAACATGTTTAACAATATGAGCGTCTTGAGATATTCTTGAAATATAAAAACTAAACGGACACTTAACTCAAGATATAGTAACTAAACAAATATTTTTCTTATATTTAATAAGAAAATATATAGATTCGTGCTATATAATTAGAGAGTCAGTTTGCTATAATGTTGATACCAAAATATACATGTCACATTCTGGTCTCTACATTTTTTTTAGTCAATTTCTAGCGTAGTCTTGAATGTTAGGGGAGTCTTATTTTGTTGGCAAGCTGAAAAAACGAAAACCATATTATAGCCATTTTATTCTATACTCATTTCAATTATTGGTCACGTCTTTAACAAAAAAACTATTGCTTTGACAAACAGAAAATACAACAGTATTAAATAGGATTAAATAAGATTTAATCAAATCGAGTTGAATTAGATATTTTTGAATGAATAGGACATAAATTTGAATATTTTTTTTTTTGCAAATTCGATTTAAATTTTATTTCACTTTTATTAGAATTATTATTTTTAATAAATAAGCCATTTACAACTAGTCTTCTTCTACTTTCTTCTATTTCTTTTTTATTTAACAACAAGAAGAAATAAATTAATGTAGCAAGACTTTTGGTATCAACGGTGGTCACATCACATTCGAATACGATTGTTTGGAATAAGGTTGGTATACGAATTAATTACTAAACAATATGTTTCTAATCGCGTTTATCTGGCATATATGAATGTGTGTGTGTGTATATATATATATATTAAATTGACGGTCGATATCGTGATTTAAGTATGTAGATTATTTAAATTAATTTAAAACATTATCGGCATGGGAATTAAATTTGAAAAGTCAACAAATTGTTACAAAATGTATCCTCGTTGGATTTGGATCCAAACAGGTCCCGACTCTTTATTATTTTCTGCCAATCATGCATATATAATAATATAAGATTAAGATTTAATTAATTTTATATTTTTAATCAATAACTATTAATTATTTCTTTTTAAGAAGCTAGCAAAAGAGTGAACTTATCCGCCGAATTTGATTGGCGACAACCCAAATTCCAATGGCAGTTTATAATGAGTTTTGCTCGGTTGGTTCGTACATCCGCAAGAACTTTTTATATTGTTGTTAAAATGAACAAAAGTTTGTGCAAGCATCTAGTTGAGACTGCATTTTCAGATTCATAATTCTAATGCTTCCATTTTAAAAAATGAGTTGGGGTGAATTTATATTAAAACATCAACAATAGACGACTTTAATAAAACTATCATTTATTTCTTGTTTTAATCTTTTTTCAGTTAAACCTAAAAAGAGGTAAAATATGTTTTTAATTGATTCTTTTATTTATAGCGTGGTATATGGATACTGATTTCTTTTTTAAATGGTTTTACTTTGATTATTTTGCTTTTCTCCTATTTTTTTTTCCTTGCGTTGAACATAATTTTATTTTTGCATGAAATGAAATAACAGAAATTGAGAAGTTTTATTTATGGATATTGTTAAGTTACAATTTATGTAACTTACAGTCCATACAAAACTCATGTGAATCTCATTATCTGTTCATTATTGTTTGTATGTTTTAAATGGACTGTAAGTTACAACCGACTGTAACTTAACATTTTTATTTATTTATTAGAATGAAATGAAATCCATTTAAGTTATAACAAAACTAAGAAGTAATTGATTACCACCAAGAAAAGTTTACGTGAAGATTATGGTCATGAGATCATCCTCTTTGAAAAGTCAAGAACTATTTCAATAAGTTAAATGCTACCTCCAATAAAAAGATTCTCACAATTTAGAGATAAAATATGCAAGACATCAATTGTGTCCTCTATCAATTTCAAGGTCAATAATCCCCATCAATCCCTCTCCATGAATGAATTAATATAAGAGAATTTTGTACCAGAAACTAATTAAGAGATTAAGAAAGCATTGAAGAGGGGACACTTGAATGTTCGTAATGACGTTCCAATAATCGATGTGTTTTTACAAACAAGTCATTTTATTTTAGTATGATGGCATATCAGTATAAGAAGTTTTAAGTAGAGAATCATCGAGATAATTCCTAAGTTAGATTATTTGTAATTTATAATTCACTTAAAATTAATTTCTCATAATTTTTTTTAATTATTTACCAACCAACCATTGAATTATAAAAAAATTAAATATTTTGTAATTCCAGAAGGGTCAACAACTAACTACAATAATTTATACAGATATAGGAGGATTAAAAGTTATTTGGGTTCCACCTTGCAAGTCACAAGTCACACGACATCTATCAGTAAAGTTATTTGAGTTACAACTTATAAACCCATAAATGAAACTTACTTAACTGCACTTTCTTGTTCTCTCTCTACTCAGGACTCAATAATGAAAGGAGAAAAGTGAACTAAACTATAAGTACATAAACCCCCACTTGCTTTCACATTTTTGGTTCCCAAAGTCCGAACAAATATAAAAAGAATTCAATCTTTTTCATGTTTTGCCGCGTCCTCCAATCCATTAAAATCTTCTCCCTTCTCCCATTAAGTCTCTGCAAATTTTAAGCTTCTCATTAATTACACTACCAGGTGCGAATAACCAAACCAAACTTTCAAAGACCCCAAAACAAACTTTTGCTTCTTTTTTATGCAACAAAGAAACGCATAATAATGTATCAAATTAACAAACTTTATCAAAATTTTCTCTACTTTCTTCACTATTTGCAAAACCTCAAAAGATCTTTCTTCGCTTTTCTCTTTTGCTTGCCCACTTCACTTCTCGCTCTTCTTCTTATCCTCCTCTTAGTTTATAATGGCTCGTTTGTCTTTTATATCCACATCCCTTCTTTTCCCGCCAGAATCTCCCCGGTACTCGCCAAATTCCCGCCGGAAAAAGTAGCCGCAGAGTCACTTCCAAAGTTCGCTTCTTCGGCTTTGTATGCATTGAGAGAAGAGAATCCACCTGTGATTCCAAAAACCCATTTGCCTCCATATCAAAAACAGAACTTTTCACTGGTGCCCATGAACAGTTATTTGGCTTCTAGGCCCAAAAAGGTGCGTAACAGGAGAGTCAAGTTCAAGATTCCTCGTTTGGGAGCTAAATCAAGGAGATTTTCCGCTATAGTTAAGGGCTTTTTTCAGAATTCTTCGTGTAAGATAAAGTTTTTTATGACTTGGATTTCTTCACTTGAGTCATTTGGTGGTCGAGAATTTCTTGCTTTAGAAAGTTTGTATAAGTCACATCCAAATGCTTGTTTGGTTATGGTGTCAAATTCATTGGATTCAAGAAAAGGAAGACTTATTTTTAAGCAATTTTTGGATAGCGGTTTTAAAGTGATTGCAGTTAAGCCTGATTATGATTATATTTTCAAGAATACTTATGCACAAGAGTGGTTTAATAGATTGAAGAAAGGGAATGTTGATCCTGGGTTAATTTCTTTGGGACAAAACTTGTCAAATTTACTTAGGCTTGCTTTGTTATACAAGTTTGGTGGTATATATTTAGACACAGATGTTATAGTTTTGAAGAATTTATCAAACTTGAGAAATACAATCGGAGCTCAAACGGTGGATTCTGAAACAAAGAATTGGACCAGGTTGAATAATGCTGTGTTGATTTTTGATAAGAATCATCCGTTGCTGCACAAGTTCATACAAGAATTTACACTCACATTTGATGGCAACAAGTGGGGTCACAATGGTCCTTATTTAGTGTCAAGAGTTGTTGCTAGAGTGAACGGGAGACCTGGATTCAACTTCACCGTGCTGCCACCTTCTGCATTTTATCCGGTTGATTGGAGAAGAGTTCGAAGTTTTTTCCTGGGGCCTAGAAATGAGCAGCATTCAAAATTGTTGCATAAGAAGCTCGAGCTTATTAACAGGCAAAGTTTCACTGTGCATTTGTGGAACAGACAAAGTAAATTGCTAAAGTTGAAGATGGGAGCATTGTCAATCATTTAATTTTGGCCTCTTGTATCTTCTGCAATTCTTCACTGTCAACTTTGTGAGTACAGTACAAGTAGGACAATTTGTAATTGTCTCCTGTTCACATAACTTGTGATTATTTAGAATAAATTTTATTTTTCTTCTCTTTTCTTATCTGTTGGAGTGTTTATCATCATCCTTTGTTTTTCACAGATTCAGATTTGCTGTATGTAAATGGCTTATAGTTGTAAGAAGACTACTGATTCAAAATAATTCAATCATTTTTTCCCCCTTTTGTGTATGCTATCTAGTTAATATCGATTGATCAACGTATACTTACAAGTGGTTATGAACATGTAATGGAAAATAATGCCATAATATGAGCTTTTAATTAATTGCTTGAGCATTAAAAAATTGATTTGATTCTTGCTAACTTAACTTTAGTGAGAAACAACTTAATGAGCATTTGATTCTTAAGTTCTGGAAATTATAGAATGGCTGCTAACCAGGAACATAAGGAAAGAAGTTATCTTTAGAGGCCATTTCACAATTAATAAATAAACAAGTAATGAAAGTGATATTTCAACTCCCAATCAATACGGGCACCTACCCTTTGGCATTATCTCCACGCCCATCATACGTTTAAGTTAAGCTTTTTCCTTGCATCCTCAACGTCAATATAAGAGTTTGGAAATTTTCAACGATACTCGGTCAGCAATAACAAAGCAACATGAATGGTTAAATTAATAAGCCTACTAATCGATTATATCTGATCTAGTATTCTACGCTTGACGTATGATTCTTAGATCTTAAGATCAGGTATTAATTATGTGATTCATGAATAGAAGATTCAGTACCTATTCTGTCATTAGGTCTTTAAGTTATATTTAATGAAAACGTCAATTAAAAAAAAAAAAAAGTTTTCGTATAGTCATCACCTAGCATGATCGAGGAAGAAACACAAACATATTCTGTGTTTAAGTCAATGAATAATTAAATATTGCCCATCTTCTTAGTATGGTTAGTTGTGTCATATCTGTGGACTAATACCAGCTTACATGTTTCATAAATTATTATTATTATTATTATTTTACGATTACCTGTGAATTTGATATTATGATGGGGTTTCCCGGAAAAATACGATGGGGTTTTCCAGAAAATTTATTGGCTTATCACATGCAGATTTGGTGACGTATCTACTGTCATTTGGTCTTGGATAGTTAAACCACAAACTTCTCGCTGATTGTCCAGAGCATCATGAATTGATGATCAGCCATGGGCGTGACAATTGGCAGGGCTTGACAGGAGCAAGACAAAATGTGTACATTTGATGTAAATTAGAAGGGTAAACAGTAAATCAAAGTTTAATGAAAGGACTAAGACCCTTCAATTTCATCATGGTCAGGACTTCTCTTCTTTCTTTTGTCTGTAAATTAGTAGACGTTCAACCTTAGCATTAGCAAAGATTTAAGGGAGAAAAAAGAATAAAATCTGATGATGAGATCATTTGGACTGTCAAAGGCAAAAGCCTGACATTTCATTAATGCCTTCATTTAATTTCCTCCTGAACCCATCTTCAAATTCTATTTCTTATGGGTTTACAGAGTGCAATCCACGTTCGTTACTGTTGTGGTGCACATGGCTTCATATTTTCTTCAGCATTCACTCTTGCAATTTAACATTGTTTAGATAAAAACTTGGGATGAATAGGGTGGGTTAATTTGTGGTGTGTAAAACAAAGATGCTGCTTCTTAGCTACCTTTAAGTTGTGGACCAAAGTACATTTATTCTGAAGCAGAGTACTTTACGGACTGTTATTTTCTTTGTATTATTCTGATCTCCAGCCATGTGATTTTTATGTTCTTCCCCTTTAGTCATGCTCCCTTTAGCCAATTATTCACATTTGGAAGGGAAGGAACAATAATATTAATTTCCAGAGTTAAAAGTTAACTGGTCCTAATATTATTGGGCTAGTAGCTCAATAGTGGGCCGGTGCTCACAATAATATTGAGATATTAATTAAGGGGCTTTTACCCGTTCACAATGGAAATGTTACTGATGATGTCAATAAAACAAGATATGTTTACATGTTAGTCTTAGTAGACATCTTGATTGTACTTTAAATCTACTTATCTAAAATCCCAATGGACCTCCCAGATTGTAATATATACTTATAAAATTAAAAAAAAAAAAAAAGTTGACTGGTCTTTATATTTATAGTTAGTTACCATTTAGATGAATGTGTTGGATGTCAAAGATTTTAGGCTGCGGCAATAGTAAAAGAAGAATTTGGAGGCGAACAGATGAGTACTCATTGAAGTAAATGTCAGTCATACGTGCCAAATTTGGAATAGACAGAAATTTCTTTTCCATTTTTTCAGCTTGTTGCCGTACAAACACGTGCCAAATGCCAATGTTCCAAGTTCTCACACAGCTAGTTTCAGTAAAGGGATGAGACGAATTGTACATATATCAATTACTTTGTGCTATAAATGCAATCTGCGTGAGATACAAACGAGTTACAAAAATAATGGCATAAAATACAACACTGAAAGTCCAGATGACAATTTTTTCCAGAAGTTTTTTTTCTTTCGCAATTCTATAAATTGTACCGGTGGCAGCAATGGTCTATGAAGGAATACTTTAAAAATGAAATCCCTTTGAGCTTGAGTATAAGTCTCCAGTGATGACAAGTTTAAGAAATGAAAGCACTCCTCTAGCCTGTTATATGAATTTTAATTTCCTTTTTTCGTTTGGCAATCAAGAATGCCCCCACGGCCCCACTATCGATTTTGCACAAGACGCTCAGTATCTCCCAATTCCACCTCACCTACTGGCCATTCCCTCTCATCTTGAAAGAGCATTTCTATTTGTTCCAAGGATTTTCCCTTGGTTTCTGGGACACATTTATAGACAAAAGCAACGGAGAGAGCTGAAATCAGTGAAAACACAAAGAAAGTTCCTCCCACGGTGATTGCACGAGACACAGAGAGGAATGACATAGCGATTGCACCACTACTGACCCTACTCCCCACTGCTCCAAGAGCTGAAGCTTGAGCTCGCAATCTTAGAGGGAAGATTTCAGATGACAAAACCCAACAAACAGGGCCAATTCCTACAGAGAAGAAAGCTACATTGCCACAAACTGATAAGATTGCCAATGCAATCCCTAGTTGTCCATTCCCCAAAAATGTTAGAGAAAGGCTTAGACTAATCAAGCAAATGGTCATGCCGATCGTGCTCACATAAAGCAAAGGTTTCCTACCCACTTTATCGATAAGAATTATAGCTATTAATATGAAAATTGTTTTGGTAAACCCAACAGCAACGGTTGCCGCAAGAAGCTCATTATTGCCTTTGATGCCAGCTCCTTTAAAAATAGTGGGGCTATAATAGACAGTTGCATCAATACCTGTAATCTGCTGGAAGCATTGGATTCCACAACCTGTAATCAGCATTCGTCTAACAGCAGGTGAAGGATTTATGATTTCACGCCACACAGCTTTTTCTTCATTTTTCTCAGCATTATCACTCCCAGCAGCTACTTGTATTTCTGCCAACCTTTCCTCCACTTCTTTAACACTCTCATTCGTTTTTGAAAGTACTAGTCTTGCTTCATCAATCCTGCCTTGCATCACCAACCACCTTGGAGATTCAGGGATCACAAAAAGGGCCAACGCAATAAAAACCGATGGAAGGATTCCCACACCAAGCATGACCCGCCAGTTTATATGAGCCGGCAGTCTTGAAAAGGCATAGTTTGAGATATATCCTAGTAGAATTCCTAGATTTATAAAGATCTCAGGAAAGGAAGTGAGTGACCCTCGAGCAACGGAGGGCGATATCTCAGCTATGTATAGAGGTGCAATCATAACCCCAAAGCCAATCCCGACACCAGCCAAAAGTCTGCCAATAATTAGCACAGCAAAAGAAGGAGCAAGAGTCATAATAGCAGCACCTGCCTGAAAAACAATGGCCGCAAGGGCTATTGTCCATTTTCTACCGAGGACATCTGATGTTTTGCCCCCAGCTAAACTACCGAAAAGTGAAATTATGCTCAAAATTCCAACAAGAACTTCTTGTTGTACCTCTGTTATCTTCAGATCCTCCTTAATGAATATAATTGCTCCACTCATTACACCAACATCTGCAGAGTAATTGGGACACATGGTAAATTATGAATCCAGCCAAACAATGAGCGGCGAAGAGAATGCAAAGTGTGTAAAATCTAAATCCATCTAAAAGAAAAAAAGTACATTGAGGAATTAATTTTTCCACATTTTGTGCTGCAAGATGATTTTGGATTTTTGTTAATGAAGTAGGTTAAGCTGGCCATTTTTCACTCTTTTTAAGTGGGATCTCCTCACTCAAAGGGTACATTTGGATAGCAGCAAAAAATATATCTTCACAATCATAATGTACTAAAAATAGATTATAGATACATAAAGCACATCTAATGTTTAATGGAAATATTGTGACAAGTACTCTCATAAAAGAAATATTACAGCGTATACACACCAACTACCCTTGTTAATTCAGTACTAATATTACACCAAAAGATGAAAAAAATGAACATTCCAATAATTAGGTCAATTTCAGTCAACGCAAAAACATCTTGCAAGCCCAAAACTCATATTAAATCTAGAAAAGAACAGTTTTAAAAAGAGAGAGGCATAGAGGAAATACCGTAGCCAAGGAGCACTGAATTAAGAGAAGCAAAGAACGCACAGGCAATCACATATTTCCTTGTGCTACCACTCTTATCAAAACCCTCTTCTTGTTCTGGACTTTGAGTCAACGAATTGTCTTCCTCGTTACCAGCTGCATCCATTCTCCTGTACTTGTTCCCATTCTCCTGCGCACCCATCTCTTTCTTTCCAAATTATCCACGTATGTTCATAAACTCAAAATGCTTACATACGTAACCCGCTTCTTTCTGTTTGTTCAAGAAGAAGAAGAGAGACAGGAACTGTGCGATCCGGCAAAGTTTTGTGTTTTTTTTTTTTCTGTTGCTTGAAAAAAAAAATTAAAAAAAGGGATTGTGGGCCCATGACAACTAATATTTGTCCAGTTGTGTATTCTCATTCTCCTGTGAACGAGGAACACGTGTCGATTGCGACACTATTAAGGAAAGTTGCCGAACGGTGACTTGGGAACAGATCTCTGGAGAATGAGTCTCTGCCGTTCGATGTTGACTTTGATTTTGATTATTAGTCTTTTAGAGCGTTTTTGACCAAGCGAGATGGGATCCTAAATTCCTTAACTTTGGTAATTGTCTAGGGATTGCGTGTCTGTGTCGGCTAGGTTTCATTTCATCCGCTCCGCTATGTCATACGAGTTTAAACGATCGTGACCGTTGGTTTTGTATCATATCTGGGGCCTCAGTTCAGATATTTTTGCAGTTAAATGTGATCGAAGTTAGTAAGTTAATACCATTTATAAGTTGTTTACACTTTAAATAGAATTTTTGTCATTCTTTTAATAAGAAAAGTAAACAAGAAAAGTATGATTGACATACGAGCTACAGGAACAATCATTTGACAGTTTCACAATTTTCAGATTTTATTCAATTTTAAAATTTAATGATTCTAATGGACAGGATTTGATTTGCGTAAATTATATTGAGTTGGTTATTGATGATGAATTCTTTAAGCGCATTGAATCATGTTAAAATTTTCAAAAACTGACTAAACATGAATAACAGTTATGTCTCTTTTTCAGTTATATACATTTTGGACCAGAGAAACATATTTCTTTACGTTGTTTACACACAGCAGTATAAAGGTAAAGATTGGGATTATTGGCACCCCTTTAAAGTTCTAATGAAACTCCTCTTCTAAAAAAACCTCATTAATTAATTAGAAGAATTCATAATTTATAAGAATATATATGTTTTTCCAAAATTATCCCTAATTCAATCTTTTTCCATCTTCTTTTTTTATGAAAGATGTCTTTTTCAAAAAAGAAAAAAGTAATGCTGCATTAACAGAAAAATATTACGAGAGAGAACTATAAATTGCAGAAGTTCATTCCTTAACTAAATACACAACTAGCTATCATTTCAAACACCCCAAATTTCTTATCAACCTTTTCCTTAACAAAAGCAATGAGATTAAGTATGTTTCCAGGAGTCGAGTCACCGACATCTACCGAGAAGTTGGCATGAACATTTGAAATCTACTCTAAAGTCTTAATGAAATTGAGTATAGATTGAAAAGATAACTCCGTATAGGTTGAAAAGATGACTCCCTAATTGGCTGGAGCATCCCCTTAGGGAAAATTTAGTTTTCTTATAATTTTCTTTTTATTTTTTTGATGAATTGTTAATTAAAAAAAAAGAATTTGTTCCCAAAGAGAAAGAATCGACTTACTGGAATTGATATAGCGGCAATTTTGAAAGAATATAGATATGCTTATAAATAATGAATTCTTTCCATTAGTAATGGGATTCGTTAGAAGAGGGGTTTTATCAGGACATTAGAAGGGTGCCAATCGTCCAACTCAAAGGTAAAATGTAAAAAAATTGCATAGACAAATATTGGGCTTAAATCAAGGCCCGTAAAATAGTTGTTGGGCTGGATCTTTACCTGATACCCGGCATATCTATCGGTGAGCAACAATTTACTCGCATCCGGATCCGATTGCCAATCCGCAGGAGTTTCTCCGGATTCGGATATGATTTTTCTATTTAAACCACGCACCCGCAGTGTTCTCATCCCATTTGATTTTAATATATAACTTCAGATTGCCACATATCCCCGTGCATCCCCAAATTATCGACAAAAATATGACAGCAGACACTCTCATACAACAAAACGGCCTCTTTGTACCGGACGGAGATCTGATCTCCAAAAACCCCAACTCTATCTCTGTTACCACCAATAAAGAGACTGAACGTCGCCGTCGCAGGCGCAAACAGAAGAAAAACAAGAAGGCTTCGCAGCAGGCGACGCTGACGGACTCCAATAACGACGCCGACAATGAAACTGAAGATGAGGATTCTCAATCACAGGTGCAGCTAGATTCTTAGGGTTATAGTTTTATTTTTGCTTTCTTTCTTTCAGATAAGATAGTTGTATGTATTGATATAGGGAGACATTAGGGTTTTAGGAGTAATAATTATGTGTTTAAGTTGCAAGCTAGAGCCTGCATCGTTTCTAATACGACCTAGAATTGTACCAATACTTTAAATCTGCAATTTCTGTAATATTTTCTTTGTTGAAATTAATTTGTAGGTTGCTGAAAAGGTCACAGTTGAGTATGTACCAGAGAAAGCGGATTTAGATGATGGTCTGGATGATGAATTTAGAAAGATTTTCGAGAAGTTTAGTTTTCATGACGCTGCTGGTTCTGAGGTAAGTGGGAGAAGTTTGGTTGACCGTTTGGATTGTTTAATCTTCTTTTTCTTTTCCAGTGAATCATCCGGGGCTTATTTTCTGGTTTGTTTCCAGGACAATGATAAAGGGGATGAGTCTGCCCAGAATGCAGAATCAAAGAAGAAGGCTGATTCAGATACAGAAGATGAAGAGCAGGACAGCCAACCTAAAGAGAAAGGCCTTTCAAATAAGAAAAAGAAGGTTTTGCTCTTTCATTCACGTGTTACTTTTTGTTGAAATGTTGATGTAATTGTTGTTGTTTCTTATAGCCTTCGTTGGCACGAGTTTGATAGAATACATTTTGTTTTTCCAGCTTCAGCGAAGGATGAAGATTGCAGAACTGAAACAGATCTGCTCAAGGCCTGATGTTGTTGAGGTATTGATGAATGCATGTGTTCTACATAGTTTGGTTTTGGCCTGTATGTGGCTTTTCCCCATTTTTGGTATTCTAGAATGGTTTATTCATAATTATCTTAGTAATTTATGTTCTCATTAATTTTAATATTTCTCAGTGAGTTTTGTACAAAGATATGTTGGCATTAATTGATGTGCTTTCCTTTTCTAATTTTTCAAAACTGGGGAGCCTCTGTTGCATGTTTTGTTTTGAGATGGGGCTATTTGGCGACAATTATTTTCGGCTGCTTATCTTTTCTGGGATTTTTTTATTAAGTGATAGATGCTTATTACTCATAGTGTAGATTAATCTATTTTTTAAAAAAAAAAAGAAAAAGAAAATTGAAGCAGAAGCAGAAGATGTATAAGGAATCTTATATGGTGTCAATATGATTACTGGAGAATTTTCATATTTTTGGTTTATACTCTTATCCTCACTTGTTATTCTGAACACATGCCTTTTACTTTTCAGTGCCATTTTCTGCAAATTGATCCATCTATTTGTGGTTATTCAGGTGTGGGACGCAACTGCGTCAGACCCTAAGTTACTGGTCTTTTTGAAAGCTTATCGAAACACTGTTCCTGTACCAAGGCATTGGTGCCAGAAACGAAAATTCTTGCAGGTTAGTAATTTCTGCTGGCATTGAATAATATATTACATTATGCATGCATTCTTGATGAAAATAATCAATATGAGGGATATAGGGCTGAGGGTGAGGAAAAGATCAAGTCAATAAGGTTTCCCTTATATGTATATATGTGGTTCTTGCAGGGTAGCGGCTGTGTCAACCATGGAGCCTGGACTTGTATGTGTTTTGCAAAGAGGACCCTTTGATGATTTCTCTTTAAATATATTTACTAGTGTGGGTTGGGATATATATCTGTGTCTGCTGATAATGGGAAAGGTTCTTATAGAATGGCATACTTTTGCATGCTAGTTGTAGGGTTTTTTTTTTTTTTCCTTTGTGGAGGTTCTAATTAATCTGCTTTGAATTTCAGATGCCTTTCCATTGTGCTTAATGCTCGGGCTAGATTCATCTATGATTTTAATATTTTTGAAGTGATTAAGTTTGGTCAATCATTGTTAGAATATTTTATATGTAGTTTTCTTGTACCTCATCGGGTTTTGGATTTTTTGTTTGTTTTATTTGCAGGGAAAGCGGGGAATCGAGAAGCAGCCGTTTCAGCTTCCAGATTTCATTGCTGCAACAGGAATTGAGAAAATTAGACAGGTTATTACAATTTCTAGATTTGCATTGTGTGAAAGTTGTTTTACTTTGGGTTAAGCTTTTTCTTTCCATCTGCTGCTTTTGTATAATGCATATTTCTTTAAGAGTTGGGTAAACTTTACCTTTTTTATGGCTGTTGTATGTTCTCCATAATTGCAAATGTAATTTGCTAGTCATGCAGTGTTGTTTTATGAACAGTTACAAGGGAACACTGAGCTTGTTAAGCTCTGTTTTCTCATTCTTTTTGTATTTGGAATTCTCATCTTTGGGACCTTGGATCCTTGATACCAGTCCATGTAGTTAGGTCCAATTTTGTAGGTTAGAGAAACTTGGACAGCCATATTTGAGCTCTAGTGGTCGTTCACCTTTTTCTCATAGGTACAATATTTGGCTTTTGTGCTGGTGCTAGGTGCTGCTTGTTTTCACTCTTTGTTCAATGATTGACGCTGTTTTTAATTGGGTTCACAAAAATAAGTATTCTAGAGTTGTCAATTCCTTTTGGTCATATATGCTTTTGCTTGTCTTGTGCTTGCCACTAGTTACTCATTTCAACTTTTCATATGCAGGCTTATATTGAGAAGGAGGATAGCAAGAAGTTAAAACAAAAGCAGCGGGAGCGCATGCAACCAAAGATGGGGAAAATGGATATAGACTATCAGGTTTGTACTGTTCCTTGATTTGTTTTTAGGACTCTGTTTCCGGTATATGCTTCCTCTCCAAAGAATGATTTATGCGCCGTGGATTCCCTTCATTGCACATTTATAATGAGGTTATATATTCTCTTTGTTAGGTTCTCCATGATGCTTTTTTCAAATACCAGACGAAACCAAAGTTAACAAGTCACGGTGATCTTTACCACGAAGGGAAAGAATTTGAGGTACGATTGATGATTGATTTATATGTAACCTGCTCATTTACATGCTTGTTTTTCATAAATATGTAACTATATTCTGTGCTGCCTGCTGGAAATAAAGAAGCAATTATGTCTGATGTGTTTTTTAGTCTACCATCCAATACATGATATGGTTTATTAATACAATTTAGCTCTGGTCATTATTAGTTCATGAAAATACTGAATGCATCCCATAATATGATTGTGTTTGCGCCCCTTCAAATAATAAAGCTTTTTCCAGATTATAAGATGAGTTTGGTTTGTCGTGCTGTGAAATGAGGCATGGTGGGAGACAAATGCCTGTTCTGATATAGATGCCTTTTCCTAGATTATTTGATAATTTTTATTCTTCTTGCCGGGACATAATCCATGGAGTGGGATACATGCGTATTCTTCAATAAGATGCAAAGTTGCATATTGTTTACATTTTTGTTCTGCTTGGCTTGCAGGTAAAGCTAAGGGAGATGAAGCCAGGCATACTGTCACACGACTTAAAAGAAGCTCTTGGTATGCCAGATGGTGCTCCTCCACCATGGCTAATAAATATGCAGGTGAGTTTAGCTAATTTCATGCACTTAGTTTATGTCATCTGTTCTCTAACTATGAATTTTTCTTCAGAGATATGGTCCTCCACCGTCATACCCCCATCTCAAGATCCCTGGATTGAATGCTCCTATTCCCCCCGGAGCAAGCTTTGGTTATCATCCTGGTGGCTGGGGCAAGCCTCCTGTTGATGAAGTATATATTTTGAATTTCCTGTTTTGTAAAAAAACCACCATCAATCCTCTTGCTTGAAATTATTTGTCTGTGGCTGCCTTTTTGGAGTTATTCTTGGTGGGCTAACATTTCTTTTTATGTTATAAATAGTATGGGCGGCCTCTATATGGAGATGTTTTTGGCATTCATCAACAAGAACAGCCTAACTATGAGGTAATTTGCTTGCTAGTTTTTCCTCTTTTATATGCATAAACTCAGTCCACTGGTATTGCAATAAGTAGTTCTTGTGCATGTGTCATATTATGATGGGTACAAAATCAATAGCCCTATCTAAACACCATCTTCTCACTGGTTGCCATAAAACCAATTTTATGGGGAGGCAGGTCCTTATAGAGATCTGCGGCTATAAAGGTTTAATGGTGCATGAAGACTGGGACTCAATTTTGATACTTTGTGTTATTTAATAAAATAAAGATGTGTGAAACATTTAATCATAATTGACACCACATTTTGTAATAAATAATCAATTTCAGGAGGAGCCGGTTGATAAGTCAAAGCATTGGGGTGATTTGGAGGAAGAGGAAGAGGAGGAAGAGGAAGAGGAAGAGGAAGAACAAATTGAGGAAGAAGAGTTGGAGGATGGGATTCAATCAGTTGATACTCTTTCAAGGTATCTATTTTTTAACCAACTGTAACATGTTTGTGCAACATTCGTAACCTATATTTGTTGTTTGAGTTTGATGATGTTTGGATACCTTGGCTTTATTAAGCCTGGTACTATTTATACCTCACATAAGATTGTTACTGATTGAATTAATTGGTTTTGTTGGTTTATTAGTACTCCCACTGGCGTTGAAACACCTGATGTTATTGACCTTCGTAAGCAGCAGAGGAAGGAACCTGAGAGGCCTCTATACCAAGTGAGTAACATGATTTCAAAAATGTATGTTCTATGTCAACATTTCTACTTATAGATATTTATTGATTTCATGTCTTTTTCCATCTCTTTTCCTTTTCCCTGGTTAGGTTCTTGAGGAAAAAGAGGAGAGGATTGCTCCTGGGACATTACTTGGAACAACACACACGTATGTGATTTACCTGATTTTAGAAATTCATTTTTATTCTCATTAGCTATAGTAGGAAAGTTTAATCTAAAACTTGTTTTTGGTTTACAGTTATGTGGTCAACACCGGCACACAAGACAAAGCAGGAGCTAAAAGGGTAAGAATGAAGTGTTTGTTGTATTCCTTCGATACAAAACTTAGTGGAATATGAAACAAAATCAACTCTCAGGTCCTTGTGAAACAATTCCATCAACAGTTACAAACTAGGAGAACGGTCCCAGTGTTGGACTTAAAAATCAATAATTTGTGTTCTCAAGAATCATAGGAGGCATTTTTGCAGTCATCACGGAATACTGGGGAATAGAAATAGTCATATTTAAAAATCAATAATTTGTGTTGTCAAGTAACATCTGGGGCATTTGCAGTCATTGTGGAAAACTGGGGAATAGAAACAGCCATATCTCATTTCCCTCACGATTAATATTCAATGTTTATACCTTATTTTGGGTCCAATATACCTTTGGAACAAACACAATTCCAAATTAGTAGTTTTGGCAACTAACCACATTTTTTTCTGTCATCTGTCTCAAACTCAGCCTCCGTACATGCTTATGTTATTGATTGCATGGTATAATCCAGAAATGTAGATTAATTTATCATTATTATTACTTCTATACTTTTTTCTGGAATTATTCCTATTGCTGCTATCATAATCATTGATGGATCAAATTCTTTATATGTTTTTTTGACAGGTTGATCTGCTTAGAGGCCAGAAGACGGATAGAGTTGATGTTACCTTGCAGCCGGAAGAGCTTGAAGTTATGGACAATGTACTGCCTGCAAAGTAAGTCAAACAATTGTTAACACGAAATGTTATAATTGTTGTATTAGCGGTGCTACAATAAAAATCATTCCTGACCTTGGCCATTCCACAGATATGAGGAAGCAAGAGAGGAGGAGAAGCTGCGGAGTCAGCGTGAGGATTTCAGTGACATGGTTGCAGAGGTGTGTTTTAATTTTCTTTTGGCATCACATAATGGGAAATTTAGAGAATCCTTGATTCATGTTTTAGATTAGCCATGTTCGTGATACCATTCCAAATTTGATTTGATTCTATTTGGACTGGTTAATAATGATTTGAATTTTGCAGAATGAGAAGAAGAGGAAGCGTAAGATGCAGGAGAAGGATGGAAAGTCAAAGAAGAAGGATTTCAAATTTTAGACAGCTGACAATTGTGTTACTGATGCTAGGAAATGCCAACCGTCTGTCTGTGTTAGGGTTGAAGCAGAAGACATCGTCAACGTGCAGCGCAAGTTTTGTTTTCATCTGAGCTCACTTGTTATCAAAAATGAGTAATTGCTAATATCTTGAAAAAAAAAACAAATTTGTGTTAAAAATTGTCTTGATTCATCTACCAGTTAACATAGTTTTGCTATGTGATTTGGGATATATGTACCAGTTGTGATAGCCAGAGGTTACCGGTTAGCATAGTTTGGCCATGTGATTTTAGATTAGGTGTTAATACATGTTTGGCAGATTTGAGTTGCTTACAGTATTTGCTTATTTGGCTGTTGGATGTTTGCTTCATCTTGGGTTATTACGAGCAGAAACGTATTTCAAAACGAATTGGGTTTGATCTCAAACGTAGATGAAATCACGGACCCAGTTTAACAAGGGTTATGTTATTCTCAGACTGCGGTTTTCGTTTTCCGAAAATTCATTTTGCGCATGTTTCGTGCCCAAGAGAAAACGAGTTCTCATTTGTCAAACTTTTGTGAACCTTCTGCTGGAGCTCTTTAATTTTATTTGAATAGTCTTTTGGAGATGCTTTTATATTATTTAAACGTTCTTGTTTGTTTTATTAAACATATTATCAATTCTATTTTTTTTCCGCTTAAAAAAGTTATTATTTCACGGTGATTTATCGCCTTCATAGACATAATAGTTTTTATTGTAATTTATCTAAAATGCATTTATTGGTAAAAGTACTACATCTATCAATATATATAAATTAAATATGTAATAGTAAATAACTAAATTTTAAATTGTCTAGAATAAGTAGATTTGTATAAAATTAAAAATTATATAAATTTGAAACAAACAAATTCACCTATAAAAAAGTTTTCGTACAACATTTTTAATCAATTTCTTTCATCGTCTACACACTTGTTGTCTCATAAACAATTATGCACGTTCTTCATTTTTTTTTTAAAAATTTTAAAAATAAGTTATAAGACACGTTTTCCAAATTTACCAAAACCTAGTTATTATCAGTTTGGTAAAACAAATACAAAAAAAACACCATTTAAAAAAAAAATACACAAAACAAAAACACAGCGCTGCTGTCGGTTTTTGTTTCTGTTTTTGAACCATACCATGGGCTTTGGCATAGAGTATAGACTGATTCTGGTAACCTCAAAAAAATTGATAGGTGATGTAACGATACGAAGGTCTTTACTCTTTAGAGCTCTTTTATGCTTGAAGTGGATCCAATTACTTTTTTTTTTGGCGTGAAAAGAGATGCCACGCCAAAAGAGAATGACAAGTGGGGGTTGGTCACCATCACCATTAATCAAAAGTTTCGTGTAACCCGTCACCGGTAGTAAAGAAAAGAAAATGGAGATCCTTGGATTTGAAGTAAGTGTAAATCCACTTTAGTCTGTAGTTATGTCGAATGCTTGCTTACACTCAAATGATTAAATCACAAATGCTATTTGCGCCAATACGTATCGGCTTTTTAATTACTCGCCTTCAAGTCATTTATTTATATATTCATTCATGTCATGCAACGTGCCGTCGAGCTATTAATCTTTTATCTGACAGTCAATTTCTATATAACTTTTGTCATATTTGCGTCTATGATTGTGAGCGTGGCAGTACCTAAATTTTGATGGGAACGTTTAGGGCTTAATTAATAAGTAATCACAATCAACTCGATCGTGCAAGTAAAAAGGCAGCGTCGAAGAGTCGAGGGTGAAGGTTGTATTAAGTATGGGGAATGGGACCGATTAGAAGGGCCGTCAATGTCGTTGCCAAAATTGATGACACTAGTTGGGATTATTTTTCTGTTAGCATAAATCCAACTGTAATTTGTACTTTGTGTGGTTGACACTCGACACTACTCTGTTCAAGCCAAAACACATGCCGTGCTTGTATTGGATTGCTGCTTTGAGAATACTTGGTAAGGAAGATTTCTAATATTAAAAATTTATCACAAGTCAATTATTTTTTGTTTTTCTATGTATTATTTTATTATAATTAAGATCCTTTCAAAATGTATTATTTCAAAATACTGTAGACATGGAAAAGTTTTGTTTTTATCAAAATTTCAAAATGTATTATTTTATTACTTACTATTAAAGACATTAGAATATGATTAAATAAAGTCTTGACACACCCTTAAATATTCGTATACTTGAGTTCTCAAAATTATTGAACTGAAGTTAGGAAGTAATTAAACGTTAAAAGATGAGGGAAAAAAAAAAAAAAAAGGTTAGCCAAGCAACTACAGACACAATTGATTTATACCAAAATTCATGAGAACCGCACATGACTGGAATCATCTATCATCTGATCAGTCTATCATTAGCTATTCCACAGAAGCAAGAGAAAGTACTGCTATTTTCTTTCGTTCATATAGTCAAAATTATTTTTCTTTTATAAATAAGACTTTTGGCATCGAAAATTTTCGTATCCTATGTACTTCAATTTACTCTATCTTAGAAGCTACTATCTCTTTACTTCTTCACAACATAAGCAAAATAAAATTTGTTCGATTCTTCAATTTCCGACTGTTCGAATTCCCACTTTCTAAGAGAGAACTATTATATCTCGTTCATCACCCTATTAAAAATAAAGATAGATATCTCTCTCACTAATGCGTACAGAGCAGATATCCTCCAATATTATTGAAGATAAAAATTTAGGTTGTACTTTATGATTGCAATATACAAAAAAGATACCGCAAAGACACAAGCCATCATATAAATACTTCTAACTCTCAAGTACTGACAGTAATATAATTGAGAAAAAAAAAACTCTTAATTTGCGCATAGGAGGATTCAAGTTACTTCCTCTATTGATGAATGTGAGAAGAGAAATAATTTGTCACACAACTAATGAGTGATCCATCTAATTAAGTATTTACGTCAAACATCAGTAGGGACAACAATAGGATTCAGCTAAATTTGGTCCTTTCTGCCGCCCAAAGAAATAAAGTTTGGACTTCCATCAACTTGATACAGAATATAAATTATTTTGGGTTGCGTGTTCTTGTTGCACATGTGGTGCCTATACTATCAGTGCAGATAATCTGGATACAATTAGGTTGAGTGGCACATAAATTTCCACTTACCACTTTGATTTAGGAGAGTCCAAATTAATACAAAGTCAACCTCTCAATTCACAAACCTTACTTCAAAAGGATATGCATGAATCACGATTATCATTATATAGCTTACTATACTTGGCCTCAACTGCTCATGGTTGATTGCATGCGAATGCGATCGATTTGGCCAAAGAATATCTGACATGCCTCCAAATGAAGCACGGATTTAACAGACAAGCTACGCAAATATTCTCGATGAGGATATTATTCTCCACCTGCAAGTTTTATATATATATATATATATATATATGTTTAATCCAACAGATTTTGTTGCCGCTGCACAACGTGTCTGTTTGATATTATTATCAGGCAGCTGCTAGCTAATAGCTCACCCATCCATCATTAGAAAATTTACTTATGTTATTTTTAAATTCAATACAATTTAGGTCCTCTTTGTTGTTAAGGTTGGAAAGCACTAGTTGTAGCCACTTGGAAGGTTAGATAATTTGATCCATCACTTTAATTTATAATGAAAAACTTGTAATCTATTTATTATTTTTGTCAAAATTACTATTTATAAGTCATATATATTTATTTACTACACCCTATTAAATTAACTTTTATTTTATAATTACAGTTTTTTTTTTTTCCAAAACAACTATGATCACTTAAAGCCACGGCACTTTAATACTAAACAAAACTTTAATACTAAATCTATACCCCATGTATGTCCATGATCCTAGCTGCAGCCATCAATTTCACTACTATAGTGGTTCGTTCATCATATCCCATATTCCCATTATGTTAAAGACAAGTACCAACATCAGTAGTTATTGATCCCACATTAACTTCCGTTAAATTAATTTAAAATATGATGTCTTTGATTCTAAATCAAGGGGCGAGCTAATTAATTAACTTTGCTTCACAGGCAATGGTCAGCCAGCGATAGCCACCATTAAGGAGAGAATTTATATATAATTTAGTATAAAGCGTGGTAATGTGGAATGATGGCTCTTACTGGCCTTCAAGATTAGACGAACACTGGTTTAATTAATTAAACAAGTGTGAGTATGGTTTATGAATTAAGATGAAGTCATAAGTCGCTTTCTAATTAAGCTGGTCTCACAAAGACATTCTATTTTGTCTCTTTGAAAAGTGTTGAAGACGCCAATACAAGCAATTTTACCTAACCAACCGACCAACCTTATTTATAATTAATTAAATAATTTGCATTCACACAAATTCCTCAAGCATATGTAATTAATGAAGAATCTACCTGTCCATGTATCTAGTTACTACTTAAATTTGTTTAATATGCGGCAATTGATTCGATCGTGCCTCAATTACATGCACGTGGCTCTCGTGGTCCTAATTGTGGGACGGCCAACTTGAAGGAATCATTCTTCAAATTGTTATATATTTTTCAGCCATTCCTAGAAAGCTCATATATATATATCTTTCCGACTTTCCCTTTGCTGCTTGACCTGCTGTGGGACAACGTTATTCATACTTTACATGCTCAATATATAATTAGTTACTTGATTCACAATGATGATCATATGTAAGTGTATGAAAATCTTGAGCCGAAAACGTTTCTAATTCACAATACACGAATCGGAGCAATAAAATGCTGCTGCTTGTTTTACTGAAACTAAAAGATAGCTAGAGAAGTATTGCGCGCTTTCTTCTGTTTGCTTAATTTTACTGTAAAAATAGTTATTTTATGAAGAGCATTACGCGAGTTTGCAGGAAAGAAGAACTGGCATGGGTTGATGCAAGGCCGCACCATTGAGATAAATTATGCATTAGTTGTCAAACTTTTGACATCTTGCAATCCACATAGTGCGTGTGTGTGTATGCCACATAAAGCGTCTATGTTGAACCGATAGAAAGAATTTAATAAGATTATGCAATGTTTGGTTGTTGTGATGTCTTTTACAAAAATGCTTTCCACTGGAATGTGAAGTGTGTTCATATTATGAGGGACACATGCGACTCAATGATCAAGATTTTTAAGTGATTTGCACGGAGCCAAAAGATGCTTGTTGTGTCATATTATTGACAAAATAAAACCATGTCATTTCGTGGCCGGTGACTACCTATTTGACCCAACTGGACCATATGTATCGCCATTGTCAATTTGTAATGATACTAATGTCGTTTCCTAGAGACATAAATTACTGCCACAAATTGTGACATATCACCATTATGGGTCTTTCTAAGAAGCTACTGGGTCATATTACAAGAAAGATTTTTTTTTTTTTCCATTATTTAGATTTTTCTTTGGGTAAAGATCCTCTTTCAAATTCTTTGTAAGTTTTAAAAAATTTGATGTACCATGTACGTAATTATTTATATATGATTAAAAAAAGGCTTTATTATTTCTTTTTATCAACTAACATTATTAATCTAGTTCTCATTACTTGATAAAATAGAGTAAACTTCACTCGTAAATAATTTGATTCTAATATTATGTTAAAGTCTATAAACCTAACTCATACTCAAGAAAATTAACTTAAAAATTAAAAAATGCCTCAAATTTATATCATTATAGCCCACTAAATTAATAATTTAAGTCGATGTAACATATTTTAGCTATCAAGGATGATCTGTCTTTGTTCATTCTAAAAATGTTTAAACATGATGAGTATAAATGTGGAAAATATCCATATGTAAACTAATATTAACACAAAATTGAAACTATGCGATGACTGATGAATGGTGTTGTATGATATGACATTATAACATACATGCATGGCCGAGGCGCACGTGCGTGGAACAAAGAACATGAGAACACATGTGCATATAGCCCCAAAGGAAAGGGTCGATTATCACAGCCTCTCATCTCATCATCAGTGAAGTAATCTTACCAGTAATCACGTGATGCCAACTACAACATCTGAACGTGATGAGTCCCACAGTCTGGCCCCACATCTCTCTCTCAGTGGACCGTCGTCGTAAAGGTGTACTTTCATTCTTTTTGGTTTAAATTATTGCAGCACATAGCATGCACACATCTTAACATCTACGTCCTCTTTACAACCCATATAGACACAGCACTATCAACGGCTTGCACACGCCCCACGTGTCATAGATCCAACCATCACCTTCAGTGCTAAGTAATTTCTTGCCCGATTTTAAGTGTGTTACTAATTGAAGTTTATATAATCAATTTGATAGTGCTCGCTTTCATCTTCTTCATATATGGTAGATAATAATATAGTTCCTTTTTTTCAGATATAAGAAGAGTTTTATAGATAGCTAGCTGCTGCCTTCAAAAATATAAAAGACTCAAAAGACATGCTCTCTTCTCATCACCTTCCCAAACATTTCCTTGTCGTCGAAAACACAATATTCAAATTGCCAATTTTCTCAAAGCACCAACACGGCTTCTGTCTTACAATTAAGGAACTATCCGATCATCATCCTCTTATTATATCATATCTTCAGATTCGTCTTTCTTCTTGTTCCTCGATCCAAAGGCTAGAAATTAATCACTTAAAATTTAGTTGTTTACTAGTTTTAATCATTCATTTGATATCTATATATATTTGACTCAAATTCCGTTTTTTAATTAGGGTTCTTGGGGTCAATTAATTTTAAGAGATGGGGTTGAGTTCTAAGCAGGTTTCAAGTGATGGGCAGGGATGGAGCCAGAGTTTGTTGCAGGCTCAGACGTTGGAGCTACAAAAGCCTGCATCAGTGAAGCGGCCGCTGCAACAACAATCGTCACTTAATCAGCAGCAGCAAGCGGAGCCATTGAAGTGTCCGAGGTGTGATTCAACGAACACGAAGTTTTGTTACTACAACAACTATAACAAGTCACAGCCGAGGCATTTTTGCAAAGCTTGCAAGAGGCACTGGACTAAAGGTGGTACTCTCCGGAATGTTCCCATTGGCGGCGGCCGCAAAAGCAAGCGTCTCAAAAAATCAGACAACGCCGCCACAAGCACTGCCACCGCAACCGCCAGTAGGGTTAGTACTCACGTGGCAGTCCAAAGTCAGCAACAAAGACAAATCCTTCCTTTTCGACTTGGTGATGATCAGAAAAATTTATCTGATGTTCCTCTATACCAACCGCTGATTCATCCACCATCCAACTTATTGGAAAGTAAAGGTATGGGCACCAACAATATTAATGTTCGTAATCCTTTTATAAGTTCTAGTCTTGGTCTACCTCAGATTCAGATTCAGAAATATCAAAGCCTAACCCTTCCTAATCATGCAAGCACAAGTTCTTTCAACCCGACGCCGTCTACGATTTCAAACTCTTTCCAGCGCTCAGCAAGTGTTATTAACTACGCTGGGGAAATTACCATAGAGGACCCCACAAACGTCATCAGTACTACTAGTACTACTGCAACATCCATGCCCATCACAATTGCAAGCAGCAGTGCTGTTACACAGCCATGGCAGCAGGTAGGTTCCACAAGCAGTGGCACGAACAATATGACTACCAGTTACTGGAATTGGGATGACATTGATACATTTGTTTCTACCGATCTCAACATACCTTGGGATGATTCTGATATCAAACCCTGAAGATAATTGATTAATTTCATTTAGTGGTGTCTATGTATAGATCTTTTGTTGAGCCGGGCGTTTGTGCTTGATGGGGGATACAATGTCTCTTTTTAGTTATCATCATAATATGTATAGTCCTGTCTCTCAAACTGTAACTGTCATGTGAGATGTAGCATTGATATAGAAGCTGTCCTTTTTTTTCCAGTTTCAGCTTCAGGGTTGGTGTCCATTTGTGTAATTCTCTAGTTTCTTCTGAAATAAAAATAAATAAAATGTATTTAAAGATGAAGGTTTAGTGTTTGTATACTTATCCATGGATTTTAAATTTTGATAGAATTCTGTGAATATATAGAGAAGTTGTGATGATCACTACATTCAGTCTCATATACAATTTGAGAAAGTGGGGTTTTTTGTGGGGAGTGGGTGTGTTGTGTTTGGCGCAAGGCATGCTTGGCTAACTAGGTGCCATGGAAGATTCTTGAGGATATGTATACTTGCTTTGGATATCTGAATTCCGAATAATACAATTTTACTAATTAAATTAATGGATTTAATTAATTGAAGCTAAACACGTGTAATTGAGTCAGTCATCCCCTTTTTTCCTAGCTCTGGAAGAATCCTTGTTGTGTTGTAAAGTATGTTTTAAATAATTTTCTTTGGATAGTTTTATTATTCTAGTTCCTTATTATGGTCCTCGGTTTCGTTTATGTTACTTAAAAAAAATGAATATTTAGAGCAATAGGCACAACGCTCCTTTTCATCATAATTAAGTTGGAATTTCTTGCAGCACTATTGGTAAGATAGAATTCATTGGCTACATAATGAGTTAGAATTTTGGTGTCCGCTATCATGTGCTTGAATTTCTCGTGCCCACTGTTGTATCTATTTCTTGAAAGGATTCATATCAATTGTAATAATTACAGACAATTCG
This sequence comes from Citrus trifoliata, assembly GCA_018350135.1. Taxonomy (NCBI): domain Eukaryota; kingdom Viridiplantae; phylum Streptophyta; class Magnoliopsida; order Sapindales; family Rutaceae; genus Citrus; species Citrus trifoliata. The sequence goes on along the minus strand of CM031385.1, from coordinate 27,361,890 downwards.
ATCGTACCTTAATAAAAATATCTTCTGTGACTAAAAAGAAGAAAAAAAAATCGCGTTCAAGTACCTTTAGCTTAGGCTTTGAAATGTTTGCTCCACTCCCCGCCATCCGTTCTACTTCTAATTTCTAATCATGTATGGGCATGTTGGGGCCACAACGTGCCTCCGATACCTTCATCATACATCTCATTACATATATACTCGCAGAAAATGTCATTCGCACAAAAATATTTCATTAGATAAACGCATATTTTGGCATGCAAAATTCATTAGAGGCTAAGGCTTTCTTATTGGTTGGGACTAGTCCGTATATTGTTAATATAAGTGGGGCTTCAAGTAGCTGCCATCATGGAATTTTGCTGCTTTATGCACGTTTTGTATGGCCAATATGTCACATTCCTTGGGCATTCTAATTGATACGATTTCGATTTGGGGCAGAAACTTTTGCGCGGTGGCTATCATGCAGTGAATGTGATCATTGATAATCCTCATTACTCGATCGGTTATTTTGACCATATGAATTTGTAACAAATTTCTAGAGCAAATTGGCAAGACATATGATGGCAACATGTGAAAGTGAGGTGAATTCTTTGAAAAATGATGCACAATAGCACAAACAAGCCACCACAAAATAAAGGGAAATTAAAGAGCTTATGTTATTATAGCTCCATGAGGCGACATCCGTTTTATTATGGGCTTCCGAGGATCGCTATTATCAAACATGGCAGCCCCAGCAGCATTCAATCTTGGTACGAGTATCAAATTCTAAAAAATGATGTCCAAGACTTCAAAGACCCAAAAATATAGGAGTACTGCTGGAAGTACAGATTACAAAACTACTTTGTACAAACTAAAATACGGAAATTTATACAATAAATTGAAATGATTTTTTGTCCAAGCTCCATTTTTCATCTAAATTATTTTTTGATATTATACGTGGCACAAATTTGAAGAACAAAAAGAATGTTATATACACAAAAGACGATTATAGTAGATCATCATAGATAAAATTTCAAACATTAAATGAATGTGCACTAAATCATGTGTCATGCATACTAAACCATGTGTCCTGGCATTCTAAACAGTCCATAATCATAAAACAAAAGCCAAACTGACTAGCAACTACAAAGTAAAATAGTTTAGCCCCTAAAGAACTCAGTTCAACTATAAGTTGCCCATTCTTATACCAGTGTCTTTGTTGTAGCTAGCCTGCCCATCGTTAGCTCTGGAGTAGCTAACATAGTACAGTTCAGAGATGATGCCTGTTAAGACGACGAAGGCGGCTCCCGCACCAAAGACTCCCTTCCTCAAAGTCTCACACGATAGGTTTCTTCCTCCCATGTACCTCCTGTATTTGGTGTGGTATGCGTTTCGCACCGACCCAGCTAGCAAGCAAATCTCAGCAATTAAAAAGAACACCCTGAAATACCAATGCAACAAGTGAACTTGAGAATATAGGGAATTTGATACTTCATAGATAAAATCTGGAAGCAAACTAAAGGTTTATCAAATCCCAAAACAAGTCTAGGATGAGAGAAAAGACCAAATTATTTGAATTATAAACTGGACTAAGCGCATACCAGCAAGTGATAAATAGAACGATGGCCCATACCCTAGCTCCACTTGGTCTCATAGCCCTCCCACAGCACAAGCATCGACTTGCTGCCATAATAACGATTTGACTAATAAGAAGAATAGAAATGAACCCGCACCTAAACCGGTCGCAATGTCCTTGTCATAGCTACAGTAGGTAAAGCCATCACCATTGGCAATTTGAGCCTATCAAAGAAGTCGGAAAGTAATGAGTTGGAATTGAAGACATACAACAGAGCGGGGCATCTACTGTGAGCTTCTCACTTACTCACATCTACTAGGGATACAAAATCAGATCACTTTCTAAATCTTATTAGCGGTATGGAAACATGCTAGTCCAGCCATCAAACTTTCTTGTGTCCCCCCCCCCCCCCCCCCCCCCCCCCCCCAAAAAAAATTTCCTTTTACAGAATTAATCATAAAACTAATCATGCACACCCTCCTCTCTTCACTGGCATTGCTCCAAAACTGGTTTGTCAAAAGGACACAAGTGAGTCCCTCCACCGGGCTCTCAGTTAGAATATTGTTTGGTCTCTCAAAACATCACCAGCTACAAGTAACGCAGTACATTTCCCAAATCTCATATCTATGGAAATATAATGAAGGAGATCATCTCTTGATTTAATCACAAAGTTTCCTCAAAATTAGAAGAACTGGAATTCACTCTTCGTATCTAGGCATAATAGAATACAACTTTCACTCAGCTATTCATGGAGCATAGAAAAGGGAAACCATAAACATTGGCATTGTTGTTGCCCAGGTTATTCCTTTCACCTGTAATTTCCAATATCTAAATTTTCATCGCTTCCTTTTGTTTCGTAGAAATTATGCACCAAACCAAACCGGAGCATTGCAGAGTATTTATTATTATCACTAGTAATTTTTTCCCTTTACCAAGGTAGATTTACTAGTTTCAGTTATCAACTAAACTATATGCACCTAATTTGTCTTTTAAAGGGCTAAGTCTACAAAATCAACGAACAAGCAAATCAAAGGTTTAGCAATATCTCCTCTAATTTAGTATGCCTCACTTTTTCAGATCTAGCAATAGAATTTTCTTTCGCCCTTTCCTCATGGTACAAGATTAACATATCTCAGAAGAATCATGCAACACAAAGAACGGGAAATTTTGTTTAAAAAAAATTGAAAAAAAGACAGAGAAAAGAAGAAAGAGGCGAAGTTAAAGAGTTCAAAACTCACAGTAGACCTCCTCTGCTCAGCAGCAACAGCGAGTCCAAAAGCAATCAGATCAAGAACAAACACAAGCAACAACACCAACTTTGAAGCCATTCGATTTTCTCTCTTTCTTTTTTTTTTTTTTTTTTAAATGATATCTCTCTGTTCGTATCCAACCAAAGCGTTAAACAAAAGCAAGACAGAAGAAGATAGATAGGCAAATACTAAACGAACTACTGACAATAAATAAAATAAGCCTGTAAATATAAATAAATTAATAAATGGAAATTATAATATATATTTATATAATAAATGCTTATGCATGTATGTAGGTAAGCAGCCACTCCTAATCCTGTAACAAAAGACACGGCTTTTTTTTAAGGACAAAACTACGTTACAGATTCTGTAAGGTACAGACTGCAGCATCAGCCGTTGGATGTGGTTGGATGTGGAGTGAGAAACTAAACAAAAGAAAATCGGATGGTGGGAGACAGGTCCTTTTTTTAATGCATTGAGTGGCATGGATCAAATTAAATAAATAATTATAAGTGCATAGATCACACGGCAAAGCTCCGAGATTCTCTCTCTACACCTATAAATACGATGTTAATTACAACAGTACAGCTACGATACGAAATACCTAGGATTTCATTGTGGGACCCACCCTATTATAAGTTTTCTTCTTTCTCCCTCTCTTTTGTTTTTAAAAAAAATTAATAATATTTATTTTTGAAATGCTAATAATGAATAGAGTCCGGTTACGGTTATATTATCACCGCTTTAGAATAAAATATATTTTTTTACCAATCACACAATTAAAAGTATTATTTTACACGTGTAACTGTAATTTATAACATAATTTATACTCTTTCTCATGACAGCTGATAACCACCACGACCTAATTAATAATTTTTTTAGGTCAATGCTTATCTCTTGACAGCGTGTGATTTTGATTTGACAAGGGTTTCCGATTTGAGGGTGGCCACATGTGACTACTGATTCGCACCCATCACTAGAACCAGATGTGGGTGGAGCTTATTTTGTGTGATGGATTATGAGGATGGTGACCACATGTGATGTGATTATGGAAATTGCAAAACAACTAAATATATCATTTATATATATATATATATATATATTACGTGATGAAAAAAAAGTTGAAATAATTTATGGCAGTGTCAATTACTTTTGACTTACGAGATAATTACGTTATATGGATAGTTTACATCCTACTAATATGATTTTTTTTCTTTTTAAAATTTTCAAGGGTTTTATCGTTTTGTATTAAGCTAGAGGAATTACCAATTAATACATATATATAATATATGTAATTCAATTAAATATAACTACCACTTATATAATATTTTTAAAAATAAATGTACATATATCATAGTATTATTTATTTATTTTATGGCTGATATGATACTTATGATATATTTTATAATTTCTCTTTAAGCTAATTTAGTTCAATTTTATTTTTTAAAATTATAACATGTAACTTCTTCACACTTGATCAAGTTATTTTTATTTTATTTTATTTATTATTTATTATAATTATTTTTGGCTGAATGGAGATTCCTATTTTTCAATTAAAAAATACCAATCTTTTATGTTTCAACCACTTTAGTTTCTTCTATTTTTCTATTATTTCATGATTAAAAAAGAATTGAACATACTATATCTTGTCTTTATTCAAATTTTCTTTTCACCATTAATAAATGACGTCATAAATTACTGAATTGTGATACAAAAATAATTTCAATGTTCTATATATATGCGCATTTTTGGTATCCCAAACTCGATTGCACTAGAATCTATAAGACAGGTCAGTTATAACTTCATCACATGAATGAATTGTAATTATTACTTCATTGGATTTATTTTACAATATTGTAACTTCTAAAAGAGTGAGTCCACACTGTAATTAATTATATGTATAGTAATTAGTTTTTTATATACTGATATATTATAATCTTACTATTTACAATAAAAAATCTGTCAGGACTTGTTCCAAATAATTCTATTACAGTACAATTTAAATATCAATCCTCACTAAACTATATGGAGATTTGTCTTCACAATTAATATTAGAGGTAAATCAATCATACCCCAATATGGGGAGCCAACTAACTCCATTTATACAGGGAGGCAATTCCCAGCGCTAATCCTGCGCTGGGACTTGAACCCATACCGGCGTGCCAATAAGTTACAGGCCCATTGGCATATGTAAAGTAATTATTAGATTAGGGATCTCTCACTTAATAAAATATGGATTGATTTTTACGATTTATAAATATACTTGGTAACGCTATAAATTCTCTTATAATATTGTAAAAATTACTCTCACAATATATAACTTAAGGGTGCGTTTGACACACTGTATTGTATTATATTATATTGTATTATTTTAATATATGTGTATTGTATTATACTGTATTGCATTAATATTGTATTATAATAATGTTGTACAACGTTTAGTGTTATACTGTACTTTATTAATTTTTTTGTGATTAACTTAAATTATATATTTAGAAAATAATATTTATTAGTACCTAGAAAAATCTAAATATAGAAGTCTTAAATTTTAGAAATTTAACATTATTTTTATTATGAATGTTAAAAAATATCATAATTTTTCATAAAGATCGAAACTTATAATCTTATATTTTCAGTAGCATAACATTTATTTTTCAATATTTTCTAAATATATAACATGTGAAATAAAGATCGAAGTAAATAATTTAATCAAATATTCTCTAAATAATATCATAACGTAATAATATTTTGTTGGTATTAATTTTAAATTGATATTATTTAAATTTATTCACATATAAATAATTATTATTAGTTATATTAAATTTTTAAATAATAATCAATTTTATATATTAATTACTATAATATAGTTAAATAATGTAATATTATGTTATATTTCTATTTTTATATATTATTTTAAGTACTTATTGTTAGTTATATTAAGTTATTAAATTTTAATCAATTTTATATATTAATTATTATATAATTAAAAATACATTATTTTAGTTATATTTTTAATATAATAAAAATTTAAAATATGAATAATAAATTATAAATTTATTAATTTATATTAATAATTATGATGTAAAAATAAAAGAAAACAAAAATTAATTATTATATAATATTATATTACATTAAAAAGTTATATTTATTTATTATTATTAAAAAAAGAAAAAGAAGCAAAAGAAAAATGCTAAGGCGGCAATCCCCCTAATCCCTTGCAATTGCTTTCCAAATATGGTATTGACATTAAGTTGATGTGAATAGTATTTTAATAACTCATAATTTCATGTTCCAAACACATCTCTAAAGACACTGGCATTTAATGATTAAATAGCTCGAACTGATGACACTTTTTCCCCTTTTTTTTTTTCTAAACAAAGATCTCATGGCCAGATGGCCTTGGGACAAATAAACGTTCAAAGAAACAAGCATCAACTGTCTGAAGCTGAAAGATAATGGGTTCATGATTCATGTGAAAAAATAACTAAGGGCTCCATTTATGGGCAAAGCGTTAACTGCTATGGCCATATATCACCGTCACCGCATCAATTTACAGGTTACATCACCTTGTCAGCTTGATAATCTATTTATGGATGTTGTTCCATTTCTAATTGAGATTGAATTACAGGTACCTAATGTCTTATTTAACTTAACGATCAGCTTTCATTGAATGACAGTTTTCGCCAATACAGAAGGGAAGGTAAAACGTGTCAAGCTCGCTTTACATGTCTGCTACGCCCAAAAAAATAAATTCGGGAATTGCTATATTGGAGATTCTCTAAGTTAGAGCATCTCCTATAACCATTGAATTTAAAGTTGAAATGAGTATTAGTTGTTTCAATTTTAGATCTAATGACTGCAGTGGATGCTCTAAGTAAAGAGTATAACCAACTCAGCACTTGTAGTTTTGTGCATTGCAGTAGTCACTTGAAGAGGCTTAACTATCAATTCTGCAGGACTTGGAACAGGCATCTGCACTCTGCTAAAGCCCTTATATTTACTTGAGCCTCTCCCTCAACATTAAATCCTTCCCAGGGGCAATCTCTTGTTCCACAAAACTGGAAGAAGTTGGAACAAAACATCTGATTGATTTTTTGAATTTGACAGATTCATGCCTTTTTAAAAGATGATTGGAATACAAAATGAGAAGGCGATTATGGCCTAAACATAACTTTGGTAGACGCTGGAGGCTGTAATCCTTGGCTATTTCATCCATGAATCTTAATTTAACATTATCAGGAATCGACTTTATACATATTTCCTCCCTTATCTGCAATATCAGTGCAATGTTTACTACGGGGTACTAGGCATAGGAAAACAAAACTGGCATACAGATTAAGGTAACAAGAAAGGCATGTTAATTTGTTTGTTCAAGCATGAAAACTGACATTTGCTAACCTGACAATTAATCAAGGTTCCATGATATAATTCAACAGCAGACTTTGTAAATTTGTGCCCACAACACTGTCCAAATTGCTTCTGGTTGTTTCTCAGTTTAGACAGATGTCCACACCATGCAGTAGCCTATGTTAAAGTTGAAACTGCTTCATTTATGTCATTAGGGCAATCACGGAAAGTGACAATGATAAAGCAAAAATTTGAAACATTGGGTTTCTGTATCATATTAGCATACCTATATGTATGAACAAGTTATTGTAATACCCCAATTCTCTTAAGGGTATTTAAATATTTTTAAGTTTTTTAGTGATTTTTTTACCTTAATATGAAAAGAATAAGATGTATTTCTCATTATAAAAGAGAGAGAGAAAGAGAGATCGGCTAAGATGAGAAAAAAAAAAAAAGAGATGGAGAGAAAAGAAAAAAAAGAAGTAGAAGAAAGTCTTCTTCTTGGTTCAGCTGTGAGCAACACATGATATCAAGTTGCATCATTTAAATTGGATATTGTTAAGAGAAGATTGAAGACAAGTTTTATTATTGGTTTTCAATTTCATTAATTTGTTATGGAGAAGTATGATTGATATTTGCAATAGAAGTCAAAACCTAAGATTTTGCAGAAAATATGCTAATAGTGTGTTATTTCAAAAATCATAGGAATTTGTACAAATTGATTTTGATTTTGGACTTTGGATATTTAAACTAGACATCTTCTAGAATGTTTTTAAAGTTGTTTCAAGCTAAACGGATAAGAATTCAATTAATTATGATTTTTTCAAATTCAGGTCTGAAAACTTAGAAATTTTTTATTCCAACGAAGAATATAAATTACGAAATTATTTTACTATAACTAGACTTCTTAAAAAATTATGAAAATTGGATAAGTGATTTTTATAAATGTCTAGTGCGATTTTGGAAATTTTCATGATTTTATGATAAAATAATATATTTTTTTTGTATTTTTAAAACAAATATGTTCAAAACATAAAATTGTTTGATAGTGTTGATGATGTCTGAAACATAAATTATTTTTAATAGTTTTTGAAGGAATTAACCTATGATGTTTTTACCAATGAATTTCTAAAATGTCAACATATGCTCTGTAAAATTTGATATTTTTCCAATAAGGTAATAATTTATTAAAAATCAGAGAACATAAATTATTCTGTTTGAGGACTTAATATTGAGGGTACATGAGGTTGAGTTGAGGAGCTCTTTAAAACGAGATATTTGAGGACATTAGCGTTTATGATTGAGAATTGATTATATCTTATGAAAATTTTATTAATGATTTTTGGGAAAAAAACTTAATGCATATCTCAATTCAGGTGATAATACTATTAGTATAATGATAATTTGGTTGAATAATAATACTATTAGTATTAGTGAGTCATGTATTATTATCATTATTAGACCACATTGTTTACTGAATGACTAGTATTATTTTAGTATTTAGTAGTTTTCTGTAGATTACACGTATCTTTGAACACACTTGATAGTATTATTAATATATTTTTCAATCAAGGTTGATTTTTTTGGGAATATTTGCGTGATAGTTATTCTTCTATTCTCTTCTCTGCTAACTGCTTCACCTTCTAGCGGATACTAACCGGTTATCATTAGTGTAAAAACTTGAGAAATAATATCTATTTGTATTTCTCTGATCAATCAATCATTAATCAGATGTGGAGATATGCAACTATTATTAGCATCACTTGTACAATATGTATGTTCCAGTTCCAACTAAATGTCATCATTTATTATTTATTATTGTTATTTTTTTTAAATGAAAATTTTATTGTATCTCTATTTTTGTTCAATATTATCACAATCATTTTATCCGTTTGTCATCTCTTATAATTTTCTCTCTATTTCTCTTCCGCGGCCACACGTTCGTCAGGTCAAATGATTGAATCCGATTAACTGATCCTTACAAACCAAACCTGCATAACTAATAAAAACATACATGCAATTATAAGCCACATACAATCACAAGAATAAACGCACAAGCACGTAAAGCGGAATCAAAGTGACAATGAAGACATATCTACCCCACGTCGAAACCATATAAAAAGTAACCAATAGCGAAAACATCCCATTTTCACAGCACTACCAAGCAAGTAAAATAATAATAATAATAATAATTAGGGGAAAATGAAAATAAGTGAAAAAAAAGACTCCATTTGATATAACTTTTTAATACGGCCTATTTAAATAATAATTTTATTAATAAAATTTATACAAGTAGAGTTTAAAATTGTGAAGTAAAATTAAGGGTATTTTAGATAATTTAACTATTTTAATAAGCTCTATAACCTTTACTTTTAAAAGTGAAAATTTAAACTTTTATTAATAGATTTTTCTTTCTTTTTTTCTTTTTTTGAATTATACCAATAGACATTAAAATAACTTATTCAATTTTATAAAGTCGTAATCAAAATACAATTAAACAATACTAGACAATTTTAATAAGAACTTATATGATTAAATAAGTTCTTTTTAGCTATTAGATTAGGTCATACCTAAAAGCTAAAAGAAGCGCCAACCCCTTGATATCATAAGACCATGCCACCGATCTATATATATATATAAAGTTGGGACTTGAGGAAGTGATGTGACATCACCATTTCTCACTATCTCATATTCTCTATTATCTAATAAATTGGTTGAAATTAAAAAATAATTACATTACAAAATATTAAAATAGAAAATAATTATTATATTGTAAATGATTACATGTTTTTTTCTCTTTCTATTTAAATTCAACGATATCTAACCATTAATAATCATTAATTATAAGTCTTGAAACATTCATTTATTTTATTATGCCAACAATTAAATTTTAGTGGCTTAAAATACATCAATTAATTAATATTAATATATGAAGGAAGGTTCATTCATCTTCTCTCAACAATGCCATTAGAGCCTGATTTTAATGTCATAATCCCATATTTAATTATTCAATTTTTTGTTTAGTGCATTTTGGCTTCTTCAAACTCCATAAACATTAAATATTTAAGATTTGTGGAATCATTATTTCTCATCTTTTTATATTCTCTATTATCTAATATATTAGTTCAGATTAAAAAATAATTACATTACAAAATATTAAAAATCTATATCTATCTATCTATCTATATATATCTATATATAAAGTTGGGATTAGAGGAGGTGATGTAGCATCACTGTTTCTCATCTTCTTGTATTCTCTATTATCTAATAAATTGGTTGATATTAAAAAAATAATTACATTACAAAATATTAAAAATAAAAAATAATTATTAGATTATAAGAGATTATATGTCTCTTCATCTTTCTATTTAAATTCAATAATATGTAACCATTAATAATAATTAATTATAAGTCTTCAAACATTAATTTATTTTATTATGCCAACAATTAAACTTTAGTGGTTTAAATATATCAATTAATTAATATAGAAAGTAATGTTCCTTCATCTTCCCTCAATAATGCCATTAGGGTCTAATTTTAATGTTATAATCTCATTTTTAATTATGCAACATTTTGTTTAGTGCCTTTTGGCTTCTTCAAACTCTATAAAAATTAAGTAGTTAAGATTTGTGGCATTATTATTTCTCATCTTTTTATATTCTCTATAATCTAATATATTGGTTGAGATTAAAAAATAATTACATTACAAAATATTAAAAATAGAAAATAATTAGTAGATTATAAAAGATTACATGTCTCTTCTTCTTTCTATTTAAATTCAACAATATGTAATCATTAATAATAAATTAATTATAGTTTTGAAACATTCATTTATTTTATTAAGCCAACAACTAAACTTTAGTGGTTTAAAATACATCAACTAATTAATATAAGAAGGAAGATTTTTTCATCTTCCCTCACCAATACCACTAGGACTTAATTTTAATGTCATAATTTCATATTTAATTATGCAACCTTTTATTTAGTGTCTTTTGGCTTCTTCAGATTATATAAATATTAAGTATTTAAGATTTGTTATGTTTGGATTTTTTTTAATTATTTAACCAACATCCTCTTTATAAATGTTCTTGTGTTTTTATTTTTTGACTTATTTAAATTTTTTGTATTGTGTGCTTCATGGAGTATTCTTTTCTTCATGAGTTAAATAATGATAAAGATAATTGGATGATAAGGGTTAGACTTTGTAAAATATGAGAATCTGTTAATACCAAGAAGAATGGAGAGTTGATTAGTGTGAACATAAATTTTATTGATAAAAATGTTGTGTACACTTAACTATACACATTAATATATATTTTTAAAGTTAACAAAAAAATAATTAACTTTCATAAATAACATTAGTTTTATAAGGTTGTGTTATCTTTAAAAAAATCAATTTATATTTTTTATCAGTTTTATTAAGTGTAAAGTAATAAAAAAATAATACTAAATTCTTTTTTTAAAGCCGTACGAAGTGCAGTTCGATTTACTAGTCTTGAAATATATACAAGGCTAAATAGCTATAAATGCCGCAGGCCGCGGATACAGGCTCAGAATGAAATACGCGACAAGGGTCATATTGGACGCCAAAAACGGCGCCGTTAAGAAAGAGAAGTAGAGGAGATGCAAGTTTTGGAGACTAATGATATGGTTCATGCGTTTTATAAGCTAGATAATAAATACTAAATTTATTCCATATTAAAGAACCTTATTTTGGGAAACTAAGTAAATGTTCAAAGAATTCAAAACGAAATATTAGATGCTAATCCTGCTAAGTATGGCAAGTACTATTTTAAACCACAAAAATAATTTCACCGATCGAAGAAGATGAAACGCTCTTCGTGATCAGAAGACTAATGGATCCTCGTTCGAATCGCCAGGCAGAGATCGTACTAACTTACTCACTCACCATTGCTCTTTCGTTATTGCTCCTAATCTGGGTCTACGAGATATGCATATGGGCACGCGACTTGTATCAACGCATGCATGATCCTGAAGTTGGATCGTTTGACGTTTTGAGATTGTGGGATCGGCCGCTGAGACACCAAAGGGTTATAGAAAAATTGCTGCCGGCCGAGAAATACGATGGTCACCTGCACAACAAGAAATTTACAAGTGAGTGTGTGATTTGCTTGGAGGAATTTGTGAGTGGCGACTTGTTTAGAATTCTTCCATTTTGCAAACATGTTTATCATTCTCATTGTATCATTAGATGGTTCTCCGATGAATTTACGTGCCCAATATGTCGTAGCTCCATATATTTAGATGCGTGATGTCTGATTTGAAGTCCTTTTAGCTTAGAGGAGAAGCACATATCTAAACTTTTTGTTGGGCAATTATAGATTTTGAATGAAGCTTTTTTTGTTCCTTGTATCAAGATTTTCTTTTCCTTTTTGTTCCCATTCACCTCGGGGAAATAAATAATAAACCAGCTAATTGATACCAGGGTTTACCTTTGTCTCAAGTTATGAGTTGGTTGGTGTTTATAAATTCATGGAGTGCATTCACAAAAACTGTATATTTGTTTATATTGATTTCTAATGATTTCATGTATTTGGTTGGATTCGCTCCATGAAATTCAGATAAATTAAAGATCCTGCTCTTTTAAATATGGTTAATGGTTCAAGTTAAATTAAAAAAAAAATTAATTGGGAAACTTTTACTTATCGCTTTGGTTCAAATTAATTTAACTAATAGGCTGCACCCGCAGCTCCCCAAAATATGAAGTTTCCCTTTAAGATGTCAGCTTTAATTTTTGAGCTAATTATTCAATTTCCCATTTTCTCTTAAAATACACCAAGTAAATAAGCCTTGGTCCGGTCAGGCTTGAGTCCAGCCAGGTGTAAGAGGGCTATCGCTTTAGTTGTGCAGGCCTGAAGCGAGCCGGGCCCGGACTAAGAGCCCTACGAATATGCTTCCATGAATCAAAAGTCCAAGTCGGACTAAGAGCCCTACAAAAGTTTTAAAAAAACCGTGACGCTACTGGCACCCCTCTTTTGCTCTTGCAAAACCCCTATTAGTTCTATATTTACAATGTTATCCTCTATATTTTAAATTATGTTCAAAATTAAAACTTATCTAAACAAACCTGCATATAGTTTTGATTTCTGTCTCTTTCTCCATTACAAAATTTCTTTTTTTTTTAAATCTATAAAGTTTAAAAACAAAAAAAGATAGTTAATTAAGAATTTGATTTAAAATAAGTTTTATTCACTTATTAACAATTTATTCTGCAGGAAAGATAATTTTATAAAATTTTTATAGATTATTAACTTTATGATCATATTAGGGTGACAATCAAACTTTGTGCATATTTTATTTCTTTTCGAAATGGAATGGGGAAGAGAAGAACTCATTAGGATTTATTGAGAATGTGGTTTATTGAAGGAAAAGAAGTGGCAGATAAATGCTACATCAAGAAGAATTTTAAAAGGGTTGAAATGTGGGTTTATTGACGAAGAACAACAATAACGATTATTTTAGGAATTAAATAGGAAATAAATAGCAAAGGGATTTGGCAAAGATAATAAAGGGGTGCTAGTAGCATCCCTCTTTTATTATTATTAATATTATTATTATTATTATTATTATTAACAACTGCAGTTTATTGGATTCACATAAACTAATTTCTTCATATATCCATCAATTTACTTAGTTATTTGCTAACCCCCATTAATTATATCATTTATTTTTACAATGATTAAAATATAAACTTAAAAAGCTAAAAGACATAAATATAAATTGAAAAATAAAAACCCCAAACCTAGTCTTAAAAACTACAATTCATTTTTAAAATTAAAGGTTTCTATTATCTAAAAAAATACATTTTTATTGAATTAAAAGCTTTGACGGTGACTGGACTAATGTGCGATGGCCAGGCAACTTTGAGATATATATGAATTATCTATCAATATATATAAAGTCAAAACCCGCAGCTTTGGCCCATAATTCAAAGGATCCGCAGCCAAGCAATATTTCTCCCTTGAGTGCAATCTTCAAAATCAATTTTTAGCAGCCGAAAAATTTCCACTGCCATGTAACGTATTGGTTTTGGAGATGGTGAATTTCAACCTTAAGCAGTTGCATATTCAAAGAAAGAAAATCTTAAGCAGTTGCTTTCTGGTCCGCACGTGAAGGTTGGTAGAATTTGAGACAAGGAGAAATTAGACTTTTAATTTATCTAACTTGAATGAAATACGAGAACCTTTATTTAACATATATACATATAAAGGTCTTTAATGAGAGATTCTACATTTTAGTTAAAGTGTGGGATCTCAATTTGAAACATTAGATTCAAATGTAAAGATTCATTATTTTTTTAATTTTAAAATCTACACATAGAAGAACCCACCACACCATATGCCACTGAGATCTTCAAAATTATGTGTCTTCCTGATCCTCATGTTCATTCTCCAAGCACGAAGCAGGGGGTTAAACTCGTACTATCTCGAAGAACAATAACCCACCAACAATCATATCTATTCATATTCTTTCTTTGATGATTCATATTCGGTTTAATGAAGACATCCTCATATTAATAAAGTAAAGATGCCACTAACAAATAAAAATATAGATTTCAAAACACTAGCAAACAAAAAATATAGTTTTCAAATTATTATTATTATTATTTTTGTGTTTTACTGGCATCTTGGTTGAATGGGGTTGCAAAAGTGGATTGAGAGTGTAGATGAATACTAGATATCTTTCTAGTACTAGAGCAAGTGCAATTAGGTTATGCTTTAATCGAAACGTGATTATATTTCGTTTTAATTCAAATAACTCCACAAGAGATATTTTGATAAATAATCTTAAAGAAATTATAAAGAGGGGTTTCTTTTTATTGAATAATTAAAGTTTAACTAATGACGACAAGACCTCCCTATTTATAATAAGATGAACATATTTTTCTAAATTAATTTAAAAGGAAAACTAAAACACATGTCTTATTCAACTCTAATTAAAAATAAAAAAATATCAAAAGACCTAAAATACCAAAATCCTAAAATATAGTTCTACATCATTCTCCTATAAAAAAAAAAAAAAGGAAAACATTGAATTGAAGTATCAATGTAACTTGGGGCTTAGAATATAGCCTTTTTCATCAATCATTTTTTAAACTCGAAATTCTCGATGCTTCATCTTGTTCTTACACTTATGAGTAATTCTTCAAGAAGATAAAGTCTTGTATAAACAAATCACTTTTAAGCCTCTTAATTCTTCAAAACTCGCTCAATATTTTTAGTAATTAACTTTAAACTTTGCAGCCAAATCTTCAAAAATAACCTTCTTATCTTCAATGTGAATGGGCATAATCATGTCAATCATTGTTGTGGTATCTTCAACTTAATTTTACTACATAAACTCGGGCTTGTTGTCACTCGAGTGGGCTTCTTTTGGGCTGCGCCAAAAAGTCAAATTTTGTATAATTAAAAAAAATCATTATGTTTTATAAATTTATAATTCATAATTTTTTTTTCTTGTTACATTGGGTTTTAAAAGTTGGGCTTATAGAATTTAAATCTGTAAATATATGTTATGGATGAGATAAATATACGTTATGGATGAGATAAATATATGTAAAAAAGTGGATTCCAACTAAAATAATATATATTTTTTCAATATTTAAACATTTCTCAGGCGAGCCTGGCCCGAGTATTAATTGTCCGTACACTTACACAATGTGTTCTGTTTTTTAGTATGTTGGAATCAATATTTTCTATTTCTTAATTTATCCATTACTTTACTTTAGTAAAGGATTTATTTAATATAGCATTACTCTTTTGTGATACCAAGTAAAAGATATTATAAACAAGACTAGTATTAATTATTGCATTAGCATGTTGAATCGGTAAAATGGATACACGGCATCTAAGCAATAATAGAATTCCCGAGCACGGTTGCCTGTCAAGCTTTACAAGGAGTTTTTTTTTTAGAAAAAAAAACATTTGTTTGATTGGCTGTTCAAAAACTTGTTTCGGAGAGAAAGAGATTGGGTTAAATCTTCTATCATCGATTTCTTTGTTGACGAAACCTCCTCTCTGTGTGTGTCTCTCTCTCTATTGAATTTTCTTTCCAGCTTCTCCTAGTTAAATCTCTCTAGTGCCAGTCGTAGACAAGTAGTACTCTACAAAACGATTTGAAGGTCCATCAAAGTCTATTATTTTTAGTTGCAATATCTAACTCCAAAGTTTTTGATGGAGCAAGTTAGACTAAAAGACAGAAATTGAAGTATAAATAGAACTTTTCAAACAGAAAATTTGGAAACGTGTAAATGTAAATGACATACTGCATGATTCTCACATGTCTAATATTATTTATTTTATTTTATTGACTTTAAAAATCTAAAGTGTCAATCCTTGGAAAATGTTTTCAATAGTTCTTTCTAGTGATGTATTGGTACTAATTTCAAAGATCAAACTTTTCAAAGAGATCATAATGTCAAATTAACAGTTGAGAGGTTTTCGTTGAAATGAAGAATTAGAATTATTTCCTGACAAGAGTTTTTCCTCTAATATATTAACACGTCAGTAAGGAAATATCAAGTTTACACGTCTTTTCTCCAGTTACATGTTTTAAGAAAAGATTACGATTTTTTTTTCTTGTCTTTTTTAAAAATAGGTATAATTGTAAATGAAGTAAAATAAGTCTGCTTGATTTTTAACATTAAAATTTAAGATTGTTAATATAAAAATGATTCTCACATGTCTATCAAAATGATAGATATGAGCTTATAGCTAATGTTTCGTAGTATTTTGTTTTGGCGAAGTTTTAAGTGGATTTTGGATTGTAAGGAAATGAGACAAAATCTTACCAAAATAATAAATTTATTTTTTGGGGCTCAGGGTACCTCACTTAACCGTGGTGTAGGAGCAGTTTTGGGCTTCAAAGAAAGTGACAAATAATGGGAGAGAGGTGGATAATGGTGAAAGGTCAGGTGGGGGAGGAAATGATTGGAAATGACATCTTTAGACCGACAAAATAACAAAATGAGATTAGAAATGGAGCCGGCAGTGGTCAACAACCACATTCCAACGCTCAAGTCAGCTACTTGAACTTTTATATAAATGAGCATTTGCAAGCTCTCTAAAAATAGAGGCTGGAGGCTGAAGAAGACCTTAGCCCCTTGTTTTGTTTGTGATAAGTATATTTATTGCCTTTATATAGTACACCCTGAGTACCCTATCACGTGGCACATTTTTAATGGTGATTCTACTGTTCTTTTTTAAATTCTCACGCCCTTTTTATCCTTTGATGATTTTTAGACCGTTAGGAGCATGCTTGGAGAGCTAGGAGGCAAATTTTAGGCATGCTCTATTGTTTTGTTTATGTGGTGTACACTAAAGGTGGTCTACGGCGCCTTTGCATAAGTTGTCTGGATAGTTGTAGGTGTAACAGTTAAGGACCACTGTCTTTTGTGTGTTACTTTTGCCTTTTTGCGGGCATGACAACCAGCTGTTCTTTCTTTTTGAACAAACTATTACTAATTTGATTTTGCCAAATCAAATATTCTTTTTGGGTGATGAAAATATCACACTTGGCAGGTATTTTTGGATATTTCCTTTAACTACCTTGGCTCTTATGTGGCATGTAACACCCTACGTGAATCCTACATCAACAAAATACATGAGAGATGTTGGGTTTATAAGGGGTGATCCACACCTTAATTGATAAGACGCGTTTTGTGGTATATGGACGCCCCAGGAACAAAACCGTGTGGGCCTTATTAAGGTCCAAAGCAGACAATATCTTGTCAGGTCTGGGTTCGGTCTTGACAGATAGTATTAGAGCGGCTTCACATGTCCTTTTGAGCGATTGTAGGGCAAACCTCAGCGAGGACGCTGAGTCCTTAAAGAGGGTGTATGTAACACCTTAGGCGAATCTCAGATCGGCAAAACACAGGGGAGATGCTGGGTTTATAAGGGGTGATCCACACCTTAATTGGCAAGACGCGTTTTGAAGTGTAGGGGCGCCCCAACAACAAAATCGTGCAGGCCTTGTTAAGGCTCAAAGCGAACAATATCTTGTTAGGTCTGGGTTGGGTCATGACATTGCATGTCCCATATACATGCTTAATTACCAGGTGTAGCTGGTAAAGGTTAGGTACCCCACAAGGATAACTTATAGTCATACAACTTTCACATCGACATATGGCACTTCATTTTCAATATTCTATTTATTTCCCAAATAGTGAGATGTGCAATGAAAGGAATTGACATGTTCGATAAGAAAAACAATCACAAAAGTATCAGAAAAGTTGAGAAGTTGGAGATTGCCCTCAAAGTGTTCGGTGAAATGGCTGAACAAAATTGGTTATGGATGTTGAGAAGATTTGTTGGAGGGGATATACACAATTTTTAAATTTCTGAGTAGAGTTAATTGCATATATTAGCAAGAGCAAAAAGGGAATCTAAATCCATCGAACGGAAGCTTTTAGCCCATAATAAGTCATAGTAATGTTAGAAATTTTGTTTACTCTAAAAACTTTTTCTATCATTTTTATCATGTATCGTTGGGATGGCTTTTTTGGTAAGCCGTTCTTTCATTATTTTTAACTTTCATCTTAAGTTGATGGATTAAAGGGAGCTTGAGACTCATGGGGCTTGGAAACAAATTTAATGCCTGGTAATTTTGCATATTTTCACATTTTCTATTATAATTCAATTGCTTGAGATGTTGATATTCTTCGTTGAGAGGGTAATATATGGGCACATTCTTCCCTTATAAGAGGATGATTACGAATTTCTACAAAATGATAGACATAATAGTTTTATTTCTTCCTATTCAACTTAATACACAATTGAGCATTACAACCCGTCCTTGTTTCTCCCCTAGGTTTTTTTTAAAGTAAATATCTCTTATCCTTCTTACGAAATCACTTCTTAAAACAAACAAATATCCTTTAGGTCATTTCACCTATTTTCGTATTCTTAGAAAATGACTCTTTTCTAATATTAAATCTCATTTTCAACCCATACTTATTGTAGAAATCATATGATAATTGCTTAGATTCAAATTCCATTTCCAGCTTAGGTTTCCATCCAAATCAGTCAAGCATTTTAAAGTCATAGCAATAACCCTCTAACAATACAAAAGATAAATAAAAAATACAATTGTTTTAATTAACTGTAGAAATCTGGATCCATAAAGAAGACAAACATCAAGAAAAAATAAATAAATGAAAAAATTAAAATTAAGATGCAAATCTTATTGTCGATTGCTTTTTTTCAATTTGTGCTTTTTTTTTACAATTTGCTAAAGATGGACGTCAATGTACAAAGAGATGAGAGGGAAAAATATTTGCGGGAAAGAATTTGACAACAGTTATGTGAGTTTGGATGTCTATTTAAATAAAAATTTTTAAAATAAAATTTTTACCATTTAATTTCATTAATGACACATGTAAGTGGATTCTTTAAAGTTTAGAAAGAGTAGGAGAGAAAATGCCTAAGAGAGAGGATTCGGATCCAAATTTAAGATTCAATTTTATAGACTCACTGTAATTTCAGTAAGAGAAATTAAAAAAGAAAAAAATTTGCCCTAAACTAACAATAAAGAAAATAAAGAAAAGTAAACAAATATTTTCGAGTGAAATGTTCAAAAATCAAATTTTGCGACTTTAGTTGCGTATAAAGGCAGAGTTGTAACCAAAAAGGTACGCCATTTTTTTTTTTTTGGTTTGGAAAATGGCGAGATTTCAACTGTCTTACCCGTAGCTTATTTCATTATAAAAGGAAGGATGAGGAAGCAGCTTAATCACTAGATCACAAAACCAGCCAACTGAATACTTCATGGTTATGACGACTCTCTTTCCTTCATCTTCCTCCTCTGCCACTGTTATTCTTATCGCCACTTCTACTTCTATCTCTCCCTTCAGCCAAAAAACATCCCAGCTTTCAATTGTTGGACAGCGTAAGGTAACATGCAAAGCCACAAATGAACAAAACCCTAGTTCAAAAGATTCTCTAAACAAACTTGATAGAAGAGATGTTCTACTTGTTGGTCTAGGAGGTCTTTATGGTGTATCTAATCTCTCTTCTTCTGATCCATTTGCTTTCGCCGCCCCGATTTCAGCCCCGGATATAAGCAAATGTGGCAAAGCTGACACAACAACCGATAACTGCTGCCCACCAAAATCTACAAATATCATCAACTTCAAACTCCCTCCGTCTAATTCCTCGTTACGTGTTAGGCCTGCGGCTCATTTAGCCGATGATGCTTACATAGCCAAGTATTCCAAGGCTATTGAGCTCATGAAAGCTCTCCCCGCCGATGACCCGCGTAGCTTCATGAATCAAGCTAACGTTCATTGTGCTTATTGTGATGGGGCTTATGACCAAGTTGGCTTCCCTAATCTTGATCTTCAAATTCACAACTCATGGCTATTTTTCCCATTTCATAGATATTATTTATATTTCTATGAAAAGATCTTGGGGAAATTGATCGATGATCCAACATTTGCTTTGCCATTTTGGAATTGGGATTCCCCTCCGGGCATGCAAATGCCTCTCATGTTTGCAAACCCTAATTCACCACTTTATGATAAGCTACGTAATGCAAACCACCAACCGCCAACTTTGCTTGATCTTGATTACAATGAAACTGATGATGATCAGACCACAACAAAGAAAGATCAAATTTCTAGTAATCTTACCATCATGTACAGGCAAATGGTGTCTAATGGCAAGACTTCTAAGCTTTTCCTTGGAAGTCCATACCGTGCCGGTGATGAACCTGAGCCAGGATCCGGTTCTATTGAGAACGCTCCACATAATCCGGTTCATTTATGGTGTGGTGATAACACGCAACCTAATCTGGAGGACATGGGGAACTTTTACTCCGCTGGGAGAGACCCTATTTTCTTTGCTCATCATTCCAACATTGATCGCATGTGGACTGTTTGGAGGACATTAGGAGGGAAACGAACCAATTTCACTGAGCCAGATTGGCTAGACTCAGCTTTCCTTTTCTATGATGAGAATGCAAATCTTGTTCGTGTTAAAGTTCGTGATTGTCTGGATACTAAAAACCTAGGCTATGTTTATCAAGACGTTGAAATTCCATGGCAGAATTCAAAGCCATCACCTAGAAATTTAGCCAAAAAGAGAGTGGCAAAGGCTTTTGGAGTAGCGCAAGCAGCTGAGTTGAAGAGAAAGTTGATTCCGAGAAATGTATTTCCTATAGTCTTGGACAGAGTTATAAGCACTGTAGTTCCGCGGCCGAAGAAATCAAGGAGTAAAAAGGAAAAAGAAGAGGAAGAGGAGGTGTTGGTTGTAGATAATATTGAGTTTGAGAGAGATGCGAGGGTGAAATTTGATGTGTACATAAATGAGGATGAAGATGGGATGCCAATAGGGCCGGATAATAGTGAATTTGCTGGAAGCTTTGTGAATGTACCGCATAAGCATAAGCATGGCAAGAAGATGAAGACTAGTTTGAGATTGGGATTGACAGATTTGTTAGAGGATTTGGGAGCTGAGGATGATGATAGTGTGGTTGTGACATTGGTGCCAAAATTTGGGAAGGGTCTAGCTCGCATTGGTGGCATCAAGATTGATTTTGTTAAAGATTGATGAACGAGGATGGACCCATAATTATTTCCAACAAGATATTGTGTGTTTCTTTTAGTCATTGTGGTTTCTTTGATTTTTCTAGCCTCAAAAGTTTTGCAAAAAGTCCAAACTCTACGTAATTCAGTTTGGGATTCAGTACATATTAATAAGATCTTTACGCTGATCTCTTTACAAGGCTTTGACTGTAAGTAATTAGACAAGAATATATTAACAATTAGACTTTTAAAACCTTATACTATTATAAATACTATTCACTTGGCATGCTGGCACGATAAAAAATCAACGCTGATCCAAGTTTTGTAATATTGACGTCGTGTAACATCAGAACATTCATGTAAAATATTCATGGATTGATTTCATAATTTTCGAATTATAAGCTACAATTTAAATGCCCTTCATGGAGTTGAAGCGACATAAGAAATACGATTTTAAAAAAGATCTTCAAGCAATTAGGCAGGTGACTAGTTCAAATATTTATGGATTTCGATGAATGAGAAATCAAAATGGAGTGTTAAATTTCTTCAACGGTTTCACGGCGGCTTTCCGGTGGCTTCGCGGTTAGGGATAGCTAATAGCTATCAATGGCTCTGCCATCTATGAGATTCACGGTGAGATTGTGCAAATCTTGATATTTTCTATGTTTTGACATTGTGATTCATATTGTCGTCATACTTAATTTTTTTTTCATTATTAGTCACCTAATTTAGATTCTTGGCTTGATTTGTTATCTTTTTTGTTATTTCTTTTTGAAAAGCTAATTACTGGACGAACTTAATTACTAGCCTCAATTGAAAATTGAATGGTCTTTTAGTAGGATTTCTCTCCTGCCCAAAATAACATTTAATTCCAGTACTCCTTTGGATTTCTTTTTACTGGAGTTTACAAGGGATTAATAACGTTATTTTGAGAGAGGCTGAAATTATCTAGATTCTTAAGCTTTTGTAATTGGTAAATCCACCATCAGGCCGGCTTTAGAGTATTTAAAGGCCTTAGGTAATTTATTTATTTTTTTTCATGAGGCCTCTTTTTATTTAGCAACTTTAATACCCAATAAAACAAAAAAGAGTTGAAAATCCATTTCAGTTTTAGTTCTTGAATTTCAATAAATAATGAAGAAGATTTTAAAAATTTTCAAAAACAAAATCTAAAATTTACCATTAGAAATTATACAAAAATAAATAAACGAATAAATGAGAACAACACTATTTTAAAATAGAATATTTAGAATAGTAGCAAATAGAAAGTTGAGATCATGAATTGATGGTTAGATAATGGATATCAACTTTGTATTTCAAGTAACTAATTTTTTTTTCTTTTTTAAATGAACTAATGCATGTAATAATCTTCATTGTAGAGAAGAAAACAAGAAATTTTTCATCTATGATTTTCTAGATTATAAGATTTTTAATAGAAATTAAAAGGAATACTCAAAGTCAAAGATTTTAATGTTGAATAATTGATCTTTTTTAAGAAGTTGAAAAGGTAAAATATTTACTTATTTTTATTGGAAAAACTAATTATGCATAAATTAATGGTTAGACAATATTATTAATTATATCTCTTTTACAATAAGATAACCAGTTATAGATTTTTATATAAAAAATTAATTATTAATTATAGGATAATTATTAATTAGAGAGATGTCTAATAGGCTTTTCTACCACACATATTTTTTTTAAAAAAATCTTTATTAACTGGAGAATTATTATTAATGCTAAAAAATGAGGCCTTTTTAAAACTTGGGGTCTTAGGCGACCGCCTTGTTTGCTTATACTTAAAGCCACCCATGCGTCTAAACTAAAAGATTCAAACGAGAAAGAAGTATTTCTTGATAGATAATCAACATTATCACTCCAAAATGATGAAAATGTAGAGGTTCAATGATGACCGGGCACCATCAGACGGTATTCTTGTAATAGAAGTAAATCATATATAGAATTTACATGATTATGATCATCCCTTCCACGTTCCCATCAAAGCAGCGGAATCTTGAAGCAGTTCTAAGTCCTAGTACTTCTAAAATAATAACCAAACAAAAGTGGCACTAACAAGGCCTCCCAAAACTGAAGCTTTAATGCATTTGATCTTCGCAGATTTCTCTGGTTGTACATATACTTATAGTGTGCTATATTATGCTTTTTTAAGCATTTTGATAAGAAACAATCACTGATGTTTAGGATCGGCTTCGATTTCTTGAGCCAATTCTCTGGTCAGCGTGTCGGCACGATCGTCGTGTCCACCGGCAAAATTATAAACCCGGAATGCAAACTGAAAGGCTCTCCAAAGCATTTTGACAGATTCCTTTTTCCGTCCTTCAGCTTTGGTTCCACTCACGTCTACTGCTTTTGCTTCCCTACTTTCCTGGATCAAATTTGAAAACCAATCCAATTAAGCTACTCGCTTTCCACAATGAATCCTGGAACTGTAATTTGAACAAAAAAATAACTGGAACAAGTTCTTATTCGAATTACCTTCAGTGCAAACTCCATGCAGTTTGAGGAAACATCCACCATTAGTTCTTTGATTTTGATGAGGATATGGAAGTCGAAATGGATGTTATGACTTTGCAATTTCTTGGATTCTTCATCTTTAGTTCTCTCTAAGGCTTCGATATCTCCTTTGATCTGTTTGTTACTCTTTCTGGTAAGTTAATCATGAAAATGCAGGGTTCGATGAAGATAATGGTTTGTGTCTGAGAAACCAAAACTTACCTTGTTGAAGTAACGTTCGACCTTGTCAAGAAGCTGCCCCAAGGGAGCCACTATCTTCCAATTCTGCAATTCATTAGACATTGCATCCAACTTCGAGTACAGTGCTGCTGCCATTCTCAATGCTTCCAACTTCTTTGAAGGGAATCCTTCAAATCTTGCCAGCACCTGCATGGCAAAGCATTGCAGATCACGGTCAGAATGTGGTGGAATGTACATCAATAACAGTCATGTTGAAGTAGCTAATCTATTGACCTGCGATTCATCTGTTAGTTTCTCTAGAATTGATTCCACTTGTTTATGGAACTTGAGCAGCTCAGCCATGTCCTTTGTTTGGAAAGTACTAATGGAAGATTTCAACTCTGTGATTGATTTGGCATGCTTTTCAACATCTTCTTCAATTTGTTGGAAGTACGCCGATCTGAGAGATACACAAGAAAGGATGTTTTTCACTTCTGTCATGTCCTTGAAGGCTTGAATCACAAAAGAGTTCATGTGGTTTAGAAGTTTAAAAGCATACCTCTTTGTTATCTCTGCTAGTGCATCAGCCATTCCTTGCTTTCCACCAGCTGGAGCCCCTCCTCCCAAACTCTTTCTCCCACTAGGTGATTTACTTAGTTCAGTTCCTTCCACCTTTCCTTTGAGAAGTCTATATAAATTACCCATCTGACTTGATCTCTTCAATTTAGTAGCTTTCTTGGGGCGCAAAGACCTTCCTGCACCAAGTGCCGGTGGTGGAGGAGGAGGTGCTCCATTAGCAAGTGGCATGGGTGGCGGCGGCGGCATTGTTGATCCTTTTAGATTCATCATGGGCGGTGGGGGAGGTGGTGTAGCTCCTGATGCTCCAGGCGGTGGCGGCGGTGGAGGTGGTGTTGCTGGCAGAGCTCCTGACATTCCAGGTTGAGGTAGTGGGGGAGGAGAAGGCATTGGTTGCGCTGCTGTAACATTTGGCTGCAATGTGGGTGGAGGTGGAGGTGGAGGTGGAGGTGGAGGTGGTGTTGGTGAAGCTGATATAGCGGTCTTCAAATTAGGCAGCGGTGGTGGAGGGGGTTGCACCGATGCTACTTTTGGAGATAGATCAGGTTGTGCGGATGATGGCAATGATTCTTCTGTTTGAGTTGAAGGTGAATTAATTTCTGTGCAGTTATCTTTTATTTCCTTGAGAGGATCTGCTTTTTTCACTTTTGAATTACTATTTTCATCTTGCAGTTGTTCCTCAAATATAATATTCTCTTGGCATGAATTAGTTGGTGAATTACTGGGATCCTGAATGCCTACATGTGGAAGCATATGGAAAGAGAGGCGCTTTACATCAATGGGGTTCAGTTTCCCCACTGCTTGAACTCTGAGAGACATCAGAAGAGGAGAAGTATAAGATGCATTCGCTGCTTTCGTCAAATCTGGGAGTACGGAGGTTGGGGTCGCTGGAGAAGCACAGAAAGAGTTGCTGCAACTGTCCGAATACGAGTCCAGAACTTTACCGAAGGTGTTCGATTGTGAAGAACTTGAAGACTTTTTCTCATCTTCGTCGTCCATCATATCAAATTTTTCTGCTGTTAATTTCATCAAGGAATCTAGTGTTGCCAGTATATTATCAACTACATCATAAGAAAAAGCGAAAAGAATTAGAAACTTTCGTTAAAAGCTCAAAATTTAATGGCCTATTAGGGTCCTGTTGTGAACTTTGATGCTAAAATTCTCAATCAAAGAGCTCTACTTTATTTCGTAGAGGATCTAGGGATAATGCAAAGAGTATTGCCAACTAAATCGAATGAAGATATGGAATGTACCGCGTTGGTCTGGATTGATGCTCTCCTCATTTACTTGTAGATCGCATTCAAATATGTCCATTCCATCCTGACTCATTGTCCATCCATCTTCAATCGATTTTAAAGTCTTGTAGAAGTAGGCCAGAATCTGTTTTGAGCAGTTATTTTAAGCATATTAATTTGCCATCCATAATGTTACAGTGCAAGTAGATAACTATTATGATCTTATTGTTGTTGAATTGCTGAACCTGGTCCGTAGATGCTCCTTTCATTTCTGATACGTGATTGGTGGGACTGATTTCAGGGTACATATTTTGGAGATCTTTAATTGTTCTTAGCACCAGCTGCAAGGAAACAAGAGTGCAGGAAGATTCAACAAATACTCATGATCAATGGGGAGGTATACTCGATACGTATTATTGGGAGGGTGGAGGTGAAAAAATATACCTGATCCAAGGACTTTGAGCTGTCAGAAGGA
Source organism: Citrus trifoliata (assembly GCA_018350135.1). Classification (NCBI taxonomy): domain Eukaryota; kingdom Viridiplantae; phylum Streptophyta; class Magnoliopsida; order Sapindales; family Rutaceae; genus Citrus; species Citrus trifoliata. The sequence continues at coordinate 27,335,216 of CM031385.1, read as the reverse complement.
GGTAAGTCAATGATATCTCTGAACTGCATGATCTTCTTCTTAAGATTTGCCATCAGTTTAAAGTTGTCCGTACATCCAGATGATTTGACTATCTTCAAACCTTTTACTTCCTTCTCGTTCTTCTGTTGGTGAGGGCCTTTCACCACATCCATAATTTTTTTACCCTGTCAAGATTGCTTGTCAATACCAAATGGCTAATCCACATGTCCCTGATCTTTTTTTTTTTTTTTTTTTCAGAATTCAATCTAACTTGCTTCAAGATCGAAACAACACTGTGATGATGTTGTCTATATTATATAACGTTGAATGAAGTTAAGAGAATTTGAAAATCACAAAAACTTGATAAATTGAAGAACGGAACGTTGTTTGAAGACTTGAAATGCTGTTGAATATGTGATATTTTGTTATAAGTTTATAAATCGCAGATGGCATGTAGAAGCAGGAGAACGTTGAGGAATATAAAGAAATAATGGATTAGAATTGTACCTCAAATCTGTAATGCTTGCGACTAAACAGCAATGGAGACAAACCGCAAAATCTAGCTGAGGCCATAGCGTTTTATATCGGCAATGCAAAGTACTTGTATGTGTTTTTGAATTTCTGATTTTCTTTTTCTTTTTTCCCTTTTTTTGGTTTTTCTTTTACTTTTTTTTTTTTTTTTGGTTTTTTGTGTTATGGTGTAGCTGGGAGTGTCAACAGAAAATTTTGAAAGCTTGATGTATGCGACAAACAGAACAGATAGGGAGATCAAAGACTGAAATGGGTATGCCTGCTCAAAAATACAAGTACGTGCACCGCAATCAGCTTGATGATGAAAAACCTAATGGGCAACAAGAATAATCTCTACTAACATAACTGGAACTTTCTCTTTCAAAGAGAGAGCCAATGGAAAAAACAGAAGCTTGGCTTTTTTAAGGCCAAAAAAGTTGCAGCCCCTGTCTTGATGGCAGGCAGTTAGTTACATTTCTGGTTTTACTCTCTCAAATTTTATGGGTAAGTTTTTGCATACTAATCCAACCCCTTAATTACAGGAGTAATGTTAGCTTTTAACAGCCTTTCAGTTGTGTAAGAAGAGGTGGCCTGTTGATTTCCAATATCTGTCATTTTAGAATCTTTCTAACATTTTCTTTATTTATTGGGCTCAAATTTAGAATAACTCAACTCTAGCTCTGAATTTTTCTAACATTATCTAATCGAGAAAACCGTGCCCGAGTTCATTGCATTGGAAATTGGATAATCAAATCTGTCTTGGATTTGGATACATGGAAAAAGTTCTTGCTAATCAAATATTTATTTATTTTTAGCGCCATTTTCGCATTTTCAAACGCTTATTACCCGAGGGTTTATATTTGTTGCATTGGTCCACGAATTATTTGTTGTATTTCGAATGAATGTTCATGGGTGGCATCAGAATAGCTGTGGCAGGCCATGATTGAAAAACAACAGAATTTAATTGGTCATGGCAGGACTCAAGAACATAAGAAGTAAGCAGTTAAACTAATTACACTTTCTTAGTCTCCGGATGCGCGTAGTCAAGACATGAGTGAGATGGCGGCGTACACTCAGATGCTCACTAAAAATAATGGGTATCAATGTTTGAACACCGTCGAGACAGAAAATGAAATAGTGATTAAGCTATAGTATGATTGTGTGTCCGTTTAGGATTAAGGTTGGATAATTGTATTTTAAAAGGTACAGTACTAAAATATTTAGTAAACATTATTTGTTATAATTTAAAAGTTACGTTGATATGATTTTTTACTTATATAATAGAAAATTTATTATATTTTTAATAATTTTATCAAAATTATTATTTAAAATTTATATTTACTATATATTATTAATTTTTATTTCATAATTATAATTTTTTTATAAAACAGCTGTAACTCACTTCAATTCTAAACGCACCCTTATCACACAAAAAGACTATTTATGCTACAATACTCTCAATTTATTACGATGTTGTTTTGTTGGTGGCCCAAAAATCATTTTTCAAAAATAACTGCTAATAACCGGGACTTGTGGGTCATTTTACTTCGTATGTGCATGTGAATTATGAAAGATTGTAAATATACTTGTTTATTTCTAATGAGCCCCATGCCAAAGAGCCACTGTAAATATTTTATTTATTCTAATTATTCTAAAAATACACATAACAGATATACCATTATTATACTGTCACCAGATTATGCCAAATACAAAACAAATTGAGGAAAAAGATCAACAAATAACTATTCCAAGAACTATAATAATAATAATAATAATAATAATAATAATAATAATAAAACACATTGGTAGAAAAGAAAAATTCTTGAGCAGTGATGCAGCGCTTTCAATCAAATATCGCTGGTTATGCATTTCCTCTGCAGATCAACTCCTTGGGAAGCAATATAAGAACGGCAGAAGGAATTTTTAAAAATACGGCTTGGAGACGTTTTCTTAAGTTGCCCTGACTTTTACAGAGCCAATCCTGTTTGTCGCTCGAGTTGCGGCATGTATGTTATTCGTGTCTGACTTAATGGGACCTTTAGCCGTTCTACTTTGCAATGGTGCTTTCTTGGATGCTGCCGGTGCAAGACCATTAGCTGCAGTTCTCTCGGCAATTCTTTTCTGCCGTTGAATCAATAATTCTTCCATCTTCTTTCGAATCTCTTCTTCCTGCTCACAAGCATGTTGATGAAGTTAAAATGGAAATGCAAAATGCAGAAGGGAAATAACAAAAACAACAGTTCACACTAGCAACTAACATCTAATCACTACCTTCTCCAACTTGCTCTTCTGAACTCCAGGCCTGCTCACAAGAGATGGTTTCCTACTCTTAGACATGAGCTCGGGTTTGCTCTTCCCTAATGATCCGTGTGGAACTTTAGACCTTCCTTCTTTTCCTTTAAATTTTGAACCATTAACTTCATTATTGCCGATAACGCTGTCATCAGAAAGCCTAACTTCAGCAACTGAGCACCTCTTATTAGCTTCTTCAAATGACACATCAATTCCATAATCCATACTCCAAGAGCCCCTGGAAGATTGAAATTCAGATTCTCTTTCAAGCACCATACAAAGGTCATTAGGTTCATATACTTCATGCTTATCTTGTGAACCATTTGCAGCTCCATCTCCTGGAGAGGCAGCTGAGGTTAGGTCAACATCCATTCTTATATCCATCTTCCATTGAGGTTCATATAGATCATCAGTCACTGATCGAGCCTGTAGCATGAGGGAATCATCAATAAGTACGTTTTTCTTGTGTTTCTCACTGTGGAGATTATCACCTACTGGCAAGACACAGTCACCATCAAAGATTGTTTGCACATTGGTTCCTCTTTCATTTTCTTGTTTCCCAGAGTGATTGACAATGAACCAATCTTCACCCTTCACTGTCTTAATTGTAGATGATTCAGAACCACAAGTAGATACGATATCCCCAATGCCAAGAACGGGTTCTTCTGATCTCTGTGAAAACAACAAATCAGCATCTGTACAATCCTCACTTTTCAAGACTGAATGAAAGTTATCTTCATTTTCAAAATCTTCCAAAAACTTGACTCTACCTTCACTTCCTCCCTCTCTGTCAGTTACCACAAAGGAGTCAGTAGCAATTATATGTTTTTTTGGAACTTTTTCTAACTCCAGGTCCACAGCAGGAATGGTTGTGGAAGAAATTCCACCTTCAGAGCTTCTGAGTACTAAATGTTCGTCCTGTACATCCATGGAGCACAATGCTTCAACTCTGTTATCAGTCTTCTCTTCAACCCTCATGAGAAGGTTCTGGAAAGCATCCCAGTTATCTTTTCCTTTTCCTTTCTTAGATGAGTGGTCAACAGAGTTATCACCAAAAGCTTGGTCACCAGCATCATTTGATCCATTTGAAACATGGAGGCTCTTGTTAGCATCAATTTTTTTATGACGACTTGAGTTAGCCTTTCGGGATTTCTTCAACAATCCAACTGCGTCATCTACTTTCTTTTTGAGAGATTCTTCATCAAGGAACTCATCCTCTTCTGAAGAAGATTCATCAAAGTCTCCACCCTTTTCTCCATTTATCCTCTTTGGAGTAATGTAATTGATATTGCGAATGACTACTGTCTTGGAGGACTTCTTCCTTTGTTTTTCCTTGTAAGAATGCTCTGTCAAAGAATTCTTGTTGTCTTGCTGAATGTTTGAATCTAAGTCACTCTCAAAGTCAGAATCACTGGATTCAGTTGGTCTGTCTTCCTCTGATTCAGAGTCTTTTCTGTTGAGAAATTTCTCTTTTCTTAAAGATGACTTCTGGTTGTTATGATAATTAGCTTCCCGTAATTTCATATTGGGAGGCCACAGCATATTACCTGCATAGTGAGGATGCATAGTAGGAGAAAAAGGATATCCTTGATATGGAGGCAACTGATGAATAGGGCCTTGAAAACTGTACATATACGGAGGTAATTGGTTTTGCCATGTCACTGGAACTTGCACTTTTGAACCTGACGCAGGTAAGTTGTCATCTGCACATGTAAGCTTTTTAACATCAGAGGATAGCCAAGTGTTTTTTGGACACAGTTTGTATGGTTACAGACTATAAATGTGAGCTGATGCTCAAGCCAATTCAGAAATTTTAATTCAAGACAGCTACAGCTTTCACAATCGTACATGCCATGTACAATACATGCTTGCACCAACTGTTCCTGCATCCAATATATTGTATGTACCTTGCCTTCCTTTTGTTGCATGCAACAGTTAAGTAGAAGACGAACAATGGAAATTACATGAAATACCTTTCTTGCTGTCTGGACTTGCATTGCTTGTCGTGGAGTCCTTTGATGCATCCCCACACAAATCAACCTTGGTAAAATTTGACAAAATATTCTGATTAGGGGCACTGGCTTCATTTGTAAGTACAATGCCAGACGTTCCCAGAAATGACAGTTCTGCTGGCGAGCAGGCCTCCATTGCCGCTAATTCTTCCATCCAAATACCATCTCCATGCTTTTTATTGCATAATTCCTTGAAATTTACACATGCTTCCCTATAGATAATACAAGTTTAAGACTCAAGCAGCCTCAAGATTTGAATACTTGCACAATGTTTATCACTCTAAATTAGATTAGGAAGGCCATGAGTACAAAAATGCGGCCCATATTTTGTAAAAGAAACTACCATGTAGAATAAAACAAACCATTGTCATTGGAAATTGGACCAGAGTAAGAAACACTCATTCTCTTATCTATGCACAAAGAACATGAAAATGGAATAATAAACAAAGTAACCAATGAGTTTCAGAAGTTCAAATTCTTTTATGAATAAGTAAAAGAGGAAATCATTAACTGTTGTTGTTTATGCATCACTTTGGGTTCAATAAATTGCATTTAATCGCTGGAGTGTCAAAGAGTTCAGACCTTAACCGGGAAGCTCCATATGCATTTGCAAATGAAATGAGATCATCTATGTTGTCCATTTCGAATCCAGCAGCAAGCCCTCGGGCATAAGCCATTGCTTGCTCTTTCCGGAGTAACGCTCTTCGAGTTTCCAATAGGCATTGAAGTTGAATCCTTGTCATTCAAAAAACTGAATAATCAATGACAATGATACTTGATGGATTGGGTGTAAAGCAAATAATTTTAACCAAATAAATCAACTTAAAAGTTAAGCTGAATTACTTGGAGTTCTCTTCATGTATTGAATCGTTGGCTCTCTCAATTTCACTTTTCAGCTACAGAAAACACCAAAAAGGCAGTCAAAGTAATTAGTATACATTTTGAGTCAATATCACCACTAATCTACAAATGTTGTGTATGCGTAGTATACTAAAATACCTTAGAGGAATCAGTTGACTTCCTTGTAATACCACGAGCCACTGACCCACTTCCTAATTAACAAAATTTCAGCATTTGAGAGGAGCACTGGTCTATGATGAACAAAGAGAAACAATTTCAAAACTAATGGAAATTAAGGAAACAATGTTTTAAGTCTGAGCACACCTTGATCCAATTGCCCATGTTCATCAGTGTCGGACAATTCATTAGCATGAATCGATATCTTGATCTGCAAAATTTCTTTTTCAATACTGACAAACCTCTCAAGCACAGCTGGTGTGCTAACAAACCGCACAAATCTGTCAAAATCATAGAGGGTAAATCAGTGGAAAATTATACTCCTCAATTCCTTTTCTTAACCTAGGTGTTTAGCTCAATACGTTTTAAATCAGTTAAACCAGATTGACTGCCACATTGACTGCCACTGCAAAATAATGAAGCATATGCAGAAGTAATTCGGGAATTCAGCAACATTCAAATGATAAGAGTAATTCATGGAAAACTTGAAAATTATGCTGAATAATTTCATTAAGACTAAAGGGCAATCTCCCAAATTAACAAAAGAAGCAACAAACAAAATCCAGAGGAGCTTCACATTACCTCTCAAATGTAGCTTTGGTAAACCAGGGGGCAGCATGGCTTGGTGGACGAAGAGTAATGGAGTACCCACCTTTGGAAATCTCATCTCTTGCAAATTTAAGATGTGAAATGAATGGTTCAAATAACCCAGAAGCTAATTTCTCACTATTTCGTCCATAGAACAGCACAAGATCAAATCTTTACACACAGAGCACCAAAAAAAAGCACAAAAATAAGCTTCGCTGTATAATGCATCAAGTGCAATTGAAAAAAAAAAGTAAAAATAAAACTCAAAAGAATCAAAAACATACCTTGTACGAGTTGGGGTGAGTTGGAAGAGTGCATAGTCTAAGCGAGACGCAGAGTCCATCGAAACAGAGAAAGTGAAGTGACAGAGATGAGAGAATCAGAAATAATAATATTATTGGAATTGCATTGTGTATATATATTTACAGTCACACACATATATATGTGTATATATATGCACTAAAATTTAGTGAAAGTTAGAAGTTTGCTTGAAATATAATCTTAGAATCAGATGAAAGTAAACTGAACGAGTTGATGTTCTTGTTAGAAGTAGCCTCTGTCATATTTAGTTTTGGAGAAGCTGACCTGGACAATTCTCTATTGGAGTACGACATGGCATGAATGTGATGTGAATCAAAAGCTCAACTGTTCAAGGCAGCCAGCCAGCCTGCGATGACGAGGCTTTGCACATGGTCATGAATGGCTCTTTGATTGGGGAGGTTTTTGGCCCACGTGGCTACATTCGATTCCTACATCTCTCTCTGTCATTGTCTTTGAGAGATAGAAGTGATCTGATTTCGGTGTTGAAATTGTGATTATGGTTGTTGAAAGGTCGCTTTTCAGTTGTTGCCCTTGATTTTCTTTTGCTGCTTCCTCATTTACGTTTATTTAATTTGAGGTTGCGATGGATATAAATTTTATAAGTTACACGTAATATTTATTAATAAAAGATAAAAGAAATAAACTTATATGAGAATAGTGAATTAGTATTTTAAAATAATAAACAAAATAAATACTGATAAAATAATATAAAGTTTATAAATTGACATTAAATTTTACTTAAATAAAAAATATTTTATTTATTTTATTTTATTAATAAAGAAAAAAACACAAACCAACTGAAAACAAAAGAATTATATTAAAAATAATTAGAATAAATTTTATTGAATTAAAAAAGTCAATGAACTGTTGATTATAATATTTTACAGAAGGGAAATTCATTCATTGGCAAACAAAATTACAATGAATCAAAAGAAATCGGCGAAGGGAGTAAAAAGATTCTGTCATAATTTGAGTTTTCATGAATTTTTAAAGATTTTATATCACGATGTCTTTAAATAATAATATATATATATAATTATTTTTTTATTTTTTATTTTATTAATAACTAATCACCACATGTATATTTATTCAGAAAAAAATCAGATCATGAGAGAATTATAATCCACGAAGAGATTGCCCCCATACTCACTTGAGTTTATTACAAAGCAAACTCAGCTGGGGAATCGACTGTGCTTCATCTCCCTTGGGCGGCCTTCTGCCTTGCCAGCCTAGTAAATTGTGGACCAAGCACTCAACCAAATTCAAGGCCATACAACGACAAGTACTCACCCGATATCTTTTTAGTAGTGACATGAAACATGCAGCTGTTGTGCCCTTTATTGAACATGTGCCTTCGTATCATTTATGATCCCAAGTCATCTCTTGTGATTGATGAATTTCCCTTCTATAAAAAAAATCATGATTAAAAGTCCATTGACTTTTCCGATTTAATAAAATTTATTTCAATTATTTTTAATATATTTTTTTGGTTTTCAATTGGTCAATGATTTTTTCTTCATTAATTAAATTAAGTAAATAAATTATTTTTTGTTTAAGTAAAGTTCAATGTTGATGTATAAACTTTATGTTATTTTATAAGTGTTTGTTTTGTTTCTAATTTTAAAATATTAATTTACCATTCTTTTATTAATTTATTTGTCTTATCTTTTATTAATAAGTATATAAAATTATCGTCCTGACTCTTTCAAATATACTTTGAATTCTTATCAAATGTGTAACTATAATTATACTCATAAGGGTTTTATCAGATGATTTTTTACGTAATTTTCTTTAATCTACCACTAAAATTCAAAATATGAGAATATAAAAGTAAAAAATCTATTTATACTGTACCCACCATTATTTTTCTAAATAAAAGAGCCATAAAAATAAATATACGATATAAGTCAACGAGCATGAGAGTATACAGTACAAACTACAAACAATATCCAATTTTTGTTTTTTACATTAAAACAAGTGACCTTTACATTCGAAATGGAAGATATAAAAAGCCTGGGAGGTAAAATTCGAATGTTAAATGGTCACGTCTCACCCATGTAAATATACAATGGCAACTCTCACTTGAAACCTTTGGTAATGTGATTCATTGGTCCCCTGACTTTGTTAAAGTAGAAAACAAATCTGCCCCTTGAGGGAATATTGAATCAATTAAAGATTGTTTTTCACCCAAATGAAAGCTCCCTTGCATCTACCACTTCTCATGTAGCTTCCGAATTTTCAGCATCAATGCCATGTAGCTTTTGAGAAGCCAACCCTGAAACAGCTGCGTAGCTTTCTAGCTCTTGGCTGGAACCCAATTTCTTCATTGTTTTAATTGTCACCACTATATATATATATATAAGTCTCTATATAATATATATAATTGTTGAGCTTCTCAAATATATATATATATATATATATATAATTGTTGAGGCAAAACCGGCACTAGCCAGCCAACCTACTTTTTATGAAGAAGCCAAGAAAATCCTTCGTAGACCATTTTCCTTCGCCTTTATTACAAAGAATTTTCCTAGCATAAGGTCATAAACCATTTAAACCGGACCATTAGTTGATTTTAAGCTTTGGCATCTTATTAACTTAATAATTTTGCAACTCAATTCAGTACTGATAAAGTTCATGATCTTGCAAATAACAAGAAGTGGAGATTTGATCTATTTTTTACTTATATAAAGTTATTTTTCATCTTTATACGTTATATAAAGTTGATAAACCTCATTACAAGCATTGAAGAGTGGGTGCTGTAAATATCATGCAATTGTAACGACCAGAATCTTCTTTTTCTTCTTTTCTTTTTTTTTTTTTTTCAATTCAATCTTGATGGGCGTAGAAAATTTATTTAAAGGAATAGAGAAATAGATTCCTAGGTAATTAACAATTTTCATTTTCAATTTCCTTGTCCTGATAAATCAATAGTTGCTGGGTTCCTGGATTTATTATTGTGACGCATGAAAATGTAGGCATCAAGGAGAAGGAAGCTTCGGGAAATGAGTTTTTCTTCGTTCCCCAACTCATGTGATCAAATTGACAGCAGATTGTGTTACGAGCTTTCACTGTCAGCGCTGTAGTTAAATTAATTCTCTGATTTCATTCATTAAGATAATGCAATATTCTAGCGCAAGTACAACTACGATGTTAGAATATGTAGCTAGCCTCCTCCTTGCATCAAATTCTATTTTTGTTTCTTTTGACCTGCTAAAAACAAGGAAAATTTGGCAACTTATTCGTAATTTGACCCACTCCAATACAAAGTTAGCCTACAGATTTTGCTCCCAAACTACTTCTCTAACTAGCATATTTTGAATGAATACGAAATTGTTTCAAAGCCATTCTTTTTTTTTTTTTCAATCCCTAGAGAACAGATTTGAAAAATTTTGGTCATCAATGACGAAATATACATATGGTTTAGGTGAAATCGCAGTGTTATACCACAAATAACTCAACAAAAAAAAAAGAAGTATATTAAATTAAATTAATACCTCTTTTTTTTTTTTTTTACTTGTAAGTGGGTACTATTCGGTTAAGTTCAGGCTAAAAAGCGAACCGAACCAAAACCGATCAATTCTTTAATATTAGAAATCAATGCCAATCAAACTTTGGAACAAAACCAAAATATTTCGACTTGGTTTGCATGGATTCTATAGTTCGATCGGTTCAGATTGGTCCAGATTGACTTCACAAACTGTTCATAAAAAATTTCTCTTTCTATTTATAAATCACCAGCACTTCTTATACACCCCACCTTTTTCATATTACATATATTTCAAAAAGGCTCTCCAACCTCTACTCACAAAAGTTAAAATTTTGAATTTTTCTAGTTGAGGTAAATTAACTTATTTAAGCATAAAAACTCTACTAAAAAATAATCAAGTACTAAAAAAAATCTTTAAAAAGTACTTATAAGATAAAATAAGTATTTATGGTCATTAGATAAGTCGTACCAAATAGACACTTAATCTCATAAGCTCAAAATTTTTATTATTGTTTGATTTTTTTAAATTAAATAAGTTATTTTACTTATACTAATAAAATCTCAAATTTTAGGCTTTTAGGAGAGGTTGAAAAACATTTTTTTAAGTGTTAAAATGTTTAAAATATTCTTTACTTATTTAATAATCTTATTTCAGTCTTTTTATAATATAACTTTAAAAATCTTATCTATTATGATGATTTTATAAATTTTAATATAAGCTCTCATTGACCACTAAACAACTAAAATTTTTTAAGTTATACCAAACGGAGACTTAGCGTTTTTATGTTTTTTTATTTATTTTTATATTTTTTGAATTTGTGTTTTGCTTTTATATTTATTTGTTATTTTTTTTTAATCAAGAAGATAATAGATTGGTTTTTTGGTTGGGTTTGATTTTGAGCCGAATCAAACACAAACCGATTGGTTCTTAATTTTTCGACCCATTTGATCTTTGCTTCCAAAATCGAACAAACTAATTTCGACCCATTTGATCTTTGATTTTATAATGTATTAATTAATAAGAATACCAAACTGAAAATACAGTCATCGACTGCCATGTTCCGGTGTCTTTTGAGTAAAATCTCAGTATCAAAAACTTATTATTATTATTATTATTATTATTATTATTATTATTATATGGCGTTTTCGTTACCAGTGATAGTTGTACTGTTTCGCAACTCCAACAACAACAAGGATACCAATATATATTACGCAATAGTTAATTACTCCTTTTGATGAGAAAGTAAAGCTTTCTAATTAATTAATTACTCCTTAGAAACAAGTTTTTCTTTTATTTTGAATGGATTTGTATTCCAAAAATATTATATGCTTTTGGCACGTGAAGTGTCGGCCAATTCCATTTAGAAGTGTGGAGAAAGTATAAGTTTCATTTTTGATCTTTCAAAACAGTTGACATGTGACTAGCAAGCTTGGCTGCATTGAAATTCTTCATTGAATTGTGCAAAAATTTATTTGTCCGCCCCATTTCTCCAAATAGTTCGACGACCGATATCACCAGTCGCCATGCCCACATTTCCAGCACATTCGAATTACAGTTTATACAGTTTATTATGCCATGCTAATTAACATTTTAATTTTTTTTTCTTCTACTTATCGTAAAATTTTGACTTCTCGTTGTTCTTGTAATGCATAAATCAAGTGGCAACGAACGAGATACTTGATGTTTCAGTTTCATGAAAATCTTTTACAATTCATTCTTGATGTTTCAGTTTCATGAAAATCTTTTACAATTCATTCTTGTTAAAGAAGGATGCACGAAGACGAAAAGTAAATATTCGTTCTTGTCACCCAAAAGTACGACCGCTATGTACTCAAAGTCAAACTTTGGATGGTTCGTTAACAGTACACAGAGGTCCCAGCGCTGTCCAAATACTATTTCTTTTTTTTTACTCAGTCAAGACTCACGTTGTGGATTCACCAGTGCGGAATTCACACAACTCTCTTGACGTAAAACTATTTTTGTTGAAAAGAATTTTCCTTTTCAAAAAATTACTTTTGTTGACAGCGACTCACGGGGTCTGGGGATCATTATAATTTTAGAATTAAAAGTGTACTAGCTTGTATTACTTTACTTAAATTATTAAGTGATGATTTTCATGTTAACTTCGAACTTTAATTTAATTTAATTTAATTTAATTCCAATTAACTTATATAAGCTTACATATTGAGCTGCTTTGCATGTTGTTCATTAATTAGTTACGAGAGTTTTTCAGTTTCTGTCTAATGAAATCAATAGACACCGCTTATCCTCCTATAATTTTCATAATAACTAATAACATAATTTTATAGTATTATCTTTGTTTTCAAATACAATTTAATTTATATTTATTATAAATTAAATAAATCATATCAATGGAAACAAAAATAAAACTTGAGTACTAAAAATGAGAAAATATATATTTTAGTATGAATAAAAAATTAATGATGCAATATTTTTCTTATGCTTTTTATTATTTTTTAAACGTTTTTCTTATAATAAATATATATTTTATGTTCTCAAGATAAGTTATTAAACAAATGACCCGTTTATCCCTCTTTTTCTTTAATGGTGCTTGGGAGATTTTTAAGAGAACAAAGTAGTATATAATGATTTTAGTTGGAGGAATTTGACAATCTCCCATTATAACATTTCATTCATTAAATAACTTAATTAAGTCTAATTTACATTCAGCTTAATATCATGGGAAATTTAATGACTCGTGATATTGTCTAAATAGGAACAGAAAATTCCTGAAATTTTATTTCAATTCTTGATTTTCTTCATATTTTCTATATCTAGAAAGAACATACTGATTTGAATGTATCAATTCACTTTATTACAAAATCATTAAGAAAATTAAAGAGCTAACATCATTTTAAAAAGTTTGTAAACAAACAAATGTAATTTGAAATATTGGTTAAATGTAAATATAAAAATCAATATACAATTAATGAGATAAATAATATTTGGCAAGTGAAAGTCATAAGATAATGTCACATTAGAAATACAAGCATCAGAAATTAATAAAATTGTGAGTATTATTTATTGTTTCAATTGTTGAAATCTTTTAAAGATTTATTAATCAGAAATTGGAATGAGCTAGAATGAGAATCAGAATAAAATATTTGTTTGAGTTGTAGAAATCAGAATCGGAATTTACTGTACTGATATTTATTATTTACTTTGTTTTGATATCGGAATGAATTGTTACAAGTTATTAAAATACTCTTAGTTAGTTATTGTCATTTGTTACTATTATTATTTGTTATAATAATTGTGATTATTATTATTCAAAAAAAATATTGTTAATAACAACAATAATTATAATAATAACAATAAAAATATTAATAATAATAATAACCGTATAGGTGCTATAGTGAGATGAATAGCTACTAGTGGTGGATTGATTTGCAAATTAGGGTTTCTTATTTTTAGTTTTTACTATTTAAATTAAGGATAAAATGGAAAATTTCATAACTGAATAAGGGTAAAATAGTCAATTTTAGGAATGGGAACTTGATTTTCACTCTCTTGAGAATCAAGTTCATATTCTTTAATCCCAAAAATATAGGGGCTCTATATCTTTCATTCTTATTCACCCTCATATTTATACAAGTAAACACTATCAAACATTTTTTATTTGGATTCTCATTTCTCCATTCCATAAATAAACAAACCATAAGTAGTCTTTCATAGTTTCATTTTTTTGTCTAAAATCTGAACATATATGAATTTGGTTGAAATTTGAAAAAGTCTGAATAGATATATTTGAATTACATGTTTGTTTTTCTTCTTTCAATATCTGAATTTAACTATTAAATTGTTTATTTTTCAAAAGTAAAACATTTGAAATATAATATGTTGACATCTATAGCCTAATAAATATTAACAATACTTATATTTTTTGGTTAAACAAATGATAAGTTATAAATAATTTATTTGATTAGTTAAAAAAATGATAATGTTTACCTTAACGAAGTATTAAAATTAGAGAGAGTGTGTGTGTGTACACAGCACATGTATTTTTTACATTAATATATGATACTTATAATGTTATTTTAGTGCATTGTATTTTTTTTTTTGTTAATTACATAAGTCAATTAAATTTTTTTAATCATTTGAATTAAAATTAATGTACTAAACAAAATTTAAAATCTATTATAAAAATACTATTTATAAATACAAAGAGAGGAAATATTGTACACACTTATCTTAAGTTCTTTATGTTTAAAATTCTCATTCAAAAAAATAATTAATAGTTGAATACGTGCATATAACAAAAAAGAGGGATAAATAAAAAAGTAATAAGAGAATAGTATATAATAGAATATAAATTTATTTAAAAAGGGTATTAATGAGAGAATATTAAAATTTTATTAAGATGTTTTGCTATTTAGATAAAAGTTAAAATATTTAATTTTTTTCATTCAAATCTAAATATTTTATAATCAGATATAACTAACACAAAACAAAAAATTAAAAACGATAAATATCTAAAACCAAATAAAATTTAGATTTCAGGAAAAAAAATCTCTAAGTAATATAAGAAATATATATATATATATATATATATATATATATATATTCATTACACGACCATGTCAGCCTGTCCCTTCAAAATAAATAAATAAAGAATAAACGTGTTTGAAGGTTCGTATATTGGTATTGCAGTTCCATGTAAGCCTATGAAGAGTAGTCAAAATATTCAAAAGCTCTCATCTTTTACTCCATATTTTCTCAAGAGTCGTCTCCTTGAAATCAAACCCTGCCTTTCAGTCATGATCAAACCAATATCTTAATTTTTTAACCTATAAGTACGCCCCACACCTTCCCTTCAAATCCAAAACCTACAACTCCATAGAAACAAAATCAGTAGCTTTTTTAAGGTGCCATGCAGCGTTATTCATCAGCCAAAAGCTTGTGCCGTAAAATCATTCATCATCGTCCTCACCACCAATTCCAATTGCCTACTACCCGTCGACCATGCGATGTGTTCATTAATCATCGGGGAACCGACACAAAGAGGACCATTGCAGGCTTGCTTCACGATCACCTCTCAAGGCTGAGGCTTAATCCTTTCTTGGATAGCAAAAATATGAAGCCTGGGGACAGGTTGTTTGATAAAATTGATACCGCCATTAAGCACTGTAAGCTCGGCGTCGCCGTGTTTTCTCCTCGTTACTGCGAGTCCTATTTCTGTCTCCACGAGCTTGCTCTTATTATGGAGTCCAGTAAGAAAGTTATACCTATTTTTTATGATGTCAAGCCGTCGCAGCTTCAGGTTCCTGATAATGGAACTTGCTCTAGAAAGGAGTTGCAGAGATTTTCACGGGCTCTTGAGGAAGCAAAGTACACGGTGGGACTCACATTTGACTCAATTAATGGGTATGTATTATTTAAAAAAAAAATTGAAGTTTGATTTTATAGGTATTCATTTTCTGGTGCAAGGGTCTCTATTTTTTAAAATGTGAATCAGAGATTTCAAAGTATTGATAAATCCTTTATAATGTTGTAAAATATTAAAAAATCATTTTACAATGTTATGAAAACATTTGACAACTGTGTTAACATGTTTTACATAATTATTAGACAGTTTATAAAATTATAAAAATATTTTCACATCCTTATCAATTCATCTTAAATTTTAATAAAATCTGTTATCTTAGATCATATATATCACCGCTTTCTATATATGTGTGTGTTTGCGCGCTAATTAATAAGAATCTGATCTTGAGATAATGTTTCATTTTATATAGGGATTGGTCAGAGTTCTTAACAACAGCAACCGATGCGGTGATCAATAACTTGATTGAAGTGGAAGAAGAAAGTACAGCAAATAGAGAACCTATGGGCTTTCTGCAGAATTATTAAAATTAATAATGAATATTCTTTTATTAATTGTTACATTGATTTGATTTTTCTAATTTTTCTTAACCAATTTATTATTTAATTGATTTATTTACTTTTTCTGTATAGAAAAGAAAACAAAAGTGTTTCTTTGTCATTGCACATTTGTTCTTTTGCAAAGGTTCGTTATCAGGCCTATGATCAAGCAGGCTTCATATACTGTACAATTTTTAAAATATTCATATTTTTCATCTTGCAACAACTTCCTGTTGCAGATGGTTCATCGAGATTTACAAATCTCACTTGTAAAATTGTATGCTCTGAACTTTTTGTAACACGTATTCAGCTTCAATTATTTCTACTGTTTTTCCATATTTATGTCTCCGTATATATTGTAATTTAGAATGATAAAAAAACATATTGTTGCTAATTAATTAATTAAACTGCTCTCTCTCTTTGATTCTATTTTATTTATATTTTTTATAAGTGGTTCCTACGTATTACTATATTTTTTTAAATGTGACGGCAAAAGTGCCCGATAAAGAGAGAGATTAAAGTGCATTCGCAGGAAATGTGTGGATGCAATGCAGAAGTTTAATGAAACATATTTTCTGCAAAAGTTATTAACATTATTAGCACAAAATGGCATTTATTCAATTAAAACAAAAAAAAATAAGGTGGAATATTGACATTCTGAATTTTAATGTCTATACTTAAGTCGAATTCTTAATTACTGAGAATAGAATGTTTAAAAAAGAATAGAATAATTTGGAAATAAGGTAATCAATAATGCTACTTTGATTTTTAATATCTGAAATAACTTTTTCCCATTCATTATATACACTACATAATCTCAATTGATTAAGTGGATAACTCTCAATTCTTCAATCATTATTATTATTATTTTTTAACATGAATTAACTCCATAGGCTTCAATATATTAAAATTGAATAGTTCCCCAATGGTGACCGTTGATGTTACGGTGAAGTTGGATTTCATGCTTGATCTAACTTCGAAGGGAACAAAATTAATTAAAACCGTTAAGCGTTTATTAGATTATCGATAATAAAAAATAATTGAATTTTAACCTTTTTTTTTTTTATGAGAAGGAATTTTAACCTTATTGGGAAAGGTGAGAAGTTCAATTTCGGTGGGAGAACATGGTTACAATTACGGCGGAGCAAAATTAATATAAAAATGTTAGAGATTATTAGCTAATAATAAATTTTTATCATATTCGGAAAAAGGTGAGAAGTTCGATTTCGTTGGAAAACCATGCTCACAGTTCTATTAATTCTAATATCTTTCCGATAAATTAGTCTATATCTTTTATCTTAACTGTGGCCGAGATTTGCGTATATTATTCGAAAATAATCATAGTGGAACTTTTTTGAAAACAAATCATAATAGAACTCCTTTCGGGAAAAAAAATGACAATATAAAAATTGTTTTTCGATACGTAAGTGAGGACCTATCACCCATACTGGTTACTAGATTGCTTTATTATTAATTTTCTTCGGATAGTCAAAGAAGCTTCGCAATTTCCATGAATTAACTAATAACGGGATCAGAAGTTGGAAAATATAATTTGAGTTGGTATGCTCTTTTTTTTTTTTTTTTTTTTTAACTCTAAAGTGGTGGGATTCAGCTATGTCTTCGTGTCATTATTGATATTAATAGTTTGACTCAGCAATTAGTTTGTAATATATTAATACCCTCCCGTGTTATATTTGTATATCTCCTAAAAATATTAGATTAAAAAAAATAACTTACTTCCAAGATATAATTGGTTTTCAATTTTAACTTTTAAAAATTTTGTACATTCATATTCTGAACTTTTTAAAGATGTTGTATGGTCTGCGTATTATTTTCTATCCATTGTCAAAATTTGATTTACTCTGATGAGATTTTGGGTTAAGAAAACGTAACGATCTGCCGTGATACAGATGGACACGTTTTGGGCTTTTCTTTTTCCTTGGGGAATGAGACCGTATTAAGTTTCGGGGAAGTTGACGCTAGCAATGGAGAAACACCCTAGAAAACACCGAAATCGAAAGAAAATATAAGACCTTGCTACGTTACAGACTCTGTATGTAACGTAGCAAATGGGGAGCATCCACGCGTTGCAGGAGAGAGGAAAAGTTGTTGGAACTTAGCTGATACAAGGCCAGTTTGCACTGAGCTCCTATAAATTTACTTGCTCGCCTGATTGTGACTGCCAATAAGACCACCGATCCCTGTCCGCAAGTCAGGAAATTTTGCGGTGCTAATTCAAATCAGGACCTGTCTATGTTACAGATTCTGTAACAAACATCTCCCGTCATCCTACCATCCGATTTTCTTTTGTTTAGTTTCTCACTCCACATCCAACCACATCCAACGGCTGATGCTGCAGTCTGTACCTTACAGAATCTGTAACGTAGTTTTGTCCTTCAAATCAAGAACGAGGATTGAGAAACCGCACCCGCTCTCTAATGATTCAGCACTGAAAAACAAAATAATAACAACAAAATGTCCCATTATTATAAGATATAAACATTTTAACGAAGTGAAAATCGACTCGGGCCCACACATACCCTTTTATAAGAAAAAATGATAGAATCTTTTCTCTTGTGAGATCCTTAACATTTTATAAAAGAATAATGTGGAATTAAGCTAGTTGTTTCCAGTACTGTTAGTAAGATTCCACTTCAACACTTAAATTTATAATTGACAGGGGATAATTTTGAGTTGTTTCTTCTCTCGACGAGCAAGACTTTGGGCCCTTGAGCTTCTCCTCAATAGGCTCCTGCACACACAACAACCAGTCAGAGGACGTTGAAGGTTTTTCCGACGTGAATCTTCTGACGCTCAAGTCAGTAATTTGGGCTTACTTAGGAAAAATTGTGCCACCAATCATATGGCTTGATTATAATTTCTTTTTCTTTTTAAGTCTAGAAGGATTTGCTTTCTATTTCAGTCTTCACATAGAAAACAAAGCATTTTTATGTGTAAATATTTAAGTATTGTATGTGAAGTGAGTTATGATGTTTTGTAAGTAATTTTGAGGGATTTAGATTCCGTACTAAACCCACGTTTTATTATTTTTTTTAAAGATACAATTTATGGTTTTTTTAAAAAATAAAAAATAAATTAAATTTTAAATATATATTACTATACATAAACGTTGCAGTAGAAAATCATGAAGACTTCAATGCAAGTTAACTCTGCACTGATAACCTGAGACATGCATCCTTCCAACGGTAGGTTTTATTAAATAACAAAATTCACATATAAATAAAAAAAATATGGCGCAGACGGGCAGTTTCTGTAATAAGTCCATCGTGCATGTCCCACTCCATGTGGATAGAAGTGAAAGCAAAATGTTATCATACAATATGAAACAGAACAAAGGTTGTACATGTTTTCCCACCGACAGCTACCTACTCCAATTAATTTCTGTGTTGTTCATAATTTTCATGCCAGCACCGATATTTGGCCCGTCTATTAATAAATTATCGAAATTAATATTTTTTTCAAGCCAGCACCGAAATTAATATATTTATTATATGTACTCTGACTAGTGCTATCAACAATTCAACATCAGCAGCAATGCCGGCAACGCTTACACCCAGTTTCTTCTACCCAATTGCCTCCCTCGTACTCCTCCCATGGGGCACGTACTTACTTTGTATACTAATTACTATTGATTTAATTTTTATATTGACCAAGCTCTCTTTCCATTTTCATTGGCTTTCAATGCTTTGGGAGAAATTGGAATATGGCATCCTCAATTCCTCACTTTACTAAAGTGAGAATGCACATTAAAATAAAAATAAAAAATAAATTTCAATACATTAAGATTAGGGAATATATTTTTTTTATTTGTTAGTAGTATTTTTACTTTATTAAAATAAAAATATCTTCACTATATATATAATTGAGCTTTTGAATGCTTAATTTGAAATTACTTGCAAAGAGGTTTTTCATACTAATTTCTAAAAGTTTAGTTATGACTTATGATTTAACCAGTAATGTGTATGGTGTGTTAAATCTTTTCAAATGCTTGTTCTGCATTAAATTTTCAAAATTTTGAATAAATTTTCATCTTTACTCAATCGAATAAGCACTTCGTGATTGGTGAACTGAAACCGGGCTTTACTCAACTAGAATCGGCCCCATGAGCTTTCTAATTGGGTTATATGTGTAGATATGAATTAGTCCAACTGTTTGATTGTTTCAAATTAGGACTACACCATTCTGATTAACACCCGCTAAAAGTTGAAAATGACAAAACTAAACTGTAGTACGCCAATTTGACTGAAAATCAAATTAAAAGAACACTACAAAATAAAATACAAATAATGAAAATGAAACCTGAAAGAGACTGTGGCATTAATTAAGAGTCTGTCAATATTTGAATTCATGGAGTTGAAATTAAACAGTCCTTATCCCTGTCTTCTGATGAACGTTCTCAATAATATTTCATTAATGAAATTGACCTTTTCAAGTCATATTTGATTCCTACGAACAGCTGAGGCTCTTGTTTCAACTGGTCTGGATGCACTTGGGTACAAATGATAAGCCTTTTAAGCTGATCATGCACTCAGAGAAAGCATTTTCCCGCTATTCCCATTTGAATTTCGAACGTCCAAAACAGATGATTGCTGGGCAGAAAGTGACCGAGACTGGAGGGTAATTTAAGGGCAAAAACATTTCCTTCTGGAATCAAGGCCCTCGCTGATTATGGTCACGCAAAGGGTTTAAGACTTAGGATATATTCTGATGCTGGGTAAATTAATTGTATACCATCGTATAAGCCAAGTTAAAAATCACGAACACTACCTAGGAAATTTGAAATTATTCTTTGTGGTTTCAGTTTTAGAACATGTGGCAACACAATGCCAGGCTCTCTTGGACATGAAGTACAAGATGCAGGAACCTTTGCCCAATGGGTTAGCATCTTTTTGTACAAAACTTATAATAATGTTTAACTTCTAAAAGTACTTGATAAAAACTAATTAATCACAACTTAACAATATTAAGGCCATTTATATTGGTGCAGGGGATTGACTACTTGAAGTATGATAACTGCTTCCATGATGGTTCAAAACCTCAAGAAAGGTAACAATACTTTGCGTGAAATCTTGGCCCAATGTTTATACTCAAATTTATCTCAATACCAATACAGATAAAGATTTTTCTTTGGTTACAGATATACTAAGATGAGTTATGCATTGCTCAAGGCGGGCCGTCCAATACGTTACTCGATATGTGAATAGTGAGTACTTGAAATTTATGAAATAAAATGATCGATATATTTAAATCAGGATTTGAAATATGGCTATACTTTCTCTCAGGGGAGAAGAAAATCCAGCGAAATGGGCTGGTACGTAATGCCTGGAGAACTACGGGGGACATTAGGGACAAATGGGAGAGGTACAAATTTCCCAGCTGATTATAATTTCAAAGAAAATATGATGTGCATATAATTGATTTCATTGAATTTTATCTTTAATTCTCTCAGTATCACATCCATTGCGGATCAAAACAACGTTTGGGGAAGATTTGCAGGACCTGGCAGGTGGAATGGTAACCGATAACAATCAATTAGTCCTAGCATTTGATAAAACCACTATGCTATTGAATGAAACTGTGCATGTCTTTGATGCAAATCAAGGATTATATTTGTGTGATATATAATTTTTCTAACTTTTGGATTCTGACCAGAATAGATCCTGATATGTTAGAAGTTGGAAATGGTGGGATGAGCCTGGAAGAGTACCGGTCTCATTTTAGCATCTGGGCTCTCATGAAAGTGAGTAGCTTCTCTTGTATTTAATTGCTGCAACTAGTTAGTACTTTATAGAATCTAAACACCAAAGTTTGACAGGCCCTCTGCTCATTGGGTGCGATATTAGATCAGCAAGCGGAGAGACTCTGAAGATCCTTGGGAGCAAAGAGGTGATAGTTGTCAATCAGGATCCATTAGGAGTTCCAAGGAGGAAAATACGATCAAAAGGTGCCCTTGAGGTATTGTCTCGAACACTAAATTACTCAAATGAATAGTGCAATCTCTTGCATCTAGAAACATCTTCATGCAACATAAACAGTAATGGAGCAAATCTTTAAGGCTCAACCGATCGTATTTTCACGACAATATGCAGATTTGGGCAGGGCCGCTATCAAAAGGAAGAATTGCGGTAGTTTTACGGAATGGAAGCAACATTCAGGCTCCATTTTCTGTTACCTGGAGAGAAATTGGAATTCCTTTACCAACTCCGGTTATTGTCAGAGACTTGTGGGCGGTATGAAGTACTTTCCAGAACTACAGAGTAGCCCTGTTTCCATACAATAAATTTCATTAGCAAATTAGATTAGAAAAATGCACCTTTTTTTTGCCCTTTTGAGCAGAGTTATTACCCTAATTATCATTTTGATTGCAGCATTTATTTGTTTCGATGAATAAACGCTATGGATTAACTGCATATGTTGATCCTCATGCCTGCAAGATGTATATTCTTAGTCCAATCTAGCCAGAAACTGAAGAAGGCTTTTTGTTCCTTCAATTGAAAATGTCATCCCATCAATCAAGCAAGTTTTGAGACGAGGTGAATTTTCTTTTTTAAAGGATTTTGTTTACAATTTTTTTCTCCAGGAATGAATACTATTTATACCAAGTTTATAGTACTGAAATTGCTTGATCAATTATTTAAAATGGTTTTGTTTTGATGGTGATATTAAGCTGTTATAAATCCAATTAAAACATGTAATTTGTATTTCTTAATTTGCACCGATGTGGTGGAAATCATCGTTAATGATCATGTAGTGCAAGAGTGACTCATGGTCATGGCATGATTTGGATTTTAGGACAAAGAAGTTGGGCTCATGGGCTTTCTCTAGAACTTGATACGTTAGCCTTTTTTTTTTTTTTTTAATGGATATTGAATATCAGGTGATTAGATTCCCACCGCTAAATTAACTTAATAAAATTTGAGGTCAAGTGCAGCCAAAGAGGAGAGGTGTGAAAATCAGACATGTTAAATGATCTTAAAATCAGCAGAATTAGAACCCATAGCAATAGCGTTCCCGCAACAAAAACATATAACAGCATGAGAAGATTAACGCTCAGACGGCCTCACACATCTCTTGAGTGTAGTAGTTTTTCTCTCTGCTTCGTCATGATCTTATAATCATATGCTTTACCATATTCAAAGCAAAACAAAAGTTGTTCATTCTTTTGCATAGAACATAAAGTACCAAACGAAGTTAAAAAGGAAATATGGATGCGAAGATTGAGAGTTTAGAAGCCCAACGCAGACATCAAGTTGTTGAAGACATTTTTAAGAAACCAAATTTACTGATCACAATGAAGGGTTCACCTTTTTTTTTTAAATTAATTTTCTTCTTCATCAATCCTAGGCTTTTCCCAATATGTATAAGCTCCTTCTATCAATTACACGTCCATGAATGATTTGGTTTTGCTACAAAAATGTGATTGAATGTTTCAGTTTGTTAGAAAAAATTGAACAACAAAGGCCTCATTTTGATTATTCAAATTAAGCAGAGCTTGTTAAACGTACATTGCAAGCTTGCAGCTTCTAAAATTCTAATGCACTTATCATAAATCTACAGTTTGAAGATGAGGTGAACAGAATCAAAACTAAGACTCGAGGACGTGGTTTTTTTTCTATTTTAAACATAGAAAAAAATGCGAGAAAATGATATTGAAAGGGATCAGGGGTGTATCGTCACTTGGTGAATTGCTTGCCATAACTCTGCGGACAACTTTGGGAGGCCGGCTTAGTACTGGAGAAACCAGAGGAAACACAGATTACAATAATAACCCCCTCTCCAGAACAGTGAAGCCCAAAACTGGATTTGTAGCTCAGTCCAATGTGTTCTATCTTCACCTCACAGTCACAGAAACACTAGTGTTCATTGCCCTTTTTCGCTTGCCAATTGTTTCACCAACCAGGAGAAAATGTTACAGGCTGAGGCAGTGACAAATCAACTTGGCATGCCTCGATGTAGAGGCACCATTGTGAGGGAAGGATTTAGGACATGAATCTCCGGAGTTGAACTCAGAAGAGAGTTAGTATAGCACAAGAGCTATTGATTAATCCTAGTCTCTTGTTTCTGGATGAACCCGCTTCAGGTCTTGGCTCCACCATGGCTAAGCAAATTTTGTTGGTACCGTGGTGTTCGGCTAAAAGTGGACGCGCAATTTTGATGACTATTCATTGGCCTGCCAGTAGCCTATTTTACATATTTAACAAAAGTTCTATTGTTATCAGAACTCAGAAGGTAATAGTCTACACGTTGGGAAGGGGGATGGAGTGATGAGTTACTTTGCCGGCATTGGATTCGAACCATCAGCAGCCATGAATCCTTCAGATTTTATATTAGATCTCGCAAATGGTATGCATTTTGTTGCATATATGAGAAAGATTTGACATTAGCTTATTTGGAAATCAAGTTATTAGCCTCGAATTTAATGCGTAGGTGTTGTTTCCGGAGATCCAAAAGATGACCAGAAAGCTTTAAAAGAAACTCTAGTATCAGCGTATAAGAGTAATCTTTCTGCAAAATTGAAGGCAAGTTTTCAAGAAGTGGGTGATCATAGTCTAATTGGTCCAGGAAACAAGAAGAACAGCAATTGGAGCACAACTTGGTGGCAGCAATCTTTTGAATTGCTTAAAAGGGACTTCAGACAAAGCAGTTCTTTTTGCGGCTCAAAATTGGTCAACTTTTGAGTCTTTCTATTATTCTAGATCTTATATAGTGGCAATCAAGTACTACCAACATACAAGACCAGGTGAACTCAGTTCAAAAACCTTATGTGCGACCCAAAAGTTTATAACAGTTGAGCCAATTGACATCCCACAGGATTCATATAATTAATTCACATATTTGTTATTGTTTTAACTTCAGGTTGGACTCCTTTTCTTCTACAGCAGATTTGCAGCATATTGGCTTTATTTCAAGCTATTCTTACAAATTCCTCTGGAGCGAATGATGCTTGGAATAGGTTATCATCTTACTTCGTGGCTAAAACCATTGGTGACCTCCTAATGGAGCTTACTCTTCCAACAGTTTTCGTCGTCGTGACATATTGGACGGCACGTATCAAATCCACTACTGTGAACTTTCTCTGCACTCTGTCTATTACTCTCTGCACAGCCTTGGTTGATCAAGCCTCAAAGTATAAGACTTGCAATTGGTGCCATGTTGATGAAACAGAAGGTGGCTAGCACAATTACAGCAACTATAGTTCTCGAATATCTCCTTCAACGTCTGCCGGTTTTCACATCTTGGTTCGAGTACGCATCTCTCACATATTACTCATACAGGCTTCTGTTGCCGTCTCAATACAAGGCTAATGATACTTGTGTAAACTTGTGTTTGTTGCTTGTTTGGTGGGAGATTTTCCTAGAATCAATTACGCGGGACTTAGCCACCAGATTATATGTGTTGCTGCTTTGGCAGTGATGTTATTGGGGTCTAGACTCGCTGCTTATGATGCCTCTCATGGGGATAGGCAGAATAAGCCATTAATCTACTATTCTACAATTAACTTAAGACTTTTTAAATTCCAACTGCATTTTTTTTTATTTAAGTAGTATTGATAAACTGTACCTAGTAAAATTAAGTGAAAAATGAATATAGTAATTAAAATCTCCCTCCACCCATATGAGCAGGATTCAAACCTAAAGCATCTTGTTTTAAGTTTTGATTTTTTTATTTTTACTAATGTTGATGAACTAGCCAGACTGTTATGAATTTAAATAGTGAGAGATAACTCAATTTATTTAGATTATCCGTAAGTTGTTTACCTTTTTTTTTTTATAATTGGTCAAAGACCTGAATGGGACAAAGTTTAATTTGGGAGAATTCAAGTGATGCTTTGTTCTATGAGTTCCTCTCGACAAACAAAAAAAGTAGTCTTGTAATAAAACTTACTGAAAAATGATAATGTGCATAATATTCGAAAGATTTGAATTAAAATAATTTTATTTATTCTTTTTTTTTTTCAAATAACGAGAAATACAAATCCAACACCATGTCTGCAATTCTGAGAATCAATTCTTCGAAGTATAAAAAAAAAATCGAAATCAGATTCTTCTCATTAAGGATATGTTGGATGTAATCAACTCTGACAAATTAGATGAAGACATGTGTCTTGTTAAAACTAAGGAACGGATGTAATGAGTAATTAGATAAACAAACGGACGCAACCGACAGTTTGGGACGTCATATAGTATGATTTTGCCGAGGACAAAAGTGCTGCAATGTAAAGTCATGGGCTTACCAATCCCAACGCACTTGTGTTCAGCATTGAAAAGGTGATTTTGATGGCATTTCTCAACCTACTTTTAAAATTCTGGAAAATGGTGAAAAAGTACGAATAACTTAAACTTGCATTTGAGGAATATATGTTCTGCTCATATTTGATGGAAAAAAAAAATCACTCAATTATTTTTAAAAGAGAGAAATTTTAAATTTCCATTTTCAAATGGAAACTCGAACTGGCTGTGAGAGTAGAAACCCATTACTCGGCCAACAATATCTTAATTACGAGTTATAAGATTTGAAAAAAGAAAAAGAAAAAAAGAAATTACGAGTTATCATGCAAAACATTTAATTGTGAACACAATCTATTTCTGGTATCACCCCTTAAGCAAACCTCAAATGGCCTTTTTTAAGACACAACTATGGAATTAAATGTTCTTAATCAGAATCTTTAATTATATTATCGATACCTTGGCCAAAACGACACGAAAATGTTTTACATACAGAACCCGTATCCATAATGCGTCATATAAGTCAGAGTGTGATTATTTATTGTTTGGGAGCTGCTACCTTACATGCAATGTAAGGTACAGCCTCTCACAAATTTAATTGTGGGTCCTATTTGGATCCACCAATCTTATGAGAAGTTGTACCTTACATGTAATGTAAGGTAGCAAAAACCTTATTGTTTATAGTGTGTACTTCGAATGATACATGTAGAGCATTAATTTCAGTATACATACTGTTATAACATCAACCGTAAATACGAATTGTTCATCATTAGGATTTAGTAAATGTGTGAAATTGACAGCGGATCTACGTACGCCGTATTCAAAATGGGTGGTTAGTAATTGATCATGACCATCAAAGATGCAAGTCACAAAATATTTCTGTTTCGCAAGTCAGCTCAGTCTCCTAAACTTGGGTGGTCCGTACACTATATATATTTTCTGATATATAACTATTTTAACCAAAACAATAACCATTAATATTTGTCCTTTACTTGGAAAGTGGCTAGTGGTATTCTATTACATTAGATTAAGACATCCATTTGTGATAAACACACCAAATGGCCATGTTTCAAGTTGCATTATCTTGGTAGGAATTTCAAATCTCTTTTCAATGTACAACCATATGACCATATCTGTTCACTTATTCTATCTTTTTCCATTTTAAAAAAGAATTCCATTGATTACTTCATATCTTGTGAGAACGAGGGAAAATGACCCTTTAATTCAAAGACATACAGAAATATTCTAGAGTGGGGGAATCCTCACCAAATAAGCATTATATATGAATATGACCTGCTTTAGATTCATAATTAAAATTCTGGACATGACAAATTGATAGTGTCGTAAACAAATTTATAACGTTATAAAAATCCATTTACCATTGCCAGATTTATATATATAGGGCACGACATGCTCATTTTTTTATAACGTTGATTTGAGATTTTACAACGTTATACAATTTTGAATCTGCATATGTATATATATATAAAGTGAGAGAAAGCAGTTATGCTATTGCACTATTATACCATATGGCATAACAACTTTAACATTATACTATTACACCACATGGTGTAATAGCTTTCCTATACTTTAATAAGCACTCAAAGAAAAAATATTAGTAAGGGAATCCACACTTTATTAAAATGTTATTAAAAATTGAGATGAGTTTACAACATTTGTGAACTCATCCCATATTTTAATAAAAATGAATTCCCTTATTAGAAGTAATTAGACCATATGCCTTAATAGTATAATGTTCGGAAAAACTATTAGGCCATACAATTTAATAGTCTAATCTATTAAACCATATGGGGCTTAAGAGTTTTTTCATATTTTAACAAAATTTAGGATTTTGGACCAATACTTAATATATGTATGTGTGTGTGTGTTAGAAATATTATAATCTAGAATTCTAAATTTATTGAAGTACATGAAAACTATTGAATCATATAATTTAATAATATAACTTTAATAAAGTTTAGGAACTTAGACTTCTCAATTTCGTTGGTACCGTCCAACCGAATGCAATTCAATAGTTTCCTTATGCTTATGCATTTATGCAATTTCAATGAGGGAATTTTCAAGTTCAACCAACCGACTTTCAAAATATCAAGTGGGTGAATAAAAATCTTGAGAAAGTCGTTCATTATATCTATCATTATAGACAATACCCGCCATATTATCTATGGAGTTCGAACCTGAACTCTCTTTTTCGATTCATTATTTCTATCTCATACACTATAAGAGAAAATATATTATATTAAATTTGTGTTTTAATGTATGTGTTGAGAGGAGTATATCTTAATAGTTTTTTGTCCATGCATGTAGTTTTGCCGATCAACCCACGAACGCAAACTTAATGGCTTGATCATTTTGTATTTTGGATGATTGAGATTGTTCTACACTTCAAATAGCATGACGCATAAGGGATGAAAATAATCGATCATCATCTTCGTTGTATGTTAAAGTTCTAGTGATCAATTCCTTGTTAGGCGTATTGCCATTTTGGTACATATCCCAAATTCCCACATGTGATCTTGAGAAACATAGTTGGCGTATTATGCCAGATTGATGATTGCGTATCACCCGAGGAAAACTGAGTCCAGCACATAAGCCGCGCATGCCATCTTGAAAATGAAGTCATGCATCTTGTGAATTCTGCGGAAAACTCATTGGGAAATATACAAATATAGCCTAAATTAGTGTCAATTCACAAAAATTGAATTTTTTCCTACTTTAATTAAAAGAAAATGATGGGTATTTCAAACGTGAATGCCCCAAGAAATATGTCGCACTAAACAAGCAATCGAAGAGCAATCAATAGTTATTCGGCATGTTGAGCACCCAATCGATGAGCGATTTATAGGCAATAAACATGTCAAGCGTCCAATTGATGAGCAATCGATATACACATATCAGCCGCTTTTTTAGCCCAATAGATTACTTGTGGTCATTTATGTCCAAGGCATCTTATTTTTACTACTAAAGTAAGAAAGTGGACTATTATTATATATATTTGCCTAGTTCTAGACTAATTTTATGAATTTCTCAAAATTTTTCGTAGTAATGAAAAAAAAGAAAGACAAAATATATAGTGTTTTCCCAAAAAAAAAAAAAAAAGTAAGATACATGTATGGCGGCTACAAATATATGGACATTTTAGCTCCTAACTAAGAAAGAGAGCTAGATAAAACAAAAGTACCCCTTGCGCCATCAATTATTTTCAAGTTATATAATGTTAGGGTTACAACATAAACATTAACCTAATCCAGAAGGTAACATTAAGCTTTGCAAAGTTTACAGAAAAATAAGAGAACAAGAGCAAGAAACAAGTGCATGCTACGCGTATATATAGGCAAAGGATATAGGCAAGAGTTAAGCAAAAGCAGAGGTAGAAACTGAATTTTAACATGCACATAAATTTCTTATAACTTGCATTCATTCGTCATTTGATTCCTTGAACAGGTTTCCATCTCTTACATGAAGGTGTGATCACTGATTTATGTATTTATGTTCACTTTTCTGTACTGCCAATTTCAGTTGTTGTCATGCATGATTCCATGGTCTTTTTGGGTCTACTCACTTGTACTATTTTGAAAATGGATTTCTAACGACTGGACCCAAATTTTTGTGTTTTCATATCATGTTATACGATTTATCTATTTATATCAAATACGTCCTCAATCAACTCCTATTGAAGTGACCAAATTATCCCTATAATATTGGATTTTCAGTACATTAATTGCCCTTATAAATTAATGAAGTTTTCTTCATCATATACAATAACATTTTAATTTGGATGTGATGCCCTTATAAATTAATGAAGGTTTCTTCATCATATACAATAAAATTATGTGTTTGTATGTGTGTATGTGGGCGCGCGTGTGTAATGAAAAATTAAAAAAAAAAAATGAGCACACGTGCGAGGGCCTCTCACTTATCTCTTATTGCTGAAAATTTGTTATTTGGAGTTGATGATGTTGAGATTCTGGCAGTTGCATTAGAAAAGCATGACACACAAAGCGTACAGGAAGTTCCAAACCTCCGACCCCAAAAACCTGCCCCTTCCATATAATGTTGCCTTTTGTGCGTATGTGGTCCCCGCTATTCAACCCTACAGGTGTCGCCATTTCCTTAACTTAGAAACAACACGTGTCGCACGATCATCGGTCCCGTTAGGCACTTTATCAACACCTAACAGCCACTCTTTGTCACCCACACCCATACCCCCGTTCCAAAATTAAAATATATTACAATTAACACGAAAATGATCATATAGTTTTTTTTTTTTATCAAACCCACATACAATTTTTCCATAAAATTAAATCAATCATAATCTTATTAATGGAGAGTACGGATTCGTCGACGAGCTCACAGCACCCGCAGCTGCCACCGGGGTTCCGATTCCACCCGACGGATGAAGAGCTGGTGGTTCACTACCTCAAAAAGAAGGCTGCATCAGCTCCTCTTCCTGTTGCAATTATTGCAGAGGTTGATCTTTACAAGTTTGATCCATGGGAGCTCCCAAGTAAGCGTGGTTAATTTAATTTATTAGCAATTAGATTAACTTATGAGGGGTTTCTATATGGTGATGATGATATGATTTGTGAATAATTATTATTTTGATGCATTAGGTAAGGCTACTTTCGGGGAGCAAGAATGGTACTTTTTCAGTCCTAGAGACAGGAAATACCCAAACGGAGCGAGGCCAAATAGAGCAGCAACTTCAGGATATTGGAAGGCAACGGGGACTGATAAGCCGATATTAACATCTAAAGGGCACCAGAAAGTTGGTGTGAAAAAGGCTCTGGTCTTTTATGGTGGCAAGCCTCCCAAAGGGATTAAAACCAATTGGATTATGCATGAATATCGCCTCGTCGACAATATTTCTGGAACAAAGCCGCCGCCCCATCAGCTCCCAGCTGATTTGGCCAACAAGAAACACTCTTTAAGGGTATACGTAACTAATTAATTAATTAATTGGGTCTTATATAACTCAACTATGTAAATTATAATTTCAAAGTTCTTTTTTTTGGGTGAGTGTAATTCAATCCAGTCCCGAATCCCCGATGATGAGTTTTGTTTAATTTTACATGTATCTATATATACATGCAGCTTGATGATTGGGTTTTATGCCGGATTTACAAGAAAAACAGCGCACAACGGCCGGTGGAGAGGGACAGGGACGAAGATAGTTTTGAGGGAATGTGTGTGACGCTGCCACCAAATCAAAATCCGAAGCCCTTCTCGGCTCCGCCTGGCAGAAGTACATTAAGCTACGGTTCAATATTCGAACAAGATGACCATTTCTTTGAAGGGATGTTATCCTCAGCAGGAGAAGGCATACACCAAAACAGCTGCGTTTCGAGCTCGAAGCCGCCACCTAACACAATGTCCATGTCCCTGGTCTCACCTACTTCTAATTCAATTAAACGTGCAATCCCACCGCAGTTCTGGAACGAAGCTTCCGGCTCCATGGCTTCGTCTCCTTCACGGAAAAGTTTTCTTGGCGATCTTAACAGCGGCAGCGGCACGGCAACCGATCATGAGCACGATCACGATAACAACTCCTTTGTTTCTTTGCTCAATCAGTTTCCACAGAGCGCCCAGTTCAACCCAAACACTAGTGCCCTTCTTGGCTCCCTTGGCGATGCAACTGCTACTTTACGGCAACAGTTTCAACTTCCTGCCATGAATTGGAACTCATAATTAGTTTGGCAAAAAGGGGTGAGCTTTGTGATTATTTATTTATAGATCATATATTTATTATTATTATTTTATCCCAGCATATATAGCAGATTTGATTGTTTGAAAATGATCGCTGATACTTAGAAGCAGACTGCATATGATGATCAGTTGATTAATTTCTTGCTAGTGTAACAATATATAGCAACAATTACAGGTGATATTATTCATCGTTGATTATTTAATATTATTTCTATTTTTATTTTTATCTTCAGTTCGTTTCGAAATTATATATATAATTCACCTTCATGAACATTATCATACGTTAGATTAATCTCCATAATCTGTCATAGAATATATATCAGAAGATCAATAATAAGAAGAAAGGGTTGCAAAATATATTAATAGCTTGCGAATAATAAAATTAATGTGAACGAAAATTAATTGATTCTTTGCCACGATAGCCAACAGTTTATAGAATCTTTATTTTATTTTTTCGATTTTGACAAGATTATGGTGATGGCAAACCACATGTCATGTTAGTTGATGAACGATCGATGATTAATTAATTAAATTTATTAATTAACTCCATGGATTTTTAGCATGCATCGATAAATTGATTCTCCATTTATTCTTTTATTTTTCCTCTTAATTAGCGATGATGATTAATGCATGTAATCACCAACTAATAAGTTGTAATAAATCTAGAAGATTTTGCACTTTAGCTAGGGTTCTCTCAGTTTTGTTTAATTTCTGTTTGTCTCTTTTCATCATTTTTTTTCTAGTGGCTGAGAAACTTATGCACATACTGTCCTTATTGTACATAAAGAAGATTCTATTTGCAGGAATAAAGTTTTTGATTATTAATTAAAATATAATTAAAAAATTGTGAAAATGTAATTAACAATTCCTGGTAAATGATAGATTTTTATAATCATAATGATCTGCAAAGTCAAATTGAATATTGTTTTTCAATCTAAAATACTTAACAAATAAGAAACAAACCCAACTGGAAAAAAGAAAAAAAAACAAATATATGTAGAAGATATGCAAGAATCAATTAGGGCCATATTTTCAATCTAATGACGTATGCTTATTCCAAATTATAATCAAATGTTGATCATTATAAGATAAAATATGGCATTTCAAATGTCAACATGGCCAACATGAGCTTTTAATTCACAATGGAATGTTGTCTCATTCATTGCTCGGTATCAATGTATCGTTCTGGCATTGGCTCATTAAAAGGCATGCTGCCTAATTGTCGTTTTTGCTTCATTGGATCATAACTTAAACGCGTCTTCACTTATTGATGTTAGTCAGGGATTAGTGCATTGTTTAGAATCTCATATGGGGCATTAACATCTAGCCCCATTACTATTTTTATTATTATTATTATTATTATTATATTATATTTTGATCATTTGCACTCTTATAGTAATTTAAAAGTGAAATCAATACTTTTAAAAGTAAATTTTATCAAATATTTGACTGATTCTCTTCAAATCTGATAATTTTTACAGCATAACAAAAAATAATTATTTTAAAAGTTATAGCACTACTAAATTGTCCCTTAATAGTAAGTAGTAACATTTTGCATGTTCATTTTCAACATTATCCTACAAATTATATTAAAAGTTACAACATTATCAAACATTGTGCATGATGATTTTTTTTATTATTTGAAAGTAAATTTAATCCATTATGAGATCAGATACTCAAACTGTACAATCAAAGAGTTGATCCAAGAGGTTTTGATAAAAATTTTTATTCTAAGATGTTCTAGTAAATTTTTTTTATTATAAGTATCGATATATTCTAATTTTATTAAAATATAAAGGGATTTTTTTACCTAAAGTAAAATTTTAGGAATTTAGAAGTTATTATCCTAATTTATGTTGTTTTTTCCCCCTGTTGTAGATGCTTTCAATATATCTCATGTTAGAACCTTAAAGGAAAGGTTCTTAAGGGAAAAGAAAAAAAAAAAGAAGGAAAAACTCAATACTTTTTGGACACATCAATTTATTTAGCATTTTATCATTTTCAAAATGTTAGGGTAAATTAACTTACGTTAGTTTATTTCATTTTGTAGTCAGATTTATCTTTTTTGATATTATCATTAAATAGACATTAAAAAACCACCTAAATTTTATGAATTTAGAACATCTAAAAACTTAATTTCTAAAAAAAAAGTGGTTTATATACTATATTTAGAGGAGAAGATTTTTTAATATCACATTATTTTGATTAGAACATGAAGGTGTTGTTTTCTTTTATGTGGTGATACGAAAGGGAAAGCTTGCAAATGTCGCAACAGAGGTCATTTATTACGCCAACAGCTTGATTACAGACCACCTATTCACAAAGAGAGGAATCATATCTTATTATCAAAAAAATTAAACTCATTTTTATAATCTTAAAACATTTTCCTTTCTTTGGAAAGAGGACGAAAGCACTCTCTAACAATACATATAACCAATTTTTTTTTTAATAAATAATACTAATTAAAAAAAATACAAATAGCTACTAACCTACCGCATAACTTCATTTAAAAAGATACGAGGAAACGAAAATTACATTTTATCCTCTTGTACAATGCTCAATTACTTTGTCTTTGCCTCGATATTTCGAGCAAATCCTCCATAATTAAATATAGAAAAATGTTAATGACACTCTTATTTTTTGAAGTATGTACCACTTAATCGTATACAATTTTTCTAATACTTGGTCACCCCGGAATGTCCATTAAATAGAATATCTTTTTGTTCTTTTACATATTCACCCTTATAAACAAGGTGAGTAATAGGTCTCTGTGTCCGAAAGTATATTATATTAAAAGTTAAAGTTTTTAGTACAAAAACATAAAATTATATATTTTTCATCCATTTTAATTTTTTTTCACAGAAATCTTTTTTTTATTTGTTTTAAATTTCTCTTTTTTATTTTCTATTTTTGATAATCCCTTTCGAGACTCCCTGTAAAAACTAACGCCACCACTGCGCTAAACTCATCAAAAAATGCAATGGTCAACTCCAAAATTAAACATATATTGATGGCGCCAATAATATTAAGAATTAATTCGTTGCTCAAATGTTTATCCTACCTTTTTCCATCACCGAAATTGAAAATCTTATTATTGTCTCAGAAATTATTTTTACTTGTTTGGTTTTGAAAAGTTTGCAATAGCATACCGACGGCAATTAAGTTACCAGTTTTTGAGTAGATTTCAATGGGATGTTGTCTGAAGATGATGAGATGATGTTGATTTTAACATTCAAAATTTTGAATGATCCGTCATTTTGATCTTTCAACGAATTCACTGGTGTGACTGTGCATTCATCAACATCAGTGCCCGTGAAAGGCTTGAGGAAAAGATTTGAGCTAAGTGTAAAAGTTTTTGGTTTAGGGTTTGTAAAGAAAATTTTTCATTTTTAAAATATGATCGTGGTTGTAATGAAAAATTACGGGTAGTACTCTTTTGGTGGGCTAAATTTGTCTCACTTAATTTTTGAATTTAAAGTAAATCAAAATACAATTTTAACTTTAGAAGAGAACTTAAAAGCTCCATTTGGTATAATTTTTCAAGTAAAACTAATTTAAGTAGAGTTTTTATTAGTAGAGCTTTTATCAATAAAATTTTTACTCAAAAAAATTTAGTTATTTGATTGTCAATGAGAACTTTTATTAAAAATTATAAAATTACTTTAATAGATAAGTTTTTTTAAAGTTATGTTATAAAATTAATAAAATAAGATTGTCAAATAAATAGAAGATATTTTACATTATTTAACGTTTAAAAAAAAAAACTTTTCAACTTCTACTCCCAAAAACTCAAAATTTGAATTTTTACTTATAGAGGAAAAATAACTTATTTAATTTTCAAATCTCTTTTAAAAAAATAACCAAATAATAATAAAAATTTTGATAAAAGTTTATAAGATTAAATAAATATTTATGGTTATTAGATAAGCTATACTAAACATGGACTTTTACGAAAGTGATAGTAAGGGGCTGATTGGGTATTAGAGAAATGGTAGGAGGTAAGTAATACATTATACATGTTACAAGCAGTAGGAATAATTAATAATTTCCCTTTCACACACATATATAAGTCGGGAATTTTGATCTAGTACGCCATAAGTTATTAACTCTGATAATACGAATTATCAGACTCGAGGTACATATAATTTAAATCAAGAGCGAAGATCAAATTCAATTATTCAAATAAGAATGTAATATGCGAGCGATTCCAAAAATATGTGTAAAAATATGAAATTGTATGGACTAGGTTATAAATTGTATATCTATGGCCCAAAGTCCACATATAATTCATGGCTTATGTTAAATATAGTGCCCAAAAAAATTAAAAAAAAAAACCGTCCGTGTCAAGAATAACAATACATCAATGTTTATAAACTATATAAACCGGTACATAAACATAACTTCGCAAAGAAGGAAGAACCGAAGAGGTGCCGAGCAGCAGAAAGACTGAAGGAAGCAAAAAGAATTGAAGAGAGGATACCAATTTACAAATATTTTTATATAGGGTAAATATTCCATTAGTTTTTATATTTTAACTTAAAAATCTGTTTAGTCTTTATATTTTAAAAATTATTTCAAGACATCACTACTATTGAATATATTATTTATTCTTACTTTTTCTTTCTTTTTACAGTAATATCCTTACAACAATATTCTTGAGGATATTAATGAAAAGAAAAGAAATATTAATTCATCGAATTGGCTTAAAAATTCGATTAATTTTTCTTCAAGACATCGCTACTATTGAATATATTATTATTTTTCTTTTAAGATTAATTTGGTAAATTAAATTTTTATATACAATTATTAGTTGTTACAAGAACATTTGACATTTCTATAAATTGATGATATTAATTTATCTATAAATTATTACTAGCAATATTATTGTAAAGATACAAAAAATATTAGTTCTTTCATACTAATATCTATTGGCTAATTTACTTAAAAATAATTATTGGTTAATTTACTAATGAAACTTTTTATGGATAAATTAATTAATATCAAGAATATTGTTTCTAGATTGTTAAAAAGTAAAGAAAAAGTAAGGATAAAAATGTAACATATTTAATAACAAGAGTGCATCAAAATATTTTTTAAAATATGTGAAAACGAGTACTTAGCTTAAAATACAAGAATGAATGAACATTATCCTTTCAAAAATCAAAAGAATTTGGTACCCAAAAATACTAAATAAATTTCACTCGCCATCCGTTTCGTCCCCCAACTATTGGATCTACTGACCAAGCTAGGGCGTATATGGCCAGGCTTCAAAGTTTTGAACTGAATAAGCCCAATCAATTATATACAGTCCGGCTTTTTACACCCCTTTCAGTCATTGTACGACCCCAGAGTTTGTGATCATATTATACACTTAGAGGAAGACTATTAACACCCCTGTAGCTTTCTTTTCAAACCCCTTTTCTCGACAAAACCTACTTTAACTCCCAAAACATCATTTTACAATTTTCCATTTCTTTCGGAACCCCCCCCCCCCTCCCTCCCCAAACAAAAAAAAAGTTTCTTTCACCCAACTCCATTAATAGGTATTTCCTTTTACTAATTTTTGAATGATTAAATCATAAATATTTAACTCAAAAAATTATATATATGTATGAATTAAGTAAAATTAAAAGTAAACTCAAATAGCTATTATGTATTTTTTTTAAATAAAAAAAATATTAGAATGCAAAAGCATTTGTAAGGAAATAAAAAACGTAAAATATTTTGGTGTAATTGTGTGGGTCTAAAGAGTTATCGAGAGATACTTATAAAAAGAGAAATACAATGGCTTAATTAAATTTATTTTGACGTTTAATTCAATTGTAACAGCAGAGGGGTTTTATAAGGATTATTGAGGGTGCCAATAGTTTAACTCTAAAGGATAAAATAAATTTAATTAAACTAAAATGTCTTTATAAATCATGGATCCTACTTGTCTTTAAATTATTAAATCCTTATATATGATATACAAATAAATTACCTAATAATAAGAATTTTATTTTGAAATTGTGAGTTTAAAATTTAATTAATTTATTGTAGATGATTGTAAATTTTATTTAAACTTTATTGTAACTTTTATCTTCCTTTTATAATTATCATTAAAGAAACAATTATAAAGTTAATACAAAAAATGTGATTATTTTGATAATTAGTTTTCGAGAGGTGTTAGAAGCTCCACTCATATATTAAAGGGGCCGTCTAAAGAGATGGTAAACTAATCCATCCAAGTTGGATATCTAATATATCTAGCTTAAATAAGCTAGCCAAAATATCCATCCAAAGCCTTTTGAATAGAGATACAAATATTTTTTGAGTGTCCAATTGGGCATTATATGGATATCCAATATAAACTCTATCCATTTTTACATGGTTTTAAATTAGGGTTATCTACATCATGTTTGTTCATTCAATGGACACCAGGTCATGTAAAAATAAGATTCTGTGCCATAATCATATGGTTTAAAAAGATGCACTTGCATTAGCTAGTTTCATAATTTATTTACTACAATGAATAAGATGAGTATTTTACGCAGCACATTCATGCAATATTTAGACAATTTTCGCTTAAAGTTGTTAAATAATCCTTGAGCTTTTTACTAGTTAAACTAGGATACTTGCGGAATAATTAGAGAAAAAAAGACGACTAGAGAGCAATTGAACCAAAGAGAAGAGAATTTATTACTCACAATAGTGTGTTCCTATAAGATAATTATTATACAATGCTTGCTTGTGTAGAGAATGCTTGGAATTACTTGAATGAAATGCGAAGTGCCAAACTTAATTATAGGGAAGTTTACCACATTTCAGAATCTTTCTTTCTAGAGAATTCTCATGACTCTTAGAGAATCCTCATTCCACTGTAAAGAGTTCCCAGGTACGTATTTACAAGTTAAAAGAGTTCTATAGTTAGAATATTCTAAAATCAAGTCAAAGTTTGCACATTAATTCTTGCCTCAAAATTGAGCAGTCCATAACACACGTCTCCGAATTTTAGCCATAGTTCTATTTTCGGCGGAGGGACCTACAAGGAGAACAAGAAGAAAACGATTAGATTTCACATTTGATAAAACGATAGGCAAGCCCAGAACATGCATGCACAAACTCAATGAAGAAAACGATTACATTTGACGTTTGAGAAAACGTTAAGCGAGTGCAGAACATGCACAAATTCAATGCATAAAAGGTAGGGTCATGCCGCATAATATTACAGGCATTGCGGCTGTATCTCATACAAATACTTCCATTTTACAGGTTTTGTAGCTGTACGGGCCGTTTGATATTTGATAGCACGTTAAGCGCCCTGCCGTGCACGACACTGCACAAACACCCTGTCCCCATGTATTAACTCAATATAACGGTGGGCAGTATGAAGTTCGTAAATTGAATGGCTTCATTCATGGAAGGATAATTTGTTGAGGAGTAAAGTGAAACAAATATTGTACACGAACACGAGCATCATCTTAAATTCTCATAATAAATATGTAATTAATATGCATGGCCAGATTGATTCATATGAGAAGGCTTATATTCAGTTTATTGCCAACCAAAACAACAGTGCAAAGGTAGATCCATAATGAAATATTTGTGAAGCAACTTTCATTCTCCACCGTCAAGGAACAAAATCTATACATAATAATATTGAGTCGAACTTCAATTCCTATCATTTTTATAACATGTGTCGTGTTACATGCGAAGACTTAATCTAAGATATTATGACTTTATTATGCATTGGCGATGGCTTTATTATGTATCGTGTTACATGCATAGACATGTTTAAGTTATCACGACTTTATGTATTGGCTTTGCTCCTCTATTAGTATGTCCCACTTCGGGACCCACTGTAGTATGTCCCACACAATTGCTTCTCCAAACTTACATGTATGAGCTTTGTTAAAGTTATTATGACTTTATTATGTATAGAATACTCTCCTTCTTTTTGGTTGGTTTTTTTTTTTCCCAATGAAAACTAGTAATTATGTATAGAATTAAATATCATGTTTTATAATACATAATAACGTGTAAGTTATCCCTGATTTTAATATTGAAATTTTTTCATATATAAAAATAATCCTTCTATAATGAGGATATCTTTAAAGTGAGAATACTATTAAAATATTAAAAAATATATTTTTTAATTTATTAAAAATTATATTCTTTCTATCTGTTAATATATTATATATATTTTTAATTTTTATTGATATCCTCATTTTTTTAGAATAAATATATCTCTCTTAATTATGTATATAAAAACATTACATAAGATAAAACTCAGAAAAAGGATCAATAGCACTAAATTAGAGGACCATTTGGCCCAGTCTTTTTCAAATCCAAGTCTAAGTCCATTTTAGGAGAAGGGTCGGGCCCAGGTTGGGCGCACTGTAGGTTTAAGTTTTCACTTAATTTTTATTTTTTAATTGTTGGAAATATGAAATGAGTTAATAATCAATAAATATATTAAAATAAAATAATAAATAAAGAAAATAAAAACTTAGAGGTTTAATTTTTTTAATATGGATTCTATAATTCAAGTATCTTCTTAATTAATTAACGCTTAAGAGAGGATTTAGTATTATAATTTTAGGTTTTTTGAATTATAATTGGTTTATGAACTAGAGATTTAAATTTTCCTTTTTTTAATTTTTTTATTATTTTTTAAAAATTTAATTTATTATTCTAATTTATAATTTATTTTAAAAGAAATAGAGGGCCCTAGTTTTTTTTTTCCTTTAGCCCTTGTCCAAGAGGGCTGGTCCAATGCCCACGGGCCTGGCCTAATCGGGCCAACCCGTGATTTTTTGCTCAGGCTATCTAAAATGTAGCACTGCTTGTTACAAAAATTCTGCTTAGTTATCATTTAAAACTTCCAATTACACACACACACCCTACCTACCTACATACATACACATTGTAGTTGACAATCTAACCTTCATAATAAAAATCTTAATATATCTTTAGTTGAGAGTCAAAAATAAAAATTTGAGGGTCAGCAATAAAATACTTCGATAATTTGAAGTTTATTTTTACGGTTTACTTAAGTTATATTTCATGTAGCTTAAAATCAAAATTTTTAGTAAAGAAATAAGTAATAGAATAGTATAGAATATTTTTAACATATATAGAATATCGGTGAGATTGGTTTCCTTTAGTCAGTACTTGTTTAATTATATATGCGGCATACTAAAAATACAGAATCTACTATTTCAGAGACCGATTTTAAAGAATAAGAAAAAAGAACAAAAATTCTTGATAATTACAAAATCTTTTGATTTTTTTAATGTTAAAATGCAATTAAATTCTTATATCTAATCCTTTAGTGATGTTAGAGACATAAATTTTTTTTGTACAAATCATTACGTTATACAAACAAATCTTAATCGAATAATAGTCACTTTTGCCCAAAAAGATTATTTTTATTAACGGCATTGAAATTTCGTTGTTTCAACGTGGTTCATTTATTCTTAAGCTCATTTTTATTTTATTGTTATATGTTAACTGCGCACATTAATGCGTCACTGTCATTATTATATAATAGAAACTGATTTCGAATCGTCCTATGACCGAGACCTAGTTTTCTAATTGTGTCTTGTCTTGTCTATCACAATCGATCCACGCCCACCATGCATGCATGATGGGCGGAGCAAATTCAGTAACCTGTGATATGTCTGGTTTTACTATGTCTTAAGAAAATAGTAATGACAATAATATCATTAGTTGAGAGTCGAGAACGAGAATTTGAGAGGGCGAGCAGCAAAAAAAACTTAGATAATTTAAGGTTTATTTTTTTTACATAT
This sequence comes from Citrus trifoliata, assembly GCA_018350135.1. Classification (NCBI taxonomy): domain Eukaryota; kingdom Viridiplantae; phylum Streptophyta; class Magnoliopsida; order Sapindales; family Rutaceae; genus Citrus; species Citrus trifoliata. Next base: position 27,293,358 of record CM031385.1, on the reverse strand, counting down.
ATAGAATATTGGTGGAATTGATTTCCTTTAGTCAATAATCGTTGTTTGATAATACGGTAGCGTACTAAAGAAAAAAAAAACCTACTGTTTGACAGATAGATTTTAAAAAAATAAAATAAAAAATCTTGATAAATTATAAATATTCTGATTTTATATGTTAAAATCTAGTTAAATTCTTATCGTATCTAATGTTTTGGAGTAAAAAATATAAAATATAAGGGACAACACGTATGTTGCCTTGGTTGTACCAAACACTCAATTTTGACATTTTCTTTAGCAGCCTTATTGTTTTCTATAAATAATAAAAACTATAAATTTAAAAATCTTAATAATAAGCTCCCATCAAAATATAATAATTTTAAATTTCTAAAAAATTTATTTGACATTTTCTTCAACAATCGCTGCTATTTTTTGTAAATAATTAAAATTATAATTTTATATAATAAACCTCAATTAAATATAATAATTTTAAAATTCTTAAAAAATCATTATCTCTATCTCCTTCTCAATCAATCTATCATTCTTTAAATCTTAACTTATTCATTTTCAAACGTATAATTCTTCTAAAATATAAAAAATAGAGAGATTTTTAATCACATAAATTAAATTAATTTCTTAAACACAAATCTCATAAAAATAATGCTTCTCTTAAAAGATATTCATTGTATTTATGTTTTCTTCTTTACCAATGTAATAACAAAGGAGCTGCATTTTACTTTCTATAATAAGATATAAACAATTAGAACCTACTAGATGCGATTAAACATGGTGGGATATACTTATTTTAGTAAAATTCAATCCTACTATAGTGTTTGGTATAAATAAGTAAACTAAGAATAACACAACTTAGACCTACCAAATTATCATATGATAAATATTTTAGGATAAATATTTTACACTAAAATTTTTATCTTATGTTAACAACACGAGATAAAAATATTATATTAGAAGCCTTAAAAGTTAGTTAATCTTAATTTATTTTAAAGATAATTATCCCATAATCCATTAATTTAAGTTATTATTCACTCTTTACAATTTTAAATTTAAGTTCCAATCTTTACAACTTTAAATTTTAGTAATAGAATAAATATTGTACAATTTATTTGTTTTCACATTAAGGAAATAATTGAGATTATATTTTTCTCAATATTATCTCAGCTCCATATATGTGATAAGGTATAATTAATCTTATATAATTTCAAATTTGCATAGAGAAATCTATTATTTTGAAAATGGCATTTATAAACTCTATAATGAAACTTAAATTACCATTCAAGTACTTGTTTAATATTTATTTATTTCATTTTAATGTTGTCAAAACTTATATAAAACTTTGTCTAATCTTGTATACTAAACACAAGATTACAATATTGTAAGCCAATTGATATTTTTAGTAAATGGATGTGGAGAGTATTTTAGTAAGTTAAAATAATTCATCCATATTTTTAATAGTTAATTATGTTCATTTACTAAATTACCCTTAATCCATATAAAGATCATAAAATATTTTAATAGACTTATGTGTAAAAATTTTGAAAACTAACATTTCCATATAATTTTTTTTAAAAAATGAGGGGGTACAACATTAATAATCAAGTAATTGAATTCTTACCGTTGAAATAGTTTTTGTAACTCTTGGGTTGAATTTAATGGTTGGATCACAAAAAAACGATAAATGAGGTACCAACTCATGGTTGGATAATAGCTGTACCTAAAACAAAAAATCTTTATGTTTGAGCAATGTTAAAGGCATAATTTTTTTTGGTATAAATTATTATGTTATACAAACAAATCTTAATTGAATAATTGTCAGTTCAGCCAATAAAATTTGTTTTTATTAACGGGATTGAAATTTCGATGTTTTCACATCTGTCCTTATTCTGAAGCTCATTTTTATTTTATTTGTTCATGTTAAGTGTGAGCAGTAATGCATAAATTTCTTTGTTATATAATCAAATTTGATTTCGAATTGTCCTATGACTGATATTTTGTTTACTAATTTTGTCTTCTCTATCACAATCGATCCACGTATGACGTATATATAACGAGTGAAGCAAATAAGTCATACGTGTCTAAGAAATAGTGCATGACTCACGTTTTACTCAACTAGCCAGAGCTTCTATAAATAGCATTAATTTCTCGAAAATTAGATACACCACAACTGAACAGGAAGAAGTTCAAATTCGTATTGTTTTTTGAAGTTAATAGTCATCATGGAACTTCCACAGCTTTGCAATATTCAGGCATTAGTTAAAGAGATCAAAGGAGGGATGTTTTCGAACATCGATTATCCAAACTCGTTTGTTTCTCCTTCTGCTTACGACACAGCATGGTTAGCCATGATTCCAGATTCGGAGCAACCATTTTCGAGACCCATGTTCGAGAATTGCTTGAATTGGGTGCTTAATAACCAAAGAGAAGATGGGAGCTGGGGAGAGTTAGATGGCCATGGTAACAATACCACTGAGTCTCTTCCTGCAACTCTTGCTTGCATTATTGTTCTCAAACGCTGGAATTCTGGAAACCCTCATCAAATACAAAATGGTAGCCTTACTGAACTTCATTCATTCTTGTCATGTGTACCTCTTGCTCGGTCAATCAAATAATAATAATAATGCAAATCAAAATTCAAGAATTAGCAAGCTAGTTTATTAAAATTGACGTACATATTTCAGGTTTAGACTATGTCAGAGCAAGTGTGGAGAAGCTCGTTGGAGACAACAACTATGAGCAGTGTCCTCGTTGGTTCGCTATTGTTTTTCCTGCAATGCTCGAACTTGCTTCTTCAGTTGGTCTAGAGATTGTCTTTCCCCATCCAATAAGAGGAGCAGTGATGGATATTTTATACCAGCGGCAGCAAATTCTTGACAGGTTCCCCAGCTCTGCATGCATGTTCATAACTGATTAAGTTAATTTTTAATTAATGAAAGAGCATATATATAAGTATAACAATAATTTTTATGCACTCTGCTAATGAATTGATTATTTTTGTAGTGAGGAACTTATGGGGAAGAACCATTATCCTCCTCTATTAGCATATCTTGAAGCATTGCCTCCGTTGTATGATGCTCATCAAGAACAAATAGCTAAGCACCTGAGTTTCGACGGCTCTTTATTCCACTCTCCCTCCGCCACAGCACGTGCATACATGGCTACAGGGAACGATAAGTGTTTTGCTTACCTCCAATCTCTTGTTCAAACATGTGCCGATCATGGAGGTAATTAAGCAATCAAACGTTTGCCGATCTGTTATAAATAAAATCACAAAAATTCATTCATTTTTTTAATTGTTTTATTATTATTGGTTTTTTCTGATAATAATCTGTATTCGAGCTGGGCAGTTCCACCTTTGTACCCCATAGATGAAGATTTGATGAAGCTTTGCATCGTTAATCAATTGCAAAGGTTGGGTTTAGCAGAGCATTTCCTTCAAGAGATTAAAGACGTTTTAGCACAAGTTTATAGGTACTACGGAGGTGTTATTAAGAAATCAATTTGTACCATTATGTTAACGTGCCCTCGAAATCGATTGTCTAATTAATTAAGCTAATTATTTTTTGTATTTTCAGGAATTACAAGAATGAGGAATTGTCCGCAAAACCGATAAATTCAGAACCAACACAGCTCTACAAAGACTCTTTAGCGTTTCAGCTTCTTCGGATGCATGGTTATAGTGTATCACCATGTATGCATACGGTTATTTGTTTTTATGTTTCTTGTCGAATGGTGTTGTATGTATAATTGAATGTGCTAACCAGCTGATTTTTTCTTCCAGGGACTTTCTGTTGGTTTTTAAATAATCCGGAAATTCTAGACGAAATTGAAAAGAACCCTGAATACTTTTCAAGTGTGATGCTTAATGTTTATAGGGCCACAGATCTTATGTTTGCAGAGGAATATGAACTTCAAGAAGCAAGATCATTTGCAAGGAAATCACTTGAGAAAACTATGACGACAGGAAGTAGAGGCCCAGATGACGTTACGTTCACCTCTTTTCGGAAAGTGGTAATCCCCTATCCTATTAACCTAATTAACAATATTACAGCGTCAAAATGTGTATAAGAAATATTAAATAGTTAGTTGAATTGGTAAAATCTCTTATATTGAAAATAAAAAACTTTAAGTTTGAATTTCGCTCACGACGATAAAGAGATAAATCTGCATTTCTTAAGTACAATATGAGTTATTAGGATTTTTACCCAAAGTGGTATGTCACTATTTTATTGAATTGATGCTTATTTAGTGAAAAATAAGTATGTTTAGTAAAAAATTACTTTTAATTAAAAATTTATGATTAATGTCGTCTATAAAATTATCTATAAATAAAATGTCTCATGTCATTTTTCTAATTATGAAATTTCCTAAATAAGGAGAAATGATTTATTTTGACTTTTTCTTAAATTTCACAACTTATTAAATTGTTTATTTACCCATCTTATCGACTAAATATCTAATGGATAAATGAATTGAAAATATTTGAAATATAGGTAGGACAAATTTGCTTTTAATTTGAACTGAATTTGATGAATCACGTGGTCCTAAATTCAGTCCCAAGTAAAAGCAGACAAAGGGAAAGTCTAGGATCGTCCTTAGACAAAGGTAAAGTCAGGCAACAAAGTACGTAGGACATAGGAAAATGACTTTTTTGATCTTATCCAACTGTGACGGACCACCGGTCGCTATATATATATATATATGAAGTACTTGTAAAATTGAAATGAAATAACAGAATTCCTATATTGAAATGAGCCTTCATGTTTGCGCCAAAATTGAAATGCATTCATTAATACTTTTCGCAAGAAAATTAAAAGAGAGATGATTAATCAATTTTGCAGATTGAGCATGAGTTGGACTTTCCATGGCTTACTCGAATGGACCATCTCGAATATAGAATGTGGATTGAAGAAAAAGATATGAACGCTTTATGGATGGGAAAGGCCTCTTTCCATAGGTATGTGAATTTGCCCTCTTAGATATGAATATTAATTGCACTGTAATTATATTTAATTAAACGGTATGCGCAATTCACTTGCTACGAATATGTTCTTCAAATAGGTTATCACGTTCCTATAATGACAAATTAATGCAACTTGCCATACATAACTACGAGTTTCGACAGTCGGTATACAAACAAGAACTGGAGGAACTAAAGAGGTATTTAATTTCGTCAAATATGAACAAAAATTTTGAGAATATTTTGTGTGGAGACAGTCCTATTATTTTCTTAATTAATTAATGACTTTTATATTGTTTAATTACGTGAGATAGGTGGTCTACGGACAACAATCTTTGTGACATGGGATTTGGTCGAGAAAAAACTACATATTGTTATTTTGCTACTGCTGCTGCTATCGGCGTTTCATTGCCTTATGATTCACATGTAAGGTTGATATTGGCAAAGAGTGCTATACTTATTACTGTGGCCGACGATTTTTTCGACATGCAAGGTTCTTTGAATGAGTTGAAAAGTCTTGCTGATGCAGTTAAAAGGTAGGCTACCTTTTCTTTTTCCTTTTTGCTAAAGAGCAGATCAGATTACAACAGAATCCCGATCCTTATTTCATCTCCTTCCATTTTTATTTGTTTTTCCTCAGTAACTATTTCAAAAAATAAATAAATAAATAGAAAACATCAGGGGTTTCATGAAATTTAGCTCTTTATGTAAATTTGACCCTTTAGATTTACAGTTAATATGATATGACCCCATATGTTTGATCTTTCGGTATTGTTACCCCATCCAAAATTGAATGTCGAATAATCTCAAAAAAAAAAAAATTGTACATATGCAGATGGGATGGTAAAGGGTTGAGTGGTCATAGCAAGACTATTTTTGGTGTCCTCGACAGTCTCGTGAGCGAGCTTTCAGAAAAGCACCTCCAGCAACAAGGAAGAGATATAACAAATGATTTGAAAGACATTGTATGTATCCAAATAATTTCATTAATACGCGGTTGATATATCATACATATGCATTATTTTTATCTGGGCAATCACTAAATTACTATTGCAATTTGTGCCTGTTTTACATATGAATTAATTATGAAGTGGTATGAAACGTTTGCGTCGTGGCTTACGGAAGCAACGTGGAGCAAAAGCGGGCGCACACCATCGATGGAAGTGTACCTTGAAACTGGAATGATCTCAATTGCTGCACACACTCTAGTTCTTACAGCTTCATGTTTCTTGAACCCAAGCTTGCCAAATTACAAATTCAGGCCAGCGCAGTATGATACCGTAACCAAACTGCTAATGCTCGTTCCCCGTCTGTTGAATGACATTCAGAGCTACCAGGTAATAATCAATTAACTAACTAACTATGTAAGTCATGTTTAAACACTCATCAGTACTGAATCTGAAGTGATTAATTAATCGGCAGAAGGAAATAGCAGATGGGAAACAAAACTCTGTTATACTATACTTGAGGGAAAATCCTGAGGCAGACATTGAAGATTCAGTTGCGTACGTGAGAGAGTTAATAGCCGCAAAGGAGAAAGAGCTGTTGGAACATGCTCTAATGGATGGGTTCAGTGATCTGCCAAGACCATGCAAGCAGCTCCACTTATTTTGTATGAAAGCATTTCAGATGTTCTTTCACTCTTCAAATCGATATGACTCCAACACTGAAATGATTGATGACATTCAAAAGGCTTTTTACATTCCCCTCAAACTTCAAACCCCCAAGCCGTTCATAAAGCTTATGCTTAATCAGCTTCCCCTTCCTCTTGATCATCATTCTAGATCGAAGAAGGATTACCAATCAGTCGCCAACTGTTTCAATATTTACGGCAAAAGAAGCCTTGCTGCCCCGTGGGTTCGTTGGCCTATTTCAAGAAATTTTGGGTATAAAAGTAATATCGTTATGGGTGTGCCGCCGAAAATTAGATTCAGTTTTTTCTAAAGTTTTAGTTTCCTTGCATCAGCTGCTTTTGCATCATCAATTTCTTGAGATCGCAATTCCCACCACTGTCATATATGTAAATATTATCTAATGTACTATGTAAAAATATTGAACTAATAGTTACGTAGTTGTTTCATATTGCAGAAAATAATGGCCGATCAACGTTATTTGTCAGCTCATATTTCTCCTGAATTTGTTATTTTAATTTGGGTAATAAAAGCTAGATCCACAAGTTTTTATGATTTATCATGTAAAGACATAGAATGTTCATTTGTATTACACAGGTTCCTGATATCCCCCAATTGAGATGGTTACAAATCAAAATACGAGAGGCATGTACGCTAACACTAAAGGATAATTGAGTAATTTCAAAATTAAAAAGAAAATCAGGGACCAATTTAATATAAATTGAAAAACAATATCCCCCATTTGAGAAATCATAAACTGAAGGGATCTATTCGTTATTACCCCATCATTCATCCTCCAGCTGGATGAACAATAATTGTGTTTCATACCTTTAAAATCCGGCCGGTCCCGTTTTCCACAGGAGACGGTTTGAAATTCATTTCAGTTCTTTGCCAACGAGCGCTTCAATTTTTTAAGAGATATATTGATATGGTTGAATTTATAAAAAAGAGGTGAAGAGAAAGAACAGATGGTTTGGTTTTATTAATTTTCTCCCCCTTTATTGAAACACTTCCGATTATATATAATAGTCTTTACAATACTGAAAATTAACAAACAATGCCAAAAAAATAGGAAACCAACTTCCCACTTCGCTAAAAATCAGCACATCACGAGATTATTGAACAAAACCCACAACTAAAAAAAACAACTAAATGTAACACGTGCATGCATGGCTCCATGAATGATGGCGTGAATAATGGCTTGCATGGCTCCATGAGTAATGGCACGTATCATTCCTCCCCGCTCAAGGATCTTGTCCTCAAGGACAAAATCAGGAAATGACTTAGAGAAGCGCCATTCATTCTCCCAGGTGGCGTCTTCCATTGGGGCTCCCTTCCACTTAATTAATATCTCAGACCTTGGACGATATTTCCCTTTACGAATGACACGACGGTTCAGGACAACTTCAGGTTGAGGAAGAATGGTAGAATCCTCTGCAACTGGAGGAAGCTGAGTAGAGGCCAGAGCATTGGTTCCCGCATGCTTTCGTAACAAACTAACATGGAATACATTATGAATTTGAAAACCCGGAGGAAGAGCCAACTTATAAGCCACATCACTCACCTTCTCAATTATCTGATATGGACTATAAAAACGGGGAGCCAGCTTCATGGAACGTCGAAAAGCCACGGAAGTTTGGCAGTATGGTTGAAGCTTTAAATACACGTAATCTCCTACCATGAAAGAGACTTCACGCTGATTCTGATATGCTTGGCTCTTCATTCAATCTCGGGCCACTGAAAGGTTATGCCGTAACTCTCGTAAAATAGCATCACGATCACGTAGATACTCATCAACAGCTTGGACACGGGATGTGCCCGGAACATAGGCTAGCGGGCTTGGAGGTGGGAAGCCATAAACAGCCTCAAAAGGGGTCATTCTAGTAGATGAATGAATGGACGTATTGTAGCTAAACTCAGCCCATGGAATCCATTCTGTCCATTTTCGTGGTTGATCTCATGTGAAACACCGTAAATATTGCTCCAAGGTGCGATTTACTACCTCGGTTTGACCGTCAGATTGAGAATGATAACTCGAACTCATGCAGAGCTGGGTTCCTTGCAGCTGGAACAGTGCCTGCCAAAATGAGCTAATAAACACCTTGTCTCGATAACTTTGGCAACCATCTTGCTTGTGCTGGTGTAGTAATCCGCTACTCCAGAAAGTACTTGAGACTTTTTTGGTCAGTTCGAACCGTAAAGGGCTTCCCAATTAAATAAGGACGCCATTTCCTAATAGCTTTGACGATTGCCAACATCTCTTTTTCATAGGTGGATAAGGCCAAGGCTGACCCTTTCAAGGCTTCACTGAAATAAGCTACTGGCTGATTTTGTTGGGAAAGGATTGCTCCAACTCCAGTGCCGCTTGCGTCGCACTCAATCACAAATTGTTGGGTAAAATCTGGCAGGCGTAAAATCGGTGGTAAAGTTAACGCCTCTTTAAATTGTTTGAAAGCCACCTCTGCTGCTTCATTCCAGTGAAATCCCTCCTTCGTCAAGAGTTGAGTTAAAGGCGCTGCTATGCTCCCAAAATTACAGATAAACTTCCGGTAGTACCCTGCTAGCCCTAAGAATCCACGCACTCCTTTGACTGACACTGGTTTAGGCCACTTAATGACAGCCTGAATTTTGATTGGATCCACTGCTACTCCCTACTCAGAAATTATATGTCCCAAATATTCGACTTGTGAAACACTGAATTGACACTTTGATTCCTTTACAAACAAACTGTTAGTAGATAAAATATGTAAAACAGTTCGCAAATGACTGAGATGATCTTTCCATGACTTGGAATAAACCAGGATGTCATAAAAAAAAACCAAGATAAACTTCCAGAGGTAAGGACGGAAAAGATCATTCATGAGAGTCTGAAAAGTTGCGGGTGCATTCGTAAGACCGAATGGCATTACCACAAACTCATAGTGCCCTTCGTGTGTTCAGAAGACTGTCTTTGGAATGTCTTCATCTTTTACTCGAATTTGGTGATAACATGATCGCAAATCTAGTTTGGAGAAAAAATTGGCACCATAAAGCTCATCCAACAATTCATCAATTACATGTATTGGGTACTTATCTTTAACTGTAATATTGTTTAGGGCGCGATAGTCCACACAAAATTGTCAACCTCTGTCTGTCTTCTTTACCAACAGAACTGGTGATGAGAATGGGCTCTTACTAGCCCTTATCAACCCCGACTGTAAAAACTCCTGCACCATCTTTTCTATCTCAGTCTTTTGGTAGTATGGGTAACGATATGGTCGTACACTCACTGGTTCTGTGCTTGGCTGTAATGGAATTTGATGATCATGAGAGCGCCTAGGTGATAAGCTGGTGGGCGACTCAAAAACGTGAGAAAAATCTTCTAGGAGACGACTCATATCTAGCGAATGCACCTTTGGCTTGCTAGTGCTTGTCATAATGATTTGAAAAAAAACCCCCATGCCATGTATTTCATTAAGTTCCTTGTCAGTTAAAGCTGCGATGCTAGTTTGGCCCAAGCCTTGAAAGGTATGAGAGACTCCTTCGACTTGGAAAGTCATGGTTAGTTTTTTATAATCAGTTTCAACGGGTCCGAGAGTTTCAAGCCACTGTACTCCCAAGACCATTTGGCATGCGGTGACTGGAAGGACATAGAAATCCGTTGTGACTGGAAATCCTTAAATGATGAGCATGAGCGCTTGACACTGCCCAACACACTCTATCTTTTCTCGGTTTGCAACCATAACTTGAAGCTTCTTGTCTCTGACCACTGGTAACCCAAATTTAGAGACTATGGATTGATCAATAAAGTTGTGAGTGCTGCCGCCATCTATCAATACAGTTACTTCCTTATTCTTCAGCTTGCCCGAGACGCGAAGGGTCTGGGGATGTTCAGTTCCTGCCATTGCATGAAACGAAATCTCAGGTATGGCTTCTTGAGTGTCCTGTTCGAATTGAACGCCGTTAACATCCTCACTTCCTAAATAGGGCAGGTCTTCGATCATGAATAATTGTGGTCGTTCGCAGCGGTGGCTTGGTGTGAACTTCTCATCACAATAGTAACATAATCCCCATTCACGCCTTTCACGTGCCTCTTGATTGGTGATACGACGAAATGTTGCTGGCGGTGTCACAGGATTTTGGTTTGGGCGCTGGTTTGGAGGGGGTCCTAGCACACCAGCCGTTGGGTTGAGTCTTGGTCTTTGCGTGAGCACAGTGGATTGGGAGCGAGCTGCTTGGGTCGGTTTCCGTTGTAATTGGTTTCGCTCCTCAATTAATCGCGCCACACCTATCGTGTCCGACAATGTCCGAGGTTGTTTAATTTTCACGTCCAACCGGATGTCATCGCGAAGTCCTGCAACAAAACAACCAATCAAGAAATTTTTAGGTAAGCCATCAACCCGGTGTGAGAGTCTTTCGAAAGCTTCTTGATATGCGGCCACCGACGAGGTTTGTTTAAGGCGAGTAAAAGCTTCTGATGGGTCCTCGTAATCTGTTGGACCAAAACGGAGGTGTACTGCCTTGGTGAATTCTTTCCATGTGAGTGGCCCACGAAACTTTGTCAACCACCTATGCCACTGTAAAGCAATGCCTTCTAAGTGAAAAGATGCTAGCTGAACTTGTTGGTCTGGGGAAATATCTTTGAAATCAAAATATTGCTCTGCCTTGTAAACCCAACCGATTGGGTCCTCGCCGTTGAACCTTGGAAAGTCCAACTTGAGGTGGTGATGGGGCCGCTCATGGTGGATGGAACGTTCATTGACAGCATTTGAACGAGAGGTTTCTTCAGGAGCAAATGGGTTGGTATCGGGTTGGCTGGAACTTGGGTTCCGAGAGTGACGAAGAGCTTGAAGTTCAGTTAACACAGCTTGCAAGGCAGCATTAACTTGGTCAAAACTTGCTTCATGTCGAGCTAAAGTCGTGGTGACGTCATTGCGGAACTCTGTATTTGTTTTGCAGCGAGTGTCCATGATTGGAACCGGGCTCTGATACCACTGATATGGTTGAATTTATAAAGAAGAGGTAAAGAGAAAGAACAGATGATTTGGTTTTATTAATTTCCTCCCCCTTTATTGAAACACTTCCGACTATATATAATAGTCTTTACAATACTGAAAATTAACAAACAATGCCAAAAAAATAGGAAACCAACTTCCCACTTCGCTGAAAATCAGCACATCACGAGATTATTGAACAAAACCCACAACTAAAAAAAACAACTAAATGTAACACGTGCATGCATGGCTCCATGAATGATGGCGTGAATAATGGCTTGCATGGCTCCATGAGTAATGGCATGTATCATATATTACATCCAATTAATACAAAAAAATTATGCATATATTTAATTTAAGAATATAGTAGTTATATTTAATTAAATTATAATTGATAGTTACGAATTGACAGCGGTATAAATATTAATTAGATGTAATTCCTCCTATATACGCTGAAATTTCTCTAACTTTATAATGAAAGAAACGTCGTCTCTCGTGTCAACACCTTCAGGTCACCCGCTCAGGTGATGGTGTTGTCTATTTATTTTGTGACACGCGCTACCACATGGCCGCAATTCTATAACTCTAACGTTCTTTTTCTTTCGCTTTCCTTACAAATTTTTGTCATCAATAAAATTCTATGTCCAAAAATCAGAATTATCTTGGATGAAAAATTTCTCGGACCTACCAGTCACCATCGAGATATGACTGGCAAAAACATCAATCTCTAATTTATCGTTTCAATACTCAATAGTGTGTGTTGAGTAGGGATAACTTTAAGTATAGGCGAATAAGATGATTGCCTAAATTCTTATATTTTTTTAAGGCTTCATTTTTTTTTTAGTATTTCTCAATAGTTCTTTAATTAATAAAGATTCTTTTTTTTAATTATATATTGTAAATAAGCATGTTAGACATCTTTATAATTAACAGTTATACCACAACTAAGAATTATTTATTTATTTTTATAGAAAATCAATATTTGGCAACCTTAATGTTCAAGAGATATAATTAATAAAATTATTTAACTATTAATTCATTCATTATTAGTTTTTCCAAAAAAAAATTAATTTTTTACCTTTTAAGTTTCCTAAAAGAATTAAATTCTTTGACTTTTAATATTCCTTTTAATTTTCATTAAAACTTTGTAATATAATATAAAAATCAATAAATAAATAGATTTCTTGCTCTCTTTTTTACAAAGAGAATTATTACATTAATTAATTCATGTAAAAAAGAAAAAATTTAGTTTCTTAAAATATAAAGTGCATATCTATTATTTCATAATCAATTCATTATCTCAACTTTATGCTATTCTAAATATTTTATTTGAAAATAATATTATTTTTATTTATTTGTTTGTTTATTTTTGTAATAATTTTAATAAAAGTAAAAAAGATATCTTCTTAATTTTTTTTTAGGTTTGGTTTTTGAAAATTTTTAAGATATTTTTATTATTACTATTAAAATTCAAGAGTTAAAAGTCGAATGAATTTTTTAATCTTTTATATTTATTTAAGTATTAAAATTATAAAATAAAAAAAAAACCCCACAAAATTTTTTTTACCTAAGGCCCATATACTTTAAAGCGTGCTGGGTTCTTCTAATTTTTCTTGTACACATCTCCAATTACAGTCAATTTTGGAGCTCGCTCTCTCTCTCTCCATCAAGAACATTCAAACCCATTTTTCACACTTCCTCAACCTAATGTGACCATGGACCGCGCCGGAGTCAATGAGCGTGAATCCTAATTTTCACACTATAAATTGCTCCACCGTCGTCTCCATTTTTGTCACGTATGCTCTTAGTCAATATTCAGTATGGATGACTATTCAATTCAACTAAATATAATTCTCGGGAGGGTTCTTAAAAAAGAAAAGAAGAGTACCGGCGTAGCTCTCCCCAGCAATGCAGAAGGTCCTCTTCCGGTATGATGGGAACTTGAGAAACCACTTGTACAGGAAAGTATAAGAGTCGTTCGCTATAAAAGAAAGACATACATTGAAGAAAATCAGAAATAACATGTTGCATATATTAATCGTATGCAATTGTCAAAATATCAAAGCCTTGATAAGAGATATATATGCATATGCATCGAGATCAATTTGTGTGCGCAAGTCACCTTTAAAGTTATCCCCCAGATTCTTGTAATCAGTAGTTGTATTGTAGTAAGAAAAGCCAACTCCAACAGGTGATTCCAGGAAATAAAATATTGGCCTCTGCACGGTCATAGATAAACATGGTAAATAGTTTTTTAAATTAATATATATACACCTTCTTATTTGATTATTATCCTATATGCAGCAGTTCGAGCGTCCATGTTCGTGTGAATGATGAATCTATAAATTTTATATGACGCATTACTGATATGGCTAAGAAAAATAAGCAAGATCCAGAAAATATTACTTCGCAGGACATGTGAATTATCTAAAAATTATACTGCACCCAGCACGTGTTAGGAAATTGGTGGGTGAAGAAGACCGCAACTAAAATGAAATTGGAAAGAAAATAAAGAACAAGCACAATAAAAGACACCAGAAATTACATGGTTCGGCTTTTAGCCTACATTCACGAGCGAAAACAGATGGAAAATATTTTACTAGTGAAATAAGGATTACAAGTATTGTAATAATTTAGCTCACTACCCAAAACTCCAATACACCCAATCTCTCACTCACTAGACACTCAAGAGTTTATTAAACTCTTAAAACTCTCAACACTCAAAGAAAACAATGCTTCTCTCTCGATGGAATTGGATACAAGAGTTAAAATATTACAATTCCATCGAGAGAGAAGCATTGCTTTCTTTGAGTGTTGAGAGTTTTAAGAGTTTAATAAACTCTTAAGTGTCTAGTGAGTGAGAGATTGGGTGTATTGGGGTTTTGGGTAGTGAGCTCAAATATTACAATACTTGTAATCCTTATTTCACTAGTAAAATATTTTCCTTTTGTTTTCGCCCGTGGATGTAGGCTAAAAGCCGAACCACGTAATTTCTGGTGTCCTTTATTGTGCTTGTTCTTTATTTTTTTTTCAATTTCATTTTAGTTGCGGTCATGCTTCACTCACCAATTTCCTAACAGAATTATAGACAAAACTTTGCCTCAAATGTCAAACAAGTGGCCAAAACCTCAAGCTTACAGCATCTACAATTTCTCAAAGCCAAGTGCCAACCATAAATGTCAAACCTTCTAGATGCAGCCATGCCAACCATTCTTGTATATTTCTTTGCGCGGCTGCCAAAATCAAGAAAATTTGGTTAGGCCACCACCAACTTTGACATTTCTCCCACTTGGAAATTTGATTGAGAATCAATCAATCTCCACACCATCCTTTCTGCTTCGCCATAATCATGTTGCCTACGTTTCTGCTAAGTCACAAGAGGATCTACTCCAGACAAACTTATCAATATTTATTGGTTTGGTCAAAACATCTGCTAGGTTCTCTTTGGTATGGATTTTCTGCAAATTCACACTTCCATCTTCCACTACTTCATGAACGAAGTGATACTGGACTCCTATGTGCTTTGTCCTGGAATGAAAGGCTGAATTTCTTGCAATGTACAAGGCACTCTGACTGTCACAAAATACAGATATTTTCTCTTGTCCGTGCCCGAGCTCCTCCAATAACCTTTGTATCCAAATAGCTTCCTTGCAAGCTTGTGTAGCTGCCATGTACTCTGCTTCTGTTGTAGATAAAGCCACAACAGTCTGCAGTTTCAAAACCCAACTTACAGCTGCTCCCGCAAGTGTAAACACATAACAAGTAGTGGATTTCCTTTTATCAAGGTCTCCTGTAAAATCTGAATCTACATAGCCCCTGACAGTAAATTCTGATCCTCCATAACATAATGCAACATTTGAGGTTCCTCTGATGTATCTCAGAATCCTCTTCACAGTTATCCAATACTCTCCACTAGGATTCGCCATGTATCGACTGACTGCTCCCACTGCTTGTGCAATGTCCGGTCTTGTACATATCATAACGAACATTAAACTTCTCACTGCTGATGTATACGATACTCGAGACATCTCCTTCCTCTTTGCTTTATTACTAGGATACATACTTGAGGATAATTTGAAATTAACAGGAAGTGGGGTAGAAATTGACTTACAATCTTGCATGTTGAAGCATTGCAAGATTTTCTTCAAGTAATTCTTCTGCGAAAGCCAAATATTCCTGTTATTTTTGTCTCGGTGAATTTGCATCCCTATAATCTTGTCTGCTGGTCCTAAGTCCTTCATTTCAAACTCCCTAACCAACTGTGCCTTCAATTCTTGGATTCGATCTTTGTTGGGACCTGCTACCAACATGGCATCCACATACAACAGTAAAATAATGAAATCATTATTTTCAAATCTCTTGTAATATGCACAATGGTCTGAACTGAGTCTGTTGTATCCAAAGCTCACGATGAAGGAATCAAATCTCTTATACCAACACCTCGGCGCCTGTTTGAGACCGTATAAAGATTTGTTCAACCTACAAACCAAGTTCTCCTTTCCTGTTTCTGCAAAACCTTCTGGTTAGAGCATATATATTTCTTATGTAGAGCTTCAATTTCTTCCTGCATTGTTGACATCCACAAAGTAATATCTGAGCTTTCTAAAGCTTCATGGAAAGTTAATGGCTCTCCATCCTCCGTTAGAAGACAGTATGCAACGTTGATCTCTGTGACGTACTCCGAGTGCCACGCCGGCGGTCGTCTCTCATGAGTTGATCGACGAACTTCGGGAGCCTCAGACTCGACTGGTTCTTATTCCTCATGCTCTGGTGCTGCTTCAGAAGAATATGAATCTTCTAGATTATTTTTCACATATACTGGCACAGTCTCTGACTTTTCTTTTACAGTGCCATCATCTCCATCTTTTCTTTGCAGTTGATCTACTATAAAGATAACATCTCTGCTGATGACGATCTTGTGGGCAGTGGGGTCCCACAGACGATACCCCTTTACTCCATCAGCATACCCCAAGTAGATATATCTTCTAGATTTTGCATCCAGCTTTGTTCTTTCTTGGGCATTGTACATCACGTACACAAGACATCCAAATGCATGTAGGTAGGAATAATCAGTTGGCTTTCCAGTCCACATCTCTATTGCTGTCTTCAGCCCAATAGCTGTAGATGACGATCGATTTACTATATAACAGGCAGTTTTGGCTGCTTCTGCTCAAAATGAATTGGGTAGACCAGCAGTCCTCAACATAACTCTTATTCTTTCTGTAAGAGTTCTGTTCATTCGCTCTGCCACTCCGTTTTATTGAGAAGTGTATGCCACCGTGAACTGTCTCTGAATACCTTCTTGCTTACAGAAAGTAAGAAACTCGCCGTCTGTATATTCTCCACCATTATTTGTCCTCAAGCACTTGATCTTTTTACCAGATTCAAGTTCCATCCGCGCTTTGTATTCTTTAAACACAGGAAATACATCTGACTTTTTCTTAATTGGATACACCCAACATCTTCTGGAATAATCATCAATGAAAGTCACCATGTACTTTGCACCTCCCATGAATATATCCGGTGATTCCCAAACATCATAATGAATCAAGTCTAGAATGCATTTACTTCTAACAATAAATCTACTGAATTTTAATCTATACTGCTTACTTGTAACACAATGCTCGCAAAATGGTAAACTTACCGATTTGAGCCCCGGAAGCAATTTTCGCTCAGAGAGAATCTTCAAGCCTTGTTCTGACATGTGACCAAGTTTGAGATGCCACATCATCGTTGACTCTTCTCTATTTGACGCAACACACGCATCAGCTTCCTATAGTGTCTCTCATTTAAGCATGAATAAATTAGTACCAATCTTTTCTGCCTTCATCAATACAAGTGCACCTTTACGATCTTCATTATTCCATTCTCCACATGAGTTTTGTACCCATGACTATCCATTTGTCCTAAAGACAATAGATTTTTCTTCAGGCCGTTGACATGTGGTACTTCCCATTGTATCCAATTTCATCGAGAGAGAAGCATTGTTATCTTTGAGTGTTGAGAGTTTTAAGAGTTTAATAAACTCTTGAGTGTCTAGTGAGTGAGAAATTGGGTGTATTGGGGTTTTGGGTAGTGAGCTAAAATATTACAATACTTGTAATCCTTATTTCACTAGTAAAATATTTTCCTTCTGTTTTCTCCCGTGGATGTAGGTTAAAAGCCGAACCACGTAATTTCTGGTGTCCTCTATTGTGCTTGTTCTTTATTTTCTTTTCAATTTCATTTTAGTTGCGGTCCTGCTTCACCCACCAATTTCCTAACAGAATTGGATATAAGCTCTAGATTGAGAGCTTGTATTTATAGGCAAAACTTTGCCTCAAATGTCAAACAAGTGGCCAAAACCTCAAGCTTACAGCATCTAGAATTTCTCAAAGCCAAGTGCCAACCATAAATGTCAAAACCTCTAGATGCAGCCATGCCAACCATAAATGTCAAAACTTCTAGATGCAGCCATGCCAACCATTCTTGTATATTTCTTTGGGCGGCTACCAAAACCAAGAAAATTTGGTTAGGCCACCACTAACTTTGACAGCACGTACCATTATTTGAAGCATAGCGATTCTATTTAAGACTGTATTGGCAGGCAAACATAATAATTATATAGCACATGAAAAAATGTAATTATGATTTTTGAAATAAATATAATAATTACCACCAACGCAATGATAACATACTATAATGACTTTTGACATACAATGATGATTTTTAAAACAGACATAATAATTATCACCAACCCCACCAGACAACTACTATCCTCCTTCATTTATTTTGAACTTTCTTATAATTATTACAATAGCTTGTATATTTATATCATTATAAAATAAACGGTAAATGATGAAAAAAAAATTATTTCCTTTCCTTTGGCTTTTTAATATGGTATCAGAGTAGAGGCTCTAAATTGTATTTCCTCCATTCTCCCTTTTTTATTCTTCATGGCTGATTTCACTAGTAATTTACATCAATCTGATAATCCAACAGCCATTCTTATGTCACCTCTGCTCAATGGAGATAATTATAACACTTGATATAGATCTATGCGTATGGCATTGAGGGCAAAGAATAAATTGGGTTTTGTTGATGGGACAATTCCAACTCCTTCTTCAACTTCTTCAAATCATGAATAATGGGTTCGAGCTAATGACATAGTTACCTCATAACTTATTCATTCAATGGTTCCAGAACTTGCATCAAGCATTATCTATTCAGACACAGCTCAGGCAATTTGGATGGACTTGGAAGAACGTTTTTCCAACCCAATAGCACAAAAAATTTATGAGGTAAGAAAGGTAATTTATAATTGTAAACAAAGAGATCTTTTCATCACTACTAGTTACACTCATTTAAAGATTTTATGGGATAAATTGACATCATATATAACCATTCCAAGTTGTTCATGTGGAGCTGCTAAGACAGTGACACATTTGTTGCAATAAGATTGTGGAATGCAATTCTTGCAGGGTCTCAATAATATATACTCAGCCATTCAGAGTCAAATTTTGTTAAATGAGTCATTGCTAAAAGTGAATAAAATTTATTCATTATTACTATAAGAAGAGAGACAACGATTAATTTCTGTTTTGACACCTACCTCAAATGAAGGGTTTGCACTAGTTGTGTCTCAAGGCAATAATCGTCAAAATTTTAAATTACGTCATTCTTTTCCAACTCTTGGGAAACCTGGAAAAATGCAATGATGACTTTTGACATGCAATGATGATTTTTGAAATAGGCATAATAATTGCCACTAATCCCACTAGACAACTACTATCCTCCTTCATTTATTTTCGTCAGACTTTCTCTTGCAATTGTTACAATAGCTTATGTATTTATATCATTGTAAAATAGACAATAAATTATGAATAAAAATTATTTCCTTTCCTTTGGCTTTTTAGAGACTGCAGCCATCAGCGTCTGCTAGACAAAGACCACCGTCATGTGTTGTCCCATATCCTACAACCTGAAACATAAAGAATTATGTAACCTCATTAGAGAACATAAAGAATATATAAGAAATTTCACACCACCAATTGTCCCACATACATAACTTATTGGATAAGTTGGAAACTAATGCAAAAAATGTAAACACATAAATTTCGAGTTAAGAAAGGGGATAAATAATAATCATATATATTCACAAAGGATAATTTTTTATTTAATTTTCTGTTAGTAGAAGTGTTGTTTGATTACTATGGAAGCCTATCAAACTAATCCATTCTCACGAGTTAGCTTTTGAATTGAGATTTACCTCAAAATTATATAATGAGCCCAAAATTCATTATCCACTAATATTAGAATTTCTCCCTAAATAATTAATAATTATTGTGTACGCAGTGGGTCATCACTCCCTAATGAGGACCGCCCAAAACTTAAATTAATATTCAGAACCACATACACAAACATATAAGAAGATTTATTTGGATAAAAAGACTAGTGGTAGAATTATAGGTATATAAATGGCCTCAAAGATAATTGCAAGCGGTAAAAAATGGTAGATTTGAAACATATCTTTGAGTACTATATATATAATATTCCTTTGGTGATAAGATCAAATATTACTTTCTCTAGATCAAGAATACATCGTCTTAGAGGCATGACAACGCTGGCCAAATGAGGAACGTGAAAATGAAAATTAAGTGCATACATTAAAGAATGACTAATAGCAGGCCTAATTATCACCTCCATTAAGCAAAAGCACCAGGGGTTTGTCTTCAGGGTGAGTCATGGTCTCATAGAACCAATAAAAAAGAGACCGTCCATTGTTTTTATTAACTGTGACGTAGCCGGCGTAGTGTCGGAAATCTACCTGAGGCTGGCAAGGCAAATTAAATTAGTCACCAGATCCTATTTTTTGATGTGATTCTGTTGTTACCCGACAACAGGCGCCGCAGATACAAGGGTATCAAGACAAAAAGCAATACAAATTGTTAAGGATAACGGGCTTAGTGACAAGGGATTTGGTAAAGGAAAAACTACAAACTGTTGTTACCGTCAGATACGTTTCAATGCTCTATGATTCACATGTTCGATTGATATTACCAAAGAAACTATGCTTATAACCGTTGCCAATGATTTTTTTCGACATGAGAAGAGAAGTTCTTCGAATGATGAGTTAAAAAGCCTCAGTGATGCAGGTAAAAGCTACTCCTTTTTGCTCGTAAGGTTTTATTCATCACCAAACTTTATGCTCTGAAAGTTATACATACGCAGATGGCATGATAAGGCTTGATTGTCCAAGCAAGACTATCGTTGATGTCCTTGAATCTTGATAAGCTCGTGAGAAAACTTGCAAAAATGCACCTCCAGCAACAAGGAAGCGCAATAACACATTATCAAGCTAACAGATAAAATCTTTTTCAATCAAATAATTATTGTCTAGGGACAAACTAGGGCAAGTTCAGGGAGCAACCATTGCCTTTTAGATTTTGGTTTACATACATCGAGTTCCAATACTTGATAGGACACTTCACCTTCTCAAGCCCTCTTTTATATATATATATCTATTAATTTCATAAAAAGTTGTGCCGCAGAAATTTCGGTTAAATTTCGCCTATTTATTACAATAAATTTTTTTTTTTATATGGAACGATAATGGAATCGGAAACAAATTTATGTGATTGAGCGTAACATTCTAATTTTGTAAGAAAATAATACTAATTATTGATGGAAATAAATAGTAATTTAAGTGTAACAATTTTTTTCTGTATGAAACAATTTTGTTTCATTTCATATAAATGTATTCGTTGATATTAGAATTTCCAACTAACAACATATATCATCAATATATCCTCATAAATTGTTTGATATGATTAAACCAAAATGTAATTATATATTTATTTCAAGTAATTAGTAAGATTATTGGGCCTGGCCTTTAATTAGATTCTAAACTGAAATCCTTATTTAAAGAGTCTGATGTCTTTTTTGTCATTCCTACTAACGATTCCACTTGTTTACCCTAAATTTAATCATATTTTTTCCATAATTTTTTTATGATTGCTCATGTAAAGAGATTAGGTAGAACGTCTAGTGAATGACGGGCTTCATTTTCCAATGAAGACAAGTAATTTAAAGCTAAATTTCGGCACCTGTATGTATTATACAAGAGCAACTAAATACACTCAAAGAAAAGTCAAATATAAAAGTCTTATTATCAAGGGTCTGAACAGAGCTCTTCTGAGGCCATGTTTTTATTTACTAGTATTACTGTATTGATAGCTAGGATATAACACAGACAAGACGCTACATATTAGGAGCAAAATCTCAAAATATGCAGAAATTACGCAGATAATCTTCCGTCAGTTACATATATATAGCATGCATGGTTTACATCCGAACAGAAGGAAGAGGATCTCCAAGAAGAAAGGATGAGAATAATGCAAGTGAATCGCTGGGTTTGAAGATTGGCACTGCATGGCCTGCCCCTCTAACAGTTACAAACGTAAGCCCTGCATATTCTTGAACCCAGCCACCAACCTGATGTTATGTAATCCAAAGTGACATCAATTATTTATCTATATATTATATACCTACCTCTAAATTTGTTAGTAGTGATCAAAACTAAGTGAGGTAAAAATTAAGTGCTAATTTAAACATGCTACTGATCGTTTTCTATTGTCATTCTGGTTAACCTAAGTATGATACCTGCTTCTGGTGATACCAGGGCCTCCAAGACTTTGTGATTGACAGCCCAAGAGAATTTAAGCAATATCTTGTTGATAATACAGGCACTCTTCCATCTGTGTCTCCACTGAAACAATCAAAGTAAATTAATATGAAGAGCAAACGACTTAATAAAATTTATCAAATCCAATAAAATAAATGAATCACCACAATCTCTAGACAGCATGGAAAATCCACCTGTAAATCCATATTCTGAGTCCTGCCTCGATAAGTTTGGTGTATATAGGAAGAACAGAAGGTTTAGGTTGCGGCCACCCTTCATACATTGTAGTACTGCATTAAGGAAAAAGAAAAAGTTGAAAAAATGATAAAGATGTTCATAAATTAAGCCACCACCATAAAAGCTCCAAAGAATTAAGCGGATAAATTAGAAAGCAGAAAATTAAATTAATTACTTGCAGATGCTCCAGTTCCTCAGAAGGTGACCGTCACGAACGTGTAAAGCCTTCTGAACATCCAGTCTATTATAAAAAGCCTTTGCGTAGTTATCCAGACACGGATCGTAGCCACCCATAATCCTAGGCATCTGCCAAGCAAACATATTTCACTTCAATTCAATCATATCAATTAAATTTACGAGGCCGTACTAAATTTTGAATATTCAACTTTGGGTAATTCCTTTACCTCACAGAGTTTGTGCGAATTATCCAGCCGACCATATATTCTCAAAATTATCTACAACATTCATATTTTTTTTTACTTGTAGCCTTTAAAATCTATTAAATTATTCTTTTGCTGCTACATGTCATATTTAAATATGAAGTTGCATCGACCAAAATACTATTTTACCCTTAGAAAGTTAGCTTTGACAATTATGGTAGAATACATATTAGATAAGGACATTTTAGTTAATTTCTAAGAAAGAGGCACCAATTGGATGGTTAGCCAAAACTCCCAAGGACGAAAAGAGAATTTAACCCGTCAAATTTTTGCTAATTTTATACCATTTTAGATGTTCGTTTCATCATAAGTTGTGATGATTCCAAGGAATTGCTACTGCAAACTGAAGTGTAGATGCTGTATATATCGATCTCCTTGTACTGTTTGAGTACTTCAGCCACTGCGTCACTGCACTCATCGCTGCTCCATGGATCACTGCTGTTAAAATCACAGGTTCTAAGGATTATTTTGTGAGTTTCATCAGATACCACAGCATGGCTCCAAGCATAATCCACGAGACCTTGCCAATCCTCAGCCGTAGATGTTTCGGGATTTCCCAGCTATACATGTACTGTGGTTATTAAATCATGTAATAGTAGGTGGCAACGCCAAATGGCTATCTGATTGAGAAAAATGAACGCATGCATTAACTCATTTTAACATACCAAAATACCCTTGAGATCTATATATAAAGAAGGATCCTTGTTCCTGTCATGGATGAGCTCGGCCAGCTCTGGAATATATCTTCCTGTATTTATAGATGTGTGTGTGTTATAAATAAGAAAGTCGGCATAGATGGCCATTCAATCAAAATAATATAGATCTAAACTGGCAGGATCCGAAAAACTTTATATTATAAATGTCAGGAGATTGTGCTAAATATTATTTTTATAAAATACCTGCATAGCTCTCCCCAGCAATGTAAAAGGTTCTTCTTCGGTATGATGGAAACTTGAGGAACCACTTGTGCAAGAAGGTATAAGAATCATTTGCTATGATAGAAAGAACATAAATAAATGCAAATTAAGAAACAGTGTTTTCAAAATTTTAGACTCATATAATTAAAGGGGGGAAAAAAAAAAGTTATGTACCCACGTATATGTGTGTGTTAACGACTTAACATCAAAATGCATGATAGTGTATCACTAGTTGCACTTTTCACCAACAATGATAAACCTTATGTGAGTGATATAATGTCAGCTGTATATGTGTGTCCGCATCAGCAAGATCAGTTTGTGCGCAGCTCACCTGTAAAGTCATCGCCCAGCATTTCATAATCCTTAGTTGTATTGGAGTAAGAAAAGCCAACTCCAATAGGTGACTCCAGAAATAACATATTGGCTTCTGCTCAATCGTAAGCAAAATTAACAACTTATTTAATATACCATCTTATTATAATCATACTTATATATGCAGCTGTGCGTCCACGTTCATCAATAATGAACGTACCCATAAAAGCAAAGTGTGACATTATTAGGGTGTAAATTAATTTTAACAGCATGCATTTATAACTGATCTGTCTAAGAAAAATAAGCAAAGAGAATAGAAGAAAAAAATTCGTGTGACATGTGAATTATCGACCTCGTACCTTTATTCCAAGCATAGGGATTAAATTGAAGACCGCGGCCGTCAGTGTCCACTAGAAAAGGACCAATCTCCTGTGTTGCTCCATATCCTACAGAAGAACATCCAGGGCCTGAAACACGAAGAATCTTGTCACCTCATTAGAGAACATAAAGAACATATAAGAAATTTCACAATACCAATTATGCGATGAACGAGAGGCTCGTGGTTTTAGATGTAAATGAAGAAAATATAAATTAGAGATGAGGAAAAAGGGTAATCAATCAATCATACATATCCTCAAAGGATTTTTTTTAATTTATTAATTCTTTATTAGCAAGTGTGCTGTTTAATTATCAACAGTGGGTCTCTCTGACGGCTGTGCTTTTTTTTTTTTTAAATTAAATTTTGAGAGGGTTGCCTATTTAATTAATATAGAGAATCACTGAGCTTTTAGATTTTGAAACCTTAAAACTGAATGCAATACTCCACCTTCTCATTACGGTAAATTTCAAACTCCCCTAACCCCCACCCAAAGGATTAAAAAAACAAGGAAATTAATTTTGACATTCATCAAACAAGTCCCCGTAATGTACTGTAGATCATTAACGCAACCCCAAGCCGCTATTGTTTAATTTCCTTTAAAACGACCTATTGACCTTGGTTGTCTCCTGAAATTATAATTAATTTTGCTCCTAATTGTTAGTATCACAAGACATAAGAAACCAAAAATATGAGAAAATACGATTTTTAAATCTAATTAGCAAATAAAATAGTCAAACACCTATTTTTAAGCTGGTCAACTAACAACTTAATTTATTGGCTGGGGCACATTGATGAATTTCAATATTAATGGGGGGTGGAGTGCAATTTACCCAGTGAATTAAACTAGGCATGAGATGAAAAACATATTAGCACTTTTCAATTTTGTGGAAGAAGGAACTGATTAAAAGAAAAGGTTGATGATCAGGGTAACACTAGCGTTGGCTGAATGATGGACAAGAAAAGGCGGATGCATGTTATATGTTCTTATATTATGACGAAAGAATTAAGAAAAACAAGCAAATTAACTTATTTATTACCTCCATTAAGCCAAAGCACCAAGGGTTTTTCCTGAGGGCGAGTCATGGCCTCATAGAACCAGTAGAAAAGAGCCCGTCCGTTGTGTTCATTGACGGTGACGTAGCCGGCGTAGTGCCGGAAATCTACATTAGGCTGGCCAGGTAAGTTAGTTACAAGATCCTCATTTTCCGATGGTAGGTTCAATCCGTCGTCCCTTGGCCAACGTGTAGCAAGAGGCTTCGCAGATACTACGTCTAGAGCATTCAGTAAACAAAAAGTAAGACAAATCGTCACCTTCATCTCGAACAGCATATCCATCAACAACTACTTAAATTAAAGCTTTGAATTTTCAATTGAAACGGTGATGGCCGGGAAACAAGAAGAACGCTAGTGTATTTATACTCATTGGATACCTACTTGTTACACTGGGCGAAAAGTACACGACGCATTTAAAATATATATTAATTAACAGTGTATAAATATAGGTGAAAAGAAAATGAAAATTCCTACGTGTTAGCCCATCTAACTTTCAATTTATGGCATCTGACATGGATATTTTAGGCAGGCAGCTTCTAGACTATCTTTTGAAAGAATTGAATTGGGTTGGTGGTGGAGCCTCCAATTTCAATTAAGAGGGTTAATTGTTGAATCACAGTCACATCAAATCATCAACTACGTACATCCTGATATTAATATCTATAAGTTTATGTCTATGTTCACTTGCATGGTATAAGATGATCTCTCGGAATATGTATATGTATATCTGTATTGATGGTACGTATAGCAATGGGACATAGCAGAGTAATATATCGTCAACATTTTTAAAATAGCAGTATCGGATCTTTTTTTCCCCCCTCTTTCCATCCGAATATGCGTCAAAAATAAAAATAAAAAGTTTTTGACTCCTCGTCTTAGAAACTCGTGGTTGAGTTTAGGAAATTAAGGAAACAAGTGTTACGAAGATAAAATTACCCTTAAATTTGTAAAAACTTAAATAATTCTAAATTTTTTTTTCTGTTTCTTCTTCCGTTCTTCCCCTCTCACTCTCTCTCCATCTCCATTATCAAACTTCAATAATTTCTTCTTATTTCTTTTGTTCCCTTCAAAGATAATTGCTTTCTATCTATCAACACCGTACAAAAACATATAATAACTGCAACAATAGTTTCAAGTTTGAAAATTTTGTTTATAACCATATGATTGGGATAAAAGAAAATCTGAACTTAAAATTGAAATGAAACCCACAAGTGCTATCAAAGTCACTGCAATAACAGAAACAAATACCAGTATCATATATTGTATTGAAGATTTGGGATTTCTTTGTAATATATAAGAAAAATATGAAAAGAGAACAAAAATAAAGTTGACAAAAATTGTGATTTACAGAGAATACAATATCAAATTAGAAAGGCAATGAGAAGACGATCTATTTATTGTTATTATTATAAGGAAACGGATAGATAGAGAATCAATACAATGAAGAAATAATTTAAATTAAAGATAATAAATG
The DNA here is from genome assembly GCA_018350135.1 of Citrus trifoliata. NCBI lineage: Eukaryota > Viridiplantae > Streptophyta > Magnoliopsida > Sapindales > Rutaceae > Citrus > Citrus trifoliata. The sequence continues at coordinate 27,266,325 of CM031385.1, read as the reverse complement.
AATAATTAAGTAAAAAAATGGTAAGAATTTGGTGTGATTTTATGATGTTATATTTATGTATGTTTCAATCTATAAACTTGGCTCGGCTCCTGTCTTTTCAATGCAATTGAGTTCTGTGACTTTATGTATTCGATGCCATGTGTTTAAATTGCTCTTTTCAGTTTACTGCCAGCAAGCTTTTATAAAAGTTTAAAAGCGGAATTTCCTTCCTCGGCAAGAAAATTATAGGTACCAACAAAGAAAATCCTTAGCACATGATTTTTTGAATTCAATTTATTAAAGTCCAAAAACGAATATAAAGAAGCAATCAACAATAACTTTTTGAAATATGATTTCGATAAATGAACTTTATTAAGATTCTCATTAAAATAAGCGAATTTAAAACTTATTCTTTGACTTACTGCAAAATACTGAGTCATTAATGCTTTTACATCAATTATTTCATTGCTAGTTGCAATGCATATATGGCTAATTATTTAAAACCTGTAAACCAGCTCATAAAAGAAAAAATAATAATTTAAAACCTGTAAAGACCAAGAATAGAAACGGTCCTCAGTCAAATGTGGATGTACCTTTTGAACCCTCTTCAAAATCCAATAAAGACTTTTCTTTTTTATTGAATGGATATAAAAGCCACAGAATTTATCGGTGATTAAAAGCAAATTAATTCACTAACTGAGACCATCAACAATACGATGAAGAGTAATAATTAACATGAGTTCATTTAAACTTTTTTGCACTATAAAAATAGAAGAATGCCAGAAAACATCCAACATTGGTGTTAAATTATTTTTTATTAGAAGGGTTATGTTTGAGTCTTTCTATGTGTATTAGTGAAAATTGATTTTCTTAACTTCAGTATTGATTGTTAGAAGTAGATTGGGTTCATTACAAATCTAAATATTTAAATTGTACCATTATAAAACGGACATAAAATAAAAAATAAAAAAAAGTTAACCGTGCATGATAAAAGAAATAAAGGCATGGTATATAATTAAGATCTTTCGCATCATCTGAAACGAATTGCTTGTGCTCACATCATCACTACCCTGCACTAAAGATAAGTTTACATGATTTGTTTGTCGCGTCAACTGTTACAAAGTCCAGAACAAACGGATACATATGTACTCATATGATTAAATGAGAGAGCAAGAGTGCAACACATGGCGATAAATATATCATTGTAAATATTGACCACGTTCTTGCCAGTCCGCAAAAGTGACAAAGTGGAAAGACATGTATTGTGGTAGCAGTATATATTCGAGATTGGTGGTGACTCTAAAATATACAAAAAGGTAACTGTTTTTAGGAATCTCATCATCACAAAGTTGAAAGACGGAGTTTTGTGGCGAACCTATCTTGTGGGTTGTGACAATCCCTTGACCTCGAGATGGAGAATGTGATCCATCAAAGGTTAAAAAGGTAACTAACCAACTTGGTTTTGTTGAACGATGACTTGGATTCCAACTTTATTTAGTTGAACAATGAGAGGGAATTCATCTATTGATTATTCGCCCATATTATTTATTCACACCACTTTCTTTATTTCGAAACTTACCAAAAATATATGCATTATCCAACGTCGTCGTCGGCTCCACTCAAGATCTTGGCTTTAGGGTTTTGTTGGTTTAGGGCATTATATCTCCCTTAACTTATAAATATATTAATTATATATACGAAACCAATATGATAATTTGGAACCGCCATCCGAATATCCATTCTAGCAGAAGTATATGTAAAGAAAACTAAAGTTATGCAAATTGTTCCTATGTGAGTGAATTTTGTTTCAATTATTTGTAGATAGATATGGCTAATGAAAGAACTTTTATTTTTATTTTTTTCATTTACTCGGAGGAAAGTTCAGCTCATAATGAAATTTTCCTGCTTATAAGTAGGACCTAACATATTTTGATTAATATAATATATGATATTAAATGATGTCTTCATTTACTTTATTTATTCTAGACAATTAATCGTAATGTATGACGATAGGCTTTGAAGAATGACCGCACATATATGCACCATCTTTATAGCATCAGAAAAAAGGAGACGGCCTAATCTACACCAGCTTGCTTTGTCTTCAATAGGACCAACTATGTATTGGCCAATGGATGATGTCCTAACGTCCACCTGCTTGCTAATATGTCTCGATTCACTCCCACTAATATAAGATTTTCTTCAGTTTAATAAAAAAGGAAAGTGCTAAGTTTGTTTGTATATAGCTCATCGTTCAATATTTTACATATCCATTCAATGTGTTACACAATGTACTCATAATCATTCAATATTTTAAATCAATATTTATTCAATGTGTAACACACTATGGTCACAAAAGCAAATCCATGTTTGATTAGTGACTTTGGTGCTCCAATTTGGTTGGTTGCAACCCATATGAACACCAAGGAGACACGTTAGCAAAATATATGTAACGAATCATGCAGCATGCTTTATCGTATAGACAAACTACTGGATTTTGAGAGGCTCTGGCTTCTATCTCTTTCTTTCTTGCTTATATTTTACTTGGGTATGAAATATCAAATATTTATGAAGGTGAATAGCCTTATCGAAATCAAGATAAATCGCGCCCATTGCAGTGACTCTACAAGCTTCACCAACGATTCACACAATAATTAAGTGAAGGGTTCAAAAGATCAAGATTTTCTCATGATCTGAATATGTACTGAATAAATAACTCAACTGTTGATTGATAGTTAATAAATAAATAAATAAATAGTCAAATCTTACTCATATACTACCATTTAATGACACATGGCAAAAGATTTTGAAAAGTTCAATAGAGCTCAAATCAAAAGAAAATCATATTTTGAGTTGAAATCATACCGTTAATTAAATAGTAGTCCACCAGTCATTCTATCATCATTGTGCATATTTCTCACAGCAAATTGTTGCGTTAATGAATATTAATTGTCCTGAACATATATATAACAATGCTTAGGCCTTTATTAAATTTATCGATGTCTTATTTGTTTGTATTCTTTTCTTTGTTACCACTAGAAAAGCATAAAAAAAACTAATAATTGGCAAATTAATGGATATTATGGAATACACTGTGGATAAATTCCACATTGTTGACCAAAAACCAGTTCCGATAAGCCTCGCCTCTTTTTTTTGTCTATCACGTCTTACAATCTTTTTTTTTGAGAAGTCATGTCTTACTATCTTTAAGATAACTGAAATAACGTTGATTGATCCTATGACTTGAAAAAGTTGACATGAAGAGAATAAATTTTTGGACTTCCTTTTTCTTTTTGGTGGGTGCGGAGTTATCATCTTTATGGTGCGCTAGGATCAGCAACCTCTCTGAAAATCAGGCCTCTAAATGTATAACAGACTGTGCGCCCAATGCCATGAACAGAAGAAACACCACAAGTTTTTTTGGTGGTGTCGTGTCAATAATAATTTATAAAAACACTACTCTACTTAAAGGGAACTGAATATGCTAATTTTAAGTTGCTAACTTCTTATATAAGCTTATAATTTCAACGTTAGCTACCAATTGCTTCATTTCATGCATATTCTTGAAGATTGTGTTCCCAGTTCCCACTAGCTAGTAAAGTCCTAAAGAAATTCAAAGAGCTTTTACATAATCAAATAGTAAGAAAAAGTGTAGTAAATTCTGAATGTATATCCGTGGCTATTTACTATATCGAGATGTTAATTCCACAGCTACAAATATATGATAAGACATTTACCTTATAAATTGAACCCGCGCCCTCAATATATATGTAGATTACCACACAGTATACAAAAAGGACAATCAGGTTATCTATCTAAAGTGCCAAAATAATGAATTATTTTTTGCCTAAGAAAAGCAAAACTTGGTCTTGTCAGTCCTAATTTGATATGACTATGTCATATTCATGCGATATATATATATATATATAACATGGATTACGAATCTTTTCTCTTATTTTTCTCTTTTATCCTCTCATAGTCTTTCAAATTCAGTGAGAAAAAGGTGAGTTAATTTTAAATAAAGTAGAAAAAGTTAACTTGCTTATTAATATCAAAATTCAAAATTCAATTTTGACTAATTTCACTAACAGAGGAAAAAAACAACACTAGGAAAATATCATTATTGATATAATACACATTTTATTTTATTTATTTATTTATTTTCGACTAATGAGCATATATATAAAACAGTGGTTATGGTGCTCTATTGTAGGACACTGCTTATTAACCACACGATCAAAGTGATAAATAATAAAAATAAGCTATTATTATTATCATGTGGTTATTAACAGTGCTCATCATAGGCATACCTCATATATAATGACTTTTTATCAACTTTATCCGGAAGAAAGACGAATGAAAATTAAGCATTTAATTTCCTTGATTTCTCTGTGTTCTTTGCCTCATTCCCGGATGCAATAATTATAATAAATTAACTGCATAAGCCTGTTTACCTACAGAAGAATTATTTTAATAATACACTTTATTGCTTCTTTTCCCTTTAGGGATTTTTATATACATATACGTTTTTCAAGTTCCAAACTTTAAAGACTCACTCACATACATCTCACGCCCCAGCTCCTTTGATGACTGCAATTAAGAAGCGCACGCACAGGCACAGCACAACAAATGCGCGTGCAGATAGATTATTTTTGTCTCATATTCCAGTAATCATCTATACCAGAGTACATCTTTGTTAAGACCATAGGTCGTTGTATATTGGCTTCCTAGGACATATCAGGCTTATTTGAGAAAATTATAATTATACTCATTGTATTAGCTATTAGGTTTATTGGGGTTGTTTCCTAATAGCTTAGATTAATATTATGTAAAGTCTCTTAATTAGAATTAGCCTATAAGGAAATTATACTGGAAACAGATCAATGTGGAGCAATATCTTTTGAAGCAAGGATTAATGAAGTCGTTTTGGTGGAAGCTATATGACGAATCGGAAGCATGGATGCATAAATATGAAATTGCTTTAAAGCTTTAATATGCATGCATGACTTACGGGCATTATTCATGCCTTATGAATTGAGGATAATTAATTGCATGCTTGTTTAAGTCGGATTGCATACCTATTAATCTATTATAGTCGGTCAAGTGACCACTATGTAAAGGCATGAATTTGGCCCTTGTAAAGGAAGCCACTGAAGCCCAAGAGCGAGGTGTCCAAGAGCATTTGTGCAGGATTCTTTATTTCAGAGGAAGCTTAGTTTATGTTCTGTTTTTCTTTATAGCTTCCTTATCCTAAACCACCTATACGCATAATTTGATGATTGATCTCTTAGGGATAAAGAGACGCTTCCAGCAGTGAAGATATTTCACATTGAGGTTTCTTGTCACACAAGAAGGTAAGTGGTGTTCGCGAAGGAAGTTCGATTAAGGTGATTCAACTGAGGTACCAATAAAAATAAATGATAGTCTAAAATTTTGTAAAAATCCAATAAATTATAATCTTCTTATACTTACTTAAATTTTTTATTTTGGTGCGGGTTAAGATTACTTGTGGACAGTACTCATGAACAATGTTTTATATTAATTAAATTAGTTAAATTAATTAAGGATAATATTTGGCCTACGCCTATAAAATAGATTTAAATTTCCCTTACAATCTTTTTTTTTTTTCCTTTTTCCTTTTAAATGCTTAGACTATTCTTCAAGTATTAATTGGACATTGCCCGAATGACCAGAAAATATGCATATGCTGGAAGACCTTTGTTTTTCTTTTTAATTTATATTTACAATCTACCAAGTGGTTTTACTAAGAGTTTAAATTCATTCAGTTAAAGCATTTGCTTAAGAATCTACCGAACATAAATCAGGAACCTGCTTGCAATACCAACGAGATCTACCCCAAACTTCTCATTTGTTCATTAAGTTTTCTGGACATAATTGATGATGGAATTCATCTTATAAAGCCTGAAACAAAGAAAAATCAATTACATTTCAAAGACCAAGACTGAGCCTGGTTACAACAAGTGTGATAAAAATATCTAATATGGCTTAGTGGTACTATTAGTGTCCCTCTAAATCCTTATAAAACACTATTTTTCTTAAAATACCTGAATTATATCATCATCAATAGCCTTTAGTTTATTATTTTCCTAACGAAACCTATATGCAACTAATGCAAGGGAGTCTCTTGCTTTCTCTCTGTTCGATTCTTAGCCCTCTTTTAAATCACTTACCAAAGAGAAGAAAGAAGGAGCTTGCAGCCTTGCACAGTTATTATACGGAGATCAATATTCGTGAAAAGTTTTTAAGAGAGATTATGCTAAGAGGCTTGAAGAAGAAATATTTTAGGAACTTTATTTTATTATCTTTGTGTAAAATGATTTTCAATGCAAAGTTAATTGTGTGGATATTATTTTCAGTATTGGTTATTTCCCCACATGTCCAAAATAATCTTGAAGCTAAGAGCATCACCAAAAAGGCTCTTCAAATAAGATTTTATTACTTATTTAAAGAGTCACATTAATATTTAAAGCTCCAAAAGACACTCCAATTAAAATTCTTCAAATAAGAATTGATTCTCTCTCTCTTCAAATTTGGAGAGTTAATTTCTCTCTCTTCAATTTGTATTTTATTACTTTTTATTAAAGAAAGAGAGAGAAATGCTTTAATTGTTATTGACTTTTTTTTAAAAAAAATAATTATTTGATTAAAATAATATTAATTTATTTATATTTGAAGAATCTTTTGGAGAATATTATATTTTTTTTACTCTTCTATTTGCCACATAGGTAATCAAATAGATATTTGAACAGTAAAATTTATAGAGCCTTTTGGAGATGATCTAACAATGACTAAAAAGAGAAAAATGGTTTCCGGTAAGGGTGGGTATTGGATTTGATCAGTTCAGCTCGAATAATAAGAATTGAATGGTTCAAAAACTATAAACTGATCAATTTTTCAATTTCGGTTTGAACCAAATAGAACCGAAAAATCGATTGGTTTATTTCAAATTAAAAAAAAATATTTATTTATATATATACAATCATACTTTTTTGCTATTAGATTATTTTATATTAGTATTTTTGCATGAAATATAAAAGATTAGTAATTGTAATTGAATTGGTCTAAAAAAATTAAATTAATGAAAATTTCAAATTTTGGTTAATATAAAAGAAAAATATTAAATTTCGTCAACTGAATTGAACTTAAGAATTTAAACCAAACCAACTCAAATTATTTCGGTTGGATCTGATTCTTAAATTTGGTTCACCAATTCTTAAATTGATTGACTCCGGTTCGATTTTGAACAAAACTGAATCGAACCTATTAACCCACCCTACTTTCCTGTATGTGATTGCAAGTGGTTTCCTATAATAAAAAAGAAATGTTATTACCGAGAAGGGTTTAGTTATTTGGGTGTTTTCACTTTTTTTAACGAAACTTTTTAATTAAGGTTATAATAGTAAAAAATGTTATTTTTCGCCACCCCCCATATGTTTTGATAAATATTACTGTGCACCCATTTATTTTAACAATGATCGCCGCGCTCCCATTCTGTTAAATTCTCCTGTTTAATTTAACAAGTCAAGGGTAAAATAGAGATTGTGTTATAAACAAATAAAAAAATTAAGTTAAAGTTCTTGCACAAAAGAAAGAGAACAAGGAAGAGAATAGTGTTGTCATTTCAGAAAAACAGTTTCATCTCTGCAAAATGTAATCTGTACAAGTAAATATCGAAGCAATATGGAGCGAAACTATTGCGTGTTGGAGACAATTTCGTGCCAATTGCTCGATCTCTTACCTACCATATGTTTGTTTTTCAAGAAGCTTGAGGATTACACAGCTTATTGGGTTGTGAGAGCGGGATAAAGTGGGTTTTGCAGCTTCAGTCTGCACACATTGAGATGAGGTTTTAATGTTGTTCGTGTGAATTTGTTTGTTGGAGAATTACTCGATACGTGTTAGATTACATGCATGCAAGCGATAATTACGTGGGATTTGATGAGGTTGGTCATGGGTTTTCTTGCTTTTATGTGTTTCCTGTGTTGAAATTGTTTAGATTTTGACTGACTGACACGAAGTTTCACATTTGCGCGGTCCACACAAAACAAACATTTTGTAACTCTACTCATTTGCACCCTTCCTAGTTTCACGATTTGCCAGAAATACATTATTCTTAATGTTGTCGAGATGCTAAGCGTAGGGAGTAACAAGGATAAGGGCTATCGTACAACTTATATGCGTCTGGAAAAGTCAAAGTCTACAAATGGGTGTTGATAATGCCCTTTATTGCTGATATTTCATCACAAACTTAAACTTTTTTTTATTGATATAATAACCTGTAAGTGTTTGTGAGTTTGTGTTTGTTAAAGCGTGGTAGCAGATTATGTAGCAATTAGTAAGAAATATGAAACCAGAGTTGCACTCTGCATTTGACAATAATTGAGGCTGACATTGATTTTAGGCCCATAGCATCACCGTAAGATTGTTTATTGAAAAGAACCAAGAATCATTAACTAGCTAACTGAAAGACCGATGAGATTTTTCTAGTTGGCAAAGAAATGTCAAGTCAAAATAGAGGTTCAGTAAGAGATACATGCAGCGTTCTAGAAGTGGAGCATTTGGTGTGAGTATTTACACCGTATACTTCCCCTACGAGATAAGTCAGAATTCACTATCAAATATTTTGTAATGCTTTGTTTAGTAATTTATGTTTGTCAATAGTGTACAGATTGATGCCATTTTTTGTAATTTAATAATTTGAAATTCAAATTGTGGACAAAATCGTCTTTCACCAAAATAATTGTCACAATCGTTAAATTAAACGGGAGAACTTAACGGAATGGGTGTGCGGCGATCATTGTTGAAACAAGTGGATGCACGGTAATACTTGTCGGAACATATGGGGGGTGGCGAAAAATAACCCTAGTAAAAATATCGAAAGATGGCATTTACGGAAACTTTAGACGGGTGCTTGAAGCTCCACTGTGACTAAAAAATTAGGCCCGGCCCAATCCAACCCAACTAAACCCAAGTCTTTCTAATCAGACATCTGTCAAAAACTTGAGGAAATAATCACCAGCAAGTTTCCAGTTTCGACGAACGAAAACAAAGCAAAAGAAACCCGAATATAATAAAGAAACCTGAATATAATTAATAAATAATACCAATCTCACTATCTCTAAAGACTAGAGTCTGGTAGTCTCTCGTCCAACAATGGAGGAACAGGAACAAAAACTCCTAAAAACACTCCATTATTGGGGAAATACTCCAGAGGAAGAGTACTACAATCAGCAGGGTATCAGATCAACACAATCATACCACACTTCACCAAGAGGCCTCACTCTGTTCACCAGGTCTTGGCTACCCATCAACACCCCTCCACGCGGCATCCTCTGTATGGTCCACGGATATGGTAATGACATAAGCTGGACTTTCCAAGGCATTTCTGTCTTTCTTGCCCAACTGGGTTTTGCTTGTTTCGCTCTTGACATTGAAGGTCATGGCAAATCACAGGGTTTAAAAGCTTATGTGCCTAATGTTGATCTTGTAGTTCAAGATTGTTTGTCTTACTTTAACTCTGTTAAACAAGATCCAAGCTTTAATGGGTTGCCTTGTTTCTTATACGGTGAGTCAATGGGTGGTGCTATTTGTCTTTTGATTCATTTTGCTGACCCTAATGGTTTTGATGGAGCGATCTTGGTTGCCCCCATGTGTAAAATCTCTGACAAAGTGAAACCCAGATGGCCAATTCCTCAAATTCTTTCCTTGATTGCAAGATTCTTTCCCACCTTGCCAATTGTACCCACTCAAGATCTTTTGTCAAAGTCTATTAAGGTTGAAGAGAAAAAGATTATTGCTGATCTTAATCCGCACAGATACAGAGGGAAGCCTCGATTAGGTACTGTTGTTGAGTTACTGAGGGTGACTGATTATTTGAGTGAAAGATTATATGACGTGAGTATTCCGTTTATTGTGTTACACGGGAATGCTGATGTTGTTACTGATCCAAGTGTGAGCGAAGCGTTATATGAAGAGGCAAGGAGTTCGGACAAGACAATAAAGATTTATGACGGGATGCTGCATTCGTTGCTGTTTGGTGAGACTGACGAGAATATTGAAATTGTTCGCAATGATATTCTGTCTTGGTTGAATGGTAGGTGCAATTAGGTGCTTTGGTTTGATTTTACCATGTCGGTTTCTTGTTATGTTAGTACGGTTACTTGGCAATGGTTGAAGAAAAAAGTTTGTTTACAAATGTTTGGATGTCTGGAAAATGATACTTTAGATGCCGTTTAATTTTGGCTTTTGCTAAGTTAGTAACTTGCAGCCCAGCTATTTAGAGGGTGTTAGACTCTACTTTTGCTACCCATACTTGCACAAAATTGCTGGGATGTAAGTTACACATGCTGTAACTTAGCATGACCCTTTAATTTTGAGAAATTGCTCTGTTTGATTGAAACCTCAGTGAGAGAGAATAGTTTATGATAAAATGATTCATTAATTTTGTGGTGTGTAGAATTTTATTTGACTTATAGATTCCATCTTTGTGGGTTTTGGACCATTCCTCTAGATTTGTGTTCAGAGACTTGAGAAGCATATTGAAACTAGGGTCGGTCTCCACTTTGTGCTGGAGTTAAGACTGGGCAGCAGACGTTTTAGGTTGTACACTCTCAGCAGGATGCCTTGAGACTGGATGGTGAGCTTCATAGGTTGTGCTTGATAAACAGCTCCCAATTTGGGTGTGCTCATATTCGTAAATTAATCGTTGCCTATATTATTATTTATGTCGTGTTAGTTAATATTAAGGATAGCAAAATGCAGGCTTGGACAGGGCTTTTCCAATCTCGGGCACAAGTACATTAGAGTAGAAGTGTGTGGGATTGGGTTGCGCCCATTGTAAGCTTGGGCTGGGCTTAAGCCGAACTTGGACTTTCACTTTTTTTTTAAATTGTTGCAAACTTAAAATAAATTAATAATAATTAAATTATTAATTAATAATAAATTAAAGAAAATAAATATTTTAAAATAAAATAATAAATAATAAATGAAGCAAATACAAGTATAAATATTTATTTTTAGTACTGAATTTTTTTAATTTAAACACTATTTTAATTAATTAACACTTAAAAAAAATTTAATATTATAAATTTAAATTTCTTATTATTAATATATAAATTAAGGATTGAATTTTTTTAAAAAAATTAATTTGTTATTCTAATTTGTAAATTTATTTATTTTTTAAAAAATAGAGAGTTTGAACCCTGTTTGAATCCCTAATTAATGGGTAATTTTTAAAATCTTCTACCGTCAGTTAATTTTTACATTGACCATTAATTGACTGTGCAAAGATAATATTGTTCTTAACAACAGTTTTTAAACTGACATAACTAAAAAAAATTGAAATTGTTGGCTATTTTACCCTCTTTAAATTATTGATATTTTCTTAAAGTTCCTACAAGAAAGATAAAATTAAAAACTTGAAAATGAAATAATCTTAATCATTACCTATGATATTGTAAATCTTTGGAATTGACAAGAATAAAATTGTCAAAAAATATAATTTGTGCTTTTCGTGCCAACAATTTTAGTTTTTTTTTAGTTATGTCAGTTTACAAACTGTTGTTAAGGATAATATTATTTTTGTATAGTCAACTAACGATCAATGTAAAAATTAATTGACGATAAAAAATATTTTATAAATAAATAAATTCTCATCAATTATTTACAACAAGTTCAAACATCATGAAGGTTTTTAAAAATTAACTCTGGAGCGGTGGATTTTTCTGGTTGAAACAGTGTACTCTAAACAGTGGTCAGATGATTAAATTTTTGTAACCGCAGTCAACGGAAAGATTTTCTGTGATTCGTTCTTGACGCTGACCTGTTTTCATAACGTGACAACTCAGCGCCTGTGAATCCGTATTGTGATTGTCGTCCCCAAATGGCAAAGGTCCAACCGAGACTTTCATTCATTTTGATTAATGAAAGGCTCGACCCCACGTATTTACTGTCATATTAGTGATTCCAAACGTAGGACAAAACTACGTTACAGATTCTGTAAGGTACAGACTGCAGCATCAGCCGTTGGATGTGGTTGGATGTGGAGTGAGAAACTAAACAAAAGAAAATCGGATGGTGGGATGACGGGAGATGTTTGTTACAGAATCTGTAACATAGACAGGTCCTCCAAACGTATACACATCTGCACTAATTCCAAAAGAAAACGGGATTCACATACTTACGATAGAGAATAATATTATCCCAAAGAGTATCACCAAAAGTCCAAAACTGTGAACAAGCAGACTTTATATGGATGATATCACCGTTGGCAATTTATATCATCATTTTTTTTTAATTTTTTCCTCCCCCAAACCAAAAGGCAATGTAACCATTATCCAAAACTAAGCATCGTTCCCCTAATTACATATTTAATTTGGTCCATTTCCCAATAAAACAATTTGTCTAATGATCAAATCATTGAACTCATGAATAGCCGCCCTAATTAACATCTTCTTTGAGTTAACTTCCTCGTGTTAGGCAGAGACGCAGAGTCGCATCACAAATGCACTAAAATATTAAATTCTGCATTTGTATTGAAACCTCAGTATCTGGAAACGAAAATAACAAATGAAAATTTAAACAAAACCAAATGGACAAAAATGAAAGAAACCCTATATCATTTACACTTAAAGAAAAAGGGGGAGGGAAAAAAAAAAAAAAAAAACCATCGGTACCTTTACTGGCTGTATACTAATGACCTCCACGGGCTATACAACCTAATGGAAGATATACGAGGACGAGAGAGATCAATTGTTTGGGGGGGGAGAAAAAAAAATATCACGTGAATTCTTTGGCGACTATCCACACAACCTTCTTATATGATAAGAGCTCCTTTCTGCTGCTACTTTAGGAAATTTACTGAGGCTATGAGTCAATTAAGAGCTGCAGCTCTGCAGCTGCTCAAGAAAGAACCTACCAACTGTATAGGGGTTAGCAAAATGGTACCAACAAACCTAGTGAACGTCTTAATCACACCATAAACAGGTAATTTAAGTCGTCCACTGTAAGGCGAGTCTGTTGACCACCAGTTTCATCCTCTCCAAATGCAGATGCAACCATCTCTCTCTTCTTTTGCTGCAAAGAACGAAAGCATTTCTCATTAACAAACAACCAGCTAACCACCAACAATTTAATCTAGGCTGAGCTGGAAAAGTTTCTATGCTTGAGCCCACCATGGATATTTCAGATATATGAATATATACAAGTACTATGCAAGCAATGGAAATGGACGGTCCATTCTTTGATGAACATGAAAATACAATACCATAACAATGAATTCTAATTCAACCTTACACACAGTATGTCATTTAACCCTTCTAACAAACGATCTTCACTGAGACAGCAAGCATTCATCTGATCCCAAATTAATGCCTCTCTGCCCTGTCCTAGGCAATCCAAAAATATATTTCATGACAGATACTAACTAATGAGGAGTGTTAACTCAATCATCACTAAACCTGAATTAACTGAGAAAAAAAAATGTCTTCATACTTGCTAAAATACTTCACCCATAAGCTAACATCATCATCTAAGGATAAGGTCAGAGGAGTAACCCAAATTCCTCAAATCTCAGCTTCTACTCACAAGCACCAAAATTTGTCTCTTAGAATGAATCCATAAGATAAGCAACCAATTTATCTGGCATACCTAATGCATATAGCTAAAACATCCTCTCATTTAATTTTTTTATTTAAAACAAAAGACAACATGAACTATAAGAAAATTTTGAAAAAAAAAAAAAAACTGTACCTGTAGAGCCAAAATTCGATCTTCAACTGTATTTTTCACTGTTAATCGCAAAACTGAAACAGGACGAGTCTGCCCAATTCGATGTGCTCTATCAATTGCTTGGTCTTCAGTGGTTGGGTTCCACCAAAGATCCAGAAGCAGAACATGGCAAGCAGCAACCATGTTCAGTCCAAGACTGGCAGCTTTCAAAGACATAATCATAACCGAGACCTACTCCTCGCAAAAGGATTAAATATTGGAAGTAAATTCAGATGGAATACCAATATAAGTGGATAAAAATGCTCTGAACATCGCATAACAAAAAATAATGAGAATAGAATATCCAGGTCGTCAAAAACACAAACCTCTGGGAGGGTGTTGAAATCCTTTACGGCTTTATCTCTGGCAAAAACTGACATTGTCCCATCAAGTCTTCTGTACTGAATGGAAGAATCTTTAAGAGAAGCTTCAAGCAAATCTAACATCTTCGTCCACTGGGAAAATACTATTGCTTTCTCCCCACCTAAATTAATTGAATCAATCGAACATTTTGCAGCGATCGTTTTGTTCTCATCAGAGATATTATCAAGTGTATCTCCTCCATGCAGATCATTTGAATCTCCAGGGCAGCATATGCTGCCATTGAATGAATGCCGTAAAGAATGATTCGTTAATGTATTCCCCCTTGGTTTAGCCAGTGACTGAAGAACCTCAAGAGCCGCCTTAATTTTGGAGGAATTATACCAGACCCCCTCACAAGAAGGTGCCTCAACAAGTTTGGAATCAGAATAATCAGTTGGAATCTCCTGCCCAGGCTGCCGCTGTGAAAGAGAATTGTTTAGTGTAGCTTTAGAGAACACTGAAGACAGACTGAGTCGAATTTTGCAATTCCTAGTCGGGCATTGGTTATCATCAGCAGTAAGACGTTCGCAAATGCATTGATTACAGAAAACATGACCACAGATTGACACAACAGCATCTTCAGGGGGATCCTACAGAAAAATAAGTAAATGATCCAAATTAATACCAAGCATATGTTCAAAAGAATAAGTAACTCCACAAAACAAATCTGAGACTAAATCTGAAAAACTAAATAACCACATACATTGCAGATGCCACAAATTGCCAAAGAAGCTTCTAAACAATTCAGAAGATACATTTGCCTTTCCTGAGGAAGCTTCTTTGCCATCTCAACTGATGATCTCAACAAAGAATTTGAATCAAAACCCTTGACAAGAAGAGGGTGATCACAGGCTTGACGAAGACGCAAAAGCATCAATAAAATGTTGACATAATTTTGCTTCACAGTTCCAGCAGCTGCATATTCCTGATCCAGAGATTCAAAGAATTACCAAAAACAACTAAACATACACTAACTGCACGAAAATGATTTCAGGGCAAAAAAAAAAAAGAAAAAACTGGATACCACTTTCAGTAAAACCATACCTTGAACTGATCACGTGAATTAATCTCTAGTTGGCTATAAAAATCACGTTCCTCATCTGTAAAGTCTACCTGTTTAAGCATTATTACCTTTGGCGGCAGGTTAATAATTGGTTCCCCATCAAGAAGAGTGCCTGCAGATAAGATAACAATCAGTCATCGCAGTGAATTTCACAATAACACAAGCCTTGCAGCAATTCTTCAAGCAGTGAGTTACGCATCAATCTGGAATTATTTAGATAATTGAACATGTAATGCATTGAAAATTAACAGTCCTCAAATAGCATACAAAATGTCAAATGTTTCAAATCAGTTCTACCCCAGAAAATTTTAAACGAACAGGAACAAAAAGAAAAAAGGGAAAATGAATGCTTAGTGAAGGAATTTCCATACACCGCAGAAAGAAGCTAAAACTATGCAGGTACAGGCAACTCTTTTACCTTCCTTCAACATTTTACTCAATCCAATTCCATGACTCTTACTTATACATCAGTGATTGGTTAGCCAATAAAGAGAAAAATGTATGTCGACCACAAAATGAACTATTAAAGATATTCCCTAAATTATCAATGACACCCAATGATTTGCGAGAAGAAACTAATGAAAAAATGCAACATCAAAAGAATAGAGTGAACCCCCATTTAACAGTTAGAATTCACAGGCAACAGACAATGAGAACTCAAGGCATCCAATAATTGTACGATATTGTGATAGCAAAGAAGGCTCTAACAGAATAAAGGTTATATCAAATAAATATTGCTGACTCTTAAGGACCATCACACTATGAACAGCCAAAACACTAAATTTGCAACCCTATCTAAAGACAAACAAAATTAATACAGAAGACAATCCTCACCTTTGGTTCGACGTAGCATAATTGTTTTCAAGACAGCTTGTAGCTTTTTGTAACCTTTAACTGGGTTCTTAGAAATTGGGACCTTTATCATAGAACAGAATGACTTGTAGACAGCAAAAGGGTCATATCTGAGAAATCTAAAATAACTATAAAGATCGTCAATTGCATTCTGAATAGGAGTCCCCGACAAGCACCACCGGCGTTTAGCACGAAGACCCCAACATGCCCTAGCAACTTGAGTTCTGTGATTCTTTATGCTCTGGGCCTCATCCAAGACAACCCTAAACCATCCCACCTTTGCAAGAGGTCCGGCAACAATGTCAAGCAGCGAACCATCTGGTCCCTTCTTTTGCTTTGAACCCTTTCTATCAGAACTAGGCGGGTATTTTCTTTTCTTGCTAGATGAACAATACATTGGTGGAAGATCCTCGCTTTCTATCTTCATTTTCTCCTCTTCATCTTCTTTGTCGCCAAGGGGCTGCTTAGGGACCTCCATGCTGACAATCGAATATGTTGTAATAACAACATCGAACTTGGCCAGCTCACATGGATCCTTAGTTCGATTGCTTCCATGGTATACCAGAACCGAGAGACTCCCTTTGTTTGTTACCTTATTGCGCAACTCCTCAGCCCATTGACGCAACACACTTGTAGGACAGACAACAAGGGTTCCAGCAGCTGGCCTTCCCTTTGCCTGCTCTACAAAATTGAAGCTTTTTGCTGAACTTCCATTTGGAACAACCTGACAGTAGTCGGATTCTTGCTTCACAAGATCAAGGCCATTAACCTGAATGCTGTTGTCTTCTTCATCCAAATTTAGAGTTTCCAACTGGCGTTTATTATCATCCTCTGTTCTAAAAGATGGGGGCCTTTCCTTAAGAATAAGTGCAATGGTTGATATTGTTTTTCCAAGACCCTGAAAAAGAGAATATTAAAACTGAAGAACGCCAAGCACATTTCAATGGTAATCTACTATCAGGTGGTCATCACAAGTAAAGACTATAAGCAATAAACCTGATCATCTGCAAGAATCCCTCCTGAACAGTGCAAGCTAGATGTCTCCTTTTGGACCATCCATGACAAAGCAATTCGCTGTCCCAAAGAGAAAAATAAAAAATTGAGAAGAGACATTCTAGCTACAATAAATAAAATGATTATTTAATATGTCAATTATTCAGACACCAATTTATTGGAATCATCATAACCAGCAACACTGAACCTTGGATCTCATAGTTTGCACTTAAAAGTCCCTTCTACCCTCAATCCCAATTCCTATATTAGCATAAAAAGTGAGCTTTTCCACTTATACAAACCTATTTTCCTTTTTCAAAACAAAAATAAATACATTCAGGGTCATTATACCAGAGACCTTGCACATGTTTGTTCAGTTCATTACAGTTCGGTTATGCCCAAGACCCTTCCACATGTTCATGCACTTCATTAAAATGCTGTTATATCAGAGATCTTGCATCAATGTTATCATCACCTAAGATTACCAGTAGTAGCCAATTAAATTATTTTTCTCAAATTGTCTATATTCATATTTAGGAGGCAAAGTCTTCACTGTAGATAATTATTCTCAAATATCCCTGACCCAAAATTTTTGATGAAAAGGAAAAACCTCAAACCTGATGTCTCAAAAGAGGCACTGCAAGAACACCATCAGGTGCACTAGCTTCAGCTTGTGGCTGAGAAATACCCTGCGATGCAAATTTCAGTTACAAACAACATCTTCCAGACAAACTTTCGCAAAAACACCACAATAATTGCAATTATATAGCAATCATGAGAGCGAAAACGAGGATCATTGATTATTGCTTCAGAAAACAAACTCTCTGTTAACCAAAAAGTTTCCATTGCTCAATACCCAAATCAACACCCAAATGTAAAGGGGGCCCTTTTGTTAACAAATGCAAATTGACATATTTGAAAATGCTAAGCTCATTCACAGCTTTTTCAGAAACATAGCAAGTTCTTTTAAACATAGCAAAAAGAGAGGGACGAAATTAGAGTTCCCCACTATAAGCTTCCATATCAAACTCAACCATGGCAGCTGATAAAGAGATGGAAACAGAAAACTTAGTAAACCATCTTCACCACACAATAAAGGGGAAAAATGTAGAGTAAAACAAGAATAAACAGAGAAGGGGAAAAAAGTAACAAGAAGCCACACTTAATCTCTCCCTCTCAGAGACTAATTATGTCTTATGGACAAGGATTCCATCGCAAATAGACAAAAACAGAGCCAGGCACGTGGTACATTCCATAAGAACAGTATATTTTGTAAATTACCGAAGGCAGGGAAAAGCATAATTCCAGCTGCACTAACCTGCATAGCAACTTGCAAAATTAATCGCTCATCAGATGCCTTGGACTTCATGCCTCCTAATCCTGTGCGAGGCACTCCAGGGTAACCTGGGTAGTCACTATATGAAGAGTGTTGTGATGTAACAACTGGCTTTCCAAGTGCAACTGAATGATTTGAGCATGCAGATCGATTCATACTCAAAGTTTTTCCAAGTACTAGAGATTGATTTGAGCGTGCTGGTTGACTGATGTCTTCAAGAATACATATATCAGGTTCATCATCAACATGAGATTTGCAATCTGATGAATTGCTCTGAATTGATTCTGGGCTCAATTTTAACAAATGAGAAGCCATACTCCTAGTTTTAATTTCAGCCTCCATGTCTTCCTTCACACCATCTAATTCTTTCTTGTTTAACATGGATGGCTGAGCATATGGAAAATACTGCCTCGAGCCATTTAAATTCAGACTTAAATGCCTGCCATCAATGGGAGACCTAGAAGAACTGCCATCACAGATTTCTTGACAAAATCGATTCTGACTCAATGAAGATGGTGATAAACCAATAAATGACTGCCCGGAGTCTTTGAAAGGAAAAGAAATGCAACCATCATGGTAGGAAGAATTTCTACTGACAGCTTCATCAATTGGTTCAACAGAATCACTCACTGTGCTCCGACAGGGGAATAAATCATCATTCCCTTCGTCCTTTGCACAAACCATCTGCTTCGTTCTTGAAGAATGAGAATGAGAATAGGTACATGGCTGTGCAGATCGCTTTCCATCACCGAGTGTGGTATTTGATAGGGAATTTCCATAGATTGGTAGAACATTCTTACTATCTTCACACCGTCTCTTTGCATCAAGATAATCTATTGCTGGCACCTTCAACATGGATCCATTACCTGGTCCACCTTGAGCATTTAAAACCAATCTACTACTAGAGCATGCATTCTCAGTTGTAAACTCACCTTCTTCATCCTTGGGTCTAGTTGCTGTCTCCTCACTACTAAGAAGATGTTGGAAATTGAAACTACTTAGATCACCAAAAAATGTATCACCAGTATTGATGTAACAAGGCATGGCTGAATAATAGTCATCATCACTAATTATTTCAGAACTATGACAGATGGTAGAATCAGTTGAAGCCACATTATGTGAAGACACCTCAGCATCTGTGTAAGGTACATCTACATAGGTACATAGGTTACCTTCTGGTACTGAGGATCCCAATCTATTTCCTATTGAAGCACCACAATGTCCATATCTTTCATCAAAATTCTCTGTGATAGAGCTGGGCGAAGCATCTACAGCTGTCAGAAAAACATAAAAATCATTATAGCACAAACTTTCTTATATGCATGCATGAAGAAAGCTTAAAATGCCCAAAACCAAAACTCTGAAATCTACAAGGTAAAAAGCTTACTTACATCGGGAATCAATTTGGCTCCCCACATGCCCAAACCGAATTCCAGCTTTAGCCCCCAGTACACCAAAATCTAAAGTATCTCTGTGATTCAAAAAATGATAGCCATCTCCTTCAGAAAAACTAGAGGCTGTACTGCAACCAGGTGTCTCAAATTGGGATATTCCAACACTTTCTGGGCAGCATGTCCCAGAATTTTGATTGAACCAATCACTAAAGCTTGCAGAGCAAGTTTGCAAAGGAGAGCACTTCTGTTCAGTGGGTTCCAGCTGGCTACTAGAATCACCTAAACCCCCACTTTCAGCACCTGAAATTTCTAAGTCATATAGAGGGTAAGTTGCAATATCTCTCATATCACCCTTGAATCCTGAACAACCAAGAATAGAAAAATCCAACATGAGAAATTTGAGCATCTGATATTCCATTCAATCTCCAATAAACACCTCAGATAAACATCCATTTTTTTCATCTTTTGTAAGGAATAGGATATTATAGATATCATAATCAATAAGGAATAAAGCAAAAACATTCATGATAATTTATTTACCACTTTGAAGCGGCAAGTTACTGTGACTGCCCACATCTTGGACCGACTCATCTTGAGACGAATTCCTTAACGACAAATCTCCTGGACTACTCTGCAATTTGATACAACAGGTTCAGAATCCAGAATGAATTCCCATTTTAATGTCACAAACTAATCAAGTAAAAACAACAACATTACGATACACAAACCTTCCCGCACCAGAGAGGAAAAATAAGTGCATTGTAATATTGTAAGAAGAAAGATAAATGTTCTCTCTTTTATAATAATGATAATTAGATAAATGCTTTTAATATGAGTGTTCAGGGATATATATATATATATAACTGAATGTCTACAGCACCAGAGACCTAGTCATCTGAATCAATTGATACTGCATGACAAACATTCCCTAAAATTCTGAATGACAGCATTCATCTTGTATAACATTATTTTTGCAAGTGTGCCCAACTGAAATTTTTTTTCCCTTTACAGTTTTCTGTTTCTTGCTTCACTTACTTCGTACACCCAACTGATTCCTAGAGAAATCATACTGTAAATAAAAAAAATTTGTAAAACAGAAGATGTTCACTCCTTCAACATGCAACTTTGCTTGCTACACAATTCACTGTGTTTCTTTATCTTAAATTCAGAGACAAGTACTAAAATCAACTTACAGATATTAACAGACGCAACAACTAAATAAAGTTCAATTCCAATGAAATTGTACATAATTCACTAGACCTAACTCTGCAACTCTCCAGAATTAAGGAAAAGTAACAAAAAATACAAACTGAATTCCCTATTCTAAACAGCAAAACGAATCGTTTGGATCAAATTCTTCGGTTCAAAAACCCTACCTTCACACGATCAGGCTCTTTCTCCTCTTCAAGAATGCCTAGCAACGTGTCCATGTCGATCGACAAACCCTGGTCATCAGCGAACTCATCAGCGCCCGACACCTCGCCGCAAAGCCAGGCATTATCCGCCATCAACATCACCGTTTAAAAAAAAAAAAAGAGAGAGACCTAATTTCTCCGAACTCGTTCGAAGATGTAATTCCCTGTGTAGAATCTTCCAACTCTGGGATCCAAACAGTCAAAATCGCATCCACGACAAGAACGAGTGATAAAATTTCGAGTATGCGAGATTGTTCATTGAGGGATGCGAACCCTGCTCTTGGCGCACGTTTAAATGGGGATTAGTTAATAAGCCGGAGGAGGGTGCGCAGGTTAAGGACTTTTTCTTTGGGTTAAAATAATAATCTGGGAGGGAAAGTGAATAGAGGGTAGGATTCCTTCTTTTGTTTATGGAAAGAAAGTAGACTTCGACGTACAATTCCAAAAATTAGTTAGAGAAAAATAAAAGAAAAGAAAAGAAAAGAAAAAAAGAAGCAGACTCGACTCGACTTTAACGCGAGTGTTTATTAGTATTACAACCTCTAAACTCTTCACAAAATCTCTGGTTGATTTTGTGGCACAAATATTCATAAATTCGAGAATATTATTTTTTAGAATTTAAACTTTAGATATATGTGTAACACACATTTTCATTTCATAAGATCTTTATTGACTTATTAATGACATAATTATTTTTAGATCGCCCAAATTAACATTAAGCAATCATGTTAGATGCCCAAATTGACTTTGACTTGGCATGGGATTTGTATGCACGCGCTGACGAGCGATTAGGATTCTACTTTTACGAAGGATAAAATTATTTTGTGCGGGACGGGAGCCGAAATTTCCAGGCTGCCAAAGAGAAGTTGGGAACTGTTGAACCTAGTTTAGTTACACACGCCATTGACGAATGAGAATAGGGGAGGTTTTGGTTCTTACCCTGTACCGACGTCGCGTCGGTGTCTTACCACGAAAAGTATTAAATCAATTTCCTTGAAATTTTCTTATAATTAAATTAAACGACAAAAACATTGACCCATGAAAATTAAAAAATAAAAAATAAGGCAGCTGCTTCTTGAATCTTTGCCTTCCTCCGTTTGACAAGTCTATAGGAGAAACTTCCTCCAAAAATATCGATGACCAACATTTATTTGACAGTTGGATTGGAGGCTCGGAGCAGGCGGCATTGTCATATGCGTTTTATTTCTTTGAAGTTAGTAGGCGTTAGCAGGCAGAGCCTGTCCTTGAACCAAATCTTTTTCATTACATAAAATCACGCCCCTTTGTCTCTTACTTTTGTTTGTATTAGTTTTTGAAGGTGGACTATATCAAGATAAACACTATTTTTTTTTTCTTTTTTTGTGATGGTAAATACTAAGTTATTTAACTAATCTTGTGTTAATGTACAAAAGTATTATGCTATTTGGATAAACTTGTGTTTGTACATTAAAATAAATAAATGACGAGGTAGACAATGTTCAAATTAGTTTTTTAAAACCTCTTAACTCCTTAAAATTCGAATGCATATAGTTTTAGTTCAAGAATTATACTTAAAAAGTATTGGATTAAACCTTTGAGGATCTTGTGTTCGTACAAATTTATAGTCTTAAATTGATATGTTTGTATGTGATGATTGTCGTAACTACATGTTATCATACCAATATTAATCTAAATAAAAAACAAATTATCAATCTAAACAAAATATAATAATATTTTATTATATTAGGCCATTCTCATGGTATGTGTATACTTACTTATCATAATAGATCAATCTATTTTTAATACTAATATTGGTAATTATAGGGGGTTGATCACATGCACTACTATGCACGTGTAAAGCTTTATTGGAGAGTTGTGGTCTCGCACACTTAGTTATAATTTAATTTATAAAATATATTTTCTAAATGATAAGGACGTAGTTAAAGTTCAAATTCATTTTTTCAAGTTCTTTTGCTTTTCTTAACATTTAAATTTAAGTGACTAACTAAATAAAGATGTTTGAAAACCACTCGACTTAACTTTTAAGGTAATTAGATATTTGTATGCTGTAACAAAATCTTACAACTCATTATATAACATGCGACGTTGCTTCTAGTTTGGGAAAGGTTTTCACTCACACTCAAGATATTCAAATCACTCACACACTCCTGTTTGACGAAGGGAATATATAATCAAATGATGTATTACATGCGTTAGAGAAAGGGAATATATAATTTGATTTGTGTTAACGTATTTGCTAACAAATTTGAATAATTAGCAACTAATATTAGTATCACACAACAATACTTTAAAAACTTTATTAACTAATTTGTGGCTTATATACAATCAATAAATGTGAGCAATATTCAACAAAATAAAAAATATTAATAGTCTATTATGTGCATCCTATCAACCACCTATGTTAGAGTGTCGACTGAATTAATAAACGACAATAAAGGACAATACTTTATAAGTTATGATTTCTGTAAATTATTATTATTATTATTATTATTTTATTATTATTACAACATATTTACAGATTATTAAATATAACCACAGAAATTGCAGAAACATTATTGTATAAATTGAATAGACACTTTACATGGTATGAATTGATTGGTTGGATAAGGGCCTATAAAAAGTATTATCATAATGGCTTTTATCCTTTTAACCAATCTATTTATATTATGTGATCGTATATATCGGTATCGATTATTAAACCAATCAATTTTGTTTTATACAATAATATTTCTATATTTTATGTGACTGTATATGTCAAATTAATTATTTAAGAGTCTTCCTCAATTACATTTAGGTGGTGTTTGGTTAGATGGAGAGGAAGGGGGAAAAGAAAGTAATTTAAATTCTTTTCTTATCTCATTCGTTTGATTTACCATAATTTATAAGAATTTAATTTTCATTAGAATTTAATATACATTATAATATGAAATTTATATTCCACACCTAAGGGTAATGAATTTGAATTCCTCCTCTATTAGAAGCCAAAATATCCAACATTACCCTTCAATTTTATTAACTTGTTTAATATTATCAAATTTTTATTTTTATTTTTATTTTATCAATTTAATATTTAAAATAACTAATTTTGTATTATTAAAAGTTAAAGCAATGATTTAAATAATTTAATAAAATCATTTCATTTATTTTATTAATTTTAAAAAATAGAAATACAAATTTAGCAGTCATCGGACCGTCATCGTTGTCGCCGCCGGACTGCTGCCTCCGTCGATGACAACCGCGTGTGAGATGTCACTCGCTTGTACCGTTGGAGTCGCCGGCCAACGATAAACATAGTTTTAATATCACACAAGCGAAAAAATGAATCTATCTCCCTCAAATCCGGTTAGCAAAATTTGAAAACTTTCTAACTATCTCATATCCGGACAAACATCAAATATTTCAACTAAATAAGTTGTTTTAAACTATAGATCGTCAAATTCTGATAATTTTCATATAATTCTCGAGTTGAAATGACATGGTGCAGTGGTGGTTGGCGGCAAGACGCGGCGGCAACTCTTTTTTTTTAGTTGTTCAAATAAAATTTTAATATTATAATACATTAATTAAGAAATTATTTTTATTCATGTCATAAATTTATTGAAAATAAATAAAATTAAACTAATTTTAAAATAAAATTATGTTAAAAAAACTTTTTGAATAGAGTTTAATTATAAATATAATTATATTACTTAAAATAATTTTTATTAGTTCTTTATATAGTATATTAAATAAATTTATTGTTTAATTTTTAAATTATATTTATGATAAATATTAGAAAATAATTTCAATATACTTCTTTCCTCTACTTTCCTCTCCTCTCTTTTCCTCAGTTTTCTTCGAACCAAACACTACCTTAGTGTAATTCACAACTACTAAAAGTAGAGCAAAAACACGAGACTCGTACCCATCTAATTCACTTGGTTGTTATTTATTTTTATATTATTTTAATGATTGTAGGTTACACTAAGTATAATTTAGAGATGGCCATTATTTAACAGTTAAAATGAACTGAAATGCAGTGCAATCAAACATAACATTCGGTTTTACAGAAGAAAAGGAGATCTAGTAGCGCATCCACTTGGGTTGGGCCGGGGGCTTTGCGGGTCAACTCTGACCCGGGTAATGCCCAAATACAATAAACTAATAATTGATAATCATTTTTAGTTATGCTTCTTCGCGCATTTACAGACAAGCAAAAGCGAAGCATCGAAAAACCTCATCAAACAACTCCCATTTAGGAAAAAAAGAAAATTAAAGACGGTGACTTTCTCCACTCACAGAAATAATTAGAAGTTATTAGAAAAAGGGAAAAAATTAATTTACATCTCAGGTACTCTTTTTTTTTTTTTTTAAATAACTCTTAAAAGGTTTCGTGTAACCAGGGTTTACAAATTTTGTTTTATCTGATCAATTAAATTGATGATTTATTTTGCGTAGATTTCATTTTCGGGAATCAGAAATTAACAGGAATGAAGGTGGCCGTACACTGATGTCACTTTTCTGGATTGTGATTCGTCAGCTAGCGGAAATCGAGGCAATGGTATTTGATATTTTTAATTAGATTAATCAATCACTAGTTTTATTTTTGTTTTTTTTCCTGATTCGTGACCTGTAATAGCGATTATATGATTAATTTACTCGTTTTGAGTATGTTAAAGTAGTTCAATCAATGAGCTTTAAGCAGCTGGATTGTGTCTCTATTGCGTAATTATCAGTATTTGTATAGGTCTATGTAATTCGTATTTTAGTTCAGTTAGAGTGAACTTCATTTATGTTCTAAACGAGGAATAAGTGATTTCATATAATTGAAAGGTGCTTACGTGTAGATCTATTGGTGTACAGGCTATGTCAAAGAAAGTGATTACGCGGGAAGAGTGGGAGAAGAAACTTAACGATGTGAAGATTAGGAAAGAAGATATGAATAAGTTAGTGATGAATTTTCTTGTCACTGAAGGTTATGTTGATGCTGCTGAGAAATTCCGGATGGAATCTGGAACTGAACGTATCCTTAATGCTCTTTGGTCTTTCTAATTGTTGTATCCTTAGTAGTATAAATGGTTGGTTTTATGAACTGTTTGCTTTTCTTTAATGAGAAATAGCAGATATAGATCTTGCAACAATAACAGATCGCATGGCTGTTAAAAAGGCTGTACAATGTGGGAACGTTGAGGATGCTATCGAGAAAGTTAATGACTTAAACCCCGAGGTAGTATGTTAAAATAATCTTCATGATTAGTACTGTATACAAGTGAATGATTAGGTTGTCAGACATGGTAATACGTTACTGTAGTTTCATGTTATTTTTTCCATTTGACCAATCAATTATTCACGTCGAACTTTAGCCATTTTCTTAGAAACACGTATTAAGTGTATGTGCAGGCTGAAACTTGTTCACAGGATCAGTAAGGTATAATGATATGGTATTATTAGATATAATAGGACAAGAGATAACGTTTCTTAGAAAATTGCTAAAGTACCTTAATAGGTACATAATATGATTAAAATATCATATGGTTACCAAGTAACCATATAAGAGAAAAGAAGTGCAAAAAATGGATGGCAGACTGTTTTTGACCATGGTTCGGTGGTTGTTGATGGCGAATGCTGTTAGCTGCTGCAGATGGTGGTGTTGGTTGACTAGGGTTGCCGTATCTTCCTTTTCCACTTGTATGAATGTTATTAAGTGAAGTGAAATAATAGAAAACACAAAGTATGCGTTATGCAATTATTTAAGTTAGGAAACAAGGGACACACTCTTCTAGTTGATAGTATGCAAGGCTAGAAGTTTGCCAGATTTATTTCTCCATGTTTGTACTAGAAGAAGTATATTTATCTTGAAAAAAGTTAAGTCTTTTTTTAATCTTAATTTATTTTCCAAAAATTTTGTGCACAGATATTGGATACAAATCCACAACTGTTTTTCCATCTGCAACAGCAGAGATTGATAGAATTAATTCGGAATGGAAAGGTGGAAGAGGCTTTGGAGTTTGCTCAGGAGGAGCTTGCACCAAGAGGAGAAGAAAATGTAGTTTATGTTCATCATAACTTTGTTTTGCCTACTTATTTTGCATAATAGCGTGTGCTCTTGAAAGTGTCATCTGGCTTGATTGTTCAATCTTCATGGGTTTTCTGCAGCAAAGCTTTTTAGAAGAGTTGGAGAGAACTGTTGCACTATTGGCTTTTGAAGATGTCTCCAACTGTCCTGTTGGTGACCTTTTGGACATATCGCAGCGCCTGAAGACAGCCAGTGAGGTTAATGCAGCCATCCTTACAAGCCAGAGTCATGAAAAAGGTTAGTATGTTCTCTATCTGTGATATCTCTAACAATTTGAGGAAAAAAAAATTTTCTGTTTGAAATTCTTGTGATATAACAAATTACTTATCATTAAGATAATTTCTATAGCTTTAGATAGGAACGTGGTCTGACTTACTTGTTTCGCAGATTTTAGTCAGAGCTCTGGACAAGTTATGTTTATGTGAATTGTGTGGCCAGGCGACGAGCTTTAGATAAGCTTTATTTTACTTGTTGCTTAGTCTTCAGTGATGCTAGGAAACTTTTACAAATTGATTCTCTGTGAAAATGCTTGTTGAGGTCTTCCAATTGCAGGGTTATGCTGAGATGTGATTGGTCTTGAATCTTATGTAATATGGAGGAACAAGTCTTTGAGAAATTAGTGAATTCTGGCTTCTCCTTACAAGCAACATAAGTTGCATCCACCATAACTGTATGAAAACGGTTAGTAATGAATGTTAAATGAGGTGAAAAACGAAGTTTCTCAGGAATAATCACGAAATTGTCTCTACTAGGTAGTCTCTGCCATTAGATAAAAACAGCAGTAGTGATTTTAGTGTTTAAATTCCAAAAGGGATATATAATCAAAGAAATGCGAGCAATAAAAGTTGTTAAAAGTTCTTTGGTCTTCAGTATTGGAGTTTGGAGAAGAAATGTGGACAAATGAAGTTATTAGAAAGTGTTTTGCTTTTCCATATTGGGGGCTGGCTTTTACTTGGATCTCTTTTTCCTGCATGATATGTATTTATGTAGCTTTCGCTGATTTATCTAAGGTGTATTTCTTGGGGGTTAATCAGTTTTGTATGAATTGGCTTTCTTATAGATCCAAAACTTCCAAGCTTGCTGAAGATGTTGTTATGGGCCCAGAACCAACTTGATGAGAAAGCTGCTTATCCTCGCATAAACGATTTAGCTACTGCAACACTAGAAGATCCTGCCATTTGAAAGGCATGTAGATCTAAATCTGGGGAATTTAAGCGGTCAGGATTGAACAAATAGAGCCTAATGGAATGATTGATCATGCATGTACTGTTATCAGCAAAATGACTTTAGTTAGGAATTTGTTGGATGCTTGATGTTAGTTCTCTTCTTAGATGATATTTAGTGGCATTAAGCGCTTGTACAATTGATTTCAATATTTTTCTGTGAAAGATTTCTGGGGATTTCATAAACAATGTCACTGAAAACAGATTTAGCTCAACTGGCCCTGGCTCCTGTTGGTATTACCTGCAGGGTAACCTATAATATGCCCTCATGATATTGCATGACCATTAGTAGATTGTTGTCCTTTTATCTTTATTAGTTCATTCATATTGTTGAAGTTATCTTTAGTAGTTGAGGCAAGTCAAGATTTAGTATTCAAAGTTTTGGTGCTACGGCAAACTGCATGTATTAAGGTACGACGGGATCTTCATTTCTCCTAATTCCATTATGTGGGCTATGTGAGCATGCGACTGTTATTAAAACTGACTGTTATAAACTGAACAAACTTGACCGGTAGACGTGCGAAGTTGGTGTGGTAGAAATGAGAGAAATAGAAAATGTTCTGAAGGCAATAATTTTAAAAAAGTATGGACACAATCAATGAAAAGTATGAGGAGATCATCTCCATGAATTTAAAATCCTCATCGAATTGAAAATTATACCCAGAAGCAATGCACAAAACTAGGGAGCTAACTAATCCAGTCTACAAAACAAAGACTATTGTGACTCGCCCTACGGAACAAACACTACTGAGATTCCACCCAAAGGACACAAACCCACATGACATTTTTGCTTTCTGAACAATCTTGATGCTGAGCCTGCTTAACTCCATTTGCTCCTAAACCATAATTGGAACGACCATCATCAAAATTCAGAGCGTAGCTGGAAGGATCATACTGGAACTTGAACTGCTGTTTGCCCCCAGTTTTTACAGCCTTCTTCAATGCTGCCCTCACTCTCCAGAACAGGCTCCTGCATTTCCTCTGACCATAACTATTCACCCATTCCAAGCTTCTCATCAAACCCATGTAATTTTGGTTGCAGTTGAATTAAGATCTTCGGGAAAAAGAAAAACAGAACTTGAGAAGAAATAGAACACTAAAAGAAGTTGGTTGGGAAGAGGATTTTAAACAGAAGCGGAGACTTGCAATTTGCTATGGCTGCAATAGGCTTGGAATATAAAAAGTTAAAAACAAACAAGAAAGAAAGGCCTCAACTTTACAAGGAAGAAAATGATAGAATACGCATAATCAGAAAGCAAATAAAAAGAAAGATGGCGCAAATCTTTTTGGTCTTTCAAAGAAGCTGTGGTAGCTTCAGTTGGCAGTTGTCTCTTGCTTTTCTGGGAATCACTTCGCGATGCTAAAATTCCATCATCCTTTCAAGAGAAAGACAAAGTAATAAGAGAGTGAGAAAAAATAAATGGATGATGTGCGCACTGGGCAGAGAGCCTTCTCTATTATGTCATATCACTATCAAACATTGTGGTTTGTAACTTTTAATATAAGTATCTAATGAACTTTGTGTTCCTCGGCTCTTAGAGTTAGAGCTAGGAGGTATTTTAGCCTGTCATTAACTGTTAACACACATGATCGTAATGAATCTGTCCTTTGGGTTTTTCCAAGACTCAAGAGAAATGTTAGTTTACAATTATTGAAGGGTTAATTGTCCTTTGATTGGAGTCATCTCATCAAAGACAATTATAGTGTAACAAATTACCTTGTTATCTTAAGACTCCAACACTTAAATAATAACTTAATATGTTCACAAAATGAAAATGCGTGAGATAATGGGCTACAGTGATAAATCAAATCAAAATCCCCTTTCTGCTCCAAGCTGCTTTGTCTCCAGCAGAAAGCAATTAGAGACTTATGTGGGTGTTTTGATTACTCTGTGACTCCTACTTTCCACTTTTTGTCTTTTATATCCAAAGCCATTTTGCCTTTACATATTCTCATCTAATTCCATTCCCCCATTGTCTGGTTCTGCAGCTCCCTCCTCCATATTTGCTTTGTGCCAATTTTCGCTTATGTACGCAAGTAATGCTATTTCTACTTGTGGTATCATGTCAGATGAGCTGTCATTCTAAGCCAACAGAGCAATATTTGTCTCAAATTTTGGCATCTCCCTGCGGTCCTGCACCTGCACCTGCATCTGCAGACTGCAGTACGATTTCTGTGAGAATTCATCCTTAAAGCAAGTGGGTCTCTTTTATTAAGCATTTGATAATTCTTCCAGTGGGTCTATTTTCTCATTGAGGTTTCAAATTTCAATGGCCCGTGTTTATTGTATAGCTGATGACGCTATTTGATAGACCAGATTTTCTTGATAAATGAACTGTTAGCTCGCAACTTGTTCTGGTTACTGATGGAAATTTTAGACTTCGAACTATTGGGTGTTACACTCATTGAAAGCAATGTGAAGGCTAAATTATCATTCCTAATAAAACATAACATTATCTCTCTTGTCAGCTCAATCATTCACATCTCTCTCACAATAAGATGGGATTTTTCGAAAAATAAAAAGGCAATCACATGCGAGTCCTTTTCACTTTCCTTGATTTTGCTCTCTAACGGACCTCTTACATTTTCTTCACGAAGCTCTTTGCTTTGATAGTTCTCTACTCATTATTGGATTCAAACAATACCCAAATGCAGATATTAAGTAGGCATTTTTTTGGTTTGTGGCAAGAGTTAGAAGTATTGGCACCCCTCAATAACCCTTATAAAACCCCTTGCCCATCAAGACAAAATAAAGTAATAAATTAATTAAACCCTTATACATTTCTCAATAAATTTCTCTCTATAATTTTTTACATCGACAAAACTACACTAAAATCTTTTATATTTTGTGTTTCCTTACAAACACTTTACATTCTAAATTATTTTTATTTAAAAAAATACGTAATAATTATGTTGAATTCACTCTAATTCTACTTAATTCACGCATACATACATACATATTTTAGGAGTTAAATGTATATAATTTAAACATTCAAAACTTTATAAAAAAAATTGTAATTGAAATTTTGTGGAAGACAATATTTTTTTCTTTTTAAATAAGAGAGAAACCAAAATCTTAGAAAATAATATTTTAAGAATTAAAGTAGGTTTAAAAAAAAAGAAAAAGAGAGAGAGATTTGGAAAGAAAATTATAGAGGTACTAATAGTCCCACTCTCATGACATGTTACTCTTTCAGTCAATGGCTACCATTAACATAGTTTGATTTTTGTTTTTTATTACATGAGACAATTGCTTATATTACAACTCATATTACATGAGAGTATAACTGATATTTACAAATTAGACTATTACTAGGACCAACTTACATCAATGCTAATGGAGTTTTGCTCAGATTTTAACTCTCACAAATATTCGAAAAATGTCTATTCTTCACTTTTAGATAAGGAATAAGACTACTTTTACCCAATATTTAATTAAAAAAAATATCCTTAAAAAAAATTTGTGGGCGTTCGAACTTTAAATAGTTGATTTTTTTTAAAATTACGTATTTATGGAGTCGAGCTTTAACATAGTTTGATTTAAAAATTAAGTATTTTATGGAAACAAACTTTACTTGATAAACTAACCTAATCTAGAGCCACATTTGTGTTGGCATATAATAAGATTATAAGAGCAAAAGTGCGAGATTCGAGATGTTTGCGTATCGTGTTAGTATCTTATATGGATTTGCTCCCATCTCCCTTTTGGGTGCTTTTTCAGAACACTTTCTTCTATGTTACATGCATGCTTGCGTGTCCTCTCTCTTTTGTGCACCCATTAAAAATGATCCACTCATGAACCATGAACCATGAACCATGAACCATGATAAATTTATCTTCATATAGACTATATAACAGATCCCGACCTGTGCCTTGATCGTTTATTTTGAACCTGTAAGTCAATTTGCCAATTTGGAGTGGGTGAAAAAAAAACACTATACACTGATTATTTCAATGAAAAGTTTTATAAATATGTTCTCTTGTTTCTTATTATACGAAAAAAATTACAAAGCCTTGTAAATTTTAGATGGTCCACGTATATCTATCACTTCTATATAAAAATGGGAGTGACAACATTGCTGCCCCCTTATAAAAACAGAAATGGATGACCAATTTTTAACTCTTGTAAAAGTATCCCCATCCGATTCTCTTAATTTCTTCTTGATTAAATCGCAAATCTTCCTACTTCTATAGTACGTCAAATTTGGACAGTGCAAGAGACAATAGCCAACCAAATTATTTAATCAATTATTTCAACAATCATAGACAAGAAACCTCTAGGTATCATCCACAATGCTTAGATTCTACAGAAAGCACGAGACCTCCACGCCCAATTCTTAGTCGATGCTCACAATTCAACTTTTTTGTTGTGTTCTCCGCTGATCCATCTTTATATTTTCCCTTACTCCCCAACATCAAATCTCCCCATTTGACATTGTAACACAAACCAATAGTCTAATTAATTAAACCTCCCCCACTTCTTCAATGGATTCTCTCACTTCTTCGCCATCGCCTCCAACGGAACGTAACCCTTCCGGCCATCTCATCTTGGCCTCGTTTTGCCTGAGAGAGCCGGGGCCGAGATCGAACATTTCCAACTGGGTAGCGAGCTACAATCCATCTAACAACACATGGAGTCATGTCAGTCACATTCCTGACCTTCTCGAGAACCATGTTTTGAAGGGCTTTTCAATTGTGTCGCTGGGTGATTCAGTTTACATTATTGGTGGACTCCTGTGCCACAAAGAGAGAGCTCACAACTCTGATGAATCGGACGATTTTGTCGACGCCTACGACAAGGTCCTAGCGTGGGTGCTACGTTACAATGTTAAGTCTAATGAATGGACCAGATGTGCACCATTGAGTGTACCAAGGTATGATTTTGCATGCACTGTATGCGACAATAAAATTTACGTGGCCGGAGGGAAGTCCGACTTGTTTAGTGCTAAGGGAACCGCATCGGCTGAAGTGTACCATCCCGAACTCGATCAGTGGACGCCCCTGCCCAACATGAGCACGTTGAGGTACAAATGTGTTGGGGTGACGTGGCAAGGAAAGATACACGTGGTCAGCGGATTTGCCCAGAGGGCTGACTCGGACGGTTCGGTTCACTTTACGGAGCGTAGCTCGGCGGAGGTGTATGACACGCAAGCGGGAAAGTGGGACCTCGTGGCGCGGATGTGGCAATTAGATATTCCACCTAATCAGATCGTTGAGGTGGACAATAGGCTGTTTAGCTCCGGGGATTGCCTAAAGGCATGGAAAGGTCACATTGAGTCATATGACGGGGAGCTCAATATGTGGGATGAGGTTAATGGATCTTGCCTTCAGACTCTCAGTTCACCAGTTTCCACATCAAGCACCAGTACTGAAGATTGGCCTCCAATCCAACGGCTCTACTTAACTATGGCAGCAATTGGGACCCATCTATACTTCTTGGCAGGCTATCGGATGGCTGGGGAGCTGGCAAGAACAATGTCGATGGTGCATATTTTTGACACTGCAGCTAAAAGTGACGCATGGAGGAGCTTTGAGCCTATAGTGGAGGAAGGAGAGAAAGAGCTCTGTAGCCACTGTTGTGTTGTTCAACTCTCGTCATAAGCTTTCGTTTGAAACCCTCCCACCAAAACCATGTCATTTCTTGGCTAGCATTATCTAATCTATAGTTCAAAATATGTTAATTAGTATATAAGGGTTTGCTATTTAAACTTAATTTGCATAAACCAATACCATAGCGCTGTCTTGGTTGTATCTACGTGTATGCTCAATTAGTGAGCCACTACTGGCAATCCCAATGATTTTGTGTACTCTTTTCTTTTCCTTTCTTTTTTCCCTTTTTTTTTTTTTTAAATAATGATTTTGTGTACTTTGAGACTAAATAAATAAAAATATTATAGAAATTTTCAACTTCTATTATTCGTTAGGGAAGATATCTTGATTAAACGATCAAAAGTAATTTGAATTGGAATAGAAATTTCTGATTAGAGAGAACGCAAGACCCTTTATGATGTTTGTCCAAAATTAGAAAGAAGCAATTGACCCATCCATGATTATGTCTTGTTTGGCTAGTTTCAATCATATAATTAATTTATGCATTATGCCTAATGAGTGTATCCATCAATTACAGGGAACAAGCTCTATGAATTGAGTCCCCATTACTTTCGGGAGCTTCCGTATTTGACAGGAAAGGCGACTAAAATCATAGCAAAATCTTATTTAGTTATTCAAAACCAAACATTAGTCTTGTTCGAGAAATGATGTTGCTTCCTTTTTTGGGCCATATCAAACGCCCCCGTATACTAACTACAGTAGAAAGCAAATGTTCATCAATAATCGCATTATCCAAAGTTGAAAGCATAGTTTATATGACCCTCAATCAAATAATACAATAATAAATTATGAACTCTGCATAAGTTGTGAATTATTAACAACTCTAATTTGATTTTTAGGTACAAAAAGATATAATTTGCAAGATCTCCGAATCTTCACCGTGAATCAAAAAGACACAGGAGCCCAAATATGGTCCACATTAATCCCTAGAGATGAGCATAATTGGGTCGCTCGAACAGAATAGGCATAGGCCTGCAAGCCTCGAAGGGAGCCCAATTCTAAATCCTTCAATAAAGTGGTGGTTAGTGGTCACTGGTCAAATATGTCAAGCTTTTCTACTACCATCAAAAGAAGAGAAAGTGATTGACACCAAAAATTCAAGCCGAAAAGCTCGAACCAAAGCAAATTTTAACTCATGAAAAGGATCACTTCACGTGATCCATCACCAATTAGCTCGAGCCACCATGCAGCCCAGCCCCTGGTACCCTGCGGCCCTGACCACTTGCTCACACAAACACAAGGGTGGTCCAGTCAGTCAGTCAGTAGTCAATTCCTGACTTTCTTCACCTGAGCAAGCAATCGCACGTGTGTTATAGTTGACGCACGCGTGAGCTGGCTATTCTTTTTTTTACCCCCATCCATATTGACTTTGACTAATGAAAAACCCAGAGGTCATCCACGGCTGTGATTTACTGGGTTTCAAGGGGCGATCTTGGGCGTCGATTTGGGGACAGTCTCGAGGGTTACATGTCTATGTGTTTCGTATCGTATGAAGCTGAAAAAGCCGACAAAAGAAGCTGATATGTTGGGTTTCTTTTGTTGTTGGGGAAAAGACTGAAGCTTTGGCTAATTTTGCTTTAATGCTTTGTTTTTCCCTTCTTTTAACCCAATTTTTTTTTTCTAAATTTTGTTTTTGTTTTTTTTTTTTAAAGAGAATAGCCGACCGTTCCATGTCAAGCCGTTGAGAAATGAGGTGGAAAGGACACGTGGAAGTAGGCCATAGGTGGGACCGTGGGATTCGAGTGGTTGGGGAAACATGGGCACGTATCTCGACAAGGTACATGTGGGGGTTGGTGCTTGATGGAGCGAGTTTTTATATATTTTACCAATTTATATTCCTTTAAAATTAAAAAAATAAATAAATGTCCTTCGATGAAAATATTTGGTTTGTTTCCTAGTAACTTAGTGAATTGTCCCTAATAATTTATTTGTTGTTTTATTATATCTATGTCTAAAGTTTTTAAACGTAATTTTTAGATTAGATTGTATATAATATAACCTAACCACGCCCAAAATCTAAACACTCTTTTTGACACTACCTTCCATTAAAATAAAATAAATTAATTAAAAACATTTATTATGTTCTTTCGCTCAAATCGGCTAAAGCGGATTGAATGAGAAGCATCCGTGTACTGATGATGTGTAAGCCACGTAGGACTACCGATTTGCTTTGCTGGACGATACGTAATCATGGCAATTGTTTTACCTTGTAGGGTTCGCTGGGACCCACTCGTTTGTTTTGCTCTTTAATTTTCAATATTCTTGCTGAAGAAAGAATTTTACGGATATATATATATATATATATATATATTTCCCTTTTTTAAGTTAAAAGTTAAATTGTTTTTCACCACCTTATCACAACTTCTCTCTCTCCCATGGAATCTGACGCCTGCGTGTGTCCGTATAATTGAAAGTCTGAAACTCTGACCTCGGACTGCACCAGAGCAGCCTGTAAATTTCTAGCCTAATGTTACCAAAATGCCCTACAAAAATAAATCTTACTACAAGTGGGCCCTTGGGTGCAGCTACTACTACCGCCACTACTCGCACTGTGACGTGTTCAGAAGCAAAATTTTGCAGCTGACATGGCCCTGTTTTCTTGCGTAGAAACATTATTCATTTTGCTGTGGAATGTGGTTGTGGTTAGTGAATGTGAAATTTTAGAAGGGATGTGCTTTTTTTAGGGCCTGGATTGTTCAATGGTTGCACTACTGGCTGGGTAGGGAGCTCACCTCTTTAATTTGCATGTTAGGTGTTCTCTTTTTTTTTTTTTTTTTTTTCAGGAGGTTGCTAAAAGATAATAAAATTGATATAGATGTTATCCATGATTATGAATTTGTCCTCGTAAAAGTGATGTAAAGTTTCTCAAATTATTTGGACAGAAAAAGGCTTTGAATAATTGAACAATATTTTGATCATAATAGCATTTGCCCCTTGAATGTAACATGTTGATGTTGCCATATCATTTAATCAATTAACCATATGCACTTATCTTGATTAACAACAACAACAACAACAACGAGGAGTCAATTTCATCTCACGTTTTTAAATTGCCAAAACACCCATAAACCATTTTCTAATTTCTGAAACAAAAAAAAAGACAAAACCGAGAAAAAGTTAAAATAGCACAAAAAAATAAATTAATAAATAAATAAATCCTCCAAATTCCAAAGCTCTCTCATTAATCTTCCCCCACCAAGTCACCTTCCTGTAAGCCCACATCTCTCTTTATCTTTCTCTCTCTCTGTTTGTCTTTTTACAAGCCTGAATATATAAATCAAGAGTTCCCAAGTATACTCCCACGCAAAGCCTTGATACTAGTAGTGTAAGCAAAGCTTCAGGTGCCGCTGCAACTTTAACAGCAGCAAACAAAACAACATCATCATTTACAGAAACAGGCCTCCGTTTTTTCTCCCCCCTCTTTGCACTGCCACGAACAAGAAAAGAAAGCACACGTAATGTAATGTAATGAGAGTGAAAGTGAAGTACTCAAAATGAGAGGAGGATTAGAAGGCAGCTACCATTTTTCTGCGTGGCCGCCAATAGGAGCTCCATTGAACAACGTGCAAAGGGAAGATAACTGGAAACACTTCGACAACTCTGTCAATGCGGTGTCGTTTGGTTTTGTTGCCACCGCCATTCTCATTTCCATGTTCTTGGTCATGGCCATTTTCGAGAGATTTCTTCGACCCACTTCGCCAAGTGGTAGCCCCAGTCGTGGTGATCTTGAGTCTCAGTTGAGTTTCAATCCCAAGCTTGGCTATCCATCTCCCAGAGTAAGTCACAACTCATTACGTTTGCGATTCATTTATGGGTTGTGTTCAGAACTTATTTTTTAGTCTACAGGTGTCTGCATTTTTCTTTTCTTTTGGTGGTTGTTTATTTCATAGTGCTCTCTTTTTGTTGCGCTTGGATTTGCACATTTTGTGTGTGAAAGTGAAATGTTGATGGGGTGCTTTCATTTTCTTGAAGAAGATGCTTAAGAGTGAACTTCTATGTTCCTTTTGACAGTTTGGTTGGTTATCTTGATTTTGCAGATATTGGTGATTATTGTTCTGACAAAGTTTTGTAGCTCAATGTTCTCTTTTATGATTATCAGTTTTTTTTCGCAGTTTTTTATTTTTTTTATTTTCACTTAATCTTAAAGCTGAATAGTTTTGTTAATGGTAAGGATTGGTCTTAGCTCTTAAGCATTCATCAAACATATTTATTATTTGGTATTCATCAATGTTCAATACTTTTGGCTGTCCTCTTGAAATTTTCTTTCTGTAACATTAACATTCCCCCCTTTACTCTGATTATTTTTTTGCTTTCCCTGTTTCCTCAAGTCTAGTCCTTTTTCATCACCCAAATTGCCGTTTGTAGCAGAGATTGAAGATCCATCCTAACCATCTGCTGCGTCTCTTCCACGTCAAAATTTTCAATGCAGCACAATACAAGCTTTTCTTCTCATTGCAGCTGAGAATTAACTTATTTTGTTTGATTCTTTCTTTTTCTCAAAAAATTATTCAGGGATGGAAGGATAATCCAGTGTCAGCAGCTAATTTTTCTTTAGGTATTGTCGTAGCTCAAAATGTTTTCGTTTCTCATCAGCATTTGCATTTCAGAATTTCATCATTTAAAAGATGCAGTTTATGGTTATGATTATTGGGCAATGGCCTACCTGAGAAGCTATCTGTTGAACGGTTGGTGTCAAACCGATAAGTCTTAGGATTAATTGTACTTCTTGTTGTTTAGACCCACTACTTTTAGGCGGTGGCCGTCATTCTCATTATCAATGACTATGTTGTTATTTCATGCCAAGTGCCTGGGGTCCGGGGGGACAAGTTCTCTTTGTGGGGAAGTCTGTCTTCTTATATTCTAGATTAGCTGTGCAACTAACTAGCTTCATTGGCAAAGCAAACCCATGGATTATAGATAACTGGTTATGTGATTATATGCTTTTCTGACATGCCATTATGGTGGGAACTTGAGCATTTAAATTCTGGGTAATTTTGATTTTGAGTATCCTATGATGGGTCCTGCTAGATGCAAGTATGCAACACACCAGCAGTCTACCATGTGCCATACCTTTTAAAAAACAGCATGACCCACCTACTAAACCAAGCTTATTGTTTTAATATAACGCATAACTTCACTGTGGGGTCTTAAGCCTAGAGGGAAGTTTCATCAACTTTATTAATTTTGATATATTGCTAATTGGTAACTAGTCATCTGTTTAGTATAAGATTAACTGTAGCTGAGGAGACTTTAGGGAAAATCTCTTGTTTGATAATTCTATAAGATGTGATCTCACTCACTGTCAGCTTTTAAGGGTTTCTATGTGAGCCAACAAGCCATCTGTTAATGGGTCTTAATCACCTTCACACACTACACTAAATGCAATATTGTACTTAAGGACCCATGTTAAGTGCTCTCTCAACTCTGACACGATGGCCCCTATAGGTTTTTTGGGATTATCAATTGGGGGACACCAAATTGTTGTTCTGGTGCTAGAAGTTTAATAGTTAACCTCATCTGCTCACCATTATTCGACAGAGATTGGTTCCCCCATGGAAATGAACAAATCAGTTGATGTGATATGCTTTAACAAATAGCAAAAGTTAGTGCGGACTGAGGGCAATTGGTGTGGCTATTAACCTTATTATTACCATATTATGTAATGCACCTCAGTGCATGAAAGTGTAAAAGGTGGGAGTAGCAAACAATTGCTCAGACTACCATGCTCTAGCCGACAACCAAACCTAGACTGTTTGACTGTTACTGAAGTTTCTTGCAACAATCTCACCCTTCCTCTGGATCCAATGCTTTCTGATAACATTGACAATCTGTAATTGCTATTCTTTAAAGTGTTCATGACCTTTTGACTGTGTTATTCACTTATGCTTGTTTTCATCTTTCGTCATACACAGCCGAATCATTTTGGAGTTGTCCGATTGACCAAACTGCACACTTATTCAAGTACTAGTCATCTGTTCTTACTAAAACTTGGTTTAGATTGCCTCAGTTTTAGCCTCTCTGGGACACAACTATTTATGGTAACAAAACAAAGCTCATAAAAGCTTAGATTGCCTCATAAAAGTTTTGGCCCATAAACTTGGTTTAGATTGCCTCGGTTTTAGCCTCTCAGGGACAACTATTTAGGAGAAGTTTTGATGATAGCCTCTCACAATTTATGGTGTCTGTAGATGATTGGTTTTTTATATTAAGGACAAAAAGCATCTGTGCACCATTACACAGGTTCTTTGTTCCAGGCGTGCACACCAAATTTTGCTGACCATTATTCTACTGTAACAAGAAATGAGGTTCACAATCTCTGAAGCTGTGAATACTAAATAGGCAAATAAAAATCATCTTTTCTTTTCTCCCAGCCCTATGTTTGCAAATCATTTCCTTTTTCCTGCAGGCATGATGTTACCCAACTTTTCTTGCTCTTTTCATTCATCTGCCGTTTGCTGCAATAATTTTTTGTGAATCATCCAGCAAGGTTCTGTTTTCATCTTGTCTATCTTTTAATGGTTTTCCTAATTTCAATTTATTGGCTGATGCATGTTGTGCCCTTAAAATATCAATATTTGCTTTTGGTTTGTCAATGTGATCAGTCATCACTTCTTGTTATGCATTTGGAAATTGATTTATGATTTGAAGAAAAGTAAATTTCTGATGTTGTTTAAACAACAGCATTCTGGCATTACACATAAGTGTTTCAAGTATGGAACTATTAAAATTGTGTCATCTCAAGCAGTCTATTTTTTGTTAATTTCTGCAGATGACCGTATATGCAAATGGTGTTTCTGTATTGATGCCTGGAGACAATATCCCTACCTTCATTGCTCACCCAGCCCCGGTGCCTTGTCCACCCACGCGAATCTCACTTCCAGACAATCAACATATCCTGTTGCCCAATCCTCTGTCTTGCTCCAATTCAAGCCGGAGCTCAATACAAGAAGACTCAACATGAAAAACTATTTCCAGATTACAAATTCAGGCATATTACTTGCAACAACACACAAGCCATTTCCTTTTTATTTCGATCTTTCTAGCCTTTGTTCTGTTAATGTCATGTATATATATCTCATCAGTTTAATGGGTAGGTAGCTAGCTTTGACATAGCTGAAACACAACTAGTGTAGCAGACAAAGCATCTTTCTACCCCAATGCCCGATTCACCTAGCTAGCAATATATTCCTGATTTCCAGCATCTACATTTCCAAAAGGTTTTCCGATTGTGCTGCTGATCCTTAAAAGATGGCTGCATTGCCACCTTACAGATGTAATTGTTGTTGAGTTAAAGCACAGTTGTTGCAAAGAGAATGAAAGTTGAGTAAGCAAGAACACATTTGGAAGCTCTCTCTCTCATGATGAACATCAGTAACAAATTTAAATGTCTGAATTTTACACTACCAAATTTCTTATCTGGCGCAAATATGCCAAAGAATGAAATCTCGATGCAAAAAGTTGAAAACTAAAAATGCCAAAGTTTCGTGACCTCTATAATCTATCATCAGCAGCATGGCCTCAAATTTTGAACTTTGAAATTCAAGACATTCCTCATTTTGTCCATGGAATTTAATTTGATCACGATAAAATCCACTGTTGTTTGTATATGCTGAAAGAGACGACCAAACGAAACACTCCAAAATGACCGATACTTTGTTGCCCATTAAATCTATTTCTTTTTGTTAATACCCACTAACGGCTAATTACTAGTAAAATTAGGACCACCGCTATGTTGTCTCCTCTTTAATTGCCAACGGCTACAAATTGAGTTTCCCTCCATCCAAATTTCAATGGCTCGTTCCAAAAGTTTGTTTTCTTTGCTCCCAAACTATAATTAAAATAAAATGCAATCAGTTTTTAGAAATTGAGAAGCAATTGAGTACATTTACTGGTTAAGGAAGCTGTTTTCTAGAAAAGATTTTCGTACAAAATTAATGCTTTTTGTTATACGACCATTTTGAACTTACTATCTTCATGACTTTAGTGTCCCAAAAGAAAAAGGCAGTGAAGATTTTGCTTTCCTTTTTTTTTTTTTTTTTTCTTTTATTTGGGCTATTTTGGATCATTGGAAGCCAGCTATAACCTATTAACAATGTCACGAGAACTGCCGCCATTAGAAATCACGAGCCCTTTTGCTTACTAGTAACCCTTTTCGATTGTCTGTTTGATGTTGGTAAATTTGTAATGAAAGTGAACAAAAAGCTCTGCAGATAACAATCTCGAAATACAAAGTGGTACAGGATTCTCTGATTTCAAATCTTTCAAACTAAACAATATAGTTTATTTACCATGCAATTATTATTCATTTTAGAAAAAAATGCAATCTTTTCCCTTGTACTACAAGGCATTCCCCCGACTGGCCCCTGCTCACTTTCACTTTACAGATG
Source organism: Citrus trifoliata (assembly GCA_018350135.1). NCBI lineage: Eukaryota > Viridiplantae > Streptophyta > Magnoliopsida > Sapindales > Rutaceae > Citrus > Citrus trifoliata. The sequence continues at coordinate 27,223,870 of CM031385.1, read as the reverse complement.
CAGTCGCAGAGGGTAAAGCAGAGGAAATTCGATTTAATTTCTTTACCTTGCGTACCAAAGTGACCAATCCCATCAATGCACTTTCCACAAATTGACCTTTGACTTAAACATTCACATAAATTATGAAAATCCAAAAACGCAGAACTTCAAAAAAAAAATAATTTTTTTGATCATTTAACAAAAGCACCGAGACAAGAGTGATTATTGTTTAAATTTTCACAGGAAGATGAAACATTCCAAGGATACAAGTGGGTTTTCAAGTGACTCATTCGTACTACTACAATGATCATTAATACCATTGTTATTATGACTTGCCCACTTGCCGCCCTCCACTGTACCGCTGCTGCAACTGTTGTTATTATTATTATTAATGCCGGTGGTACCAATAGTAGCATTCTCAATCGGTACGGAACTGGCCCGACCCGGAGACCGGTTTGTCCTCCTAGCCGATGGGCTCCGACCCATGAAAGCAGGAGATGCGGATGATCTTGTTGTTGTAGCTGGGGACCTGGACCTTCCTCCGGAGCATTCGCCCCGGTCCCTTCTCCCGGGGCATTTGACCCGACCCGAGTCATGAATCTGAACTGGGGACGCGCTGCCAATTCGTCTGGCGGGTGATTGGTCGGATCTCCTGGTGGGGGATTGGTTGACGATCCGGTCTCTTTTGAAGCCGTTTCTCGGCGGCGGCTTTGCCGGAGATCTAGTGATCACTCTCGGTCGTTGCCTCACTTCTTGCTCGCCCTCTTCAATGTCCCTCATGTCAGTGACATTAGTCATCGTTGAGAGGCTCTCGCTGACGCTGACGCTGCAAATCTCGGACACTTGAGACATGATTTCCTCCTCATTGCTGCTGCTCAAGTTCTGCTTATCTTGAGCATTCTTGGCAAAGGCTTCAACTTTGCGGGGGCTATCACTAATCTTGGCCTCTATCTCTTGTTCTTGTTCTTGTTGTTGCTGCAACTCTTGTTTCATATGAGCGGCGAAAACTGGGTATGGGTTTGGGTTTGGTTTTGGTTTACGGGTTTCGGAGAGAACTTCTTTGACAGTTTCTTCTTGATCAATAGCAGGTGGTGGCGGTGAAGCTCTACTCTCGTGGCTAAAACCCTTCTTGAGCTGTGAAGAAGCTTCATCAGATCTCCCGTGTTTGTGTTTCTTTGAGGCTAGGCCTGGGGCTCCGCTGTTGGTGCTGATACAGCACCCCATATTTGTGATGTGAGCGAGATTACACCGTTGGTGGGTAATAATTATTCTTCAAGATGAAGATAAATGGCATTGTCGTTTGCGTAGTCTGTTATGTGATGTAGTGTGGCCACCGGGAACGGCGGATAATGGGTGGAGATTGATTTGCTGAAACTTCAAGACAAAGACAGCAAGGCCGGGTTGTTGGGGGAGGGGGGTTTGTGTTCAAGTGATGTGTTTGTGTGGGAAAAGTATGTGTAATGAAGGAGGAGAGTTTGTGTGGTCTAACGAATCGAATTTACTGAAAAATCCTCTACAGTGAGTAAATACAGACAACAACCACTTTTCTAATATAATCAAGAGTGTGTGTGTGTGTGTGTAATATCATCCATTTCAAAGACGGACCGGACCGATTCGGCCTAAAGCGATGCCTCGAGAAAAATTATACCTGACGAGGCATGAGACTGGTTGCGTGAGTATAGTTGACTTGAGTGCATGCTTGGTCAAAGCTTAACATGTGTCCTTCCTCCAGAGAGGTTGGATACGAAACCCACTCAACAATAGTTACCAACACTTGGTTATCCCTAAAGAGCTCGGGTACATAACTCACTCAACGACAGTTATCAACACATGAGTTACCTCCAAAGAGTTCGGGCATGAAACTCACTCGATGGAAATCACACTGTTCATTCACCCACGATAGCAATTCTGGTTGGGCATAAAAGTTACAGAGAACAGAGGTAAAATGAGTTAGCCAACTTTTTACTTGATTTTCAGATACTCTCTCTCTCAATAATTCTCCCTCTAACTAAGTATTGTTAGCGTAGGTAATCCGACTTAGTAAGTTTGTAGTCAAAGTTATCTGCTCGAGTGAAAGAGTTGTAGTATTGAGTCATTACCCCAACAAGTATTTGGCATAGATACCTGATCACAATTATACCGACCAGAGTTTTACATCAATACCTTTATTATTAGTCATTATGTAAAAAAGATATACATCTAATTTACCGCAGGATATGCGTTGGGCTTATAACAAAATTATTTATATAGATTTCACATCTAACATTAAATTAGAATAATCCAGCAACTCATCCAGAATCTTTTATTTGTTAATGACAAATTAAGGAATATCCGACTATGGATAATAAAATATACAAGTTTAATTTATGCAAGTCGTTGAGGAGGCATCGAGATCTAAGGATTTTGTTTGATCGATGTAGTTTTTCAAGTGGCGGCTATTCAAATAGATATTGTATTAATGCAATCAACTTTCAACACTACCTTAATGAACAATACTAACTTATTAGTGTTATAGTAATTAGGTAACCACTGTGGGGCTATTTCGTTAGTTGAAATCCGTTTGTTCTAATCTGTTAATATTTAAAAATTCTGAGACTTGATCGTCTTCCACCCCCAATATTAGATTAATTTTACAGCCCCCAGGCCTCAATGTTAATTACATTTTTGCAACGGGAGTCTCTGATTCTAGTGAATTTGTTGGCAATAATTTTGATTTTAACTTTGAGGCTCTGCATAATTGGTCTCGTGATCTGTGTCTTCTTATGGTAGATGATAATTTCATTTTCCTCTGCCAAGTTTCGTAATCAACGGCGCATGTTCTTCTTTACCAGTGCATGTGGGTATGTGTGCAAGTACAAATGTGATGTCTATTCAGTAAGGCCGATCCGTAAGTATGAAACACGTGTGTGGGGTATGGATGATCCAACGGTGAACATAGCTTTTATCATACTCCAGGCCGGGGACCTGAACCTCTCCTGGTCCAGTCCCCTGCTACTTTTTTTTTTTTTTTCTTTTTTTTCAAAACATGAAAGGATTCCTTTCTTTAACAACTAACAGCGGCAGACAATATAATGTCACATTGATAAAAATATGACTACATTAAATTTAATTATAATACTAGAATAAAACTTATGACCCTAGTTTAAGTTAAGACGGCTCTCAACTACAAGTATAATTATAAATTGAAAGGAGAAAAATAATTTCACTTACTAAAATTGCTTCGAACAATGTGAATTTTATGAATCGCTAATCTCAACTAATATGGATGAAACCTTTTCTAATATTAACTATAAACACAACCAAAAAAAAAACTCAACAATGATAACTACATCATCTAAAGTTAAAGTTTTTTCCAGCAAGCCTCTTGATGAGCCCTCATTCCATGCCATCAGTACCTCGCATTAGGTCACGAGAATATCAATGCACCACTATTGCTGCAATTAATACAGGCGTACCTCTTGATTCAAACATCGACACTAGCAGAAACCATTGTGGCACCATTGGAGTAGTGGTTGAGCAATATATGGGTAACTCTTATTGTGAAGACAGTTTTCTTTCTTTCGAAATATGAGTGGAGTAGGCACCCCTCGAATATTAGAGATGGTAAAAATATAAATAGTGCTACATAAGAATTAATGTAAATTAGGCCCAGTAATTGTTTGATTGTAAATATTAATTGTAAATCTCATATAATATGAGTTGTAATATGAGTATTAGTCTCATGTAATTAAAAAAAAAAAAAAAACATCGACACAATTTTGATCCAAGCTTTGAGTTATACACCATATACAACTATTAAGGATATCATAAAAGTGGATAAACAATACCCAAGAATCAACCGATAAAGAAAAGGAAATTAAAAAAAATAAAATCAAAACATAAAAATAAATAGGAGATTGAAAATAAAATAAAATAAAAACAAAAGAGAAACACCGACCAGAGGAACGTCTGTTTTGTTGGGAGCGATGAGCGGTTGGGTTAGTGGTTTGGTGACTAGGTACTAGTGGCGGCTGGAGCGGTGGTGGCGAGGGCAAGCTAAAAAAGCATAAACTGTCAGGGACAACTGCGTCTCAGGAGAGTACCGTCGCCATAGGTGGCAATCATGAAATGTTGTAGAGTACTCGTTGGGCGTACTCAGTACTAGGGACGACAAACATTGGGTTTGGGCTGGGCTTTTTCAAGACCAGACCCGAGCCCATTTCATGTTTAACAAATATTATATTAGAGTGGGGGATGAAATATTATATTAAACTTAATTAGCTACCGAATCATCATATATAACAAATTTCAACAGGAAGAATCTTATAATATATGTGAATCTCAATATATATGGAGATAAAATTAATGCTAAGTTGCCACAGCATAATTTCACTTATTGGGAAGAAATGAAAGCATGTAGCAAAAAGATTGAATCAGGGAAAACTACTGATTCCATCTTCTCCAGCAAGTGTTACCCGACAAGATTAAAGGATGATCATGGTTATGGTCATGATGTGGTGTTTAAACATTAAAAAAGAACAACCAAAAAAGGAGGGGAAAAAAAAAATGTTTAGTTTTGTTTTGTTTGGGATTAAATTAAGCAATGAACATATGTGGAATCTTCCATTGAATATTATTACTGTCTCGTCATAGCTATTCATATTCCTGTTTGCTACTAATTAAATTTACCTTCCCATTTTGGCGTTGCGCGTATTACTGCAATACTATCGTCGTTTATTTAAAATCTTTTATTAAGAGTTCGATTGATATTGCGGTTAAGATGTTCAAAATTAGCTTATTTCACAAGTTTTAAGAAAAATAGTATTTCTTAGATTATTTAAAAAGTTGCTCATTCAATAGGTTTTTTATTTTATTTTATTTTGGGACAAAACTACGTTACAGATTCTGTAAGGTACAGACTGCAGCATCAGCCGTTGGATGTGGTTGGATGTGGAGTGAGAAACTAAACAAAAGAAAATCGGATGGTGGGATGACGGGAGATGTTTGTTACAGAATCTGTAACATAGACAGGTCCTTTATTTTGATAGTAACTTTTAAATTCTAATTATCTGTCATTTAAAAATTTAGAAACTAAAGAGCAAATTGAAATGTTACTGGGTTTGAAAAGTTTTGGGCCTCAGCTGGTAAAATGCATGCAGCATCACTTAACAGTGGGGCACATTTCCAGCGGCAAAGCAATTTTTTTTTTTTTTTTTAAAAGAAAGTAAACCTTTCATTTCTTAGAAAACAACACAATTCATTACATTCTGCACTTCAGCTGGAAGTGTGTTAATCCAAACATCAGTGGAAGAATTACTTAGAGCAAACTTTGTTAAGGCATGGGCATAAGTATTACAGGTCCTAGGGATAAAAGAAAATTGGACTTGCTGGAAATCCTTACTTTCCCTATGAACATCAAACAATATCCAGTAAATTTCTGTTCTACTGCCCTTAGTGTTGTTTAGAAGCTCTACCACTTCTTTACAGTTAGATTCTAGTATCAAGCTAGATGAAGAAACTTGTTTAGCCACCTGCAGCCCCCAAAGGATAGCTTCTGCCTCTGCTAAGCTGACTCTCTCCCTGAACTGAGCTTGCTTGATTCCTACAGCTAGAATCTTTCCTTCTACATCTCGGACAATTGTTCCCAGACCTGTCTTCTGGTCTTTACTATTCACGGCTGCATCTACATTAAGTTTCAGAACTATTTTGGGGGGGGGGCTTCCATTTCTGCTGATCAATTCCTTTATCCTTAGTCCCATGAACATTTCCTGGCTAGCGGCAAAGCAATTGAGTAGGCCTAAATAAGTAATAATTTCATATCGTGAAGCGTGATTTTCACGCATTATAGCTAGCAAAATGTTATTATATTTTTATACGAACTTTAACAACCTGTAGAGAGTAGTAACAAATTAGCGCAGCAAATTTCTCGGCAATTATTGAGCCACCAACCAATGACCAATCCATAGTACCATTACCAACAATAATTAATTATATGCTATGGGAAGGTGGCTTTTGTTATACACACAAAGCAAAAAAGCACACATTGGCTGGCAACACACAATCATTTGTTGAATCTTCTTAGTAATTAAATAGTTTGAGAGAATTGTGTTTATTATTGGCCAATATATATTATGAATTTAACTACTTTCTTAATTATATTGGAGAATTTGAGCTTTCTTGATTAGTAAATTTATTTCTGATTGGTGTCTAGTCAGCCGTTACTAACCTCTCTCTTCGTGTAATTAATTTAATTCTTATTTCCGAAATAGAAAAAAGTTGCTCTTGTTCTCTGATAATTCATTCAATTATTTGAAGCAGGAAGATTAATTAGAGTATTAATGAAGAAGATTAGACGAACTTACCTAAGAAAAAAAAATATAATAAAATGAATAAATAAATAATCCAAATAGAGATAGAGCCAGTATTGGTTAATCTTGTAAGTATTGAATTTGATACAACAGCTGTTTATGGAAACAAACCCAAGTAGAGTAGAGTTAGAGATCAAAGCAAAGATGTAAATAATATTATTATCGACCTCTATTGGTGGGTTGGGTGCTCCAATCAACAATAAATAAAAAGATAATGTATAATCAAATTATTTTACCTAAATTAGTAAATTATATGATAATTTAATTATTTTAATCTTCGTAAATTATATGATAATGTATCTATTCCATTTGGATATTATCTATATAGTATGAAAATCCCTAAGAGAGGGAAGAAAAGAAGAAGAAGAAGAATTAAGGAAACATGGGTTTATGGAAAATTAAAACAATAAATAAAAACGATAATTTTATTTAAAAAAGGGAAAAAAATCATAATTAATTTACAAATAAATAAAATAAAATTAATAGAACCGTATAATAATAATAAATAAATTAATATATAAAACTTTGGTGAAGATAAGTACAAAACAATTTGACCAAACTTCAAAAGTGCCGTTGGCAGTGGCCCGCTTTGAAAGTGTTTTAGACAGTAATATATCAGTAGTAGTACTGGGGGATACGCTGGAGTCGAAAACAAAACAAAATCAATCTCAACTCACTCACTTGCTGAAACTGAAACTGAAACTGAACTAACTGTGTACAATTTTCATCTCATTTGAAATCTTTGAAAACCCAAAATTCGAATGTTTTGCTTAGGCTATATATCCGGTTCACTTTAATTCACTTTCTCTTTTAAACTCTCTCTCCATTTATACCGCCTCATCTATCTCGTTTCCTCTTTTAAACTCTCTCTCTCTCTCTTTTCTTTTTTCTTTTTTTTTTTTCATAAAAGCAACACACTCTTCTCTTCGCTGCTTCGCTGGTGGGTCGTGGCTTGGTGTTTGGTTTCTGGGACAACAAACCAGGAAGGAATAGAAAGCTTTGTAGCATTTCTGTTGTTTCAGAGCTGGTCTTTGTTGAATTCAGTGATTATGGGCTACGTGAATTATGGAATGTGTGTTGGATTGACGATGGTGCTGGCTGTTTTAACGGCGCCCTTTTGTGCTGGGGTAACCGATCCTCGCGATGGTTAGCTCTTCTTCTTCCTCCATTTTTTTTTTTTTAACTAAGCTGATGAGTGTCTGTTAATTTCTATGGAAAGAAGAGCAAGAAAATGAGGGAAAGTTGGTTCATTTCCTATGCATTCTTCCTTTATTATGCTGGAAAACTTTTACATTTTCAAAGTTTTGTAATCAATTGCTTTGATACAAGCCATGCATATGAGTCCGCATTTTTATTTTGTGTTGTTTTTTTCCTCAGTTATGGCTCTAAATAGCTTGTATATTTCTCTGAACTTTCCACCTCTTGTAAAATGGCTTGCTTTTGGGGGAGATCCTTGTGGAGATTCATGGCAAGGTGTCTTTTGTGTCTTCTCAAATGTAACCGAAATGTATGTAGAATTTTCATTTGTTTATTAATATTTCCACCTCATTTGCCATCAGCTTTTATGAGCTTCGTTTTGCTGGATTTGCAGAAGACTCACTGGCATGAATTTAGGAGGAGTTTTTCCTGATACCTTGGGTGACCTTGAATCAGTCATAAATATGTAAGTACCACTTTAGTAAATGTACAGGTCTTGTGCATCATGTCATTGTTCTTAATGTTTTGAATTTATGCACCATAATAAATTAGTTATCTTCCTTTATTAATGTTGACAACAACTTGCTTAAAAAATGTTCCCATTAAAAGTAAAACTTTTGGTCTGTTTGAACAACAGAAAACTTGGCTGATTGATTGAATGATGTTTATGTTTGCATGTCACCTGTGAGAGTGAACTGTGACTGTAAATGTGTCTCATGTGATCTGAGCGCGGGTTTGATATGGAAGTCTCAAGTTACAGTGGCACAGCATCATCTAGTGCTTGTTGTCATTTGCATAAATTTTTAATTTTTCTACGTAGAATGCTGATGTACATTTTTGTACTATTTTTATGAAACAGAGATTTGAGCAATAATCATATTGGGGGGAGTATTCCGTCCAACTTGCCAGTTACAATAAGGAATTTGTATGTCTCAAACTTAAGTCATCCTTGTTTTCATGAATTCAGCAGGCTTGTGCTAGAACTCTATTCCTCATACTCATCCTTGAACAAATCATTTATTTTCTTTCTTCTGTTTTAGTTCTCTTTCAGGTAATCAGCTCACTGGAAGCATCCCTGAGTCATTGTCCAAGTTAACACAATTGTTGGACTTGTAAGTCTAAAACAAACTTGCTTATCTTGGGGTCATATCATCAATTTGTTATCTATTTGTCATAATATGTTTCTCCTTGTATCTTTACTGTCATCAGGTCGTTAAACAATAACCATTTGAATGGAGGAATACCTGATGCCTTTCATCAGTTTACCGGTTTGATAAATTTGTAGGCATTTCTGTGAAACCACATCTGTTCATTCACATTTATTTTGTTAGTTTCTTGATTTGTGATATTTATAATATGGTGCAGGGATCTATCAGCTAACAATTTGACTGGTCAGCTGCCTCCCTCAACGAGGAATTTGTCATCTCTCTACTCATTGTCAGTAATAACCTTTGTGAAATAAAAGAATTCGTATTATTGTCAAGTTATTCATGCATACATATCTATACTTTCTGGATTACAGGCACCTGCAGAACAATAAGCTTTCTGGAACCCTCAATGTTCTAGAGGATCTTCACCTAATTGATTTGTAACCTCCTATCCTCCTCAATGACGTAGTTTGTTACTCCTATTTTAGAAATTTTGTATTGAAAGATCTGGTTATAGACAATTGGAAATTATTTGCTCAGCCTTCAGCAGCTCACTAGTTGTCTCCTTTACATAGGAACATTGAGAACAATTTATTCTCTGGGCCTATACCTGAGAAGTTGCTGAGTATTCCAAATTTCAGGTAAATCTAGGGAAAAAAATGAGTACAGTACTTTGTTTTGCCTATCTTTTTGGCTACAGTCTATGTAGATATCAATATGTAGAGTTATGAGGCATGATTCCATTTGCATTCTTATTATCCATTATATTTTATCTTTTAGGTTTAATGTCTTTTTTACTCTTATTCTTTCTTTAGTTGATGGTAGTATCTAATTTGCAGGAAAGATGGAAATCCCTTCAATACAACTGTTATTGCATTGCCACCAGCTGCGATACCTCCATCCATAGCTCCGGCACCAACTTTTCAAGCACCTGGGGATCAGGCAGATGCTCCTTCTGCTTTTGAAATGACAAACTCTGCAAAGGCAAAAAATTTTTGGACAACAAAGAGGGTGATTTGGGTTGTCCTTTCAGCGGCTGCAATACTTTGTGCATTAGGGTGCTCTCTCTTTATGTGGAGATACTGCCAAACTAGGAGAGTGAATAGAGATGCTGAGAAGAATACCGGTACATATAAAGGCCCTGGGGAGAAGCCAAACTACAAAAATTCTCCATTGCAACCAAGTGGTCAAGTTGAGGAAGGTAGCTTTATACATTTGTCTGTTTATTGTCTCTTTCATAATCCCATTTTTCCCCCCCTTGAAAAGTGCTATTGTAATCAGTCTCCAAAGAGCCAGTTGTGAAATCTCAAGATGGGCATGGAGTAGATAGTAGAAGAATGGTCTCAAGTCCAAGGCCACAGGATGAAAAGGTGATAATGGTGATGAGAATTGCTGCATGTTGAAGGAATAAAACAAATGTTGGTGTGGAAATTTTGCCACTGACGTGAATTTCTGTTGCTGCAGTTACCATTGCCTCCTTTGCCTTTACCCCTTGTTGAGAAGGTCACAATAAAACCTCTTGCACCTGCAGAAGTGACAAGAAGGAGTTCTCCTTCTACTAATGCGATCTCCTCTTCTGTAAGTGTTTTTACCATTGCATCACTGCAGCAGTATACCAATAGCTTCTCTGAAGGCAATTTTATTGGAGAAGGATTGCTTGGCAGTGTTTATAAGGCTGAGCTTCCAGGTGGCAAGGTACAAATTCATTTGACTGACATGAAATGATTTTCTAGGATTGCTATTTGGCTGTTTAATTGATTTGGCCGTCAGGCTTGGTTATTTTATGTACCTTATATGACATTATTCACTCTCTATCTTATGGTTGCCATGTGATTGTTCAGATGCAGACATCTACTAATTACTTGTTGGTTCATTTTTAGCTACTTGCAGTCAAGAAACTAAGCAATACAGTTTCTCAGCGGCAGACAGATGAGGAATTTCTTGAATTAGCGTCAACTATTTCTCGACTTCGACATGGTAATATTGTGGAGCTGATAGGTTACTGTAATGAGCATGGACAACATTTGCTTGTCTATGATTATGGTGGAAATTGTACCCTACATGATTTACTTCACAGTGATGAAGAGGCGCACAAAAAATTTTCATGGAATATTCGTATCAGGGTGGCACTTGGAGCTGCCAGGGCCCTGCAGTAAGTAGAATACCCATAGATTGATTCATCTTTTAAAATATTCTTTTGGTTAAGAAATGGAGTCTGTCTTTGTTGTCTCTCAACTACTGGTGGCTTACGAGATCCCATTGATTGACCTATACCTCCTTGTTTCTTGTTTGCATGCTTGTGCCGGGAAGTGACCTATTTGCCTCCCTCATTCTTATCACTAAATAAAAAAATGACATCTATTTTCTATTGTGGTAAAGGTATCTGCAAGAGGTCTGTGAGCCACCCATTGTGCATGGGAATTTCAAGTCTTCAAATATCCTCCTTGACGAGAAGCTTATAGTGCGTGTTTCAGACTGTGGTTTGGCTCCTCTATTATTCTCTGGCTCCACAAATGAGGTAATTTGGATGTAGGATTGTTAGATCCTGCTGGTTTAAAGTTCTATAAAAATACTATCAGTTAATGGTGATTAGAAGCTTTCCATGGAGTTTGAGACTGCGCTTAAATTTTGCTTTTAAGTGATGGAGTGCACAACTTGTGAAAAAATCTGGAAAATTAGTCTTTTTCATTCACAATACAATTGATTGCAACTGAATGAACATGGGAAAGAGCAAAATCATCTAATGACACAGCTGGCAGATTATTTCTTCAAAATGAACTATATCATTGGCTTTGTTATATTTATTGATCAGTTGTGGCTGATATTGGTGCATATGTCTTCAGCTGTCTGAAGGCCTCCTCACTGCTCATGGTTCTGGTGCTCCTGAATTTGAATCAGGAAGTTATTCATGCCAGAGTGATGTCTACAGCCTTGGAGTTGTAATGTTGGAACTTCTCACAGGGCGGAAACCCTATGACAGGTTAGGATCTCGTGTTGATCTGCAAGTCCATCTCAGATGTTTACGTTACAAATTCATCTGCATTGATCTATCACATATATTATAAATGCTTGGTCTCAGCTAAGATTCTTTTTCTCTCTTAAAAACATTTATAGGTCACGGCCTCGAGGGGAACAATCTTTGGTCAGATGGGCTATTCCTCGGCTTCATGATATTGATGCACTATCAAGGATGGTTGATCCGTCTCTAGATGGAGCATATCTAGCCAAGTCATTATCACGCTTTGCAGATATAATATCCCGATGTGTACAGGTTTTTACTTTTAGCCCCTCTTCATAAAATTTGGCGTATTATGTTTATCTGCAAAATATAAATTTCGGATAATTACTTCTGGGGAGGTATTCTCTGGGCCTTTGTATCATTGAGGGAGTTTTCTGCCAAGGTTTAAACAAATGAAAAAATGCTTTTAGAATGAAACAACTCCCTCTGTTATCATCTAAAAAAATTAGTGAGCAAGTTCTGAAATGCAAACTACAGTTTTTATTTTTATAAAACCAGATTCTTCTTTCTCAATAATTCATCTTGTATCAATTGCTTTGCAGTGGGAGCCGGGATTCAGACCACCAATGTCTGAAATCATCCAGGACCTTTTATGCATGATTTAGAATGGAATGGAACATTAGGCAACCCCCACCAGACGTGCAATGTGTGTGCTTTGAATTAGGAAATGACTCGGAAGGGTTAGTTTGGTTTGACTGTTAACTCTAGAAAAGGTAATTTTTGTGAAATGCATCGGCTTCCCTTAGTTTTCAGAGATAACTTGGCCACAAATTTGTTCTAGGCATCACCTCATTTGGCCATCCTTTTTAGTGAGGAAGGTAGGTGCCGGTGTAATTGTTAAATCAAATTTTTTTTTTTTTGTTTCATGTGAATATTGCTTGCTAATGTAATTATGTATGGTTTGCATGTGAAGCTACAATTTCTTTTTTTATCTTTCTTGAATTAGTCCAGCTTGTTAAGGAAATGCACCTCTTCCGGTGCGTTTTGGCCATTTTCGCACGCGGAGGTAGAAAGTGAAAGAAATAATATTTAATTTAGTAAATGGAAAGTTGGAGACACAAATTCTTGGGGTTTTGCCATTATTCCAAGAATGAGATGTTGGATAGTATCCTGACAGTCAAATTACTTTTAGAAATCTCTCTTGTTTGTTTATTATTTATGCGTTTCGTATTTTAGAATATTAAATTAATGTGTGGGAGAGGATTAACATGGAGGACAATGACCATGAGCAAGTTATGGCGCCCGCATGAACAAAAGTTGTAGAAAAGTGGGCAGAGAATTTCTTTAATCATCATGTTCGTGGCAAGTGAAAAATTGAATACTAATTCTGAAAAGTGATGCTTCTTTGGATTCCCACGGGCCGTGGCCCATGTAATACGGCTCGCCCTCGACCTCTGAACTTCTGTCGTTTTGCAAATTGACATGAATGGTTTACAGGTGTCTGTTTCCAAGGAAACTGTGAGGAGATTTCAGGACAGGTAGCGTGCAATACCAAAAATCATTTAGGACATTTCCACCTAGCAATTTGGTTTGATTTTCTACTCTTAAAACTGATGGCCTGAAAATTTGATTTCTTCAGTAGTAAGAACAGAAGAATTGCTGTGCATGAAGAAAATTACAGGTCATTTTGATGTGGGGTCTTTTCGTCATAATCAATCTACGTCTTCGTTGGAGACAGAAAAGTTTGTGCTGTGGTCAACATTCATCTTCAATTAAATTACATTTATGTTTTGCCGAGACATCCCCTATTGCCTTTACCTCCACAAAACATAAAAAGAGCATTATGACCACAACATCGTAATCTACTCCCTCCTGCTCTCAAGTCTCACTCCTCCTGTCATTATAATAAATAATATGGTCCAGGCTATGTCGGAGCATTTCAATCATCATATGCATATTATTACAACCATTCGACGGTTCATTTATGTACTCTATGTCGAAAAAGCTCCAACGTATTTACTACCTAAACACAAAATCTTTACATGAGTAGTTATATTACTTCAGATTTTGTAATGGGTCATAACTGCATCATTTAAATTTATATTATATGGGAAAGAAACCCTAGAGAATTTTTTTTTTTTTTTTTTTTTTAACTAACATGGGATGGTTGATTTAATAATAATTTGGTCATTCACCAACCCTGTGGGTGCCACACATGTTTTAGAATCATGTTGTGGATTATTATTTATGAATGTAACAAGAACGGCTTCGTGGATCATGACTTGTGTCCCTGACAAAAACGCATATTCTTGTAATTATTAGATTATATTCTATTACTTACTATATAATTATATATTAATCAGATTGACTTTTATTTTTTTTTTATTTAGTCTATGCTTCTGTAATTTCTCCATGGACTATGACCTTTCCAAATTCCAACCCATGTCTCACGTATGACACATTACTGAAAAAAAAAAATCTATGACTCTTATCCTATTCCTAAATCCTAAGCTTTAAATTCTGAAGCCAGACCACCATCCAAAACGATCTTAATTGGATTAAAGCAACCACTTGCCGAGTTGCAGCAATTAATATGGATCAGTAAATTTATAGAAAAAGATTTTTGCGGCAGCAATTAATGTCCACGAATGTTAATGTTAAAGTATAAATGAAAAATTAAAAGTTGTTAACCGCTTACCTAAAATATATCAAGTGGTGGTGACTAAAATTCGAAGTTAATGTCACGATCATATGATGAATCTAAACCACCTGAAAATAAATATGAAACACTAGAAATTGTTTTACAAGGAATCTCGTTCGGTCCGTTTTTCTCTTTTATCAGTCACTGTTAGAAACACATCATGTTCCGATCCTTTAATTATTAATTATGATCCGTTGGTTGCTTAGCTAGACTCCAAAACCAAATTAATAATTAATATTTACTATTTACATAATATGTAATTATCTGCACCGCAAACTCATCAAAGCTGTTCCACCAAACTCAATAGTACGTATATAAGTCATCGAGAAATAAATATACCACTCGCTACTTCTTTTTTAGCATAAAGTTTATTTTACAATTTGAAAAAAAAAAAATAGAGTTTGTTTCCTTTAAAGAAATGTAGATGATGTTTAATAGTTGATTATAATATAATACTAATATAATATAATTTAATACAATGCGCATTGTATTAATTGATACAATATATTATAATATAATACAATATGTCAATCGCACGCTTTAAAAATAAACTACATGATAAACATTTGATAGTCTGGGTTAAGTTTGTCATATAAACAGAATCCAGGGATCTATTTCGTACAAATATCAAAGCTATGCTCTTATTTGAGAAAACGTAAAATCTTAAGGGATCGAATGTGATTATGTGAAGTTGCTGTTTCTTGTATTGAAGGAATTAGTAATAATAATAAAAATAATAATAATGATGGGAGAAAAAACGAGGGCGTTTCGGTAAAACAGTAAACCTGACACGATCAATCATCTCGTGCTCTGAAATATTACTGTCGTTTTCTCTCTTTTTGTTCAGTCGTTTCATTCATTTGATTTGATTCTTACAAACAACAAAGACAACACACACACACACTACGCGTCGTTTTGGAAAAAAAAAAAAAGAAAAGATTGTACTAGTTTTTGCAAGTGTTGTTGAATCTGAATTTGCTGATAAAATAAATCTCAGAGAATCCAATTCTTACCTTTCAAGCTGGATTTCAATTTCTGTTTTACCGCAAGAAACGCATTCCTTTTTTTTTTTTTTCTCCCTCTCCATTACGGATCCCGAAAAAGCCTTAGCTTCAGCTCGCATCAAGCCTAATCCCAATTTCTGTTGCTTCAGCTCCACCAAAACGACACTCAAGTTATCGTTTTTGGTTTTTCGAAATGGCCAAGCGTGGATACAAGCTGCGTATCCTGTCCCTCATTTTTGTTAGCTTTAAATTTTTTTAATGCCGAGCTTGAATTTGTTGTTTCATTCAGTTATTTTGCTGAGCTTTGTGTGATGATTTAGTGTTGAATTTTTGGTCTATCTATTTACATATGTATATATATTTGTTGACTACAACTTGAATTTAGTGATGGTGTGAGGAACAAGATGTTCAATTCCAGCTGCAGTTTTTTTTTTCTTCCCTGTTTGAATGGTTTGGAAGCTGAGAAAATGGAGGAATAGTTGAATAAAGTTAAAAGTTTCAGTCTTTGTGATACTTGTCTTGTTTGAGTTTTCAGATGATGCGAAATTAAGCTTAAGCTTAACTTAGAAGAAAACTTGGAAATCTTAAGTCCAATATGTTGAAATTAAATAATGTTATAGAAAATGTGAATTTTCTTGACTGAAATCAATGTAGAGGAATTTGTGGCGCACGCAGCGAATGTGAATTGTATTAGTATTGGGAAGAAAGCATGTCGGTTTCTTATCACTGGTGGAGATGATCAGAAAGTGAATCTTTGGGCCATTGGAAAGCCCACTGCCTTAATGGTTAGTTTCTTTTCTTCTTTCTTATTAACTCTTTTGCTTGTATTTTAATTATTGCTAGTTTCTGTTATTTGGCATTTGAATTCTGCTTTAGATGTACAATGTGTTGTCAGTTTTTCTTTTCCCTTTTTTCTTTTTAAAATTATCTAATGGAGAGATGGCGATTTGCTTTCCTTTTATTTATTTATTACCATTAGTAAATCAATGCAGTTTCTGGAGGAAATTTTGAACTCAATAGTTTCCTTTTAATTTTACTTACATTTTTAAGCATTATGCTGTTTTACATATTTGCATAATTTTCCGCAACCCCCCATTGTGGTGGTGTTGCTGTATGAGAAAAATTAAGTGTGTCCACTGGTGTTAATATGCAGAGCCTGTGTGGTCTTTCAAGTCCAGTTGATTCAGTAGCTTTTGATTCAGCAGAAGTTTTAGTGCTCGCTGGAGCTTCTACTGGTGTGATAAAGCTGTGGGATCTGGAAGAATCAAAGAGTAAGTTGACGAATCAGTTCATTTTCTTGTTTAATCAAAACTTAAAATTCTTGTTTCTAAGGAGTTCTTAGATTCGTCCTTTTTCTTCATTCGTCTAAGCTGGGAGAGCGTTTTGGGATGGTTGTCTAGGCTGATCTAGTATTGTACGGGGTGATTGATATATTTTTGTATACCACAGAAAAGTTTTCATTATTTTGCTTTCTTAGTGGACAGCAACGATTCTTCATCTTTAATACAATTCACAATTTCTTATCCCAAAAGAAAAAACTTAAAATTCCCGTTCAAGGAACCTGTTGCATTGTTTTATGTCTGTAACCCATCAAATAATACACCCGAGGTGTAGAACTTTGAACCAGTATGTGTTACAAATAATAAAGATGAGGTCTTTAGCAAGATTATAAACATAAGGTCATCAAATTAGGGCAATGGGACTGTAAAAGCCCATAGCAGCTGATGTTTCTGCAAGATCTGCTGGCTGTCCATATTATACTCCCGGAGGTAGCGCAGGAACAATAATGTTATTGTACTTCTAATTTTTTAATCCATTTCTTGTTGTTCTTGAAGCGTAGTGGTTCGCACACTTACTGGGCATAAATCCAATTGCACTGCTGTTGAATTTCATCCATTTGGTGAGTTCTTTGCATCTGGTTGCATGGACACAAATTTGAAGATCTGGGATATCAGAAAGAAAGGCTGCATTCACACATACAAGGGTCATACGCGAGGCATCAGTACTATCAGATTCACTCCTGATGGTCGCTGGGTAGTTTCTGGTGGATTTGATAATGTCGTAAAGGTATGAATAGCTTGCTGTGTCAACAGTCTTGGTTGAAGTGAACTTTCTTCTATTTGTTTGATCAATGCATCTTCGTCACTGTTGACCAGGTGTGGGATCTTACTGCTGGAAAACCCTTGCACGATTTTAAGTTCCATGAAGGGCATATCAGGTCGATAGACTTCCATCCCTTAGAGTTTCTTCTGGCCACAGGTAACTAGGGAATTTCTGCAGAGTTCCCATGAGCTCCCTCTGCATGTAGATGTTTGGGTTCCTTTGTTGCACCATGTATTTGTCTACAGAAAATAATGCTCCCAATCCTCGACCAAAGAAGACAATCTTTTGTTCTAGATTTACCATGTTTCAGTGACCTTGATTGGTCTGTTAGGAAATCTCTCTTCTTCATCTTCTTTAAATCCTTTTTCTTTTTCCTCCTCAGTGGGTGGTGGGAAGGGCTCTTGTGAGCTCAATTTCATGATATTTGTGAAGATTGGTAGTTGTCCTCTTGATTGTTGTTACCTATATAACATAGTAAATTTACCAGAAAAGGAGTATGAATTAAAAGAAAAAATGGTCGGGCCTCCTATTATCCGCACTTGATGACTTATTTTTAATTAATTGCTTGGCAAATATATAGTATTATAGTTAATTCCTTCATGTTTGTGATTCACTGCTCCTTCTATCACCCTTATTCAGAATGTCGTCATCAGCTTCTTCTTTCAAGAGTATGTAGTTATTTTAACCTGCATATCATTTTCCAGGTTCAGCAGACAGAACCGTGAAATTCTGGGATTTGGAAACCTTTGAACTGATCGGATCAACCAGACCTGAGGTATCGCATAAATTTAGTTTTGTTATAAATTTAGTTTATGTGTTCTTAAACTAAAAACCTCCTCATTAGATATCACATAAATTTAGTTTTGTTATATTGTCATATTTGGTATCCTATTTATGAGCATTTTGAAGTATAAAAGATTTTCCTCTGAAAATCTATTTTAGCTTATAAATATCTTCAGACAAGCAGATTTTGGCTGGCTAATTTTTGCGTAGTTATTTCCAATAAAGGATATAACTATCTTGCAAGTAAATGTTTTTTTTCCCATGCCTTTCATCCCTCAGATATCTCTATTGAATAAATAGTCATGCTCGTAAAGCCTTCTCTGTTGCCCTTCCTTTTTCACTTTTCTGTCTTTTTGGTGGGTAGAAAGATCTCTCTATGTCTCATTCATTTTCTTTTCAGATACATGAGGATCTCAGCTCGTATTGATAATAATTAAATTTGACTTTTATTAAATTCTAAAAGAAGCATATTCATTTGTCACAGGTAACAGGAGTTCGCGCAATTACTTTTCATCCTGATGGGAGGACTCTGTTTTCTGGTTTTGACGATAATCTGAAGGTTTGGGTTGTTTCAATTGTTAATTGTAATCAAAAGATTTTCCTTCAAAAAGAACATAAAGATCCAAGTTACATGTTCATTAACTGTAGGTCTATTCATGGGAGCCTGTTATTTGTCATGATAGTGTTGATATGGGATGGTCAACACTTGGTGATCTCTGCATTAACGACGGAAAGCTTTTGGGTTGCTCATTTTATCGAAATAGTGTCGGAATTTGGGTGGCTGATGTGTCGGTATTTTCCTTTGACCTTTCACTGTCTCATTGCATTATTGTTTCATCCTCCAGGTTGTTCAGTCAAAATTTACCATATGAGTCCTTTTTCTCCCTCGCTCTTACATGTTCCTTCTTGGGTATCAGCATGTTGAGCCTTATGGAGTTGGTGCACCTGAACCTGATCAAAGTATTTGCACAGAGGTCAAATTTAATCCCCCAGGAAGTCATTCTTTGGAAAAAGTGGGAATTATTGGGAGATCAACTTCAGGTTTCCGCTCTACCTCTCCTGATTGTGAGACAAAAGACATAAAGACCATATATGTGGATTGTAAGTTTTTTTCTTTCTCTTTCTATTTTCTTGTTTATTGTCTTCTTGATATTTCCCTTCTGTATTTTCTTTTGTACAAATGCATCAAGCCATCAACCCTCCACTTGATCCTTTTCGAAGGAACATCTTCTAGCTGGATTACTACTACGATCAAATTAGGACCTGAGAAAGTGATCCTATTTACTTTTTGGCTTGGTCCTATCTTCCTTAATATACTAATTGAAGAAAATAAAATATGAATTGGAGCTATATCTAACAAATTATACCTGCTAGATATCAATGTGAATCTGCTTTTGTAGTTCTTTCGTGTTTAACCATTTACTTAAAGTGAAACAGACTTTTACTGGTTGACTTCCATTAATCAAGATTTTGTCAACACCTTTTGCCGGAAGCTGATGTGGTGCCTGCCTCTAGATTAGCTTCGGCTGCATCATGCTGGCCTTTCTGAGGGTTTTGTTAAAGTTAAACTGAAATAGCTGAGCCAACTTGCAACCCTAAACTAAATTTTGGCATGCCAAACTTAATGGTATCCTGACTTCTGTCCTTTTCTATAGATAGGAAAAGTGTCCAGGGCCATGAGAATGCACTCAGTTGCTGTGTCTGCTTTAAGTATGACAGATATTTAGTTTTATTGTGTGTGGCTATCTTGCCATATGACATTTTTTATTCCCTTTGTGTTTCTTAATGTGCTTTTCCATCTTCAATGTAAAGCTACTGGTGGAAAACCTGTTGCTTCACAGAAAATTGGGCCTTTGAACTCTCCAAAAGTTGTACCTCCATTGGATTCTGAGGAAATCAGTGATCTGCAAACAGAGAAGCAGAATCCTGCAATAGGAGTTCCAGAAATATCTAATGGACAAGCACTTGATAAATCATTTATTGTCCCTAGTATTGTACCTCAGGAGAGTCCGGCTGGGAAAGATTCTTCTTTTTCTGCAGGAGAATCTATCACCTTTTCAAGGACAAAACCTGGTATGTTGCTCAGACCAGCTCACATACGGAAGCCATCAAATAGCAAGTATGATGCTGAAAGGCTGTCAACAGCTGCTGAATCTGAAAGCCTTAACAGTAAGAAGAGTGATTTAGACAGTCCAGTGGATCCAAATGTCAAAACTCGCCTTGTATCGTCAGATGGAGCTAGAAAATCCTGTGAAGAAAAGGACTGTCATATCAAGACCATTACAGGGGAGATTGAAAATATTTTCTCTCCACAGAAACCTCCAAAACAAGAAGACGGTAAGCTCTTCAGTTCATACTTTACTGTGTTATCTGTTTACCAATCACCTTGTTTTCTACATGTTACTTTTCTCCTGGTTTGATTGTTTAGTGAGAATTGTTCACACTTGAACTTCACTTCACTCATCAGAGTCTTGTCCCACTCTTTCTGACTGCATTTACTTAAAACTCTGACAAATGTTCTTGTCGTTTCAATTTGAATGTCATCCTTCTTTCTGATGTGCAATAAACAACTAAACTGCACCGTACTGTCAAATTATTTTGTTTTCAGTTGCTGTTTTTGCCATTACCTTGTTTTCAGCACACAAATTAGATGATTGTCCAACATCCTCCATCATAAGTGTGCCTCTACTCCTCATTACGCACTATTTTGACGAAAACCAGATCTTCATAGTTTGTCCATCCGAGGAACACTTGGGCCCATGGCCTACCCAAGCTAGGTATAGCTTTCTTCCACTCCTAAGACCCTCGCAAATCATTTTCCATGAATGCTTTTCAAATTTATCATATATCTTCATATGTCCCATAGCTTTTGTTTGTTTGGTTGTTGCTTGAAATTTTATCCTCTCGTTCTCCCTGCTCTTACTATGAGATGAACCTGGTTATTTATTCCATTAATTGACCATTGTCTTTATTTGGAATCTTCTGTGATCTCTGTGTGTGTGTGTGTGTGTGTGTGTGTATTAATGTATTTTGTGTGAAAAGAGGTTTTTATTAATTTTTTTTTTTCAATTTCAGTTGATAAATCTTGTGATTGTGGCAAAATAACTAACTCTGTCAAATTTGTCAATGGAGGTTTGTCATTGCCTTTTAGCTTTGTAGTTTTCTAGAATTACCATTTGATGATGGTTAATTTTTTCAGATTTCCATATTGCAGTTGCAGTTGTACCTGGAAGAACTCGCTCTCTTGTAGAGAGATTTGAAAGAAGAGAAAAAGTTAATAGCAATGAAGATCTAGCAGCTAATGTCATCCCACAAACAAGACTGAGCAGAAATGAAGATCAAGCAGCCGATGTCACTCCACAAACAACACTGAGCAGCAATGAAGATCATGTAGCCAATGTCACTTCACAAACAAGACTGAATGGCAATGAATATCAAGCAGGTACTGCCCCCCAACAAACAAGACTGAGCAGCAATATAGATCCAGTGGCTAATGTCACCCCACAAACACTACCAAGCGGCAATGAAGATCAAGCAGCTAATGTCACCCCTCAAACAAGACCGAGTAGCAATGAAGATCAAACAGCTAATGTCATCCGTCAAACAAGACCGAGTAGCAATGAAGATCAAGCAGTTATTGTCAACCCTCAAACAAGGCTCCATAGCAATGAAGACCAAGCAAGTAATATAAGCCCTCACACAAGACATGATAGGAATGAAGACCGAGCAACTAATATCACTCCTCAGACAAAAATCAGTAGGAATCAAGACCAATCAACTAATATCACCTCTCACATGGGACTTAATAGCAATGAAAACCGAGCAACTAATATTCCCTCCCGTTCGAGACTTAATAGCCGTGAAGACCAATCAACTAATACCCCCTCTCAAACAATACTTAATGGCGCTGAAAATAAAGCAACTAAAACCCCCACTCAAATGAGACTTAAAAGCAGTGAAGACCAAGTAACTATTACCCCTCCTCGTGCAAGACTTAACAGCCGCATTGAAGGCCAAGCAACTAATATTCCAATTCGTAGGAGATTGAATAGAAATGTAGATCAAACAACTAATGTTACCCGTCACAGGAGATCTATTAGCAACACAGATCAAGCAACCTCTACCACTGCTCAAGTAGCGGTTAAGAACAATGATGATATAGCAACTGTTATTATCCCCCATGTGACAGCTTTATCCTACGAAAGACCCAGCACTCCGGTAAGATGCTTCCTTAAATATTTGATGTTGTGTTCCATCACTAGTCAGCTTGATGTTTATGGTTTTGATAATCTTGGCCTTTCATTAGAAATTCAACATAAGAAGTTTTTGCAATAAAAATTCCAGTTTTAAAGAGCAAATGTGCATTTTGTCAAGCATTATATTGAATGACTTGTATGAATAAACCTGTGAAAATTGTCCAGGCCTAGGACATATTGCTATCCAAACCATCATGTTCTGTGAATAAACACCTTAGTTGGTCCAGGTTGGCTTAGACTATCAGATTGCATTGTCTTCTTGAGCAGTCAATGGATGTAGAGATTGATTTCTTTTGGTCATAAAAGATTTATGTTTCCATATCTGAGATTTATTATTCACCCTCAAGAAGGTTTTCATTATTACCCTCTTATTTTGAAAATGCAAGGTGAAATAAGATTCTCTTATCAAATAATTTCATGATCTCTGCGAAATAGTTCTTAAGATTTAAGAGAATGTCTGTGAAAATCCGTCACACATGTATACAATTTTTGTCTTGTTTAATAATCATCAGAAAGGAGAACCTCAAATTTCGGGAAGGGATACAACTGTTGCTAATGAGGGGGAAGCTGTTGAAAGTCTGATGGAAACTCATGATATTTTCATAAGCACCCTTCGATCCCGCTTGACAAAATTACAGGTAATTTGATCATGTCATGCTCATAGATATTATTTACAAATGGCATGCAAACCCTTGCTTCATTATCTTTACCGGAGAACTTGCAGGTGGTGCGGCATTTTTGGGAAAGAAATGACATCAAAGGCGGCATTAATGCCTTGAGGAAGCTTCCAGATCACTCTGTGAGTATTCATTGGAAGTGCTTAATTGATTTTCTTTTATTTTGTTTCTTATTATTCAGAAACGGTTGTTTACTGCATATTTGGGCTTGCTAAGAGTCAGTTAATCCTGTTACAGGTACAGGCTGATGTGATGAGTGTTCTCATGGAGAAAATGGAGATTCTCAACCTAGATTTGTTTTCGTGCTTGCTACCCATGCTTATGGGCTTACTGGACAGCAAGATGGAAAGGTAATTTTATGAATTATATCGTTAGTGAATTTTCTAAGTTGTAACTCATAAGAAATGGAATTTGTGCTTTCTTAATGCTCTTCTTAGAGAAGATTGACCATGAGAGTGCTCATTAGAACTATGAAATCCACACTATCAACAAAGGGTATAAATTTATAAAAATATTTCACTTCTGATGCAAAAATTCAGGCATGCAAGCATCTCTCTGGAGATGCTTCTGAAGCTGGTTGTAGTCTTTGGCCCAATGATACACTCAACTCTTTCAGCACCTCCAGCTGTTGGTGTTGATCTTCATGCGGAGCAAAGGTATCGTTAGTTAACATTTATCTAGTCATTACCATTTAATTTCTTGATGGCTTAGAGTTAATTCGAGTCTTTGTGTGTGGTGTTATCTTACTTGAATATTTGTGTGCAGGCAAGAATGTTGCAACCGGTGCTTTATGCAGCTGCAAAAGATCCAGAAAATTCTTCCCATCCTTGAAAGGTAACTACATCCTTTACTTTTTAAGCTTATATCTTGCCAAATTGCTCCTAGTAAAAGAGAGTATATCTTGCCAAACTGCCCCATAGATGGGCAACCCTTGCTTGTCCTCTCCTATAAGACTATTGCCCTTACACGAATTGCCAGGATACTCGTCACTCTCCTTCATTGTTTCCAGATGCTGTTGTGCCGTGTCACAGTTTCAATTGGCATTGTGTAAATCTGTTTTCCTCATTTTGCTGCAGGAGGGGTGGCTTGCTGGCCAAATGTGCCCATGAGTTGAATTTAGTTCTTCAAGAATCATAAGCAGCACTTTAACCTTGATCCCAGTTCAGTTTTTTGCTTAAACTTCAGTGTGGAGTTGCGGATACTCTTAACAGGATATTATTTGATACAGCATTTTCACATCTGAATTCTGGGTAATCACAATTTTGTCTTGCTGCTTCTTAAATTCTGAAGTCATCCATGGCTTTCATCTGCGTTGAAGCCACAGGTTGAGACTCTCAAGAACAGAGCTCGGGGCAGTACCTTCGGTTTGTAACATTTTTGCTTGAAGGTGGGAAAAGCATTAATCGAATATTGATCTTCGGGTACCATTCAGGAATTTCCAGTCATGATTCTTTCATTCCAGGTAACGGTTGTACTTCCCATTAAAATGAATGTGTAAGTATGTGCCAATCTGCCAAAATATACATGTATGTATACTGCATTAGTAGTCATCAATGGATTACCTATACGTGTATATATATATATATACACACACTCTTGGAGCTGCCCTCCATTTTTTCTTCTGTCTTTGCTGCTGCTTGCGTGGTGCATTTTCAATTATTATTTCAATCTTTACAATTAATGTCAAGTGAGGTGACATTTTATTGGATGATGGAATATGAGATAACTAATATTATAAATTATAAAAATTTATCGTTTAAGAAATTGAAATTTACCATTTAATATTAAGAAATTTATCATTTAATAGATAAATGCCACATCAATACTTAAAATTGAAATATTAAGAAATTGCAAGTTAAGTCACGAAATTTCTATCTAATCTAACGTATTGGAGACTAGAGAGTACAGATTATCCACAAAATTGAACTTCTAGTGAAAGGCTTGTTGGGAACGTTTAGGTTCATTTAGTTGCATATCATCTCCAAACCACCTTAACAATCGCAAGTAGCTACTATAAATTTTTTATGATATCTTATTATTACTTTAAATTTTGATTTTATGTTAATTAAATATCTTTCTGTTAACTCTGTTAGTCACCATTAAAGAATTTAAGATAAAAGTTTATTTTGTCCTTAGATTTATTAAGAAAAAAAATATAATGTTTTCGAGGCTCAAGAGATAAAATAATTTGTTACCTTAAATTATTTAGCAGTGACTAATAAAGTTAATGAGAAAATGATTGGTTGATATATAATTAAAATTGAGATAATTTTGAGATATTATCAAAAAATCTTAATTATTATTTCTTCTTTCAATGTCTTTGAAGCGGTTGGAGCAGAATTTTTCAAATTATATTGATGAAAGAATTTTGAAGTTTCCCTCGGAGAGACAAATGTGACATTTGTTTTATTATCTGAAACCTAAATAGACCGAAGTGGTTGAATCGAACAATATGTTTGTTTTTTCTCCTATATCTCTGAAAATAGGTATTAAGTTATTTTTTTCTTCAATCTTAAAAGTTAAAAACATGTACTTTGATGTTTATATCCTTATTGACTTTGAATGTCAAATAAATAATATATATATATATATATATATATCTCAAAGAACATAAGTATCATAATATTTTATCATATATAAATAAAATTATATTCAAGTGAATACATAATAATTTTAGAATTATAATAGATAATTTTTTTAAGAAAATATATTATATAATTACATGAAAAAACTTAAGAATAACACCTTTGATTACTAATAACGAGAGATTCAAGATCTTGATGAGATAAGTAAAGTGAGGAGGGATTCCATGAGATTGGGAAAAAAAAATAAAGACAAGATGATTAATGGGTAAACGTGTGTGTAGGAAGGTTTTAAGATACGCATAAAAAATAAATAATAAAATATGAATATTTTTACATTAAAAGTTAAATGATTGATTCATATTTTTTTATTTATTAAAGAGTAAAAAATTAACTTATTTTATTAAGTTAAAATTATTTAAAAATTTATATTAAATTATAAAAATAAACACCTCTAATTAATTAAATTAAATTACATTAAGATAAAAAATAAACTCATTCAAAGCAAATTGCTTTGATATGATTTTCATGTGAAAGTAAACCATGTGTCATTTCATCTACAACTGCTGGCAAAATCTGGTGGCCAATTGGGCTACGGGCCAATCAATCATATGATGATGAGAACTTTGTTTTATTCTTATCAAGAGATAAAGGGAGGGAAGGGAAAACGGGAAATAACCGATATAAATGGAGGTTAAAAAGAGAGAGACAGAGAAGAAAAAAAAAAAAAGATTGAAAGATAGTTAGAAAGAGGCAAATGTCATTCTTCACAGTGCCACTGAACCTACCACAATTTTAGATTGAGTACTCAATCGTGATTGATTAATGATTTGTCATAATTAACGTAATAAAATGATGAGGTTTAGAACCCACGTTAACTGAAATAACTCCATATATTATTATCATGTCGTAGAAGTCATATTATAAGGGCAACAAGAACTTGATCCATAGAGGAAAATCTATGGGTTAATTAAACTCATAAAACTATTTAAAGAAATGCAAGATCAAAATTCCTCGAAATGAACCAACAGTAATGAATTGATACGCTTTCTTTTTTGTGACTTTGTCATAATTACAAGTATTTAAAACTTGTTTGTGATTGAGATTAGATAATTATATTTTAAAATTATATTATTAAAATATTTAATAAATATTATTTATTGTAATTTAAAAATTATATATTATAAAAAATCTAATATATATTTAATAATTTGATCAAAATTATTATTTAAAATTTATATTTATTATAAATTTTTAATTTTTATTTCATAATTATTAATTTTTTTCGTAACAAATACTTCAATTCTTAATAGGATAGGACCTTAGTTGCTCCATTTCACACTTCTTTACTTGTAAATTTAGAGGACCATACAGTCCAATTAATTATATTTAATCTCATCTCATCTTTCGATTCTCAATTCTTAATTAACTCCCCGCTGCCACTTCATAATTGATGACAATAATAATAATAATAATAATACACGTAATTACAACACCTTTGTTTTTGCTTTCAACGTTTTCATTCCCTTATCCCTTTTTTGTTGTTTCAAAAAAACAATAACTTGTAAACAAATAGAAAATAGAATCAGTCAACCCCTTGTCTCACGTTAACCTTTCTCTCTTTCTTTTCCCTTTCTTTTCTTTTAACCCAATTTTTACTTCAATCTTCGTTTTTCTTCTTCCCCCAATATTTAAAAAAAAAAAAAATTCATTTACACACGCACGCAAAACATCGTAAGAGGGAGAAAAAAAAAAAAAGAAGGAAAAAACCGCCTTAACAACCCAGAACTAACTGATTCTCCCTCCAAACCACCTTTCCTTCTCCAACCCACATCACCAATTCCAGTTTTGTGAATTCCCTTTTGAGTTTTTTTTTTTTTTGGCCCCCTTTTTAGAATTTCGAATTCAAAACAGGTGGTGATTTTTTTTCCTTAAAAAAATTTAATTCAATATATTTTGTTTCTAAAAAATTCAAATTTGAGGGACCGGCGGTGGTTGTGGTGATCGATTGATCAGGAGCGTGCACCTGGACGGTGCGAATGGGGGCGGAGGTGATAGAGGTGTGGGGTACGTGGGAGGAGTTGCTTCTTGGTGGGGCCGTTCTCCGGCACGGTACACGAGACTGGAACCTTGTTGCCGCGGAGCTCCGAACCCGAACCGTTTGCCCGTATACCGTCACCCCTGAGGTCAATTTTTTTCAATGAATGATAAGAACATTCATTTCTTTTTCTTTCTTTCATTTCTTTTTTTTTTCTTTCCTTTTTAAATGATTTGATGTGACTGTTTTTGTTTATGTATTTTATTTTTCGGGAGATAAGCTTCCCCCAGTTTTGTTCCATACGATGTTGTCTTTTTTGTAATTTTCAATCTTTCGTATTTGGTTGGTCTATTGTTTCACCCTTTGATTTCCCCTTCTAACCAGCCGGGGCCCACCGCCCATGTTCGCCCCAAATTGCCCTTCATGATTGTTGATTGAATGTTGCAGGAAATAAATATTAATGGATAAAAGTTAAGTGTAATTTTTTTTTTATAATTATTTATGTTTTATGGGATCATAAGGCAGAAGAAAACATGGACAGGATCAGGACGAGTCAATCGAAAAAATAAAAAAAAAACGTTGTGGGCACAAATGGGATATTAGAGATATATGGTTCGGAATATATTTTAGGTTGAAAATAATAGTTAAAAGAAATATTCTTTTGGAAAGAGCGTTGATATTTGTTGTATTTTATTAATATTTTTGTGAAAGTGTAGATGATAATGACATAATCGAGCAGTCTTTCGTTACGTATTTTATGTGGCAATTACATTTTGACTTTTGACCAATGTGTTGTGGCTGATACATATGGTAATCATGTGCTTGCTTGGCTGGGATGTTTGATCAAGTTTGATGGCTAATGGCGTCTCTACTAAGTCATATGACTTTGCGGTTTCTTCGTTGGTTGACTATTGTTAATATGGTAGCGAATTGACTTGGCTTGGCTGTACATACATACATTTTGTTATAGTTTAAGCTTGTCCAAAGCTGATGTAAAAGCAGAGTAGTGAGCTTGCAAGAAAATGGAGACAATGATATTTATTTATATATTTGTGAGGATGATAGTACGGTAGTAGTGGATTAGAGCTGAGACGTCTTTGTTCTTAGGTCATTCCTAGCTCACTTTAAAGAATAAAGGAGTGAGAGTCAGAGAGTTAATTTTGCTTTATATTTTCAATCTAAACTTGAAGATAGTGACTGGGTTTTGGAGTATATCATGAAAATCCTGTCTTACACCTTGTTCTTTCCTTGAACTGATGAAACCAGAATTATATATCTGACATCAATCGTTAATTTTCTGTATATTTGAATTCTTGAAGTTATATTACCTAATTGTTCAAGATCGGTGTCAACCAGCTTTTAGTAGTTGGGTCTAGTAGTATGTGTAAACTTGCTTAGTTGCTTAATTGAAAAATGTGGGTATGGGGAAGGGGTACGCTGGCTCCCTATCAATTCCTACATGTTATTGCCTGTCTCTGTTTAATATTACAATTTATCTTAGATAACTAATTTCGATGATCCCACTATCAATTTTTCCAATTAAATTTTTCTTCTCTGAATGAAAAATATTATACACTCTTTCTTGGTCCCCATTTTCCTTGCCTCTTGACATTCAATTTAGTTTGCCGGATCGCAGATGTGTCAAGCTCACTATGAGGACCTGCAACAGCGTTTTTATGGATGCAAGTAAGTTTTCTGTAATCAGCATGATTTATGGTGCTTTAAACATAATTCTATCTGCTTACTTAATGGACCTAATGACCAATGTATTATTTTCAAAAAGAGAATCTTTTTAATCATTCTCGGATTCAATTATATTCTAGCTTACTGCGTTGACTTAGAAAGAGTTTGCTGGTGAGGTGGGGTGGGGAGTGGCGGCGGTTTGGGTTAATCTGAATTAATTGAAATGCTGGCATATTTCAGTTGGGTTCTTTCTGAAACAGGATGAATCGCATTTATTAAACAAAATGTTATGTTTTTCTCCTTAGAGCTTGGTTTGAGGAGCTACGAAAGCAACGAATGGCAGAACTGAAGCGTGCTCTAGAGCTTTCTGAAAATTCAATTGGGTCAGTAATTTATCTTTATTCCCAGTCCAGCTGTATTGATCATACAGTTACTGTAGCACTTTTTCTATCTGTTTCATGACCTCATGAAGCTCTCCTCCAAAAGAAAAAATTTGCTGCTGACATTGACCATGAGTTCCAGCCTCATAGAGTTTTTAATAAGTCTTAGGAATAATTATAGTGCTGGCTTGTGGATAGCATCTAAAAATTTTGTTGAAGAAATAACAATTGGTGTGAATTGAATCCCAGAGAGTGGGGAATGTGATAGTTATAGATCGGCTAAAATTAATGGAAAGATGTAATATTAAATTTGACTTCTGATATAACGTGCTTTCAAGACCTTGATTATTTTTTAATTGTTTGTTATCAGCTCCTAATATTTCCTTCAAATGCTGCGTACTATTTCAGAAATTTGATTGTGGTTTCAGTCTGTTTATTTGCAGTCTATGTTGTCGCACAGCTTCCTTTCTAGTGCTAGAGTTATTCATTTAGTCTGTTTCAGGTCTCTGGAATCAAAACTTGAAACTCTCAAGGCTGAAAGAGGCGATGACTGTCAAGTCGACAATGACTGCAGCCAGACAGAATCACCTGTACCATGTCAGAAATCTGATGCAGTTGTATGTTCTAGTAAAGAGACATCTAAAGATGGGCTATCTGCTGGTAGTTTCACAAGAGAAACCAGAACACACTGGTCACCTGTATCTCAAATCCCAGCAGCAGTGGCAGCTGAAGAGATGGAGACTAAGACAGAGGGTTTATTGTCTTCCGAGCAAGAGAAGGCTTCAAGCTCTGAGAAAATAACAGCGATTGTTTGTGGAGGACAAGTAGGGAGTTTGAAAAAGAGAAGGGGGAAGAGAAAGCGGAAGGACTGTAGTAGGGATGTCAAGGAAGGCAGTGTTGGAGAAAGCGACTTTTTGGGGGTTCCTGATGCTAAACCCGTCTCTCGGCGTAAAGAAAATTCGACCCCTGTATCTGGTCAGTTTGCTAGATCTTCTGGTGCTGATGATCAAAGTGGAAGCTTGAGGAAGGATAGCATTGATGATATCAAGGGTGTTTTTGAATCTGTTGCGCAAAATGAAAGTGCCTTTGTTTTTCGTCATCGTCTTGATAGCCAGGTAAAGATCATTTGTTTATACAAATTTTAGAAATGCACTCATGCTTTGGCCTTATTTAATGTCATTTGTCCAAACAGGCCTAGTTTTAAGTTTACATATTGCATGTCAAAGTCTATGAAACAAACAAAGGCTTTGTACTGATATATTGAATCAGCTCACCCTTGTTTCTTGAATTTTTCTCAACAGAAAAGAGGAAGATACAAGAAAATGATCTTGCGACACATGGATGTCGACACCATAAGATCAAAAATTTCCAGCCATTCCATCATGTCAATAAAGGAACTCTTCCGGGACCTGCTGCTACTTGCTAATAACGCCGTGGTCTTCTATTCTAAGAACACACGTGAACACAAATCTGCGTTTCTACTCAGAACCATCGTATTAAAAACCATGCGACAATATTTCAAGGACAATGAATATGGTAACAAGCCTAGAACTTCCTTCCTCTCCCCGAGCTCTCCTTTGCATAAACCTCCTGTGAAGCCTCGAACTGCTCGACCCGGCAGAAGCAAACTATCATTAAAAGCAGCCAACGCAGGGAATCCTGCCGATAAGCCTCTAAGCAGAGCTAAAAAACCTAGTAATGTTGATTCCCCTTCATCAATGGAATCCTTAACCCTAACAAAGAAAAGTTTGTCTAGAAAAGTTGGACGCACAAATGCTAGCCAAAGAGCAGAAAGTGCAACGAGAGGAAGAAAGAGAAGTCGAGCAAGTTGACAATGTTGTATATTGTTTCTGTCTCCTGTTTTTTCAAAGTCATAACCTCAGTTTTAAGTCGGTCTGTAAAAATTCTGTAACATGGGAACAGTCATCCGGTCGATGTACAAAACTGACGCTTACATTGATCAACAGTTGTAAAATTGATCGTATTAACTCAAATCAAGTAGAAGTAGGGACAGATTTTGTTGTGGCAAAATTTGGCTCATGCAATTAGAGCACGACACATGCACAGAAGCTTCCACGATTAATATGTCGTTACCATTAATAAAACCACCCTAGAAAAATTAGCTCTTACAACATTTTAAGTCCTAATAAAAAATAGACCAAAACAGATTTCTTTTTGCGTCGCCATGGGCATTGGGATCGAGATTAAGTGTTTGTTTGGTATGACTTATTTAAGAGCCACAAGTGCTTATTTAATCGTATAAACACTTTTTAAAATTTTTTATGGTATTTGGTTATTTTTCAGTAGAGTTTTTTTTTAAACTTAAATAAGATAATTTACCTCTACTAGTAAAATCCCAAAATTTGAGTTTTTGGAGTAGAGGTTATAGAGCTTTTCTAAAAATATATAATATAAAAAATATCACACAGTTTAATGGTTCAAAAGTACTTTTTTTATTGACAACCAAATACCCAATGACTTTTGTCCAAAAGCTCTATTAGTATAAACTCTATTGCTATAAGCTCTATTATTATAAGTTCTATTTAATAAGCTGTACCAAACGGAGTCTAAGGCCGATGGGTCACGATTAGGTGCTGCATATGAATCTTATTTGGTCAATTTCTAACTGATAACCTTAATATCTTTTTAATTAATAATAATAATAATAATAAGAAGAAAGCCACCCCCCCACACATACATCAACAGCACCGATTCCAGTACAGTCAATAGGAAAAATATTTTTGACCGTAATGTATATCAGTCAATTTGGTATCACAATCAGAAATAAAATCTTATGAGAAACAAAAATCTAAAATTGACATTTTGGTAGTATTTTTCCAAAAAAGTTTTCCAAATCTTATGTGAACTTTCAAAGTCATATCTTTACGTTATTTATGGGCAACTTATGAGAAACGTTACGATGATTGATGTGATGGTTTATGAAGCAGTTTGGACTTTGGACCAGTAAGCAATTTGTTAAAGGTTTTTTCATGCAAATGCAATTCTATTTTTTTGTCTCACAACTTCAACTTGATGTTTTATCGTCACTCAAAGTCATAATCGTTGTGCCAAAATTAATTTTTCGCATCATTCACTAAAACAAATTATCCTGGAATTGGATTGAAATTACCAATCAGTCTAATCATGTGTGCTCGTGATGCATTAACAATAAACTCACAATTTGTGAGTAGTAGCGTGATTAAGAATATATATATATATATTTTCAAATTATATTGAAATTTTATAATCATAAAGACCGTTGATAACTTGATATGGTTGTAAGCTCGAAAAAAGAATCATTTTTTTTGGGTAATTTCGATTTATATTTAGGTTTAAGAATATTCCTAGTCATGATTAAAATTATATAAGACCACCATGTAACACACAATTAGATTCATTTCAATCAAACTGGGAGAGGGATATACGAATATTCGATTTTAATCTTAACAAATTAATAGCGAAGAATCGTATACTTCGGGCCTCTGTTGTTGTGGGTTCCAATATAGAGAACAGGAGATTTAATGTCCATTCCCCTCTCCCCTCTCCCCCCACACCTCCCACATCACATTTCCATACTCGATTTTTTTATATTATTATTTCCTTAAAACAATAATAATTTCCTAATTCCGAGTGGCATTAGGTGCGTGCCACGTTCAAAACAAAACCCAGGTCAAGCGTTCAGACAAATTTCACCAATTTTGAGCCATTTTTAATATAAATTAATTAATATTATTAATAATTAAAGCCTCTCCTCGCGGGCCGCCCCATTTATTATTATTATTTTTTTTAAAAGAAAAAATTCACAGGAATCGACACCTAAACATTAACAACTTCAAAACCAATCCCAACCTCCCCAAGGGCCCAGTTATTCAACCAATCTCCGATATGAAAAACGCTTAAATTTAATAAAATGTTTTTCCCACTGAGGCGCTTAGCACTAATTTTAGTTTATGCAAAAATCATTAGACGATTGAACGCGGGGGGGTAAAGAAGAAGCTGGAGTGCGGTGGTTGATTTAACGACCATTACTGACCACTTATACAAATGTTGTACCAACGGTGGGTGGGTTTGGTGGCAATAAATGGAAACTTTCTATTCTATTCTATTCTATTCCGAGACGTATGGCTTTTGAGATTTGAGCGTACAAATATCGTATGGCGACAACCAATTACCAACGTGCTTTGATTGATTCTTCCTCCCACGACACCTCGTCTAATCTATTTATTAACAACGATTCTAACAACTAAGATTTCATCAAATTTACAAAGTTGTCACGTTTGTTTCATTTTTATGCTATTCTCTCATATGGCAGTCAGTGTATCCAAATAATTAATTAAAAAAGAAAAAAAGAAAAAAGGAAAAGACAGAAAGAGGCGGATTGGAATTAATTGACGACAGCGGCACCCACCAACGATGCACATGTACGTGCGGTTGCGGTAAAAGTCGGAAGCAAGTCACATGAAGTATGTGGGGGGATCTTAACTGGTAGCTTCCCTAATTTTACCAAAATCTTTCTTACGCTTCCCAATCTACGTACCGTTTCTCTTTCTAATCATCATTCAACTCCCCTCCATTTCTTGTCCTAACTTATGGTAGCCTGTTGGGTCACGTGACCCCTCCATGTACTACCCTCTTCTTCTTTATATCTATGATGGAGGTACATCGTCAATTTTTGGTGACCCACTATTTTAGATCGGAAATTAATTCAGTTATCTAAAAAAAAAAAGATAACAATTTTAGATTAAGTAATAAAATAAAGAAAAAATAATTATATTACTAGCAAAGAAAAGAAACGAAAAGAAAGTGATGCAAGCGTACTCCAAAAATAGTTTCTTTTAATTGTTTGTTTGTTAAGTGGGATCCAAAATATCAATTATCACATGTTTTCATATCGTAATCCAAATATCCAATCCAATTGCAAAAGCTATGATGTCATTTTCTTGTTCTGGCAGCAGGGACTTCTGATAAATTTGGAAACCCGAAAGATCCCACTGCCTGCTCCTCATTATTCTCTAATTAAATCCATTCAAAATCTATCCAGATTCAATGGTTATAAATAGCAATGTCAATCTAGTCCTATCAAACTAAATCAATTTATACTTAAAATTTCTAAATTAAGCAGCATTATATTTTTCAAACTATGTTATTATACGAAATAATTATTTTGTATTCAATTGATACAAAAAAAAAATGACGTGACCTTCATTGATTGATGCGTTAAATAAAATTAACAATTAATAACTCGATCACTCCTTTTTATCTCTTAAAATTATGTGATTTATTATTATTTTTTCAACGAACATGCATTGGATCGAGCTTGTAAAACATATTTGGACATAAAATTTGTAATTATTTCAGATTAAAAAAATAATATTTGATCAAATTCTTTTGTTTGGGTAATATAGGGACGCTACTTCGGCCTTGGTCGAAGTGGTGGGTTGCTGTTCTCATGCTTGTGAGGGCAGCGGTTCAAGCCCCCACAAAAGTATTGTGGGGGCTAAATATTCTTAATATTTAAAAATCTTTATATCTTACGAAATGTGAATGTAGTATGGACATTCCTCCTATGTGAGAGGTTATTTGTCTGAGCATGTATTTCATAAATTTTAATGTAATAATGTAAGTTCTAATCGTAAATATCAGTGTAATATATCAACTATACTAGCAGTTGTTGTAAATATTTGTGTAATACAGTAATTTGATGTCTAATTAGTATTAAAAAAATGATTTCCGTACTTTAAATATTGACTTATAAAAGGACCATATATAGTTGGATAATAAAGTTTGGATTTATTTAGGAAAAGTTATTATTTATCAATAAATGTCGGCTGTAGGACCAATATCCAAAGGAAATATTCGAAACCAACTCTTAAGAAACCATGAACTAGTACATATTTACAGCCAACCAACAGCTCATATGACAGCGAAGGGATCTTTCATGTTTTCAATTTTTTCTTCTTTTCAAACAGCGTTTTTATTTATTTATTTTCAAACTACATAAAATCAAACACAATGTCCAAATTCCAAATTTAATAAATCAAACAGTGTTTTTAGTTTTATTTTTTCAAACTACATGAAATCAAATACAATGTCCAAATTCTAAATTTAATAAATCAAACCGTGTTTTTAGTTTTATTTTTAATTTTTTTTCAAACTACATAAAATCAAATACAATGTCTAAATTCTAAATTTAATAAATCAAGCAGTATTTTTTTTTAATTTTTTTCAAACTACATGAAATCAAATACGATGTCCAAATTCTAAATTTAATAAATCAAACAGTATTTTTATTTATTTATTTTCAAACTAAATAAAATCAAATACGATGTTCAAATTCTAAATTTAATAAATCAAAGTACCTGATTTTCGCATTTTTATTTTTTAAAATGCTTATTGACATCAATAAAGAAGGGATAACAAAATGATTCCCATTCCCAACAACGAACCTTTTTATTGGTTTAAAAAAAAAATTGTTGTGTGGAATATTGTTTTACGATGTTAAATAATTTATTACCTAGTTGTCTAAAATCATAGAATAAGCACTCGAAGTTGGATTAATATGGGTTTTGCCCACCCTTAAAATAATTATATAAAATTATTATATCTAGGCCAAATTAAAGATACAAAACAAGAGGCTGGATTCTTTTTCTTTTTTGGGCGCCCGCAACAATTAATTAAGATGAATTATTTGATTTTATTAAGGGGATATTAAATATGCAAAATACAGTAAATTAATAAAATTAACAACTTTGATGAGATTCTACTTTATCTAGGGACGGTAACAACGCGAACAAAGATTCCGGCACTAAATTGAAAAGCCATAAGTGACAGCAAAACAAATCCTCGCCTTTACCGAGTGCGCATATTAGATAAATACATTAAAAAAAAACTATTATTTAAAAAACATTAAAAAGTTGAGTAAGACAGACGGCGACAGTGTTATTGATATTTTCCCCCCCGTAGTCGTATACCGTGTTGTATTATTATAATTTCTCAAGTAGGATATAATTTGTCTATCTGTATCAAATAGGTCCAACCCACTTACCCACATCAAGTTAAACGCGGTGTATTTAATGATATTATGTTCGTCACAATTTGAGAAAGCTTAAAAATTGGAGGACTCAAATGTTATCGCCCCATAAAACATAATTTTTAAAAACACCGGGGAGAGAGATGTAGACTCACTTTGGTCTGAAAAGTTCTATAAAAAAACTCAGTGTCTCGTCTCCGTTTACTCGTCTTCGTCGGCTATTGTGAGTTTGTGACCAAAAATATAATAATAATAATAACAATATTGCCCAATAATAAAAACCCCGAATATAAAAATAAAAAGGAAAAAAAAAACAGAAAAGTAAACAGAACTATTCAGTGATCTTCCCATAAAACGTGGCGCCTCCCATACACTCGTCTTTCGACCAGCTCTTCAGCTTTTGTATGAATACAATACAAACACAGTCTCTTCTCTCTCCTTTCACTGTTTCTTTTTCTTTCTTTTTTTTTTTCCAATTTCCTTTTTGGCTCTATTATTATTATTTTTTTATCTTCAAATTTTGATCAGCCATTAAAACTTGCTTAGCCATCAACTTCCGGTCCTCAAATCGGACGGTCATTATTCAGTCTCAGCGAGCTCTCACAAGCTCATTTCCAGTTTTTTTCTGTTCTTTTCTTTTCTGGAAGGTATCTGTTTTCGGAAATTGTATTAACTTATGGTGTGATTGTGTTTGTGTTGTTGCTGTGACAGCTTTGAAGTTTTGTCGGTTCAGATTTACAACTTAACTAGTCCTTGTTAACCGTTATTATTTGTGTTTTCTTTTTAAATAAAAAAAAATTGAGTTATAGATCTAACGCAATGGACTAGAGATTTTCTTCTCCTTTTTTGGCATGTTTTTTTTTCTTACAACTGTTATTTCCTTTTTTTCATTTTTTTATAAATAATATGGAACTTCTTCAGTACATAAAAAAAAAATTTCAATGCTGTCGCTGAAGATCTGAAATGTCTATTTTAAAGTGTAAATAAGTTGTTTGTTTGTTAATAGAGCGGAAAAAATTAATCCTTCAATGGTTTAGATGGAGTTAGCTGTTGCTAAGCATTGCTTTGGGTTAATGTTATTTGCTCTCATGCAGCTTGTTATAAGAATGACATAGAAGCCTTGGTTGTCTATGAAGTCCATTAAGACTTGGAGATTGCTGAAACGGAATTCTTTCTCTGATGGGGTATGATCGAAGGGGCTTTTTTTTCTCTAGATTACGGGTTCTGGTTATTGTTTTGTTTTCTAAATTTCCAACTCTCTGTTGTGCAGGTAAAATTCGGAGTCAAGATGAAGCAGCTGCAATTTATGGCGATTATGTGTACAGTAATGTTGTTCGTTGTATATAGAACCACATATTATCAATACAAACAAACAGAGGTACTAAACTTTACTCGGTTATTAGATATTGCAGACTCCTAATTATAAAGACCAACCAGCTGCTTTAAACTTAATATTTTTTCTGCAGAACTTGCATGTAGTGTCCTTGCTGATGCCATGTGATTATTTCAATTACTTGTCTAGTGGTTTACGAAGACATAAATTAAATCTACCGTTATGATAGTTCAGTTGGCCTTACTTATGATCAACTTGCTCATTTCGGAAGTGGAACAAACTTATAATAATCATCACTCATCAGTCATGTTAATGGATCATGTTAAAAAGTTATAACATCCTTGCTGGGCATTTGTATTCAGTTCAGCTGTTTGAATGGTGTGATGCCCTTTTTTCATATCTCTGGCTGTTGAGTTCACTAATTTATGTTTCTTTTGCCAGATGGAAGCAAAATTCAGTCCCTTTGATATATCAAAGGTAAAATTTTTGGCACTGCATATAATTTCTTGTATGGTTTTCTTATCTTCCCTTGGTCTGATTTGTTATGTCCTGATTCCTGAAACTAATTTTCTTGCTTTTGCTTGTGATTTGCATTTAATCATTGATGCATCAAAATTTCTGAAATTTGTCTGCCTTATTTTTTCTTTTCTTGCATGGGATTGAATGTTCTGATTTAGATGTTTGTTCCTTATTGTCCTTGTTATACTGAATTACTTTTTATGCTTCTACCCTAGGAGCCTAGATTTTCTGCTGGGAGGTTAAAAAGTTTGCCTCGTGGAATTGTACAAGCTAGATCAGATTTGGAGCTGAGGCCTCTGTGGTCTACAAGTAGCTCAAGGAAAAAGGTTCGATTTCTATCCTCTAATGCTCTGGTAAAAATTTGAGGTCTATATGTGAATATTGCACAGAATTTTTTTTTTTTAATTTTGGTAGGACAGAATGTCAGAAACCAATAGATGATTGATAACCCGCTAGTTGATCTAATAATCACGTGTTCATTCTGATGAAGTTGTGTTGGTCATACAAAATTATCACATAATTCTCTACTATTTCTGATATGAGGTGGTGTGTAAATGGCAGTTCGGTGTTTACAGTAACCGTAACTTGCTGGCAATTCCAGCTGGTATTAAGCAAAAGGATAACGTGGATGCTATTGTTCGAAAGGTATTGCATTTTTGGTATTCAAATATTTGAAATGCCATGGACTTTTAACATTATTTTCCTAATTTTGTTGGATTCAGTTTCTTCCTGAGAATTTTACAGTTATTCTATTCCATTATGATGGCGATGTAAATGCATGGCGGGGTCTTGACTGGAGTAACAAGGCAATTCATATAGCTGCTCAGAACCAAACAAAATGGTAAGGTTGATTAATAGTGTGAAAAGGTTTTCTAGTATCAGTTGTCTGACTGAGGAAATTATAGGCCTTCAACTACCAATTTGTGATTTAGATCTTAGATGATGGCTTACATCTTTAGATGAATGGTACTTATAATTTTATTGTGTCCATATTCTGTTTATGTGGATATCACACCGCTGCTTATAGGATGGGATCTGTTAGTCTGTCTAATATGTTGCACCAAGAATGGTACTAATCCTATTCTTGTGTTTCTTTTCTTTTTCCCTTTTGGGGATGCTCTCTCTATCTTTCCAGGTGGTTTGCAAAACGCTTTCTGCATCCAGATGTTGTGTCCAATTATGACTACATATTTCTTTGGGACGAAGATTTGGGGGTGGAAAACTTTAATCCACGAAGGTACTGTCGACTGGCTTACAATATTCTTGTTGTCAGCCTGAAATATATGTATCTTTTTTCTTTTTTGGTGTGTGTTTGTGCATGTTCTAACAATTATTTTGATAGGACTTAGGGCCAAATTAGGGCTGACTTTTATTGATTAAATCAAAAGAAAACAAATAATCAATCTTGACCTACAATTCGAGAGGTAGGTTAATCTCTCTCAAAACTCCTAATGGTTCCTAATACCAAACAAAACTCAACATAAACCCTAAATGACTCCATAATCTCTTATTTATAGCTAAACCTTAATTAATAATAAAGTTACTAAATTACCCCTGCCCCTAAAATTACTAAACAACCCCTGCCCCTTTATATCTGCGCCTAAGTTTTCATGGGTCTAACATTACTCCACTCCCAAAAAGACACCTTGTCCTCAAGGTGAAATCTAGGAAACTGCTGCCTCTTCTTCCTCGGCCTCTTCCTCGCTTTCTTCCTTGTTACACACGGTCAGGACTTGTAGTGATTTATCCTTACATCGATGCCCTGGTGAAAATTTCTCATTGCATCGAAAACACACCCCCTTCGCCCTCTTATCCTGAATCTCTGTCTCTGTGAGGCGTTTGAAAGTCACCCCTAGTCGTGCCCCACTAACCCGATCCCTTTGGGAATCTTTCTGTAAACCCATCATTTACATTTTCTGGCCTTCTGATGGTGTACTTTGGAACTCTCGCTGAAACCCCAAAGTCTGGGTTATTTGTCCTACCAATGGTATGCTATTTCGATTTGAAAAACCTACTGAATTGCTCCTATTAATCCGTTCTATTGTGTTCTTATCCTCAATCATCTGTGTCAACTCCATTGACTTCCCTAACTCTCTCGGCCTTAGCAAGCGTAGCGAGGCTCGGATTTCTGGCTTCAGTCCCTTTATAAAATTCCCTTTCAACACCGCCTCTGGAAGTCCCCTTAGACGCCTTGATAGCAACTCAAACTTCTCCCTATACTCCATAACCATTCTCTCCTGGGTCAGAGCAAAAAACTGTTCATGCAAATCGCCCCAACAACTGATCCTTAAATTCACCCCATGACCTCATTGGTTGTCGTTGTTCTCGTCATAGAAACCACGCAAGGGCCTTTCCCTCCAAGCCTTACGCCGCCGCCATCAGATTTTCCCTTTCTGAGAGTCCATTAATGGCGAAATAGTGCTCTACCCTATACACCCATCCATAGGCATCCTCGCCTTCGAAAATGGGCATTTTCAGTTTCCTTACCCTAGAATCTATTCCAAATTGAGTCTGACCCGCCCAATTTTGTGCCATTAGATGTCTCCAACCTCCCCAATCTACTCCAGTGTCTGCAAATCCTGAAGATCCAGCCCAAAATTCTCTTTGCCCAGCCGTATTTCAGCCATAACT
The DNA here is from genome assembly GCA_018350135.1 of Citrus trifoliata. NCBI lineage: Eukaryota > Viridiplantae > Streptophyta > Magnoliopsida > Sapindales > Rutaceae > Citrus > Citrus trifoliata. Next base: position 27,182,520 of record CM031385.1, on the reverse strand, counting down.
GCTCCCTTTCTTACCAGAAATTCCTCCCCCTGGCGTACTGCCCCCAAATCCAACCTGTTCAAACCCAAATCCTCCCTGCTCGGGCCCAAATTCAGCTTGTCCAGGTTGTGCCTCACCCCCAAACGCCCCTGAGTTGCCTAGCCCGGTCACCCCGATTTCTGCGCCGTTGCCTACCATGGGTTCTGTAACCCTGGATCCTCCTCCTGCCACACCGCCATGGCCCCTCTATGCTGCCGGAGGTGGGTTGAGGTGGAGTTCCGTCAATTTCAGCAACAATGCTTAAAGAGATGAAAATTGTTGTTGAATGGTGTTGAATCGCTCATCAATCATAGCCTTGAGTGATCCGACCTCTGCTTCCAATTTTTCTTCAAGCGCGTCCACCTTCTTCGTTGCCATTGTCTCAAGATTCTTGCTCTGATACCGCGTTGATGGGACTTAGGCCTAAATTTGGGCTGACTTTTATTGATTAAATCAAAAGAAAACAAATAATCAATCCTGACCTACAATTCGAGAGGTAGGTCAATCTCTCCCAAAACTCCTAATGGTTCCTAATACTAAACAAAACTCAACATAAACCCTGAATGACTCCATAATCTCTTATTTATAGCTAAACCCTAATTAACAATAAAGTTACTAAACAACCCCTGCCCCTCCCTTTATATTTGCGCCTAACATAAGTTTTCATGGGTCTAACACATTTTTATAGATGCACATTTTTATAGATGCACAAAAAATTAGTGTTAAAAGGGATGAATGTTAATTAATGGCATAGATCCTTTAAAGGTTGTCTTTGAAAATTTAGTGGTTTGTTCCTTAAAAAATAAAGGTGTTCAGGAGATTTTAATATCTTATATCTGAAGGTTGGAAGCTGCAACTTACATGATCTTGTGATGGTGAAACCCCTTGTTTTCAAATCCTTGAGCATCTTCTTGTCTAAGTAATTTGAACTTTTGTTACCGTGATTGACTGATGTCCTTATATCCACTATCTCATTCAAATTAAATCATGGAATCCAATACCTTTGCTGTCTATTTCCTTCCTTCAGATCTATTCTCTTTAGCGACCCCCCCCCCCCCCCCCCCGCCAAAAAAAAGAGTCCTTACTCTGTCTAGTGACTTAGAAATTGCTATTATTAGGATAAAAATTCACTAGCATGGTGAAAAATTTTGTCACTCTTATTAGGACTGTGGAAAAGAAAAATTCAATTTTGTAATAAATTCACTTGGTTTCTAGTTGTTTTATATAAGACTTCATTTATTTGGTTGATTAATATTTTGTATGCCTACACACAACAAATTGATTGATTAGGGGTATTCTCACTCAGATACCTAGAAATTGTAAAGTCTGAAGGATTTGAGATATCACAGCCAGCTTTGGACCCAAACTCAACAGAGATACATCACAAATTTACCATCCGTGCAAGAACAAAGAAGTTTCATAGGTGAACAGAGTGATGCTTGAAACTACTGCTTAGAATCTACATTTCAGATCTTTTTTGCTTAAATGAAACATATTTTTGAAATGCAGACGAGTGTATGACTTGAGAGGCAGTGTGAAGTGTACAAATATCAGTGAGGGGCCACCTTGCACTGGGTATGTCATTTGAACTGGTACACTGAAGATGCCTTTTTTTTGGTCTTCTGTTAAGTTTTTTGTCATTGGTGGGATAGCTTCCTTTGTGGGCTAAGTTGGCATGAATAAACAATTGTTTATTTCTATTGAAGTTTCATCTATGACGATGTACTTACACGATCATTCTAGCATCAAGTTTTGTGATATTTACGCGTTGGTGGTAACGAGTTAGAAGATGCTTTTAATCAGTATCATAAAGATGTGTTTAATTCTGGATTTGTTCCCTTTCTATTTCATTTGAAGATTTGTGGAAGGCATGGCTCCAGTTTTTTCAAGATCTGCTTGGTATTGTGCTTGGCATCTTATACAGGTAATTATACAGCTGTGCCCTTATCAAGATGCCATGGTCCTGAACATCTTTGAGCGGTTCTTGAAGCAAATAATGCTTTTCTTTAGAGCATGTACTATTATTAGTTCTTGTTTACCCTTGAGACTTTACATTTTGAGTAAATCTTGATCTGACTAGATTTGAGCTAAGTCTAACTTCTGAGATACCTGCTTTCTAGAGCAAGCATCACCATTCTTTTGAGTACATTTTTTTTTTTGGGTCACTTAGTTGCCTCTTTTTTTTTTCTGCAGAATGATCTTGTCCATGGATGGGGAATGGATATGAAACTCGGATATTGTGCGCAGGTGAGACTCCTTCGATGTGTTTTGGACAAGGTTTACCAACTGTTGATTTTTTTCCAATGCACTTTTTTTTTTTTGAATCTCTTGGCATCTCTTTTATATGCTATTTTTTGTGATGCTTTTTGGTTTGGTTCTAGGTTTGTCAGGTGATTTGTATCCCCTGATTTTTGTTATGCTAAAACAAGTGGACATACCTGTTCTAAGCAAACTTTTCTGTGTTCTTATTGTCATTTATTTCCCTAAGGGAATGGAAAAGCTAAATACATTTTAACAATTAACAACCATAGTCAGATAACTTGTGAATGATAATGTCACCGTGCAGGGTGATCGCACAAAGAATGTAGGAATTATCGATAGTGAGTATGTGGTTCATCAGGGAATACAGACTCTGGGTGGGCAGCCACCAACAAGAAAGGTTATTTGCATTCCTTTTCTCTTATGCTTTAATGTTTATTAACTTGTCTTTTTCCAGATTTGTTGAAATTTTATGTTTATTGTTTATTTTTCAAATTTAAGCGCAGGATGGCTGGTAATTACTAAATCCCTTCGCAGCCTTGCGAGTGGGCTTTGAACCCCAAACCTCTTGTTAAACCCAAGAGAATTTACAAACTGAAATAGCTGGCAGCCTCAATTTTTTTGTTTATTAATTGAATAATCTATTGTATTTTTCCCCCTGTTTGCAACCACTAAAATTGCATTGAACTGGTAACATTCAGATTCCTAAGTCTATGGTAATGATACTAAGTATAAAAAGTACATCTGAGAACTAAGATTGAGGGGTTTCTCAGTGTGCATTTCACATGAACATATGTATGACAGTATCGTTCGAAATGTTGTGTTCTGCTTTTCGTTGAGTTGCTGTGTTCAGTGTATATCTAATTTGGTACTCACTAAATCCACCTTTCAGGTGGAAAATACCTCAAAACCCATTTTTCATCAAATTATGTTATTTGATGTCTAAATTTGCTAATTAATATTGCCAACCTAGTTACTGAGTTGAAGCAGTAGATGATGTCATCTTAAAACTACCTACATTGAGTAATTTAATAGCTATAGATACAAAAAAGTTCTAATTATTAACTCAATTGCTATTGCTGTTATTATGCTCATCATTTCGCATGCATGACTTGTTTTCTCAGTCTTTGCAGTCTACTAAACGTGAAGAGTTAGCAAAGGTAAACTTCAAGCATTAGATGTCTTTTCCAATCATTTTATCATCTTACTGTGCTTACTCTAAAATTCACCTTTTTGGTTGTTAATAATATTCAGAGACATGGTCCTGCACCTGTTGATCTGCGAGCTGAGGTAGGAATCTGAGGTTTAAAACTCGCTGTTTACTGGCCACAAGTTTACATGCAATCTAGAATAATCTCTTACAAGTAGGCAAAATCTAGGTTAAGCGATCCAATATATCATGAAAGAAATAAGTAAATCATTTTTACTTGAGGAATTGAATAATGGTTAAAATTATCTTTCGACCAATACTTATATTCTGATTCTAACCTCCTTAAAATGATGTGAGCAGATTAGGAGGCAATCAACGATGGAGCTTCAGATATTTAAAAAACGCTGGAATGAGGCTATAGAACAAGACAAATCCTGGGTTGATCCATTTCCAAGAAAGCAAAGACGCAAAAAAGAAAGACGCCAAGACCACTGAGTCTCTTGAACTCTTTAGACATCGAAGCCGATACGTTAGTTCGGTTAGTTTTGGCTTCAATCCACACGTACAGGCTCATCAATACTTGTACTATAGTTACTGTAGCCCTCCTCAGACGCTTGTAATTTTTTCATTATTTAAGTTTCATAATTTTGCTATTGCAATTCAGTTCTCATCTCTCAGTTTACCTATATAGAGATTTTGTTTTTTTTTTTCCCTCTCTCCCCTTGGCTCATCCTTTTCTCACCCCTCACATGTTGATAGTGACTAATATTAATTCATAGTTGAATGATTGAGCATTTTCAGGGCGATGTCACTTACGTTTCACATGATCTTTCGCAATTTAAGCCTCAGATCTACCTTTTTAGCTCCTGCTTTTTAGATGAGGTTCCTTCAGTACCACGGCTAGAATGAGATGAAATAATTGTGCGTCGGAAAATTGCATTAAAAGAAAAAGTAATTTTATTTATTTGAGTTAGCTTTCGTTTTTAGTGGGTTTATGATGAGATCATCTTCGTTCTTCCCTATCAATTTTTATTTTTTATTTTACTAAACAAATTATAGGGAATTGTTTAATGCAATTTATTGGTCCAGGTAGCGTTAGGGTGCCAGCAAGTTAAAACAAGAAAAATTATGAAGTAACAAGACTTGAGATGACATCAATTTATGAAAGAAACGTATTACTAGTTAGTTAATATCAACATAAAGTTTGACCAATTTTTATTTATTTATATTTTTATACACATAAATAAAAAAAATTAAGTTCTTGAGAAATTTCAATATAAGAAAAAAATGGGAATGAAGAGTCCGCGGAAAAAAAAAAAAAACTTTCTGAAGAGGTAAAAAAACTCTGGCGTCTCGGTCCCATGAAATGAGATGAGATGGGAGAACACGTCGGTCTATTCGGTAAATGAAACAACGCGTTGCACGAGCAGCTTTATTCATTTGTTTATTTAATTTCATGGACTCCTCAACCGACAATGTCAACAACTTCGTGCGCCACTGTTTGAACATTGCTTACATTGCGATGTGCCCGATGACAACGCCAGACAAAGACAAGACAATCATATTTGGCCAAATTTTAGGTCACCTTGTAATATTTATGAAACTTAGAGCTTAATATGATAAATTTATTATTATTGTTTTCTTCTTGGTAATTTTTTCTTACAGGGAGAGGGAGATGATGGCGGAGCAGGATACGATAAATTCCTTCGATTATCATCCATCATCGAAATAACAATGCTCAAGATAACTTTGAAGAAGCTTCTTCTTTGCTTGTTTTTATTCAATTCAAAAATCAAAATTTTTTAATTCATGAAATTACAAAAACACCCTTCCCGCTGTTCGTAATAAATTCCCCCAATTTTTGTCCCCCTAAATTCTAAAATTCTAAAGCACGCGCATAAGCTCTTGACTGAAGACGAGTCCAACAACTTTCGTCTCATCTCTCTTTTTAAATCGTTCTCCGATTTCTCTCAAGATTTGGTGAAAAAGGTAAGCAATTCCAAATCACTTCCTCTGCAAGCTTTTTGTCTTTCCAGTTTTTGAATTAAGCTTTTTTCTTTTTTTAATTATAAATCACCTGCCCCGAACTTTTTCTGAGTTCATTTTTTTGCTGAAGTTAAGTTATAACCGCTTGTGATGGCCGGCCGTTACGACAGCAATCCCTTCGATGAAGAGGAAGTGAATCCTTTCTCCGTAAGTTCCTTCTTTTCAAGTTCGGTTGCTGGTTTTGTGTGGTTTATTGACATTCTGAAAGTCTAGGGATTTATTTTAGTTGATTGATGAAGTTAGTGAAAGTAATTTGGTTTGATTTAATTCGCTAGATCCGCTCTGTTTTTGTGGCTTTGTGTGCAAAAGTCAACTCTGTACTGAATGTGAAACTGATGCTTTTACATTCTAGTTTTGAGCTTCTTTAGTTTTGTTCCTTGATTATGGTTGTTAAGGTTTTAAATTTTCAGCTGGATCTGTTAATTTCTTTGTACTTAAGTTTCTCCACTTTGATTTTAATGTATTTTTGAGAGATCTTTTCTTTTCCATAGTTATGAATAGGTGCCTCTCAATTTCATTGTTAGTTCTTGTCTTCTTGATGGTTTTGTTTTTTAATTACTAGTGCACTTTTATAATACGGCCGGAATTTTTTTTTTGGTTTTTTGGTTTATCTTGTTTATTGTTTTTAAGCTCTTTGTTTCTAACCTTGACCTTATCATCACGATATATGGACACTGCATTACTAATGGTGTACCTTAGTCAACAATTGCGAGTACATTGCTTGACATGGGCCAAATTACATTATCAGGTTCACATGCAACTTAAACAAAATGAGAGTTCATGTGATGATGTTTTTGACTTTTCGAATAGTAATGTTGTAAAGTTAGATGCTTGACTATATTGATTTTTTTTTTTTTCAATTTTATATTTTGGTTCTTAGTGTTCAATAGTGCTTAATACAATCTGACAAATAACTGATTAAATGTTCTTTGATTTCACGTTTCACTAACAGGACCCAGCTGTTAGGGGGAAAAGCTCGGGCCAATCGAGGTTTGGTGGAGGTGGATTTTTTACAACAGTAAGCTAAACTTTTCATATAAAATTGTTATGTATGTTTGTGCTTAGAATGACATTTAATAATTAATATCATATTAGATTTTTTTTAAGAGTAGTAACATGAATAGGATAAGATGAAATTTAGTCCTCTGGAATGGTGATCATTCTTTAATAATTTTTCATTTAATTTGTCTTTTTTGTCATGTGGAGAATGATTAAACACTCAATATTTCTTTGCATTTTGTCATGCTTTCTCTCGTTACCTCTCCTTCTCTTCCTGCTAATTGCATCTGGTTCCAAGAGATCTTTGCGCTCACAAATAACTAGTTTTTCTTTTTATTACTTGAGCTCTAAAACATGATTTTGTCATACTCCAGAACAGTGCAAGTGTTCCACCTGCAACTAATTCAAGGCTTTCACCTCTTCCTCATGAACCAGCTGGGTTCAATTTTGAACGTGATGCGCCTATTGACATTCCTCTTGATACAGCTGCGGTACGATGAAATTCTCAATACTTAAGGGAGTCCATATCGAACGTATATTTACTGCCAGTAAACATTATAATAGTTTCTCTGATTACGGTCTATTTTGAATGTAGGATTTGAAGAAGAAAGAGAAGGAACTTCAAGCTAAGGAGGCTGAATTAAGAAGGCGGGAGCAGGTCTGTTTTGATTTATTAGTGGATTGTTAATTCTTGAAGTTAGGCACAGTTGACAGAGTCATGGACCTACAAAGTGTCATTATTGTTTTTCAAATGGGGGTATTACCTAAATAATAAAATTGCCAAACTAAACATGTTGGAGAAAATTGTCCATGCTAGATGGTGTCTTCATTTTTAGAGTAGAGGGGAAAAAAAGCATACTCCACACTCTGGTTGACTTAGTATCTATCTGATCTCCAATATTTTTTATTTTGCAGGATGTAAGAAGGAAAGAAGAAGCTGCAGCACGAGGTAACTCAAATTGACTGTATATTTTGAATAGCTTTGGGATTTGGACCTCTGATTCTGTGAATGGAGATTGAATTGGTTATTTTCCTCCTCCGTGATGAAATGTCTACTTTTTATCGGGTGGTATTACAAGGAGTCAGTCTTTTGTTATTGTGACTGATTGAAATGAAAGATTCCAGCAGGAGTAACTGCTGTGGCGGTGCTTTGATATTGCATAACAGTTCAATTTGATATGGAAATGTCAAATTTTTATCCATCATGTTCTGCAATGTTCATTTTGCAGCTGGAATTGTTCTTGAGGAGAAAAACTGGCCACCATTTTTCCCCATTATTCATCATGACATTGCAAACGAAATACCAATTCATCTACAAAGGCTGCAATATGTTGCATTTGCAACATATTTAGGTATGTTTTTCGTATTTGTTTGGATTGAAAATATGATGCTTTTACTATGTGCATGGCAAAACTTTTAGGTTGTATATAAAATATGTTAGTAGTGTTAGGCCTGTACACTGCAGTTGTAGCTTCTACTTTTGTGACTGTCCCTAGAAATGTCATTGCAGATTTGTTTGTATGATACATGTTCTTTGTGGTTGTAACTTTTATCATCATAGTCATCATAATGTTCTTGCTTATTTCATGCAGGATTGTTTGTGTGTCTCCTGTGGAACATCGTAGCTGTTACCACAGCATGGATCAAAGGCGAAGGTTCATTTACATATCTCCTTTGTTTGTTTTCTAAGTACTAGAGCTTTCTCTATCATATATATGATTCTCTGATACTATGGACATTGGGTTGTGCTTATTTGTTGTTGTAGGTGTAAAAATCTGGTTTCTCGCCATTATTTACTTCATAGCAGGAGTTCCAGGAGCTTATGTGCTGTGGTATCGTCCACTCTATCGTGCTTTCAGGTAATTTGCTTTGTATCTTCTTCAAGTTGGCTTTTCATTTATTTATGCCTGAAAAATCAAGGTGGGCAAATTTTTGCCTGAGTACAGTGGACTTGGTTTAATTGTGTAGATTGATTTTGGATAAGGGAAGGATGTAATAATCTTTGGGGTTATTGGATGGGCTTTGTAGATTATTTCCCTTCGCCCTTTTCTCTCTTTTTGATTATATCTGTGGACACTTGATACACCCTTGTAATTTTTACTCTTCATTTTTTTAATTATTGCCGGATATATCTACCCCTATTCCACATTTTTTTACAAGGGGATAAATGGGCCCTATGGGTGCTCGAATTAGTGCCCCCTAACATTTTTGAGACTTGAGAGCACCAATTGTAGCCCAATGGCAATTTTTATCCTCCTTTAATATACTAAGTTTCTTCTAAAAAATTTGTTGCCTGACTACATGTCAAAGTTTGTTGTCTGAAGATTGGGGATCATGTCAGAAGAGTCAACGCTGAGCCCAGCTGGATTTTTAGGGGTGACAATCCTCCATCGTGTTTTTCTAATACCATATAATTGGGATGGCACATGTTTACTTTAAGATATTGTTCAGTCACAGAAATAAATCTGATTCAATGGCTGTACTTTTGGGTATTTTCTGGATATTGGTATGAAAATTAACAACTCTGTCAACAGTGTTACTGTTTATCTTGTTTTCTATCTGTCAGAATGAGTGAAAATAGACCAAACTCACATGTTTGCCTGAAGCTTTAAAAGAGATTGCAGTGACAGAGTGATTGCTGATCAGCTTGCTCTTAATTTGGTTTCTTTCTTGGTTTTCTTATCACATTATAAGCCTTCTTGCAGGACTGAAAGTGCAATGAAGTTTGGATGGTTTTTCTTGTTTTACTTGGTAAATCTTTCTATTTATAATCATTAATTTGCTATTAAGTTCAAAACCTGGTCAATTTCTTATTCTTTTATTTTATTTATTCTGCCTCAGCTCCACATTGGCTTTTGCATATTTGCCTCAGTTGCTCCTCCAATAATTTTCAAAGGAAAGTCACTCACGTAAGTTAATTCAAAATTTTGACCGGTCTTTGCTGCAAATTTGTATTTGACAATAACTAACTTATTCTTGGCAATTATATACTTTCTTTTCTAAGCCTATTGTCTGCCATAAGAAGGATATTATTTATCTCTTTTGTTATATTTATTTTAAGAATGGGAACTGGGCTGATTGTTGGGCTGGGTGGATGGGTAGGCATGCGATCACCTGTTGTACTTCATGGGGCTGTCAAGGACTAAAATTTATTTGGTGTATGCCATCAATTTTTTCTTTTCGTTAGTAGCTGCTAACGGTTTTGTGTTTTGAACTCTTGGAATAGTGGCATTTTGCCTGCAGTGGATGTTCTGGGTGACCATGCACTGGTTGGGGTAAGAATTCTTCAACCTAACCTTACCTTTTCGGAGTGAATTCTCTGATTCATTTGCATAAATCTATAGCATGTGGATGTGCTAAACTCAACATAATTATTATATACGAAATGTTGCTTGTATCACTGAAGGATTGAATATATTGATTGTAATTTCTTTGGTGATACAGATATTCTACTTCATTGGATTTGGATTATTCTGCCTGGAATCATTGGTCAGCATCTGGGTTATTCAGGTCTGCTTTGCACCTTGATTCTTGTTCACCAACATTTCATGAAAATTATGTAATTTGCCCAGCATGCATAATCCATTAATTCTTCACCTCCTCCCCCTCTCTTATTTTTCCCATTAACACCCTTGTTTTTATTTATGTACAGCAAGTGTACATGTATTTCCGAGGAAGTGGTAAAGCTGCAGAGATGAAGCGTGAGGCTGCACGAGGGGCTATGAGGGCAGCTTTATAATATACTTCAGTAGAGGATAGAACACTGTGATAACCTTCTGTATGATTTAGGTTGTACATGCACGTAAAGCCATGGAAAATGCTCTCGGAGATGATATGTTCGGAGACTGGCCTGGCTTACATCAGTTCTTTTTCTTTTTGACTTATTTGGAGTGCTCTGTTTTGTATATGTTGGTTACTAGAGAGTATAGGCTTCGCCTTGTTGAGATTCTCTACATCCATTTCCAAGTATGATGAATTCGTTCTGTGTTGAGTTTATTTCAGACGATACAAATAAGATCGTCGGACTTCGTGAAGGATATTCTCCACTTCTTGGAATCATATGCTTTCATCATTATATTCTGAATCAAATTTTTATTTCACGCCAAAAAAGGATCTTATAAAGCACAATCATAATTCGACAGGCATTGATATTCTGAGACAAAATATTATGGGATTAAATATGGATCAATGGTTATGTTCCATATGACGAAATGCGAAAAGATAAAAATTGAGAGAAGAGAAAAGTAATAAAAAAAAGGGAAAAAAATATGATTTCATATCAAATTAAATAATGAAATTAAAGAGAGATTTTCTTCTTTTTTTTTTTTTTTTTTCTAGTTTTCTCTTCCGTCTCTTCTTTCATTTCTTCCAGCTAAGCATTCAATTCCTCTTCTCTTATTTCTTCATATTAAACATCCGTTATTACAGAGTCCATCCATTCCTTTCAATCAAAGATGCACCACCAAGGAACCATACGGCCCAAATCCTAGTCTCTACCACACAGTACCACTTCAACAAAACAATCTTGTTAAAACCTTCATAACATTCAGTGGGCAATCAGTGAACACACCATTAAAACCTTTTAGCTACTAAGAAGACGTGCCATACCATTTTTATTCATATCTCCATATATATTATATTATAAGTAGTAGCTCAACCGAAGAAGGAGACAAAAAGAAAAAAAGGGGGCTCAAGCCACAAGGCAACCCATAATAAACCTTGCAGCACATACATGACTTATATATGAATATAACAGTAGATTACATTACGTAAGAAATATTAGAAACTAAGACCAGGGCTCGGCTCATTCTCTAACAGTAAGCGACACATTTCTTCTTACAATCCATGGTGCATCCACCGCCTCCGCCACCACCTCCGTAGCCCTTCCCCGAACGGCTGTAAGAGGTGAAGCACTTTTTCGGACACGTCAGTTTCTTCATGTAACAAGGACCTCTCTCCTTACACACCACACTAGGGCTAATTACACCACCTCTTGAGTACCCTCCATTCGGACCTCCGTACCCGGCTCCATACCCGCCACCTACTATCCCATTTCCGAAGCCGGGTATACCTGATCCGGGTCCAAAGAATCCATCCATCCCGGCGTCATACCCGTTTCCATATCCACCACCCTTGGTGTTTTGGTTGGTGGTTTTGCCTTTAGAGGTCTTGTCGTCGTCGTTGTTGAGCTCAGCTGATGCTCCGGGTCGGGCAGCCACGCAAAGTGACGAAGTTGATGTGATGAGCAAGATGACTAAGACAGAGCTAGCGAAGGAGTTCATTTTTGTGAGTGCGATGAGGAGGAAATGAGATGGAGAGAGGGGGAATATGTATTATTTATATACAGATTAAACAGAGAGTTAAAAGGAAGGGGCCCACTTTGAATTAGTGTTGAGTAGGTTGGGTGTAATTATGGCACTTTACATTTCTTTTTCTTCTTTTTTTTTTTTATAAAAAAAAAAATTATAGTTGCTGCTGTGCCGGTGATTCATCAAACAAATTATTATAAAGCCCGCGAGACTTGCACAATCTCATAAATTCAAGTCCTATTGCGAATTTGCGATAATTAACTTGGTGCCCCATCACAAGTGCTTAGTTAATGTCCTTCCAATTAACTAACTACTGGTAAACAGTGAGGAGATTAAGGGAGGGTACCACCATGAGAAATAAAGAGGATTCGTGAAATGGGAGAGGTGCCAACATGATGACATCAATGAGGCTAACTTCCCATCCGCAAATTCATTAGAGATGAATAATAATGTTACTTGATGATGCACATTAACATCATGTGTTGGCAATTAATTAGCGTGGACAGCGTACACGTGCACCATATCAAAACGATGTTGTCACATAAATATACATACATACGTGCTATTGCTACTGTGCTAGATAGGTCCTCCCCATGATATTTTGAATTGAATTTCCTATTACGATGGGGGTCTCGTGGGAAAAAAATTTCGTGCAATTTCCCTTTAACAAAAACGAAAGGGATAATCTTCATTGTAAACATTTGACAAAAGAAATAAATAAAACTTCAAACTCGGGTCCCAAGAATCAATAGAGTACGGCAAGACTAACCCCACCGACGTGCAAGTGGTTGACAAGAGAAGCTACTGAATTTAAAGCGCAGGCCCGACCATTTTATTTTATCTTAATTTGACGGAAACAACAGTGGTACTATACCACTTCTTTGGTCTTCGGTGGCAGCACTCCTCTAAATTTTCATTCAACCCCTTTCATGTATTTTATTTAACTTTTATTTCATAAATATTAAGTTAATGGACAGTGATTTATACTACATTCAGCCCCGATACTATTTATTATTTATAAATTATTTTCTATATTATACCAGTATCACAATACCCCCTCTCATTACTATTTTGAGATTAAATAATTAAAATATTTAATTTAAAACCTTATACTTTTTTTATATTAGGATTTTTTTTAAATTCATTATCAAATTTCATTTAACACTCTGCACTCTTTCTATTATAAATTTTTTTAATAAATATTATAGTACATTTTAATTATATTATTAAAAAAATTTATTACTATATATGAAGTATTATAATATTTCTTAAAAAAAAGTTATAATAGAAAGAGTGTAGTGTTAAATGAAATTTGATAATAGATTTAAAAAAATCCTAATATTAAAAAAAGTTGTAAAGTTCTAAATTAAACATGTTAACTATTTAATCTCAAAATAGTAAAGAGAGGGGGTATTGTGATATTGTCGTAATATAGAAAATAATTTATAAATAATAAATAGTCTAGGGCGTTAATTAAAATATTTATATAAATACAGTAAAAATTAACTTAATATTTGTGAAGTAAAATTTAAATAAAAATGAGTAAAATGAGTTATATGAAAATTTATAAGAGTGCTGCCAGAAAAGACAAGATAAATAAAGTGGTATGGTCCGTAGCTGACACTAACTTGACATTTGAATGAGCAAATAAGTACACATGCTTAAACTTCATTGTCTGTGCGGTCATCTCACCAAAATCATCATTAATGGCTTTATTCATCACGACATCACTACTTTGAATTAAAGGAAAGCATCCCATCTTAATTGATTACACAGATTTTAACTTTTCAATATCGTCATTTGGCTGTAATTAATTAATAGGCCAAGAATTCATACAATTCAATTTAAGTGCGGTCAAGTAATTCAACGCGTTTTTGATATGGTAGGTGGGTCGCAGATCAGTTCCCATTATTCCCCCCATGTGGCGGTGGCCTGTGGAGGGTGTTCAGTTCTGCCAAGACGCCTGTAGATAGCTGCACAAATCCGTATGGATAATAAATAAAATATCACAATCTTTGAAATCTTTGTCATATGATTTATTATGTATGTATGTATGTATGTTATCTACAGGAAGGAAGGCGTCATGGGTGTTCATGGGCAAACCAGCCAGCCCAATCAAACCCAACAACATTTTCACGAGTCTGGGCTTCAAATTGCAACATGATCCAATGGGCCAAAAGTGGATTTCAGGACCCAATAAATTTAAATTTGTTCCCCCAAAAAACACACACCCGCTTGCGAAGCCGTTCTGTGTTGGCAAAATGTGGAGCTGTGATGAACTCTACAGGGTAGCCTTTATTTATTTATTGGAGATTCAAGCAAGGCAGCGTCTGCAAATTGGAATTACTAGTGTCTCAGAAAATATAATGAAACAAATATCAATTTACAGAAGAGTTTTGTTTTTGATACAATACAATATAGAACAAACTCATCTCTGAGCCTAGGCGGACTGACGTCATTAAAGAATACACAAAGAGGAATGCCACGGACAAACGAATGAAAATTAGAAAAATAATTAATTACTCATTTTTTTTCACACCATCTGGTAATGCACATTGCATACTGCTTTCTTCTTATTGATGCTATAAAGAAGAAACTTTAATTATAGACTAGAGGAGCTCCAACTGGCATCAACAGCCCTGATGATTTTTTCATGTAACCTGGCTCCAGCACAAGCAATTATACCCCTATCAAGCCCTTCTAAGTTTATGCCCTTTGAAAAGTCCAGCCGCCGCCCACCAGCGTCGCTGACCACACCTCCAGCTTCTTCTATGATAACAACACCAGCTGCATGATCCCATATCTTCTCCTTGTATCCAGCCCTTGCAAACTTCATAAATACTTCTGCATCCCCACGCGCTATGGTTGCGTACTTCACCATGCTGTATACACGTAGTGGTTGCTTTCTGTAGTAAAAAAAATTCAAGTAAAGCTTCTTGTCACCACTGAAAATTACACTTCAATTTCACTTTTAGTCACACAAACACACACACACACACACACACACAGATATTTATGCACCTAAGGCCAACGCTGTGAGCTAGTCCTGCTGTGAAGGAGTGGCTTGAATTTGACTTCTCAACAGGTTCACAAAATGTTGCCAATGCTGGATTCTCAATGGATGACACTTGAACTGGCCTTGCAGAGTTTGGCCACACCAGCTTCTTATCTCCCTGGATTAGAGGCTGCATCCAAGCCTCACCGCTGCCTTTCCAAGCATACATCACACACCCCTTGTCCCAAGATTCAGATGTAGGTGGGGTTAATTTGGATATAATTCTGTGGTAGCGATGTTGATAACTTAGCCATTCCTTTCTCATTGGATAATTGGGGCACCCGAGAACTCCGAGCACTGCTTCTCCATTTTCTATCAATGCTAATGCCACGGCATATTGATCCCCGCGTACAAACCCTAATGTGCCATCAACAGGGTCAAGTGCCCAAAATCTTCCAGTAGGGCCCCCGCTTGAGTTGCAATGACTGATGGCTTCAATAACCTCTGGGGCCCCAAGGGCCATTGCTGGACCCTGGAGCCCAAACCGAGGTGCTTCTGCTAGACAGTCATTCACAGTGTTCACCACAGCCTTCAACAGGCCAGCTGCATCAGCCTTGGAGAGACTGACAACATCTTCTTCAGCGACAATTGACACATTTTCACTCCCAAATGACTGAGAAAGCAGCCAGCTAACAGTTGCCTGAACACTCCAATCTGTTTACATGGTGTGAGCATGAAAACCAGCCATAACCATTGTTACTTTTATATTGCTTACTTTCAGAATCATTCATTGTAATGAGAGATCTACTCTTAGCTAGTTTTATGTATTAGAAACATAAGCTGAAACCTTAATCCAAACCCCATCCATAAATTAAAATGCTGAAAAAGCAATCGCGCAAGAGAAGGTTTACAAAAATCAATGATTGTGTTAAACTATCAGATCAGGTATAACATTTAAAATTTATATTCTCTGATAGTGGTAATTTATTCTAAGCATTTTGACATCGGCTTCATCACTTGAGAGGCAAAAGCACAGCATCAGTCAGTTTTAATAAGTAAACAAATGATTGAGAATAAAGAGGAAACGCCACATGCTTTCCCTTGAAATAGAGGAATACTCAACATGTCCATGGAAAGAGAATGGTTGTCCCATAAACAAAGATGAACAAATGAAGCAGCTTATAAACAGAGATATTAGAGAGCTCTAAACCATTTCCAGATGAACAGCTGATGCGGCTTATAGGAGAATTTTCCTTTCTTTTATTTATTTTTTTCCTTAAACTACAAAAAAATATTCTCACATACTGAGGTCAAAAGGCTCTAAGAAAAATTTCCTCTTTATCTGCATTTGGTCCTTTATTTCAAGCTTGAATTATATAAAGCTCATGCAGCAAAAATGAGATGTTTGAAAAATGAGAGAACTCTTAGCAATTTTGAGTGCAATTTCAGCTCCTTTATCCAAGTGTCCTACTACTAGGCCTAGCCCTTCCCTTTCTGAATGGAGAAGAAACAAGTTGTGATGCATATCCGTGCATGAGTGGATGCAATTGAGTCTTTCTAGTAACTACACAAACATGGGCTGTTTATGCATGTTTGCCCCTGCATTCAACTCAACAGCTGCTACAGTTATCCTCATTCCCCACCCAAAAAGACTTTAATAATTCGGTAGAATAAACAATAGCATATATGCAATATGCTTTGCTCAATGTGCTCATTATTAGAAACATATATCTAATTAATATCAAAACAGCTAACTCAAAGAACAAATGCGTTCCTATTATGAAGTAATAACAATAATAATAAGGATGATTAAGCTAATAGCAATTTAGTGAATCATGCCCAATAAAACAAATTATTGAACCATAAATCCTGCAACAAGCTCAGAACAAAATAATGTGGAAAAATCGACAAGAAAGACGAACCCAGTTCAAAAATAAAACAGTTAAGAAAAAAGAAAAGAAAGAAGGATAGAGATTAAAAGAATAAGATAAAATTACCGGCAACGGTGACAGGAGAATTGTCGTCCTTGGACTGAACCTGGCTGCTGCTGTTTGAAATCAAACTTTCTTGCACTTTCTGACAAAGAAAACAAGCCATCTGTACAGCTCTCACAGCTACATCCAATTCTTTCGAGTACTCATTGGATTCCACAGAACCAACAATATCCAATTTTCGAACGCCCTCCATTTTCGAATAAGCAGAGTAGCAGCAGCTAGTGTCAAACTTTGGTAGAGAATCAATACTGTTGTGGGGAGCTTTGTTATGGCGTTGTTTGTGGATATGTTTTAGACAGAACAAGGCTTTGAATTTGACATGGTTTTGTGACACCGGCAACTTGTTGAAGTAACTCGTTCTGTGTTTAAAGATGCATGGACATGGAGCTTGTTGGCCTTGGGTTGTTGTTGATAATGAAAAATTTATAGGCATTTTGTAACTAGTAATGTGAATGTGGATGTGACTGTGACTGTGATTGCCAATGGGTTTAGCTTAAAATGACTCAAAAACGGTTGCTTCTTTCTCCTTCTGTGGCTAGCTATTTATTACTTGGCATTTCTGCGTTTTCTTACGTTGTGAAGGGAAATCGCATTTATATAATATAATATAATTAAGTGTTGTTTAATACTGAGGTGCTGTATGTAGAAAAAAGAAATATAATTATAAAATAAAAATTAATAATATATATTAAATAAAAATAATTTTAATAATAATTTTTCTATTATATTAGTATAAAATTATATCAATATATCTTTTAATTTATGACTGTTAGTGTTTATTAAATATTTTAGTATTATATTTTTTAAACTATAATTATCTAATCTTAATGTCAAACGACACCCTTAATATAAGTAATTAATAAACAAGATTAAATTAGAAGATAAGTAAATAAATAAAAGATAATATTTTAGGAACGTCTTTTTTTATAAAAAAAAAATATCTGCTTATCCTATAATCTTAATTTGTAGTAGGAGTACAGAGTAGTTAAAAAAACAAAAATTAAAAGTAAATAATTTATAAGTTATAGTAGTAGAAGGGATGACTACATAAAGTCTTACGTGCAAGCTTTTCTTATACCTTTAGCAATAATATAGAAGAAAGAAAAACCTTCTACTTCACTTCATTTGACGACACACAACTGAGCAGCATGTGAATTGTTTTTTGGATAATAATAATAATAATAACAATTATTAATTTTGTTGTTTCTTTATAAAGCACAAAATAATGGATGTAGTGTATGAGAATTAGTAGGACTTAGGTCATGATGAGTTCATGAATACGTTTCCGGGACAATGGAGGTGTGCGCATTTGATGATCAAGCTCTTTGATATTGACGTTCTATCATTTAGTAGCTTTTTTTTAAGTGTGAAATCTTTTTAACGATCAGGCTCTCGATAATGATATTCTATCAATTAGTAGCTTTTTAAATGTGAAATCTTCTGTTTTAAGTGACTTTCAATTTGTTAAATCGATTGATTTTGATTTAGCTTTCATGACCTTAAAAGAAGGGGGGGGCGGCATTGATAAGACAGTTAGTAGAATTCTGAAAAGATACAAAATTCTAGATTGGGTTATCTTATTGTTACAAACTTGCACTCGATTGATTCCCGGGAGAAATTAGTTTAATTGTGGAATTCAATTTCTATAAAATTGATCCAATCAAGTCCCCAAAACCAACCCTCTTAATAACAAATTCCTTGCACTGCATCTGATTGCTTTTCAGTTTCAAAGATGGCAGCCTGGAGGCATCATTGAATGCCGCAATTCGGAAAGCAAAACACGACCGTGCTGTGCAAAAATGAATCGCCCGCTATGTTTTTTTATTCGGTTGTCTCTTTCAGGAGTGTGCATTGTAGATAAGAGAGGACGCGGCTTTTTGAATTGTGATCCCCTCTTTATCATTGCATGGAATTTAATTTCAACAAGACTTGCAGTAGTTATACTCGTAACACTTGGCCTGTGCCTTTTCTTCATACTTCATCATTCGTCACAATGATGTGGCAAATGTAATGAGTTTTCGTCTCACAATATCATTATTTTTTAATTTTTTAAATTTTTGTTTTATAAATGGTTTTAAAACGATCATTTTTTTTTTAAGTTTTGCGGATTTGCAATTGTAAATTCAATTACCGTATTTAGAAAAAAAAAATTGAGTTTTTCTTCTTTTTTTCTCCTTTTAAATAGGACTCGAAGAATTAGACAATTTTAAGAAATCCCGTGAACAATTTTCAACAAAATTAAAGAATATCTTTTTAATAAAAAAATTAGATACAATTTAATTAGAGAGTCGAATATGATTGAAGCACACTTTAAATATGTATATAATTGAGCCAACACATTAATGTTCTAAATAATTGAAGCTCAATATAATAATAAACTCTCACATCTATTGAGAAGATTCAAACCTTTCACATTAGGCTTTCACATTAGAATTAAAAGGAAGAGGTATGAATATGATTAATCCAACTTAGGGTTTATTGACAATATTCCCCCCCCCCCCCCCCCCCCCCCCCCTCCTCCTCCTTCAAACCGACAAATTCCAAAAAAAAAAAAAAAAAAAACTAATTGAGTATTCTGAAGAACTGATGGGCTTCTTGTTCGGCTGAAATGCGACTAACCCATCAAATTTCTCTTACATAAATTTGAAGTTAATGGGCTCTTAACAACCAAAACAACTTGGGGCCCAATTCAGAATGGGTTATTTTAGGACCCAATCCACTGGTATTGCCAAAAAGAGAAACAAAGCAAATGAAAACGTAATCCTCTTTCCTTTCAACCCACGGTGGTAGACGGTAGCTAGTTTACAAGTTTACAGGTGGCATCCACAACGCTTTTCTGGTGGTTGGTTATGTATTGATTTATATCCACAACGCTTTCCTGTAAGTTTGCTCTTGAAGCAAACTTACAAAGAGATCAGATTTGGTTCTGTTCATCCATTCAAATTTACCCAAAGAATTTCATTATAAAAAGAAAAAAAAAACAATTATTATTATTATTTTTGATTAATTAGTAGTGCAGTCAGATTACAAACGACGCACGTTGTTATTAATTCTTAGCTATAAACCCAGTGAACATAGCTGTGTCGAGCATTTAAAAATTTTCATTTAATATATAAACTTAAAATATTGATCTCTTCATCCCAATTCAATGAATCATGATATTGCCGGGGACCAACTCCTGTTGCTTTGATTTGAATGAAACGATTAAAGTTGCCGTTAGAAATGTGATGAGCCAAATCATGGAGGAGCCCAACGAACCGAACCCCAATAAGTCAGTGGCTGCGATATAACATGTCTCTTTCCTATATATAGAATATGGGCCCATTTAGTGTCATCTTAAAGAGAGACTCAAGAATAAGGATCGCCCGAGTGCTTGAATCTTGAAAAGTTTGTCGAAATTATCAATCATTCTTTTCTTCTAAGTGGAGGATTATTTTAAATTCGAAAGTGAAAGAATGTGACCCCAAGCCTGAAAATGCATAATTAAACGAAATACAGATCATCTTTAAGGTGTGATTATTGAAATCGAGTTATCGTCATATCTATCTACACATGTTTTTTTAAAAAATATATATATATATATAAACTAAAGTAGTACAATATATATTGTTAGTAATTAATTGTTGGTCTCCATTCAATGCATTTTCTGAATTCCCTTTCGACGACTCAGCTTCCTTGTGTCAGCAAAACTCGTGTAAGCAGGGCATCCAGTGGCGGTCAAGATTGATCTAGAAGGAAGGCTGTTGGGTTCCACTCAAATCATTCAAAATTAAAAACCCATGTGATCAAAATATGCAATATGACATATTTTACCATTATTCTTGCACTTGTAAATGCCTTGACTGCCCTTGTTTAGTTAACTGGAAATTTTACTTTTAAGCAGATAAAGCAAGGGCATTTTGGATTCCAACTTCCTATATATATATATATATATATATATATATATAAAAGCAACTTGAAGTGTGCCAGCAAACACAAACGCACAACGAAAGTGTTGCTTTAAGCCGACGAATTCGTTAAAGATGGCTGCGACAGGTACTAGGAACGGTAGGATCATCAACGGCGGTGGTTGTTCCAAGAGATATGCTTCAGGCCGTTTGATTCCAAAGAGAGGTCAAGTGAAGCTGGGGATAGTCTTGGGGTTGGCTAATTCTTTTGCTTCTTTTTTCTCTCCCAGTAGCAACAAGCGTGCAGGCAGCACCCGGCTTTCTCACCGGACCTACAATAATTAAAGCCTAAATTTTGTTAATTCTGAGTGTGATTATTCTCCGCGTATCTATAACTAGAGACGAGACAGTTGCTGCTTAATTTGTTCTTCTCTGTAAGAGTTACATGAGAACATACGAATTGTGCTGTTTGTACAGCTTAGAAAAGTTTTCAAGTCTAATGAAATTCTCTACTTCTTTTGTTTAATTATATCTCGTTTCTTCTTAAACTACTTCCAAGTTTTAAACAATCTGTTACGATGGAAAATCGGTAATAATGTCTAATTATACATTGAAAGTAATATAACTAATCAATAATAACAGGACAGAGTGCAGCTTAATGCATTGTAACTGCCAATTTGTACGGAAAATGTTCAATATAATTATACATACGGCTAGACACCATTAAATTATTGTATGAGTAAGATGGTATTTCGTATGGCCAAAAGATTTTACCATAGCTGGCACATGAAATGATAAAGTCTAGGGTTCAGGATTTGATCAGTATATTCGTGCACCGGTTTTCTCCTTATTGTTCCATTAGGGGAAAGTCAATTAAATGAAGAAAACCCAGTCCCAGCTTATGTCAGTAACTGCACAGACCAGATCCCCGGTCCCATTTTTGTGCTTTGGATCTTTGACAAAGTGGTTTCTGCCATAACAAAAGGCAAAGCTGTGCGGTATCGGTAATTCATTACTTTAATTTTTTTCAACTCTAATGAAGTATTATTATGTAATTATAATGATACGTTAACTAATGGGCTAGTAGTTAGATCCGAATCTATTTCCTCTTCAACAAAAAAGCTGAAACATCAAATCCAAAGACACAGGCTCAAGTTAAAAATGTAAAATGTAAAGGGGATTACACAGCAAGTGCACTGAATTAAGGCAAAATCCCACTCCAATATTCAGTGAATGAGAACTGTTTGGCAATAATCTATAGCAGAGTGGAAGTGTCAATGAATTAATCATATTCCAATCCAAATATCCAATGGCAGAAAAGGGCTGCGGTGGCTTTGTGATTTCCTTACTAAAAAAAAAAAAAATCCATTTTTAAATTTTAAATGAAAAGATCTTAACTTAGTCATTTTCAACAAACGGCTCGGTTTGAGGAGGGACACTAATTAATCCTCAACTCCAAATTGGGTTAAATAATGAAAAAGATAAAGGTTATACAAAAACGCAATTATGATCCCTTTCGATTTCCACACCAAAAAAAAAAAAGAAAGAATATTATCCCTTCCGTTGTTACTTGTTAGTGGGAAAGAAATGGCCACGTGATTTTTTATACAACATGGGATTAAATAAGTGCGACTTATCTTTTTGTCTAAAGCAACATCTTTTGGTCCCTTTCATTGCATCTCCCAAAGTTTCCAAACCAACCCTTTTTTTAATTTGACAAAATTATCCCTTCTTCAACAGACTATTTCTATCCGCATTGAAAAGAAGTTATTTTTAATCAATTGAAAACCCTTGAAACTGTGTGATTCTTTAAATATGGCATAGACCCCTGGGGATTGGAAACCACAAAATTTGTTTTTTTTTTTTTATTTACAAAAACAATCTTAATGTGATTTGATTTTGTGAATTAATTTCTAATATCAAATACTTTTTGTTACCTTAACATAGTTTCGACCTATAATTTTTTTAAAGTCTCCCTGGTAAGGGATATTTTGGTCAACAACTATATTAAAAAAAAAACAAATGAATATGTTTGTGTCTGTCCGTCTGTGTGCGCAGAGTGAGAGAATTGGGTGCAACTAAGAACTAAGAAAGGCAAGGTCAAGATCGTCAACCTAATAGTCAAACACTGTGTGCACGCACACGTGGGCCTTGGCTTAAAATAAATAATAATAAATAAATCGCTCGCATTTTAGCCATCTTACCTTTGCCCTTACTCCAGCCTATATATACAAACAAAGCAAGAGAAGTGGCATGCATATTCACAAGAAGATCACAATTTTCTGAGTCTCTCTATCTACAACTCTTCTACAATCTTTTTCCTTTGAAATTAATCAATCTTGAAATATAATGGCTTATGCAAGAAGGGGTATGATCAACGGTGGAAATATCTCTCGGAGGTTGACTGCCGTCGGTGGCACTGGCCGTCCGATACCCAAGAGAGGCCAGGTGAAAATGGCAATCTTGGTGGGTTTGGCTCATTCTGTTGCCTCAATCTTCTCTCACAGTCACAGCAATCGCCCAGCATCTGCATCTCCTCACTTTTCCTAGTCTCTTCTTCATTCTCTTAGTCGTCTCATGTGTTCTTCTTCTTCTTCTAGTGTAGTAAATTTTGAGTTTGTACAAAGTTTCTAGCTTAATCTTTGTAAACAAATGTAGATGGAGTTTTGCAATTCTGTAGCTGTTGGCTTAATGGCTTGTTTCTTGATTTGTTTTTGAAATATGATGAATCAATAAGGCACCAGTTTCTTGAGTTTTCATTCTTATTTAACTCAACTATGGGTTCCTAACTTGCAACGCTTCTACACATACGGGTCTACAAGGTAATCTTTTCCAAAAAATGAAATTGCTTCGTATAAGAAGACATTTTTAACCGTTACAAGAATTGGTCTGCAAAATCCAACTTACAATCAATTGTTTATGAATCAAATCCAATACGAAGCAAACCAAATGATATATTGTGACCTTGTTTTCATCAACCTATGACCTATCATATCCTGGAGATGTCTCTTCCAAATACGAACGTGGTAGCCCAGTTCACTGCAACATAAAACCTATTCCTCCAACTCAAAACTCGCGTTAGATAAGCTGAGCGCCAAATTAGCCAGCTCAGAAATCCAGCAAGTGATATCCCCTTCTCATCCTGACAAAAATATTCAGCATTTATTTAATTAGTCACCAATTTTGCCAAATGCCAGAGGATTCAATTTCTATGCAGCTGAGTCTGGGATTTTACCTTAGACTGGCGTAGATCCACCAGTGCCTTGTAGCGACCAACTGATGCCATGCTTCCAAGATGCTTGTACACAAATGGGTCTCCTAGATTGATGTCTTTTGCGCTTAGTGCCTTGCCTCCATCTTGCTCCCCTATCTTTTTGTTAAACAGTTCCGCCAAGTATTTCCCCTGCCTTTCTGCTACCTGTTTTGATAAGTTTAGACAAACATATAATTATATCAAAGCCATCATTTTATCATTTTCCGATTCACCAATATCAATCCCATTCTCAGTATAACTCTTTACCTGTGCTAGAGCAGGCAGCACTGGCTTCCCTGTTTGTTCGAGAAAACCTGCGCAATCTCCTAGTGCAAAAACATCTTCTACAGAAGGTGCCCTCAACCATTCATCAACACCAATCCTGAAACAATCAGATGAGATTAATTAATGCAATCCATAATCAATGCAAAGGTCGGGAAAGGAAGAGATGGGAAGAATGTTTCTCTCCCTCCTCAACCAAACAAACGAAAAAAAGAAAAAAAAAATGATGCGTCGGATACCTTCCACCGGGTGACTTGGGGAGATTTAGTGTTTTCACAAACTGAGAGGGACCAACTCCCGTAGACCAGACCAAGAGCCCGTATGGCACATCAGTCCCGTCATTGAGAACGATCTTTTCGGGATGTACTTCTTTCACAACACCCCGCTTGAGGCAGACACCAGACTGGCAGAAAATCGCATTTGTTAGAAACAATCAAGAAATGTAAAGAAACATCCAGGATTTGAGAAGCAAATCACATTACCTTGTTTAAGTGATTTGTTGCATATTGCCGTAGCCCAATGTCAAAGGATGACAGAATTTCATTCGCCTATTCAAAGAAAAGCATTTGGCTATTAGTTAATGACATTTAAATTCCTTCATAAATGATGATAACAAAATTAAATGGAGTTACATATTACCTCAATGAGGGTAACTTTTACATAGTCTTTAACGTGAGCATACTGCTCACGGACATCTTTCATGATGAAATCACTCAATTCACCGCTAAACTCCACACCAGTAGGGCCACCTCCAATGACAACACAATGTAAAAGCCGTTTCCTCTCTTCTTCTGATATGCCTGTCATAATCAATTGAAATTCAAGGTTACTGACACAGTCATACAAGAAAGCTAAGAGTTATAGTAATGACAAAATACTTGGAGAATAGCAGCACCGTGTCTCCTAGACAAAGAAATAGAATAAGTGGTAAAGAACACATATATCATTAGCCCTCAAGTATTTATAACCATTTAATGGTGAGAAGGTCTGCGTAAATAGAAGCTTCAGGATTACAAATTAAATCCCAAGATAGTAAATAATCTCACCTGGATTTTCAGAAAGCATGAGGTTTAAGAGAAGCTTCTTCCTTATTTCTTGGGCATGATTTACTTCACGAAGGAAATATGCATTTTCCTTCACCCCCTTGATGCCAAAAGTTAGAGGCTCTGCTCCAGCAGCAATGACAAGCTTGTCATACGCAACTTTAAATTGGTGAGGCTCATGGGACAATTTTCCATTGTTGACTGTCTCACAATAAACCTACATGAAAACAAACAATTAAGTTTCTTGACTTAAGAATCTAAATAACTAAGAGAATACATTGATCCCATAAAGTGACGTCCACAGAACAGAATATCTTATTCTTCTAATCATGTGTTAATCAATATATTGGTGTTTCGAAGGCATTTTGAAGCGCTTCATTGGACATTCAGGATAAACAAGATAGAAATCACGATCAATTACATATCAAATTTACAACATGCATGCAACAATGGGCATCTGTATTTCCTAATGCAAATAATTGGCGACGTTATGTTTCATAACCATGTAACAATAATCAAACAAAACGGTATGGGTATATATTATCTACGTTAATAGCATGGAAGTGTTTGATAATTCACTTACTTCATGTTTATCAGTGTCAATGCCAATGCAGGAAGCCAAGTAGAAGTATGAATTGGGATCTGAAGACAATGAAGTCTGTATTCGACTAACAGGCTCAGCTACAGAGCGGAATTCCAGGGTACCAACACAAGTTGAAGCAAGCAAAGGTGTGAAGACCATGTGATTCCTTGGGGATATGCAAACAACATCATAAATCTTTGTGTCAATTCCTTTAAGGAATCGACATGCACCCCAACCGGTACCAAGGACGACCACCCTTGGATTTTCACCTGGCTTGGTCTCTTCCAGTCCTGGATAACTTAGTTCCTGATATTCTGATTCAGACTCCTCCACAATTCTCTCTGCATTGTGATATTGATAGTGCGGGGTTGTCCTTATTCCCCTGGTCCAAGAACTCATATGAGTTGTCATCCTGATGCTGCTGGGTAAGTATGATAAACTACTATTTCGTGAGACATTTTCAAGGGAAGGTGAGAAACATTTGTTGGTCGGTAATCCCTCAATGCCTATATCCTTCTGACGTGAGTAACAGCTGGTAGCACCTCCCGATCTTCTCAAACCACTCCTGGCTAACCTTGCTAATGCCATGTTGAGACTGACCGCTCTAAATGCAAACCCCTATTTTGTAACCAAAGCTTTAAACTGTTAAACCTGCAAGAGGAAGATTAGAGAAGAAGTTATGCCAAATGCAAATGGTGCGAAATGAAGAGCTGAGGGTCAAATTAAATAGAGGAAGCCAATTCAAAAACTCCAACTAATATGGACGAGACAAGACAACTGGCGACAGAAAACAAGAAGTCTAGTCCAAATCAAGAAAAATAACTTGTTGAGGTTTGACAAAGATTGTTTACAAGACTGCTTGACAAAAGAACAAATGGGATACTCTGCCTTCCTCGTCGGGTGAGGGCAGATACAAGGCCGGAAATTCTGGTAAAATTCTAGAATGCACTGACAAACATTGAAAGCCGGCATTCCTACACTGCCAAACACATTTGAGGAGTTCCTGACCTAAACACACAACACACGCAATTTGAAATGTGTTTTGATGCAACGATTCATATAATGAAACAAATACTGTTAACGAAATTCACAGGTGAACCTAAAAATTAGGCAGCCATTTTTTTAGTACTGCCACGGTGAAGTGAACCTATGTTTTATAGGAAAGGACTAAATTTCAGAAGACAAGTGGCATCCAAAGTATAGGTTACGTAAGAAATTAACTCAGTTATGTGATAGAAAAAAAAGTGTGGCATCTCTATTAAGAATATACTTGCTGTTCAAAGATCAAAACGAAAGACAA
The DNA here is from genome assembly GCA_018350135.1 of Citrus trifoliata. NCBI lineage: Eukaryota > Viridiplantae > Streptophyta > Magnoliopsida > Sapindales > Rutaceae > Citrus > Citrus trifoliata. Next base: position 27,155,402 of record CM031385.1, on the reverse strand, counting down.
AAAACAAGTTTTTATATAATGTTGCAGTTCATATGGTATTACAAAGTCTAAAAGTTGAATTAGGGAGAAGTTAAATAATTTTTAAAGTAATAAACTTGTACAACAACACACAAGGTTTAAGGCATCTATGAAAGATCACTAGAACAAAAGTTAACACAGTTGCAACCTCATCCTATTATAGAGCTCAAAACTTTGAGAAAACCAAGTCACGGGCATTATGTCCCCAAAAAAAAAAGAAAAAAAAAACAGAGAAAAGAAAATCCAACTAATCCACAGATCTTAACAAATACCCAGAAAGAAAAATGTGAAATCAGCTGAAAAGATCCAAACTTTTACATAATATACTTAATAGAATGTGAAAGGTTACATAGTCACAAACAACAAAAATGGTAATTCAAAGAAGAAGTTTAAAGAAAATTACTCGAAGAATGAAAGAGAGTGAATCGTGTCCAAAATTTCTGGAGGTTTCCAAAATTTCTGGAGCACCTTAATTTTAAACACAAAAGATTGCGGCTTTATAGACTACAAATAACAACAATAAGCGGAGTAGATGCGTTATGTTTTGTTTTGCATTAGTTTGGCTCAAAGTGTTTTAAGTGTGGCCCGCTCAACGCATAACGAAGAGATCTTATAGCCGACTTGGGGAACAAGAAACTTGTGGGAATTCTCATTTGTTTCCTTTTTATATTCATTTCAATTTTCCATATAAAAAAAAATAAAAATATTCATTTCAATTTTCACGTGACGGTTGGAGAAAGAAAACGAAAAACAGAGACCGAGGAAAGAAGCGTGTTTCCGACTTTCCGTATATTCTTTTGTAATATTCGGTCCATGTTTTTAATGGGCAAGTGCGGCGACGTCTGAGGGTGTAAGGACAGTCATATCCCTGAATAATAATTTCTTGATGGGTATTCAGAAGGGGTAGTTTTGAGTTTGTAGAAGATCCCATCCTATAACCTAGTTTCTAGTAATCTTGATCAAAGACTGAAAGGGTATGTAAGTTGAACGGCAGCGATCTGGTTGGTGGCGGTGCCAGCGCTACTGCTGTGGGCCACAAGGAGAGTGAATCTGGAAAAACGAAAGTCCAAGTCTTCACGAGACAGCGTTTGCTATGTCGCCGTACACATTTGATTTGAAACGGCTCTAACGCTCAACCACCAAAAGAAAAGTGAGACCTTTCTTCTCACGTTTCAACGGAGCTACTTTTAACCACGTGTCGAAATCCGATTCGTGCTCATTCTTTGTCCCCCCGTAATCTCGGGGCGGCCTTTTATCATGGAGTGATTTGTCACCGTTGATATTTTTAATTTTATTTTTGAAAAATAAAATACATACATGCATGCATGCATGCATATAAGGTTATATTTTAGGATGACAGAATCCTTCTTCATAGTTTGAGGTTCTACGGAATTCATTTTTAAATAGGGTAATTTTGATGAGTTTTTAGGGAATGAGACTGAAAGGAAGGAGAAAAAAATTCTCAAACTTTCAATGGGTGTCGTTTAATTTTATACTCCTCACCCCACCCTAATATCCATATACATAAATAAGTATATTTTTAGTTATTATTTGTCTAAATACTTTATATTTTTGTATGATTGAAGATATTATTTCAATATGTTAGAGATTTTTATTCTTTTTAATAATTTATATACTTTACAATATTTTAATAATGACTTTTTTTTTAGTTGTTTTAATTTTTATTTCATTCAAATTATATATAGAATATCTACTACAAAAGAAGATTAGTAAACTACTCCATGTCCTACTAAATTTATTGAGAAATGAGGGTCAAATTATAAACGTAATGTTTACTTTTCATATTTTCATATTGGAGTGAGAATTATGAGAAGTTAGAATCCTCGGATTATGTGTATTGAGTGTGATTGGGAGTGGGTTGTTTATTTTTACTAGAATAGGAGTGTACAATAGGAATCAAAATCATATTCACATGTTTATTTTGTCTTGAATTGAGAGTAAATTATTTTAAATTATAATTTTATCCTTATTTAAAAAGTTGTATCTTTTTATTACAAAGTAAAAAAAAAGTAAAATAAAATATTTCTTTTATTACTAAATTTAATTATGTAAATTAATAATTATTATCAATATTCTTAATTATGTAAATCATAATTTTTTTATTTTAATTATGTAAATAAAAAATTATTGATAAGAGCAGCACAAATGAAACATCATTATAAATAATATAGTATAAAATTAACATTTTCTTATAATTAATCATTAATATTAAATAAATATAATACTATTAAAATAAATAAATATAATAATATTATATTTTCAAATAAAGGTAGTATATAATAATATTATTATAAATTCCTATGAATATAATAATATTAAATAATATGATTATATTATTTAAATAAATATAATATTATTATTTTTAAATAAACATATCATTATTTTATTTTAATAATATAATTATTTTATATTTAATAAAAAAATGATAAAAAAGAAAGAGAAAGGAGTGGATTCCCACTCCCACCTCCTCCGTGACAGTGAGAATTTCACTTCTCACTGCAAAAATAAGTGAGACTCATAAAATGAAACTATCATTTCCTTCTTAAATGTGTAAATAAACACTGAAATGTGAATAATTTACACTTTTCACTCCCACTCCAACAAATAAACACATTATAAATAAAGTGGGAATGCAATGCAGGAGGCCTCTCCGGCTCCCACCCTTAGAGCCCCATTAGCATCCCTAGGTGTATTTTACTTTGTTAATATGTGGAATGATGTATTTTGCCCACACAATGATTAAGGATGTAAAGTTATCTACTACACATAATTATAGATTAGAAAGAGAATAAAAACTCCATACAATGCTACTGCTTGATTGGCTATCATTGTTGATTTCTGCTGATTCTCCTTTTCAATTACAACTGGAGCAACATTACGTTTTGCACGAACGATAATTGTATTTGTCAAAATAGAAGACACTGATTTTTTATTATTATGTATTGTTAAAAGCAGTCCATACGCCTAAGTTGAATTGGGGTGCCCGATACCCCAAAAAAAAAATTAAATTCTTGATTATTGTAAGTATCTTAATTATGTTGTGATGATCAACGAAGGATGAACATACAATAATAAATTGTCTATATTGATTTGGACATAAAGGAATAAAAGTTGGATTATAATTTTGTGGCGGTTAGTAGTGTCGAATTTTGTAGTATTATCTCATGTAGCTACTGCAAATTCTTCATCAGAATCACCAAAAATCCGGTTCAAAAACATGGCCAATCGGATTCCTCCTTGAGCTATACGTTTCATGACAATTGGCATTCTTGAATTGAAGTAATCATCTGCATAGCACAAAAGGAGTACGTAAGCACATTATTAATTGCTTGTTGATCATTCTTAATGGAGTCGAGAAAATCTTAATTTAGGCTTTGTGTCTAAGTTGTGATACCCGCTAGAGTTTCACCAGGCGTAACGCCTTTGTAACCCCATTTGCAAGCCATATTTATACTCTCGGTTGCATACCTGCATATGGGAAAAAGAGAACAAGAGTCTACTCAAGGCTGATGTTAAAATGATTTTCTTGGTTTTGGTGAGAGATTGAGTTAGCGAAGCTCACTTGTTTGGACACTTCATGAGATTATCGCAGTCTTTCCATGACGATACATCATCATGCCAGACTCCCTGATCATCACCATAACAATTTGACATATTAATAAGAGCTGCATTTCAATGGTCTGAAAATTGAAAGAATCTCTTTTTCTGAATTTCCACAATAACATGTCTTGTTCTTACATCAGTGAAGTTTGCTACTATGTCTTGTAGAAGTAGTTCCGTGTCCTTATCATAGTAATCCGCTAATGCTGTCAGAATGATCTCCCTATCCCATACCTGCAAGTATATATAAATTTTGTTGAACATTAAAGGGTTTCTGCAAGCATGCTGCTATTTGTTTAATTAGATGTGATTCCCAAGTCTTAATTAGGCTATTAAAACCGAAGATTGTTTAAACTTACGTGATGTAGATTAGATTTGTGCCTGAACCAGCGCAACTCTATAGTGTTTCCTCCTTCATCACTTGTGAATCCCACATGCATCGGCTGAAACAATGAGAAGAAATATGATCTATACTATTACTTTATATTTCTAATCAGTTAGCTAAGAGACACGTAAGTAATCAAACGCTTCAAAATCAATCAACACACCTGATGCACATCCCCCATGAAGTGTGATAAAAATAACAATGCCTCTGTCATATTATCTGCGTACATACATAACAAAACCACAATATTGGAAGCAAAATATTGGCTAATTAACAATAATGATGGATTTTTGGACAGCAGAGGTTTCTTACGTCGGCGATCTGAGCTTCCCTCTCTGTAGTGCAAAAGCTGAGAGGTGAAATTTCGGATGGCACCAACAATACACATATTTTTCTTGCCATGGGTATCATGGCAATCCCCTACACCAAGTTACAAAGCACAATGTTACTGCAGTGTCTGAATTAGATTCTCATGACCAAAAATGGATTACGGACAAGAATTTACTCGAAAATTCGTAGGTGCAAGCATCATCAGGTGTATCGATGAAGTGAAGTGGGCTTGTCCAGCGATATCTATACCAATGCCGGACTTGATCAGGCCATACGCAGAGGGCTGATAGGTCACCATTGACATGCTGAGGTAACAAATTTTCCACAGCATGAGCTGCGTCGGGCTCTAGAAGACTCTGTAAATTCAAAAGCAAGGAAGAGTAGATCATTAAAAGTAGAAAATTACGCAGCTACATTAGGAATTAGTGTGGCCTTGAAATACAGAATTTCAAGATTTAGATTTTAAAAACTTTGGCTGCATATTTCACATTTCGGAAGCTATATTGTGTGCACAGATGGATCCTAACAGAAATTTCAGATGTAAAATGGTAAACAATTTCATTTTGTTGCAGTTATATCGTATTTGCGTTGCTTCAAACCCAAGAAAGATTCAGAGTAGCAACTAGCAAATATCTTGATCGTGTTAATGGTTCTCACTTTCTTTGAAGGAACTTTTTTTTTTTTAAAAAAAAAGAAATTATCTATCCTGACTTTAAGCATAATTTATGGGGCATGATTTGCATCTAAATCCCCCAAACTCCTTCAATTAGATGATCATTTAGTTACATGTTAACTTTTCGTCGACTGCAAGGGCCCCTATCATCCTATTGAACAAACTGCAAATATGGCTCCTCTCTTTTTTAAAAGTATAGGAAGAAAAAGATAGAACGAAAAAAAAAAATTATTCAAAACAAAATGACTGGATCACAAAATCAAAAATTAACTCAGACAAAGAGAGCGCTTAAGCATCCTCAAACGGTTTTATTGCATTTATCTTATAATAAACATATGGTTTAATTGAAAATAACAAAAAAATAAAAATAAAAAGACTAAAAAACACATCAAATGCTAAAAGAAGTTGATATCTATCTACATTTTTTAATAACCATTTTAACTTTCATCTGAAAATTAAAATTAGCATTACCTGTGCGATCCTACATGTCATAATATGACCCTCCTTGCTCCATCCCCAGGCCCCAGGCACTAAAACCAAAGCCAAACTCACAAACAAAACAAATTTTAAAGGGCACAATCCCCCCATCTGCTCAGATTCTCTCTCGTTCTCTCTGAATACTTAATTCAATTCTTGCTTCGTCTTTCCAATATTGACATCAGCCAGCAAACACAATGAGCCCAGTAAAATGTATTTGTCACGCATACATATGATAATATAAACACATCATAAGAGGTTGTCATGGAGTGCAAGTTTCATATTAAGTACCTAAAAGTTGACTCTACGGCACAACGCAAGATGCGTGTATATATAAACATAAGTGGTCATCACCGAGTACAAGTTTAAAATATGTCTATATTTTCAGGTGTAAGTTGCCGACGGTAAAAGCAAGATGGGCATATTCGGGAATATACTGACACATAACAGTCTCACTAGAATGGAGCAATGGGTCCGGTGGGTGATCATAAAGTACAGTTCCTTGCTCGTTTTGAAAGAGTTGACAGCAAGATAAAGGAATGTTAATATTGTATATGAAATCTCTGGTCTGAAGAAATTCAAGCTATATACACGGTGTACTGGGCCCATCCCTCCAAATTTGTGCTTATATTCCTTCTATCTTCATTCTTCATAGTTGAGCAATTTTTATTTGAGAAGAAAATATGCGGTTTAAGGTAGCAGCCAAGCGGATGCCACTTTGAGCAAGCCTTTTCTCCACAATAGGCAATCGAGTCAGGAAGTAATCATCTAGAGCAAATCAAAACAAGGAATTAAAATAAGATAGAAACCGGAACTGCTGCTAGCTAGTTGCAGTGCATGGAAAGCAATGATATGTTACATGGCATTTAGCGCCTTAACGGCAAATTTGTATGCCTTGGCAACAATTGTGACAGATTTTAACATGCAGGATTGAGTTGGCCATGTACATGACCAGAAAGACTCAAAGAATACTCTTCTAAATTATTTAGATGGAATTTTCATTTAATTAGAAAAATACCTTCCAAAGTGGTTCCTGGTGTGGCATTCCTGTATGCAAACTTGCATGCCAAACTTACACTTTCAGAAGCGTATCTGCAAGATGAAAAGGAATCCAATGATGTCCACTGATCCCCATTCCATGTAACAAATACATGGAGTTTCAGCTTGTGATGATGAGAGGGGGAATCAATTTTTTGTTCATACATTTTAAGCATTTAAGCTGTTCATACATTTGCTACAGCAGTTTCAGCCGACATAAAACCTGGAAAAACCTTTAGAATCCATGTATTTCATCATCTAATTATGTAAATTAATATGGGCAATATATACTACAACCTCTTGGGGAACCAGGTATGGATCAAAAGCAGGGCAGGTTACCTCAATTTCAATGTGAAATTCTACCAAATCTCAGCTCGTTAATTATCTATCATGATGGTGAATTCTAGCTGCACTTTTCTAGTTATTTAGCAAACCAAGCAGCTTAAAAGCAATCAACCAGATGAATCCACACAACAATGAAGAGGAAATTGAATGCTGTGTGCGTACCCATTAGGACAAACTGTTTGATTATTTGCACAATTTTCCCATGATGATACATCATTGGACCAACCATCCTGCAGACAAATATCAAACAAGACAAAAAGGAAATAGTTAATATCAACTTTAAATAGCCATGTTCAAAGCCATGCATTCGGAAAAATGAATGACAGGAAACAAATCTATGCAAGACCATAAAACAGCAAATTTCTGTGAAGAAAGCATACCGTAATATTCCTCTGAATGGATTGAATCATGACTGCAATATCAGAATCATAATAGGTCTTCAGAGCAGAATCAATTATCATGGTATCCCATACCTGAAACAGAATAATTCTTGAATGATATGCAAACAAGTAACACAAGATTCCAGAACAGGCCCAATTTGAAAATCATCTGCTATCCTAGAAACAAGGTTGAAACTGATCAGGCCCAATTTGAAAATCATCACTCTACTTTGCAAAACCATCAGGAGACAAGAAAGCAGAGGCAAAAGAATACTTCAAAGTCTGACGTAAGGTCGGGGGATAATCAATGCAATCACACTGAAGCACTTATCATGGATAGTAGAACCGGTTTTTCTTAATGGATTAATATCTTGAATAAATATGACCTAAATCACATGAACTTATTATAACATTGTCGATATGTTATTCTTTCAGGCACATTCTCAAGCTTTGCACAAGAACCTAAGGTTTTGAACATCATTTTATTTATGGAATTCATCATTCTCTCTTAGAAAATTTACAAGTTTGGATCCTTGATCTGCCAAAAGCAACCTGCTGTTTTTTAAAATGCACAAATTTCTTCTTTTTTACTAAATTTGTGGATCATATGGTTGAGAATGTACAAGAGACTAAAGACAACGTACATGGTGTAGGTTTGTCTTTCGACGGTACCAACGGACTGTTATTGTGTTCCCACCTTCATCTCCAATGAAACCAACATGTAGAGGCTGGCACAAGAAAAAGGAACTTAAAAGAAAAGTGAATTACAGTGTGTGTTTCAATTTCCCAGTAAAAAGTGCATACCTGATGCACGTCTCCAATAAAATGGGATAAAAACATAAGCGCCTCTGTTAAATTGTCTATAATCAATAAAGGGAAACAGCCCATGTTATTGCCATTTAAGATAGGAAAAGTTATATTATAGCACCTGAAAATGTAATATCCGTTAGTGATAAGCTTACATTTTTCCACTGAAATAGAGTCCTGATAGCCAGATTTGAGTTGCATGGTGTAGTTGTATATTGCTCCAGTTACACATCTGTTCTTGCGCCCAACAGAGTCATGACAGTCTCCTGTAAGAAAGATGTATATTAACAGAAGAAATAGTTTCATGAAGCTCATGGAAAAACTCATTAGAGAAAAAAGAGTTCACGTGGCTAAACCACAGAAGGGATTCACTAAGCAAACTTACTGCAGTATTTGTAGTTACACATGAAATCCGGTGTATCAACATAGTGTAAAGGACTACTCCAGCGCATGTGGAATCGAACCTCATCAGCCCAGGAGCAAACATTTGCAAGATCACCTTCAGCTGAATCTGGAAGCAATTCTTTTACAGCAGCCAAGGCATCTTCAGTGAGATATCCCTAATAGACCAAAAAGTGCCACATTAAACATGTATGACATTTTTCCAGGACAAGTCCTGCCTGACTTCAGTACCAATTCTGTCTCTATCTTCTCACATCCGCCAGAGTCATTCGAACTACACTTATCAAGGCCAATACAGCTAAAATTTCACAGACACTGACTAGGAGCCCACCTTACTCGACTAATTATAAGAATAGTAGAATGCACATTTGACCTGAAGCACTACTTGAACAACTCCTTATAGCTGGCATCTCATTAAGGCAAATATCAACTAGGTGAGAAATCTAATCATTCGACTATTTCTTTAAAAATTAAAACATTCCATTTACCGAACAACCTCCATCCATTTCGATTACATGTTTAAAATAAAATATTTGATAATTTTTAGTTTTAAAATTCCCATTTTAAAAATGAAATAGTTATCAGTGTAACTATTAATTTCTACTTACTCATCACATCAAGTCATAAAATTGAATACCCTCAACATCCTTACAAATCTATTAATTATGTACTACTAAAGAGCATGATTAGCAAAAGAATCAGCTGAAGAAAAAGTACAAAAACTAAAGAAAAAAAAATCCTAACCTCTGCGATCTTGCAAATAGCAAAATGACCTTCCTTTCCCCAACCCAGAACTCCATTAACCAGTTGCAGAAGAATTAGTGCTCTCCAAATCCACATGAGCCTAGACCCACCCGTACCTGTTTTAACAAAACATTAAAAGGGAAATTGATATTCTTGAACTATATATCGAAAAAGATAACTGAACTGACAATGCTTTATTATTAATATTTTTTCTAAATTTTCTCACCTAAACGGACATAAAAAACTTGTAAATGTAAATGATCTTGACTCGCTTGTACAAACAATAATTGAAAAAGAAAATTATACATACCAGATTTTATCAACAAGACACTGGTACTGTTAACTGTCGTACCTAACTGCGTGCTTGGAAGGAGATTAAAAAAGGAAAGGATGAAAAATAGTTGAATAAAAAAATTATAAGAGATTACGTTTTTTACTGTAATTCTATGTTTATAATTTAATATTTTAAATTTTTTTGATACATCAATTTGAAATAATAATTTTTTTATAAAAATTAAAAAATTGAAGTTACTTTTATCTTTTAAGAATAAAATAATTAATTTAAATTTAAACTAAAATAATTTTAGTGATTAAATATAATAAAAATTTTAAGTCAAAAAATAAATTAAGATAAATTTAGTTAATTAATTCTCTGAAAATTTTGAAATTTTAAAATTATATAAAATTTTTATAATTATTTACTAGACTTAGATTTAGAGTGGGTATTCCTACAAAATAAATTAAAACGTATATTAGACGACATAATTTTTTTTTCTCTTTTGTCATAAATATATGATAAGATCCGTCGAGTTTCATTTTATGACAGTTAGGTCCCCGTGATGGTATGGTTTGGTATTTTGATTTGCTTAGAATATCAGCAGTGTTGTTTGTTTTTCCTTTCCACTTATATTTTTCTGCTAGATCGTGTAAACTCTTTTGAATTAACTTTCTACATAAAATATAGTAATTAACTTGATTAATTAAAAATACATTAAAATATTAATATTAAGAATTAATAATGATAGACTTCTAAAATTTATATAAATTAATTGTGACGATTATTTAAAGTAAAACTAATAAAAACTTATGATATGGTAAAGGATGGATTTTTTTTTAATGAATGCAGTAGAGCATTTTAAGCTGAGATTTTAGTATAAACTTATAAGATATGATTGTTTTTAGTTAGTACAAATTAATATTTTATTTCATCTATTTCTTAAGAAAGAAAGCACTAAAGTCATAATTTTTGAAATAAGAGAGATAAAGAAGAAAACAATAGTTCTTAAGTAAAATTTGTGTAAGTACTAAATTTGAAATAATTTTTTTCTCAAAAAAAAATACTAAGAGTATTTTTAAAGATTCAAATTGTGTTATAAATCAAAACTTATGAGAAACAAATATACGTAATACTAATTACAAGGGGCTGGATGTAAATTTGTCCTATTTTCTGTATAAACAGCGGATTTGTGTATCCTGGTATTTCAGCTTTCAATTTTTCATGAAGACAAAAGGGGAAATGGGAAAAACATCATCATTTGCATTAGAATTGTATAAATAAATATTTTGGAATCATTTACTTCTACTCTGGAAAGTGAAGGCACAATGAAGGCAATAGTGATAACTCAACCCGGTAGCCCAGAAGTGCTGCAGTTGCAAGAAGTAGAAGACCCTCAAATCAAAGACGACGAAGTGTTGATCAAAGTCGAAGCTACTGCCCTGAACCGGGCCGACACTCTTCAACGAAAAGGCTCCTACCCTCCACCCAAAGACGCCAGCCCTTACCCGGGCCTCGAATGTTCCGGAACCATCCTGTCCGTTGGTAAAAACATCTCTAGATGGAAAGTCGGCGACCAGGTTGCTTAATTTTTTATTTCTATTACTTAGTAATTTTCTCGTTTAGTGTAAAATTACAGATTTTTTTTTTTGAAGTGGGTTCTTCTTTCTTTTTCTCAACAATTCAAAAGTTGTGAACTTTTTGTATACAGAACTCTATATTTTTTTAGACGCAGTTATGTGTAATTTAATCATATTTTTAATATTAATGGGGATATGAACTTTGAAGCTGCTCACTGTGGGTCGTGATAAATTTTGTTGAATAGGTGTGTGCTCTGCTTAGTGGAGGAGGGTATGCTGAGAAAGTGGCTGTTCCAGCTGGACAAGTTCTTCCCGTTCCATCTGGTGTCTCACTCAAAGATGCTGCTGCGTTTCCGGAGGTGGCTTGCACTGTTTGGTCAACGGTTTTCATGACCAGTCACCTATCCCCAGGGGAGTCATTTCTGGTAGATTTTGCTCTATCTCGTATTCTGATGTACGATTTTAAGTTTAATTTTGATTTATCAGAGCAAATATTATGATGATTGCTATGTTCCTGTTGATGTTCTGAAATAGTTTAATTGTCCCGCTTGTTATGTATGACTGTAATTCCCAAAGTCTGCATTATGGCTTAGTTACCCAGTGAAGATGAATATTTGATATCCAAAACATGTTGGAAATAGGTTCTAATTCTTCAAATTGGAACGATTTATCGTTGCGCTTGAATAGATATTACTGCTTAGAAACTTTTCTTTTTAAGTTTTACCTTCAATATGTTATCAACATGGGTGTGACTTGTAATCTCATCCTTACTTGGTTAAAACTTAATTAGAGTCCAAATCCTGTATTGTATATTTGTCCAACACCTCTACAGCCACTATGTTGGGCAGTAAACATTGACTGGCAGATAACAATTGCTTTAAAGCTGAAGGTCCCTAGTCTAGTGTACAAGTTTCTGAGGGTTCAAATTTCTGTCTGATACATAAAAAATGTATGCTATACGTGATGCAAAGGATATTCAATCTCTTTGTCTGCTAAGCCTTTGAAATATATATGTTATGAAGCTTAATCCATGAACTAATGGCTATTAAACTATCAGGTTCATGGGGGCTCTAGTGGAATCGGTACATTTGCGATTCAGATGGGAAAATGCCAAGGAGTGAGAGTCTTTGTTACAGCAGGTTTGGCCACAAGGCTCATCTTATGTCAACCATTCAATATTCGTGTGTTCATAGGTTTTAGCTATTGATCTACAGGGAGTGAGGAAAAGCTGGCTTTTTGCAAGGATCTTGGTGCGGATGTGTGCATCAATTACAAGACTGAGGATTTTGTTGCACGAGTGAAGGAAGAAACTGGTGGTAAAGGTGTGTTTAGTGTTTAATAGCATTATGAATGCATTTTGTTTTAACCTGGAAGTTGTACTCCTGGATAAAGATCCGTCTGTCTCTTTCTGTTCACGACTGATGGATATGTATTAATGTTTGTGCCTAGGTGTTGACGTAATTCTAGATTGCATGGGAGCATCCTACTTTCAGCGTAACCTGGACAGCTTGAACATTGATGGGAGGCTTTTCATAATTGGAACCCAGGGTGGAGCTAAAACAGAATTAAACATAACTTCTCTGTTTGCTAAGCGCCTCACTGTACAAGGTATTGTGCCCTTGATTACTGGGCCTTGGTGTTCCATTTTTTTTTTTTTTTCAATCCAAGGTGCTTTTTTTCCCCTTCTTTTTTACAATTAAACATAGTATCTATATTGGAATTCAACTTTTTCAATTGGATGAATTTTTATGCAAGCAATAGTAAAGAAGTCCATGTGAAGTTCCCCTTTCGGTCACATGTTAGTTGTATTTAGCATAGTAATTAATTATAATAAATTGGGTTGACTTAACCCTTAAAAGGTTCGTAGGTTCTGATTCCAGCAAAATTTTTTGGGGAATCAATTGATAACCTAGTTTCTGAATCTAATTTCTGTCATGGTTTTTCCATAATGAGTTTCCTTTTATTCTTTAACAGCAGCTTTGTGATTTTTATGCCGTGTATATCAGCTTTCAGATAGCAATTAAACTGAAATATCTGATTGGATATGCAAAAATATACGAAGTTACTTCTAAACTGAATTTCTTCTGGGACTCTCAACACATCTGTGATATACCATTTTCTTTATTCTTCTTTCGGGGTGTGTTTACTAGAGTTATTTGAGAGAGATGTATGATTAATGGGTATATATAATTGGTTTTTAATGCACAGCGGCTGGCTTGCGAAGCAGAAGTACAGAAAACAAAGCATTAATTGTATCGGAGGTGGAGAAGAATGTTTGGCCTGCAATAGCAGTGGGGAATGTGAAGCCTGTGATCTACAAGTATCTTCCGCTGTGTGAAGCAGCCGAAGCTCACCAGCTCATGGAAAGTAGCCAGCATATCGGGAAGATTATGCTTGTTCCATGAACCTTGTGTCATTGTGCATACAGTTCTGTAAGTTCATGTTGTTCGTAAAATGCTCTAAATACTTGGTGAGAACTGCAGAAGGTTATAGAATGAACATATTTTCATTAGGAAGACAATTGAGAGCACGGCATTAGTTTGTTAAGCTTTCTTGAATTACTTCCTTCTGGTTAAACCTTCGTGAATAAATAAATATGGCAACTTCTTGCTTGAAACATTTATGTTGTAATGACGGCTTGAAAAGTTACATAATTCATAATTCATTCAACAACAATAAAATTCATAATTCTATAATATTTTTTTTTTATTTACACCAGCAACGAATTAAGAAAAGATATATTATTTAAATTTTAAAATACATCTCACACAACTATTAAAGAATGTTTTTTTTTTTTAAAAAAAAGGAACGAAAAAGAAAAGCAGCGAACGTCACGTCGTTGACAATGAGTTGTCAGTGTTATTCTATCTTTGATCTTTTACTGTGGGAGCGAATTCCGATTTCATATGCTGCAATGAGCTTCAACGGCAAGGGCTTTTAACGAGCCAGGGCAGGCACCAACACCAAGGTAAGCCGAGGAAACAGGGATTGAACATTCAACTTGGCCGACGCAAGCCTGAAATTTCCATCCAAATCAATGATGAAACAAAAACAAACTTTATGCCCTTAATCGTGTATTTTTAAATTAAACATATAGTTTAGGGAATTTTGAAATTACCGTGATCTCCCATGAATCCGACATTGAAAGCTTGTTATGGAACCTCAAGAGAGTTGCTAGTTGCTTGATCTAGCTTCTGATTTCGGTTTCTCTTGCTTCAGCTCACGGATCGGTTGTTTTTAAAATATTATTTTATTTTAAATTTATCATTAGAGTGATTTCTGTCGTCCAAGTGGGAGATTATTAGATTTATTTTTCACATTATGTGGACTGACATAAATCATTCTAATTATTTTTTATATTTTACCGAATTAATACGTGACTAATGTCAAATATGATTGAGCAATTTTGATTGTGTTATTTTAGCCCATAATGGGATGGACAATTTTGTACTAACACATGAGGGATCCCTGCGCTCAACCGCTGTATTTAAATAACTTCAGCCCATTAGGAGTTAACTATTGAAAAATCAGTGGCATGAGTGTAGTGCACCTCTCTCTCTCCATTTTCCTCTTTTCTCTCCCGTGGGTGTGTGTACAGTAAATTTTGAAGCAAAGCCGATCCGTGAGCTGAAGCAAGGGAAACCGAAATCAGAAGCTAGATCAAGCAATTAGCAACTCTCTTGAGGCTCCATAACAAGCTTTCAAGGTCGGATTCATGGGAGATCACGGTAATTTCGAAATTCCCTAAAGTATGTGTTTAATTTGGAAATGCACGATTAAGGGCATAAAGTTTGTTTTTGTTTCATCAATTGGTATCAGAGCCCATGGTTATGCGTTTACTTGTAAACCATAGTTGTTTTGTTGGAGAAATCTCACTCATGTAATTTTTTCTTTATTTTCGGATTTTTCGAATTTGGACATATTTCCTCAAACGGTTGTTAAATAATGCATGAGTAATGATTTTAGAGCAAAGATATAATTTTCCCGTGATTTTTGGTGGCCAAAATCGGGATGATATGAATGAGGTCTGTAAATTTACTGTAGCTTTACTGTTCAAACATTCGGAGGTTGAAGATGAAATTGTGGGATAATTTCGTTTGGATCCCTAAATTTTGTGAAATGTCACTATAGCCCAAAATCTTAGCATTAAGAGTTGATGAACCAGCTAAGCCCACAGATACGAGCACTGCTGCTGAAAAAGCAGAGTGGGCAGCTTGGGATGAATCCAATAGACACTGTCTGGATACAATGAAATACACTATTGATAGAACAACTCGAGATAGTATCCTTGCATGTGATAAGGCCAAAGATTACTTGGCAGCTGTTGGAAGAACTTTTAAGAAGGTAAATAAGGCAGAAAATGATAACTATCTGAGACTGCTTGCTAATACTCAGTATGATGATGTTTCTGGGGTCAGAGAGCACATCCTTAAGATGATCAGTTACCATAAGAAGTTAAAGGACATGGATGTCAATCTACCTGATAACTACCTAGTCTTCCAAATTCTTGAATCTCTTCCACCACAATTTGGCAATTTGAGAAGCCAATACAATACTCAGAGAGATACTTGGAATATCACTGAATTGACTGCTTATGTGGTTCAAGAAGAGGAATCATTGAAGAAGGGGAAATCTCACACTGTCATGATGACAACTACTCAAGAGAGTAGGAGTGTGAAGAAAAGCTCTGCAAAGACCAATAATAAGTTTTTCAAGAAGAAAAAGTTTGGAAAGAAAATTTTACGTGGTCAGTCTTCTATCACTTCTGGTTCCCCTTCTGAGAGCTTTAAGGGAAAGTGCTACTTTTGTAAGAAACCTGGGCACAAGAGAGCTGAATGCAAATGATTCAAAGCATGGTTGGAAAAGAAATGTATTCATGTAGCCTTTGTAGGCTTTGAATCTAATCTAATTGATGGTCCTTCTGATACTTGGTGGTTGGATACTGGTGCAACCATTAATATAACGAATTCTTTACAGGAATTCAGAAGCAGGAGGGAGCCCAATGAAGGGGAGTTGATAGTTCACATGGGCAATGGAGTGACAGCCAAAGTTGAAAGCATAGGAGCTGTCAGCTTACATCTAGCCACATGCCATGTTTTGGATCTATTAGATACAGCTTATATTCCTTCTATTAGGAGAAACTTGATATCTGTATTTATTTTGGATAGATGTGGCTATACTTTTCATTTTGGTGACATAAAAGTTTACTTATTCCACAATTCAGAGTTAGTTGGTTCTGGCACTCTATATGATGGCTTATATATGATTGATGTATTTTCTCGTGCTGTTGAATCATCATCCAATGCTCATGTTATACATGTTGTTAGCTCTCATCGTGCCAGGGTTGATGAAAATTCCTCTATGTTGTGGCATAAACGGTTAGGTCACATTTCTATACAGAGAATGGAGAGGCTTATTAAAGATGGCATTCTACATAATTTGAATTTCTCTGATTTTGGCACTTGTGTTGATTGTGTCAAAGGCAAACTTACTGCCAAATCCAGAAAAGAGAGAACTCAGAGGAGTCAACAGGTGCTGGAGTTGGTACATACAGACATTTGTTGGCCATTTACTCCTATTGCTATTAGAGGTTATAAGTACTTCATCACGTTCATCGATGACTTTTCTCGTTATGGTCATGTTGAACTTCTTACTGAAAAGTCTGAATCTTTATCTATGTTTCAAGCCTTTAAGGCTAATGTTGAGCTCCAAAAGGGCAAGAAAATTAAAGCAGTAAGATCAGACAGAGGTGGTGAGTACTATGGGCGATATGATGAAACTAGGCGTAATCCTGGACCTTTTGCTCGTTTTCTTCAGGAATGTGGAATAGAAGCCCAATATACAATGCCCGGGACTCCTGAACAGAATGGAATTGCAGAAAGGAGAAATCGTACCCTTCTTGACATGGTGCGGTGTATGCTGAGTAACTCCACCTTACCAGATTTTCTGTGGAGTGAAGCCTTAAGAACTGCAGCTTACATTTTGAATTAGGTACCTAGTAAATCGGTGCCCAAAACTCCTTATGAGTTATGGTCAGGGAAGAGACCTAGTCTTCGTCATTTCCATGTCTGGGGATGCAGAGCAGAAGTGAGGCCTTATAATCCACAATCGAGGAAACTTGATCCGAAAACCATTAGTGGTCATTTTATTGGCTATTGTATAGGCTCAAGGGGTTCTAGATTTTATTGTCCTTCCCACACTACTAGAATCATTGAGTCTGATCGTGCCATTTTTTTTGACAATGATCACAATGGTGTAAGTTCTGAGCCTCGCAGTCTGTCATTGAGAGAAGAACATGTGGTTTTGCCTATTCCATCTTTTCCGACTTCTGCGATGAGATTACCACATATTGATGATTCTTCTGTTGATCCTGAACTTCATCATGATATGGAGCCTATGACTGTAGAGGATGATGGTACTGATGTGCCATTGAGGAGATCAGAGAGGATCAGGAGACCTGCAATTTCTGATGATTATGTTGTTTACTTGCAGGAGCATGATTTTGATGCTGACTCATCATCTGATCCTATTACATTTCAAGAGGCTATCAGTTGTTCAGAATCATCATCTTGGCTACATAAGATGCATGATAAGATGGCATCTATGTATCATAATAGGGTTTGAGATTTAGTTGAGTTACCAGATGGATGCAGACCAATTGGTTGCAAATGGGTTTTCAAAACCAAGAGAGATGCCAAAGGTCAGGTAGAGAGGTACAAGGCCAGGCTTGTGGCTAAGGTTTCAGTCAAAGAGAAGGCATTGATTACACTGAAACCTACTCTCCTGTTTCTACCAAAGACTCTTTTCGTATTATCATGGCATTAGTAGCTCATTTCAATTTAAAATTGCATCAGATGGATGTGAAGACAGCTTTTCTCAATGGGAGCTTGTCTGAAGATGTGTACATGGTGCAACCTGATGGTTTTGTTGAGACTGGTAGAGAAAACATGGTGTGTAAGCTTAAAAAGTCTATTTATAGACTTAAACAGGCATCCAGACAGTGGTATTTGAAATTTCACGATATTGTCACCTCTTATGGGTTCCAGGAGAATGTTGTTGATCAGTGTATATACTTGAGAGTCAGTGGGACACTAATGTTTTACTTGAGACAAAACAAATGTTGTCATGCAGCTTTGATATGAAGGATCTTGGTGAAGCCCATTATGTATTAGGGATAGAGATTCTTCGTGACAGATCTAGAGGCATTCTAGGATTATCTCAAAAGACTTACATTGATCGCATTTTGAAAAGGCTCAATTTGCAGTGTTGTGCTCTTGGGAAAGCTCCAATTTCAAAAGGTGACAACATTTCCAAGTCTCAGTGTCCCGATAATGATGTAGACAAAGCTAGGATGCAAACAGTCCCGTATGCATCCGTTGTGGGTAGCCTGTTGTATGCTCAAGTCTGTACTCGCCCTGATATTGCTTTTCCAGTGGGAGTACTTGGTAGATACCTGAGCAATCCTGGATTTGAACACTGGAAGGCTGCAAAGAAAGTACTCATATATTTGCAAGCCACTAAAGATTTTGTATTGACATATCAGCAATATGACTATTTGAATATAGTTGGATATTCTGATGCTAATTTTGCAAGGTGCTTGGAAGACAAGAAATCCACATCAAGTTACATCTTTATGATGGCAGGAGGAGTTATATCATGAAAAAGTGTCAAGCAGACACTTCTAGCTTCTTCAACAATGGAAGCAGAATATGTAGCATGTTTTGAAGCTACACTTCATGCTTTATGGATGCAGAATTTTATCACAGGGCTAGATTGTATATTGGCCGTACCGAGGCCATTAAAGATATACTGTGATAATTCTGCGGCTGTTTCTTTTTCTCACAATACAGGGAGTTCCTCACGTTCTAAGCACATTGATATTAAATACTTGTTTGTGAGAGAGAAAATTACTCTATCTTGTGTATCAGTAGAGTATATCCCTACAGAACTCATGTTAGCCGATCCACTTACTAAAGCTTTAACTCCAAAAGTATTTAAGGAGCATGTGATGCATATGAGATTATTTGAATCCACTTATATATGCTGAGTCAGTGGGAGTTCTGATTTGTATTATGAGTTGCAACTTAAATGAGCTTATGTATTACTCATTTTGTTATCATGCATGCATGTTGTTATGTGAAATGGATATGTCATATATTGTGTACACATTTGGTTGCGTATGGCATTATATATATATACTGAGGATATTATAGTCCGAGACATTTTGTTCAGTCTCAATATGGACATTAAAGATTGAAGCATTATGACTTAGCTTCAGTGTGCTTTCTTAAGACATTTTTGATTCAGTCTCATTATGATGATAAGAAAGCACGGCTTCCGTGAGACATCTTGGTATTAGTCTCATTATGATGAAAATGGAAGCTTGCTTCTCGAGACATTTTGCTAGAGTCTCATTATGGTTATAAAGAAGCGATAGTCTAGGAAACATATATTTTCGTCTCATTTTGCTAGACATGTGGACTTTATGGAAACGAGCATGTTGATCACATTGTCATGTTATTTCCATAATTATACTTGTATACTACTACATCGTCACGTGCTTATAGGTGTCTTGTTATATGGAGCATCTTGTTGGTGCACATATAGTTTGATATTTATGGCACATTTTGGACTTATTTATGTTTTGGGTGATTGCTTGTATTTGACATTTTGTTATAGTCACATATTGATTAATTCGGTTGTTTTCAAAATTTACTGTACACACACCCACGGGAGAGAAAAGAGGAAAATGGAGAGAGAGAGGTGCACTACACTCATGCCACTGATTTTTCAATAGTTAACTCCCAATGGGCTGAAGTTACTTAAATACAGCGGTTGAGCGCATGGACCCCTCATGTGTTATTGCAAAATTGCTCATCACATTATGAGCTAAAATAACACAATTAAGGATATACTTGTCCATAATATACTACTGTATATGATATGTCAAAATTAGACTCATTAACATAATATTTGATCACTTAATAAATGAGTCTGTCAAAATTGCTCAATCATATTTGACATTAGTCACGTATTAATTCGATAAAATATAAAAAATAATTAGAATGATTTATGCCAGTTCACATAATGTGATAAATAAATCTAACAATCAAAACCTAAGAATCAATGACAAAGTAAAACCTCATTTACTACTAATACCCTATCTCTTCATTGAAAAATCTTTCTGCAAATGACATATGCTAGACCTAGTGAGGTGACAATTGACATATCTACATGTCCGTATTGGTAAAAACAGAGTTACCTTCTGAACAATTGGTAAAACGTCCATATGACAAGCTCCTGGTCTGAAAGAGCCACAGTTTCCTTCAGGAATGCCATAGCTGGCAAAATTAATGGCAGCAATGTGCCATCCTCTTTCACAGGCCAGTCGAACTTGAGGGCTGCTAGACACGACTCCTAGGTTTGGTTTCCAGGAATCAACTGGCGGAGGATCAGCCTCTGATACAAATGAACAAATATCTTGGCCAGTTTTCGTAAGCAAAGAAATCTTTGACGGGTCACCGCCAAGCTCTTCATGGATGCCTAGTAGGTTTTCTCCAGGATGTACCCAAGTCCGCGGAATATGATACCGGGACATTTGTTACTAATAATTTCTACTTACTCATCACATCAAGACAAATCTATTAATTATGAACTACTAGAGAGCATGATTAGCAAAAGAATCAGCTGAAGAAAAAGTACAAAAACTAAAGAAAAAAAAAATCCTAACCTCTGCGATCTTGCAAATAGCAAAATGACCTTCCTTTCCCCAACCCAGAACTCCATTAACCAGTTGCAGAAGAATTAGTGCTCTCCAAATCCACATGAGCCCAGACCCACCCGTACCTGTTTTAACAAAACATTACAAGGGAAATTGATTTTTTTGAATTAAATATCGAAAGAGATAACTGAACAGAAAATGCTTTATTATTAATATTTTTTCTAAATTTTCTCACATAAACAATTTGTAAATGTAAATGATCTTGACTCGCTTGTACAAAGAATAATTGAAAAAGAAAATTATATATACCAGATTTTATCAACATGACGCTGGTACTGTTTTAATTGTCGTACCTAACTGTGTGCTTGGAAGGAGATTAAAAAACGAAAGGATGAAAAATAGTTGAATAAAAAAATTATAAGAGATTACGTTTTTGACTGTAATCCTATGTTTATAATTTACTATTTGAAATTTTTTTGACACATCAATTTGAAATAATAATTTTTTTATAAAAATTAAAAATTAAAGTTACTTTTGTCTTTTAAGAATAAAATAATCAATTAAAATTAAAATTAAAATAATTTAACGGTTAAATATAATAAAAAATTTAAGTTACAAAAAATAAATTAAGATAAATTTAGTTAATTAATTCTTAAAAAATTTTGAAATTTTTAAAAATTATATAAAATTTTTATAATTATTTACTAGACTTGGGTTTAGAGTGGGTATTCCTACAAAATAAATTAAAACGTATATTAGACGACATAATTTTTTTTTCTCTTTTTTCATAAATCTATGGTAAGATCTGTCTAGTTTCATTTTATGACAGTTAGGTCCCCGTGATAGTATGGCTTGGTACTTGTTTTGCTTAGAATATCAGCAGTGTTTGTTTTTCCTTTCCACTTATATTTTTCTGTTAGATCGTGTAAACTCTTTTGAATTAACATTCTACATAAATATAGTAATTAATTTGATTAATTAAAAATATATTAAAATATTAATATTAAGAATTAATAATGATAGACTTCTAAAATTTATATAAATTAATTGTGACGATTATTTAAAGTAAAACTAATAAAAACTTATGATATGGTAATAGGATGGATTTTTTTTTAATGAATGCAGTAGAGCATTTTAAGCTAGATTTTAGTATAAAACTTATAAGATATGGTTGTTTTTAGTTAGTACAAATTAATATTTTATTTCATCTATTTCTTAAGAAAGAAAGTACTAAAGTCATAATTTTTGAAATAAGAGAGACGAAGAAGAAAACAATAGTTCTTAAGTAAAATTTGTGTAAGTATAAAATTTGAAATAATTTTTTTCTCAAAAAAAAATGCCAAGAGTATTTTTAAAGATTCAATTTGTGTTATAAATCAAAACTTATGAGAAAAAATCTACTTAATGCTAATTACAAGGGGCTGGATGTAAATTTGTCCTATTTTCTGTATAGACAGCGGATTTGTGGGACTCACCTATGTTGCAACTGTTGCAACATAGCAGCATACAACACTATTTGTCTTCATTTAGAGATACCGCTCGATTAAAAGTGAACGAATCTGACGATTGAAATTAAAAAAATGGGTAAATGGAAGAGCACGTTGGTAAAAGAATCTGTACAAAACAATATATTAAAATAAGGATCCACAATCACATTGCTATTGACTATTTTGGAGCAATCATCGGAAATTATTCTACACTGTAGAAATTGTGGGCATCTAAATATTTTCCACCCCTTGGAAATTCCGATCATCGATATCTTTTACATCCCTCAGCTATTGCAATTGCGAAGTTTCAATTTGGCTGTGTGTTAAGTGAGGAACTATGTTAATTAAACCAAACAGAGATTTCGATCGTGAAAGCAAAGATGTGGATGTGGCAACCAACTGGAAACAATTTTGGTGGTGCTGGAAGATAACGAAATAGCACATCTCATTATGTGAAAATAGTATGAATATGACGTTCGTTTGAGCTGCTGTTGTGGCCTTGGAGCAGACGCAACACGCAATTCCCAAAATAAAAAAAGTTAAGTTTTATTCTGAAGGTGAGTTCAAGTATAAAAGCAAATAAAAAAAAATGTATTGCTTTAGTTTAAGGGTTAAGGATGCCAAATTCTGAATCTTGCTAACTGCAACAAATAGATAATAAAAAAAGAGAAAAAGAATAGTAATTATTATTATAACGCCTGTAATATAACATATAATTATAACATATAACATGATTCTATTGCATTATAAGAATTTGTATTATTCCATTCTTGAATGGAGTAAAGTTATGCCCCTAGTCGCTATTAAGACAAATGGAATATTTTCATCTCAGAGTACAATATAATTCAAAACTTCCCAGGATACCATGTGTTAAGGCAATTACATAATATGAAGTTGGGAGGCAAAAAATTAAAAAGCCAATATCCAATCCAACTGCATGATGCAAACATTCCATTGGCAAATATTATGCATTGAAAAGAATACATAATATATTCTTTTCAATAGGTCATGGTGGAAGATCTTTTGTATCAAATTTGCACCAACTGAATGATACTAACCATTGATCTAGTAGAATATGCATCTATGAGGTCATGACTATTGAAAAAAAAAATATAGCGTTTATGATTCTTCATGATCTAGTAACCAACTGGGAATTCCTCAGTTTGTGTGCATTTCAGTATGTGTTGCACATAAGCACTTGATTCTAAGTATCTACAAGGATAAAAATTAAGGAAACATAGTAGCATGAGGAAGCCAAAATCATCTTCGAAAGTGTGCAATCATCAAACCATGATAATGAAAAACAATCATTAACCAATTCATCATAAATCTGAAATTACAAAACTATGTCAAATGTCTGTACTCAGTACGAGAGTGAATCACTATTAGAAATGTTTAATCAGCAAATCATGATAACATATGCATCATATCATACACTTGAACATTGTACCAACCAAGTCACGTGCACAGAAATGCATCTGTTCATTGATTCCCATGCATGTCACATAAGAAATCCATATGAAAAGTGGGGGAATTCTGTCAAAACAAAGTAGTACTTCACAAAAAAAAAATCGGTAATTCATAATAAAATGCCAAAGGAAATTTATTTGTTTTCATCAACATATACCTTGTTTTGGTGAGTTTATAAATCATTTTAAGGGGGCGTGTCCGCAAAGCCCAGCAATGTGCTTCATTTGATAAGCAAGCAAGTCTTTTTTTCATCAACCAGGTGCAGGTCATTAACAGAAGTTAACAATTCATAACCCCAATATTGTCCGTACATAATTGGTTACTAGCAGAGAATACAAAAACCCAAGTACAAGAAAGTCCTTTTAAATTGCCGATATGATCACATTTAACCCTTACAATAAGAAAGCAATATCTACCAGCATAGTTTGTTCACACGTTAATGACGAATCCTTCTTCATTCTCTTCTCCAAGAAGTAAATTCCCTCCCATTCGCTCTTTGAATATATTGCTTCTTGCTATAAAATTAAACAATGACTCCTCACTACGAATCTCACCTGATTTTAACAAATTGCTGCCATCTAAGCTATTTACCACTGCCATACTCTTTCAAAGGAAATTAACCATTTTTTTCAGGAATTACTTGCTGCATTCTTTCTAACGGCACAACAATAGAGCAAACAGACACAGTATTCATTTTGGGGTATTAACAAGGAGACACGGATAATTCGTAAACTTTCACAATCGCTTAGTCTGGGTTGCAGTTGTCCGCTATAGTACCAAATCCGCAGTCGGATTCATACCCATGCCAACCACGTTCTTATACGAACCATCGATATTCCCCCCCCCCCCCCCCCCCCCAAGAAATTGTGATCGTCTTCTTTCGATTTTGGTGTCTCCTTGTTAATTCCCAAAAATGAAATCACTTACACCAACAGCAGTAACAAAATTGCCATCGAATTCGTAATGCTTACAACCCGGGTTACAACAAAGGTGAATCATCAAAATCTCCCCCCCCCCCCCCAAACAAATTGCAATCGTCTTCTTTTGATTTCGCTATCTCCAAATTGATTCTCAAATGAAATCAGTTACACGGTTACACCTACTGGAGTAACAAAATCGCCATTGAATTCATACGGCTTAGAGCCCAATTTACAACACAAGTGAATCAATGAAATCTTTTCCTCCTAAGAGTTTAGGATCGTCTTCTTTCTATTTACGAACCTCCAAATTAATTCTCAGCGTTAAACCCTGATTTTTTTTTCACACATAAAACAAAGCTATTCTCTTTTGATGCATTTCATGAAACCGACACTTCCTATTATATAAATACATAACCGACTTCAGCGGTTGCCAGTCCAGACCTCATTTAAAGCTTATCTAATTCGAACTGTTAGATTCAGTCACGTTACATCCAATGGTATCCTCAAATAAAGACAAATACTGTTGTATGTTGCAACAGTTGCAACATATGTGGATCCGGATTTGTGTATCCTGGTATTTCAGCTTTCAATTTTTCATGAAGACAGAAGGGGAAATGGGAAAAACATCATCATTTGCATTAGAATTGTATAAATAAATATTTTGGAATCATTTACTTATACTCTGGAAAGTGACGGCACAATGAAGGCAATAGTGATAACTCAACCCGGTAGCCCAGAAGTGCTGCAGTTGCAAGAAGTAGAAGACCCTCAAATCAAAGACGACGAAGTGTTGATCAAAGTCGAAGCTACTGCCCTGAACCGGGCCGACACTCTTCAACGAAAAGGCTCCTACCCTCCACCCAAAGGCCCCAGCCCTTACCCGGGGGTCGAATGTTCCGGAACCATCCTGTCCGTTGGTAAAAACGTCTCTAGATGGAAAGTCGGCGACCAGGTTGCTTAATTTTTTATTTCTATTACTTAGTAATTTTCTCGTTTAGTGTAAAATTACAGATTTTTTTTTTTGAAGTGGGTTCTTCTTTCTTTTTCTCAACAATTCAAAAGTTGTGAACTTTTTGTATACAGAACTCTATATTTTTTTAGACGCAGTTATGTGTAATTTAATCATATTTTTAATATTAATGGGGATATGAACTTTGAAGCTGCTCACTGTGGGTCGTGATAAATTTTGTTGAATAGGTGTGTGCTCTGCTTAGTGGAGGAGGGTATGCTGAGAAAGTGGCTGTTCCAGCTGGACAAGTTCTTCCCGTTCCATCTGGTGTCTCACTCAAAGATGCTGCTGCGTTTCCCGAGGTGGCTTGCACTGTTTGGTCAACGGTTTTCATGACCAGTCACCTATCCCCAGGGGAGTCATTTCTGGTAGATTTTTGCTCTATCTCGTATTCTGATGTACGATTTTAAGTTTAATTTTGATTTATCGGAGCAAATATTATGATGATTGCTATGTTCCTGTTGATGTTCTGAAATAGTTTAATTGTCCGGCTTGTTATGTATGACTGTAATTCCCAAAGTCTGCATTATGGCTTAGTTACCCAGTAAAGATGAATATTTGATATACAAAACATGGTGGAAATAGGTTCTAATTCTTCAAATTGGAACATTTATCGTTGCGCTTGAATAGATATTACTGCTTAGAAACTTTTCTTTTTAAGTTTTACCTTCAATATGTTATCAACATGGGTGTGACTTGTAATCTCATCCTTACTTGGTTAAAACTTAATTAGAGTCCAAATCCTGTATTGTATATTTGTCCAACACCTCTGCAGCCACTACGTTGGGCAGTAAACATTGACTGGCAGATAACAATTGCTTTAAAGCTGAAGGTCCCTAGTCTAGTGTACAAGTATCTGAGGGTTCAAATTTCTGTCTGATACATAAAAAATGTATGCTATACGTGATGCAAAGGATATTCAATCTCTTTGTCTGCTAAGCCATTGAAATATATATGTTATGAAGCTTAATCCATGAACTAATGGCTATTAAACTATCAGGTTCATGGGGGCTCTAGTGGAATCGGTACATTTGCGATTCAGATGGGAAAATGCCAAGGAGTGAGAGTCTTTGTTACAGCAGGTTTGGCCACAAGGCTCATTTTATGTCAACCATTCAATATTCGTGTGTTCATAGGTTTTAGCTATTGATCTACAGGGAGTGAGGAAAAGCTGGCTTTTTGCAAGGATCTTGGTGCGGATGTGTGCATCAATTACAAGACTGAGGATTTTGTTGCACGAGTGAAGGAAGAAACTGGTGGTAAAGGTGTGTTTAGTGTTTAATAGCATTATGAATGCATTTTGTTTTAACCTGGAAGTTGTACTCCTGGATAAAGATCCTTCTGTCTCTTTCTGTTCACGACTGATGGATATGTATTAATGCTTGTCCCTAGGTGTTGACGTAATTCTAGATTGCATGGGAGCATCCTACTTTCAGCGTAACCTGGACAGCTTGAACATTGATGGGAGGCTTTTCATAATTGGAACCCAGGGTGGAGCTAAAACAGAATTAAACATAACTTCTCTGTTTGCTAAGCGCCTCACTGTACAAGGTATTGTGCCCTTGATTACTGGGCCTTGGTGTTCCATTTTTATTTTTTTTTTCAATCCAAGGTGCTTTTTTTCCCCTTCTTTTTTACAATTAAACATAGTATCTATATTGGAATTCAACTTTTTCAATTGGATGAATTTTTATGCAAGCAATAGTAAAGAAGTCCATGTGAAGTTCCCCTTACGGTCACATGTTAGTTGTATTTAGCATAGTAATTAATTATAATAAATTGGGTTGACTTAACCCTTAAAAGGTTCGTAGGTTTTGATTCCAGCAAAATTTTTTGGGGAATCAATTGATAACCTAGTTTCTGAATCTAATTTCTGTCATGGTTTTTCCTTAATGAGTTTCCTTTTATTCTTTAACAGAAGCTTTGTGATTTTTATGCCTTGTATATCATCTTTCAGATAGCAATTAAACTGAAATATCTGATTGGATATGCAAAAATATACGAAGTTACTTCTAAACTGAATTTCTTCTGGGACTCTCAACACATCTGTGATATACCATTTTCTTTATTCTTCTTTCGGGGTGTGTTTACTAGAGTTATGTGAGAGAGATGTATGATTAATGGGTCTATATAATTGGTGTTTAATGCACAGCGGCTGGCTTGCGAAGCAGAAGTACAGAAAACAAAGCATTAATTGTATCGGAGGTGGAGAAGAATGTTTGGCCTGCAATAGCAGTGGGGAAGGTGAAGCCTGTGATCTACAAGTATCTTCCGCTGTGTGAAGCAGCCGAAGCTCACCAGCTCATGGAAAGTAGCCAGCATATCGGGAAGATTATGCTTGTTCCATGAACCTTGTGTCATTGTGCATACAGTTCTGTAAGTTCATGTTGTTTGTAAAATGCTCTAAATACTTGGTGAGAATTGCATAAGGTTTATGGAATGAACATATTGATACAACTCTGCAACTCAGAGTTTATATCACAGAGCTACACTTTTTGGAGTAAGTGCTGACTCCAGCAAAAAGAAGCAAAAAGAATTGAAATTAATGGAGAAACAGAGATTGCAGGAGAAGACGGAGAGAGAAGAAAGAAATATTTTCCATTTCCTTATTCTCACTTTTTGACCTCTTGCCCTTTTTTAAATATCCTCTTTTGTCCCACAACAATACAAGCGTAACTAACTAACTACGACATAATTGACAAAACAAATAGTCACAACAAAATAACCAAAATCACAGCTGTCATCTCTCTCACTCTTTTTGTTCCTTCTCGAATATTCCTTAGGTAATGTAATCCTTGAGGTATGTGGGTGCCCTGCGCATACGAGCTGCACCTTTGATGGGCTCCTCGACCAGCTGGGTTTCTTCCTCTGTTTCAAGTGTTGATTTGTCATTAGTCTCGAGCAAAGTTGTATCACATATTTTCGTTAAGAAGACAATTGAGAGCGCGGCATCAGTTTGTTAAGCTTTCTTGAATTACTTCCTTCTGGTTAAACCTTCGTGAATAAATAAATATGGCAACTTCTTGCTTGAAACATTTATGTTGTAATGACGGCTTAAAAAGTTACATAATTCATTCAACAACAATAAAATTCATAATTTTATAATTTTTTTTTTTTATTTACACCAGCAACGAATTAAGAAAAGATATATTATTTAAATTTTAAAATACATCTCACACAACCATTAAAGAATGTTTTTTTTTTAAAAAAAAGGAACGAAAAAGAAAAGCAGCGAACGTCACGTCGTTGACAATGAGTTGTCAGTGTTATTCTATCTTTGATCTTTTACTGTGGGAGCGAATTCCGATTTCATTTGCTGCAATGAGCTTCAACGGCAAGGGCTTTTAACAAGCCAGGGCAGGCGCCAGCACCAACACCAAGGTAAGCCGAGGAAACAGGGATTGAACATTCAACTTGGCCGACGCAAGCCTGAAATTTCCATCCAAATCAAAACCTAAGAATCAATGACAAAGTAAAACCTCATTTACTACTAATACCCTATCTCTTCATTGAAAAATCTTTCTGCAAATGACATATGCTAGACCTAGTGAGGTGACAATTGACATATCTACATCTCCGTATTGGTAAAAACAGAGTTACCTTCTGAACAATTGGTAAAACGTCCATATGACAAGCTCCTGGTCTGAAAGAGCCACAGTTTCCTTCAGGAATGCCATAGCTGGCAAAATTAATGGCAGCAATGTGCCATCCTCTTTCACAGGCCAGTCGAACTTGAGGGCTGCTAGACACGACTCCTAGGTTTGGTTTCCAGGAATCAACTGGCGGAGGATCAGCCTCTGATACAAATGAACAAATATCTTGGCCAGTTTTCGTAAGCAAAGAAATCTTTGAAGGGTCACCGCCAAGCTCTTCATGGATGACTAGTAGGTTTTCTCCAGGATGTACCCAAGTCCGCGGAATATGATACCTGGACATTTGTTACATCATTTAATGCAATAAGCGTAAAAATTGTGATTGATTGGCAAGATATCTATTGGCCCTTACAATGTTTGAGCAGGCTGACCACAGTGTTTTTGACATTTAGTTGCATCATATGATCCTCTGTAATCACATTTCTTTGTGCAACCCGTTGATGGCGCGAGATACGCAGACCAATACCGTCCTATGCTCTGCCCGTTGACCCAAGCTTGACCCTTTCCCATGCTAGCAAGGTTCAAGGCTAAGGGGCCCTTTCCTTCTGGAGCAAGGAATGTGGTCTGAGGATGAAAATTTGAAAAATAAAAAAATAAACTAAAAGCATGCTCTCCATGGTAAAAGCGTGGCTAGCTGCCACCAAAAACTTGTGCCATCACAATTTGACACATTATCATTCTGTTAAAACTTGCCTTGTACCATATCAAGCTCTTATTAACAGGAAGAGTGCTTCCTTGTTTCCAAAATGAACTGTTTGCAAGACTTATTTTATCCAGACCGATGTATTCTCCTTCGACCCCTACCTGAAAGGAGAGACAAATAAGTGGCTTAATACATCTGAGTTCTTAGTGAATTGTTTGAAAAAGCTCTTATTACTTGTTTAATCTTATTTATCTAGACTACTAATTTTGAATCAAACCTGATAGATCCATTCTCCTGAAGAAAGATCTCTCTTGCCATTCTTCAGGTCAATAAGAATAACAGAAAAAAGTCCTGCTCCAGCAACATCGAACCATGCTCCATAGTTCTAGAATAAGTTAGCGGAAAGGATCGAACAATTAGTAACCTTTAATACTTGATTCTTATTTGTGGACAAGTAGTTTGTAATTGCTCTGTGATCATGCAGTGTAATGTTGCAGAATTTATGGTGTTGAATTTTCAGAAAAATTGAGTTTTAACTCGCCAAGAAATTGTGCTACCTTGGTTACTTCAATATCAATGCTTAATAAATTAAACACAAAATTATCCCAATATCGATGGTGCCATTGTAAAAATGATGCAGTCAGGTTAATTTAAAGGGAGGGGGAAAAAAAAAGAAAAAAACTTTGTTACCTGTAGCCCAACCATCATGCTCAATATATCGAGTGTATTAATTCCTTCGTTCAGCTCAATTTTCTTATTGATGGAGAAGTTCGCAAAGTCATGGTTACCATACCCAAATGCTGTGAAAGACCACACAGAAGGGACATCAACTCCACCAAATATACACAAATACAATCCTAATAGCAAATCCAGGATATCGATCATTCGAACCAATCTGAATTGGAAAGTGGTAAGATGGAGAAAGGATTTTCTTTTTCCTTCTTGTGTGAGAAGAATAAGCAAGCATTTGATTTTAAGTGAATCAATTAAGATGAAACTTACAAAAATACAGCGCAATTCCATATTACCTACCTACGAGTTTTTTGTTTACAAAAACTAATGCTGCATGTCCCAAACTCTCAATATTCAGAAAGACTTCTTCCCTTGACCAGGCATCACATGAATACTGCCAGTATCATTGAAGCACAGCCAGATGAAATTGTCAGGCTAAATTCCAAATGTGGGTCTTCAAAAATGGCTTAAAATGAATGAATTACCTTGCTGTGTACCATAAGTAATCACTTGTGTCTTTTGTTGTATTAATCTGCTCCACTAAATCAGGCCTTACAAACGATCTGTTGCCTGATATACCCACTTTTTCTTCATACCAGCTGAATGCCGATGATGCCAATAGCAGTTCATTAACATTTTTTTGTTGTGCGAAAGGATGATCACCAATATTTCTTTGTGAAATAACCTTCAAATGTCAAAAAGCAGTTCAACAGAGATTAACTCATGAACTAGTAAATAAAAAATGAGTAAATGTAAAGAAAATTGATCAAACTATTGTACTGAAACATCGATTTAAAAGATCTGATTAAATAATTGGCATCGATTATATGTCATGTATAGATAATGAAAATGTGCGTGCGTATCCCATTTATGACAAAATGAATCCTAAAGCAATCGCAAGAGGACATTGGGTGTTGTAATCACTTTTTTATGTAAAGAAAATGCAAAAAGAGCAAATACCTTGGCTGTGTTGAAAACGACATTCTTACAATCCGGGAGGATGCTTACAGACCAGGCTGGAAGGAAGTACTCATTTCCATTAAATGTGACATTTGCGTCTGAACTGCTGTCGTAATTGGCAAGAAAGGCTGCACAGTCATTGGAAGATTTATAGTAGATATGTGCCTGAGCTAAAAAGAAAGAAACAAAGTTATTAGCGAAAATGGATGAAAAGGATAATGGCCGAGTCAACATAAGTGCGTACCCCTCGAGAACAAATGTGGAGATATTTTAATTGTACAAGATGATGGATCATTTACCTCTAAATTAGCACCAAGTTTCTGGTGAGTTGGGTCTGAGCTGATCAAATATTCCTCACAAAGCTTTATTGCCTTGTGCAACTCACGCAAGTGACCCCACTTTGGCTGCCTAATAAAACCTACATTGAAATTTCTGAAGTTAGCAATTTTCTTTCCTCAGTCCTAAATGAGTTATTCGCTTATTGATCTTGGCAAAAGTGAAATTGCAGCCTAACTTCATTAATGAATCTAGATGACTAATGCTTTCATTGTCATGGCACATAGAATCGTTCTCATCAATGATAGCTTGTTGGCTAAGCTTTACCATATTCATCAATCGGAGCATCGTAATCATAACTTGTTGCAACCAAAGGGCCACCAGCGGTTCGTCCAAAGTTTGTTCCCCCAAAATACTGTAAGCAAATTATCATTAAGTTGACACTAAATATTTCTAGAACTCTGTCATAGTTCTAATGTTCACATAATTTCCAGGTTAGCAGTAAAATATCAGAAACAGAACTCATTGCAAGGTTTACCATATAATAGTTTTGAAAAGTGCCACCAGTTTCGAAAAAGCGTGCCACAGCAAAAGCAAGATCCTCAACAGGCCTAAAAGGAACGGCATAGCCGAATGAAAGGAACCTGTAGTATCAAATAGGCGATTTAGCACTTCACACATGAATACCGAAACCTAGAATAGTCCTTGAAATCTAATGCAGCGTCGGCTACAGGATGTTACCATCCACTGTAGTTCTCAGTCCACATTATTGGTTTGGAAGGTGAATTTGGGGTAAATCCATCGCAGTAAAATCCATTGCATGTATTTATCTGCACTTAGTTAACTCTTGTAAGATAAAACAGATGAAATCGGGATGGAGGTGTAGAGGAAACATAAGCGAATGCATATGATAATTGATAAACACTTACAATTGGATCAGGTGCATCTTCTTGTTGACACATAACCCAAGGCACTGACGTGTTAAGATTAACAGCAGTGTCCGCAGCCCATTTGACATATAACTCTCCACCAACCCCGTATGCCCATTCAACATTTCCATATTCATTCTCTACCTATAAGAGTACAATAGACATGGATTAACTTTTCATGTGAGTCTGATGGTCATATTCTGTCTGTATATATTTCAAAATTTGTTGGTGAATAACCTGCGTCAGAATGATTGGCCCTCCTTGCGAAGCAAAGAGATTCTCCTGCTTCATTAAATCTACAATTTTTGCAAGAAAACGCTTCATTTCCTCCTGCAACAACAATAAGACAGAAAGCAATTTCTTGCATTGACATTTAAAATTTTCAACTATCAATAGTGTGGAAATAAATGTAAAAGAAGGAATCAGTTAAGTGAGCACCTTTGACATCAGAAAGTACCTTAAAAGGGTTATTTGTTGTTCGAAACTGAATCCCAGGAATGAAATGTAACCAAACAGGGAACCCCCTGTCACAAGTCAGAGAAAGAATTTAAAAATTGGAGATCTATACTTTTAAGTTGTAACTAAGTCTGCAACTAGGGAACAAAAAATTGGAGATAAGGACTAAAAGTAGATTGACATATTCTTCAAGTTGCGAAGAAGAGAAACTGTGACTAAAAGATACCCATAGTTCCATTCAGCGCAGGCATATGGGCCGATCCTCAAATGAAGAAAAAGGCCAGCTTCCTGAACCGTTTTCACAAACCTCACAAGATCAAACCTTCCTTCAAAATAATACTGCATGATTTTCCGAGAAAATTTTAACATCATCAACAAACTGCTGTAAAAAACAGTACATGACATACACAATGTAGTTTATCATTGGGAATGCCGAATGCATGAGAATTTCTTCTGATCAGTTAAACTAATCCCAAAAGGGCATTTTTATTCATAAAGACAAACAATTGCCAATTTCTAAAGATTGAACCATGTTAAACTCAATGCTGCTAGCGAAACTCATAATGGAAATCGACTTTTTACTTGAAGTTCATTACTATATACCTGTCCTCTTATAGGCTCATGATAATTCCAGAACACGTAAGTCTCGATCACTTCGAGTCCCCCTTCCTTTGATTTCCTAATAAGTTCTGGCCACACCTGAAAGTTTATTGCAGAACCACAGTACTACATGAGCACATAATTCATCAATATATGAAGCATATTTGCGTGTGCATGTTAAAAATCAAACCAACCTCGGGAGTGCTTCGAGGATAATGAATAGAACCTGACTGCAAAACCCGCCTCTTTCCATCAATAACAAGCGCTCTGTGATCATACGTCACATTAGCTGAGAGTCCTGCTTCAATACAAGAATTCTGAAGAAATAAAACAACAAGTAGAACACATGCTATAAAATTTTTATCATCCCCATTACACAGTAAAGATAAGTTGACAATGGTGAGTGTGAGAGATATTAGCTATTTATCAAGAACATTATGGCAATTGTTTAGGTCAGATGAATCAGTAAGAGACAAATTTAATTTCAAACATTGGTTATGTCCTGTTTGTTTGGACCAAAACTGTGGAATAAGTGAAGAATTTTAAAATGGAGAAAATGGACTTACTTGATCATCCGGGGGGGTTGTATAAGAAGAATGAGATTTGGTTTGCGTTCGAGAATGTAGTCAATGATTGATAAATTAGGAGGAGGAATAGATTCATCGTTCAGGGCCACAGAGGAAGCAGACAGCTTCAGAATAAAACTTTGAAGGTTTTGTAGGTTTTTGTGTCTGTTACTTAACGTTTAAGACATATATATGATTACAGGGAAACAATCCGAAAACATTAAACTAACTTTTGTTGTCAAATAACATCAAATTTGAGCCGTAATTTTTATCCAAGTATTACATGCATTACATGACCCTGCATCATTCTCCAAGGAACGACCACTTTCTTATCATACTATCATGTTAAGTGTCACGGCTCTTTCATCAATGGCGTGACTAAATTGTTAGTGAAATGCAGGTCAATTTTTTATCCTCCTCATGGGATTCTACTCAACGAGAAATTCCCATTTAAAAAATAATTATTATTATACTAAACTAAAGGAAAAATTATTGCCCAAAATAAGAATTTTTTGGCCTACTTAAAAGAATTTAAAATTTGGATTGAGAATTGTTAATCATATGAAGTGCTCAATTTAACGCAAAAATAAAAGGGGGAAAAAAACCCGTATGAGTAGGGTAGATAATCAATCAATCCCCCATTCAATAATTGTATAATTTGTATCCAACAGCCAGACGTGTTAAACTTTCCCGCCAGGTCAACACGAACAGCGGAGGACGAAGAGGATGAAAGAACGTGTCCGGTGGTCCCACGTAATACAATCTGCTTCCACAAAATTTCCTTGTACGAATGGGATGGGGGACACAGAGCAGAACACCACAGTATAGCAACTGGCAAAAGAAAAAAGATCAATCATTCAGACAATCAATCACAAATACAAAGACACAGACACAAGAGTCAGTCACGAGAGACACAGTTTGAATCATCATCGTCGTCGTCGTGTGAGCGATGGATCTGAGCACGATGAGTCGGGCGCAAATCACATTGATGGGATCGGGATTGTGCGTGATGCTGACAATGCATTTCACGATGCGGCTCTTGCAACAGCATCTCTTTTACTGGAAGAATCCGAAGGAGCAGAAGGCTATCATTATCATAATCCTTATGGCTCCCATTTACGCTGTTGATTCTTTTGTAGGTTTGTTGGATATCAAGGGTAGCAAACCCTTCTTCACCTTTTTGGACTCCGTCAAGGAATGCTATGAGGCTCTGGTGAGTTCTCTTTCTTTCTCTTCCGCTTCTTCCTCTTGGCTTCCTAATTTTGTTTTTACACACTCTTTAATTTTCTAATCTGCAGGTTATTGCTAAGTTCATGGCTTTAATGTACAGTTATTTGAAGATTTCGATTAGTAAGAACATTGTGCCGGATGAAATTAAAGGAAGAGAGTTTCATCATTCCTTTCCCATGACTCTTTTCCAGGTTTGTAAGACTATCATTTCCTAAGTCATTCAGAGCCTTTGCTTTGCAACAATCGCTATTATTGCCTAGTTTACTTCTTGTTAGTTACATAGTTATTGGCAATTTGTTTGTCAATCATCAATCATTGAAATGCTGAACTAATTAGAGGCTAATAATGAACTTATTAAATAAAGGAGAGCATTTGAGTCTCTTCAAAATTAATTGAAAATGACTTTAGTACCTGAAACAGAAGCAATAATAGGATTAATGGTAATATACATATGTCAAGAAGGTGATAAGCAAGAAGATTTAAGGGAATTCCCTCTCATTTCTTGGCACCGTAAGTGTAGACAAGAACTTCAATTTACTGTAAAGGTGTATAAAACAAATTTGCGAGGTAATATGGCAAATCACTCTTTTAATGTGTTTATTATTGTTGTTCAACATGAATTACTTGTTGGTGTGATGAAATTCTGATCTGAATGCAAATACTAATTTTGGACTGTTTAAATAATTGGCATCCACTAATAAAATAGTTGTTTTTAGTATGATCTTTCAGCTTTATGTTTGTGTTTATGAACTGAACACATTGTTTTCAAACATTGCAGCCGCGCACTGTCCGCCTGGATCACCATACATTGAAGCTCCTCAAATACTGGACGTGGCAGTTTGTTGTTATCCGCCCAATATGTTCCATATTGATGATTACCCTGCAACTTCTTCGGATATATCCCTCTTGGTTGAGCTGGACATTTACAATCATTCTAAACGTTTCAGTTTCATTGGCATTGTACTCTTTGGTGGTCTTCTACCATGTTTTTGCAAAAGAGTTGGGACCCCACAAACCGCTTGCAAAGTTCATGTGCATCAAGGGGATTGTTTTCTTCTGCTTTTGGCAGGTACAAACATCTCGTCTTCTTTCTCTTTATTATGCATAACCTTAATTCATTCACAAAGACAAGCTGAGATATTAACCTGGAAGACAGGAAGAGTCCTGTTTGGTATTATGGTTGAGCAACTGTAGCTTAAAAGCTACATCACTAAAGTGTTTGATACACTTACTACTATGATTAGAAGCTAAGTTGATTTTGTCGTATACTTGTATAATAAAAAATATATAATATTTTTACTGTTTTAGTATAATTATTTAAAGTCAATTATGCCACACACTATCATTTTTTACTTCAATTTACAGCTTTTTTTTAACAGTAGCAACTCAATACCAAATGAGCTTAAAAATGCAATGAAAATAGCACCAGCATAAAAGCAAATGAAATCAGCCTATCTGTTCCTGACAGGAAAGGCAAAAGGCAGTAGATTTATCAAATCAACTCAAGAGTTTGAGGCTCTCTCAGAAGAGCTCTTCTTCTTTAACATTAATAACTCTTGTACTTGAGGACTGTTACATTAGACCAAAAACATGGAAATCTACTTTGTTTGACCCCATCAACCAGACTCCTAATGTTCACTACCGACTTAAGCAGATGTGAATTGATGAAACAAAATTTGGTGGACCATTTGGCATGTTGAATTGGGCTAGATAGTCCTGACTGTTACTTCTTATTCAGGTCAAGTTTAGCTATTTTGCAGTTTGGACAAAGGCCTCGTTATTTTATTGACTTGCTTTTTGACTTCAGAGAAAAACATTAATTTGATGAAGCCTTACCTAAATCATATGGAATTCCTAGAGTTCATTAATATGTTCCTTAATTAAGTAATCACAGATAATTGTACTTCTTATTTGAATGATGGGTGGTGTATGCATCATCAGAACAGGGGGGATGATATTTGCCTTTGGCAATGTTAGTTGCTGTTGTGCCTTAAACGTCTTCTTTGCCGCTTTCTTCTCTATAATGTTTCTGTTTCATCTTTTCATCTTTCTTATCTGTTTCTTCTAATGAATAACAGTAAATGTCAATCTTTGATCACATGCAGGATGTGGTGCTTGAAATACTAGCTGGCATGGGCATCATCCGATCTCATCATTTTTGGTTGGATGTGGAGCACATCAATGAAGCTATTCAAAATGTCTTGGTTTGTCTAGAGATGGTTGTCTTCTCTATTATCCAGCAGTATGCATACCCTGCCACACCTTACAGTGGAGATGTGGAAGCTAAGCTGAAGTTGAACAAGAAGACCGAATAAGACTTGAACCCCAAAACTGGCAAGAGCACATCTTCAAGGATTGCCATATTTTGTTGTTTGATATTTTCATCGGATGGAATGAAGAATGTGATATATTAGACATACAGGCAGCTGTAATATATTAATGTCTAGTTGGTTGTTTAATGGCTATTAGTTATTAGATATAAGATCCGTTGTGAGATTTTTGGAGATTGAAAGTTATGTTATCTATCAGTTCAGTATTGCCGCTGTATATGGGACTTTGGAGCTTGTATTTTCTTATCGAAACCTTGTATTTTTGAAGAGATTTTATAACGTAAAAATGCAATATAGATTGTCCTCGGATTTTATGGCCTAACTCGGAAACCCATATCAGTACAGCTTAATTATGTTATGTAAAATTACATAATACAACTCATGGGTCAGCTTCTACTCTGATTTTATAATGATGGTTTTGTTGAACCAATACCAAAGACACATACTAGTATTATATCGTTCTTGTCGATCATTCCTCTGTTCTGTAGAAATAATAGTATGGTAGCTACCTATAGTGGCGTTATACGTCAACCCACTGAACCATTAACAACCCCAATGGCCTCAGCTTGTAATTTCTTGTTCGGCCTTTAGTTGGGTGCCGACTAAAATCCAGTTAGTCCTCCAATTGGAGAGCATGCTGCCGAAAGAGACCACTAAGCTAATGGTCAAGCACTAAAGTGTAACACGCGCGTGCACACATATGATGGATTATCGATCCTATCGATTAATAGATCTCAGATTATTATGAAAACAACAAATCACGAAAAATGGTGCAATAGCCGGATTAGGACCACCACCAATTAAAGGTGCTGTAAAATGGCATTGAAAGAGGGAAAAATCTTAAACGATCATCTAAACGTTGAATTTGGATTCTTTCCTAACATATTATATTGTATTGTGTAACATAAGAAAGATTTGTTTTTTGTTTAATCTACGAGCTACCAATGCCAAACGGTTCGAGGCTCGAGACGGAATCCCATATAAGCGCGTGTAAGGATCAGGGAGAGAGTCCAATTACAGTAAAACACATGACTATTACCAATTCGTCAAAATGATTTTGACAAAAAGAGACTCTGATTTCCGGGAAGTTATGATAGCAGCACAAATGATTTTATTACAGACAAACCGTTGGCATGTTGGCACAACACCGTTGGCAATACTATGCCACTATTTGTCGTTTGCAAATTTGGCATTACTTAAAAGTATGTCACTGCATTATTGGCCTATTCTCCTTTCCCCTGCGACCTCGTATAAAATTACCACAATCATTACTACTAGTTTGGCCATCCAATAGCCACTAGGCATTAGAACCCATTTCGAGTCCCACAACGCATTATAGAGATTTATTTTCTTTCTTTAATTTGATTGAATATAAATTTAAAAAAAAATGAGTGAAATATAAACTTTAAACTGTGTTATATAATTTTTGAATATTAAAAAGTCTACAAATTTAGATAAAATTTTAAATTATGTTATATAATTTTCGAATATTAAAGAGTTAAAAAATTTAAATAAAAATCTGAACTGTGTTATATAAAATTTATAAATTAATTTCAGTAATTATTTAATTATAAATATTAGTGTATTAATCTATGAAATATGAATTGTAATCTAAACAATAATATTATGTAATTAAAAAAAAAATTTGGCCATCCAATTGGACAGGTAAAATTCTTATAAACCCCAAATAATTCAACATCTAATTTTAATTGACGAGACAAGTTTTTATCCAAAGATTCCTTGGTACCATATTACGACCACGGTTATTTTACAATAGTTGTATTATAAAAGTTTATAATTAAATAAACACATTAACTAGAGTCGTCCTCAAGATATGTTATGAAACATGCACAATGGAAATTTTTATTGTTATTTATTGTACCTCTCTATCGACTCTCACGCAAAAAGTTAATTAAATAGTTAGTAGATGTTGATATAATAATAATAAAGAAAATAATAATAATAAAGAAAATTATATGACCTAATATTCTCTTTGATTATGATTTCTATATATTAGCCAAAATATAAGAACTTTATATTATTTAAAAAGAAAAAAAGAAAAAAAGAAAGAAACTCCTTTAGGCAACAGTGTGACTACCTCGATGCATGTAGCATTTCATTTACTCAAAAAGCCAAAGAAGCCTTAAAATCAAGAATTCCCTCTTGGATTTCTCCTATGTTTCTGAGCAACCAAACAGAAGACTGGCCATCGCCCATGCGGTTCAAAGGCCACTTCCACTCATTAAAAAAAGCCTAGAATCATAAGTCAGCTGAGCATGCGTGTGTGTACACGCGAGTCATCAAATCAAAGTCCAAGCCTACAAAAAGGTGCATGACAGAACAAATGACAAACACTCAAAGAAAAGAAACCCACTTTGAACTTTGCCATTTCCTCTTCGTCTTCCTCTTCCCTTTCTTTGTCTGTACGGTTTCTGCTTCTATGATGAGATAAAATAAGAAAGAAAGGTAGATTCTTTTCAGAGGAAAAAAAAAATCGTTTTGTTGTGAAAGAAAAAGTTTGCAACATGAACGAGAAGGCTAACGTTTCCAAAGAGCTTAATGCTAAGCACAGAAAGGTTTCTCTTTTATGTTCATTTGATGCTTATGTTTTATTATTCTATCTGGGTTTGATTGTTGGTTTTGAAATTTCTTTTGTTTGATGAATATGATTCATGTTATGTGGTTGCAAAGTTTTATGTTTTTCAACTTCTTTTCATGTTTGTATTTATTGAGTTTCAGCAGTTATAAATAGATACCAATTTCATGGTTCAAAAATCATAAGAGCTTGGCCATGTTCAATCTGTTTGTCTCGTTATTTGTATACACGTTTGTTTATATTACAGTTTTGAGTCAGTTCTATTATGGGTTGAGATTAGTTCCTCGGCAGATTCGGATTCTATTCAGAATAGTTTTTAGTTTTACAATTAACAATTTTTGCTCTTCAAATAATTACTTTCGCTCAGCTGGGCTATCCCTTGTAATTGGAAAGCCATGACCATGAGTAAACCTGCTGATATTTGTCTTTTGTTGATAAACCAGTTAAGAAAGTTGGCTGCTGTTCATTATATAGCTGTCTAAAGTGCTTGGTGATAACAAGTTGTTTGAAAACGGAGACCCACCTTATGAGTTGGAACTCATTAATAACCTGGTGGTGGTTATATGGCTTTTGGGCTCAAAATGATACAGCTGTACACTTTCTGAGATTCTGTATTGTATGTGCTGTCTGATAGGTTAGGGAATACTTATATGTCTTAGGTCTGTATTTTATGAATTTTTTTAAGTTCGTTTGAATTCCAAGCACCTCTGATAAGTTGACAATGATATCTTTACATCGTTTCTTTCCCTTGTTAGCAGTATATAATGTTTGCAAGGTATATGAGAAAAGATATCCTGTAGATTGTTCCTTTTAGAAAATTAATTTTTCATATCATCAATACAGTGAATTTGCGTCTGATATCATCAATTTTCCATTATTGATCTGTGCTTGGCCTGAAAATGAACCTACTTCAATAACAGTTCGCAGCCTGTGATTTGAAGCTGTTATTTACATGTTACATCTGTCTCACATCTACCATATTTTTGTTGTGAATGTGTCGTTTGTCCTTACACTTGCCTTCTTTAATCATAGTTATTTGTAAGCTCAATTCAAGTGATACTCACTTATTTGACTTTA
Source organism: Citrus trifoliata (assembly GCA_018350135.1). NCBI lineage: Eukaryota > Viridiplantae > Streptophyta > Magnoliopsida > Sapindales > Rutaceae > Citrus > Citrus trifoliata. The sequence continues at coordinate 27,113,673 of CM031385.1, read as the reverse complement.
TTTTCTTCAAGTTAAAGTTTATAATTAGATATTGCAAAGTTAATTTATAGCAATATTTTGTTTATCTCCATCTTTTAAGTCAAAATTATTTTTTTTCATTTCCTGACATTATGTATACTATGCTGAGATATTTGACCAATTCAAGTTATGAATGTTTCTTGTCCCTATAGTCTGTGCATATTGGGATTTACTGCTTCTTAGAGTTTGCATGTTTGAATAGTGGATGTTGATCAAACTGATTTCTTTCTTTTGACCTTTTCTATTTCCTTTTCTGTTTGCTTTGTCTCCGTGATTTCTAGTAATTTCGTCTTCTTTGGTGCTGTCTATGCAGATCCTGGATGGCCTCTTAAAACTACCTGAAAATAGGGAGTGTGCTGATTGCAAAGCCAAGTAGGTATCTGGCAAAAGATACAGTTAGTTGTTTATATTTCAGCATACAAGATGAGCAATCAAACATTCAAGCTTGATCATTAATACTCTCTTTTCTAATTATGTTGATAAGTTCTAACTTGTAATATGGGCTTGTCATGCAGAGGCCCCCGATGGGCAAGTGTGAATTTGGGAATTTTCATATGCATGCAATGTTCTGGGATCCACAGAAGTCTTGGAGTGCACATTTCAAAGGTTCATATGCCATTTTGTCTTGTTTGTCTACATGTTTTGTCTGGTATCTAAGTAAGATGGTACAGCAATTATGTTTTTGCTACTAGAGGTTCACAGATTTAGTAATTTGTATGGTTTGATGCAGGTGAGATCTGCTACTTTAGACACATGGCTTCCAGAGCAGGTTGCAGTTATTCAATGTATATTTCTCTGATTTGGATATTTCTCTGATTTGGATCTGATTAACTGGTATCAAATCACTTCTAAGTTTAAGATATAAAATGCTGTTTCATTAATCTTGGTATGTTTATTGGTTGCAGCAATGGGGAATGAGAAATCAAATAGCTACTGGGAAGCGGAGTTGCCTCCTAATTATGATAGAGTTGGAATCGAGAATTTCATTCGTGCAAAGTACAATCATAAGCTTGAAATAGTAATTATTTGCTTGTTTCTGTTTTACTGCAATTATAATGATGACCTGACACAGGCTAAGGGGAGCTTGCATTGTTTGTTAGGTATGAAGAGAAGAGATGGGTTCCTAGGGGTGGGAATACAAAATCTCCTTCAAGGGTGAGTGAAGAGAAGGCTTCATTTCACAGACCACTACCCAGCAGTAGTGGGCATAGATATACAAATAATATAAATCGTGTTCCTGAGGTGAGGAATATTGCTCACCCACCTAATGCAAGCAAAAAATTTGCTGCTCTGACACATAGTTCTCCAGCGACTGTTAAAGTATTTCAACAGGTACGTAGAATTTCTCCGATTTGGTCTCTCAAAATGATCATCAACATATTCATTTCCTCTGGCTGCTGTAGTTACCTTATCTCTTAGTATATATGTTATGATTTATCTCTGCATTAGATGTAGGAAAATCTTATCATAGAAATCAGGAAGTGTTTTTAGTTTTCTTTACCTTTGTTTCAATGCATGTTTGACTATTAAAAGCAATGAAAGTTATTTAATATTTTCTTTATCTGGGAGGCAAAAGCAACTGGAAACACAGTTTGTAAATAGCATGAAATATCCAACTTCTTGGAAATGCCTAACAGTAAACTAATTAGATTTGCAACACATTTGTTTTAGAGAAATTAGTTGGGAACCATTCAACAGTCTTTTTCAAGCGATTTCTGTGCATATATTCCGTTGGCCAGGGGCCTTCTCTTTGCTTTTCATTTTTTCCCTCTTTCTTCAGATTTTTAAGATACTAAAAAACTAATGAACTTGTTGAGCAGGTCACACCCAGTCTAAAAATCCAAGAACCGGTGCAGAATTCAGAGCCTACTGTTCCGAAGTCTGAACCAGTAAAGCAGGAAGCTATTACTACAGCTGTAATACAGCACAAAAAGCAGAATTCAGAACCTGCAGTACCAAAGTATGAGCCACCAAAGCAGGAAGCTAGTACCACTCCACAACGCAAAGTGGATTATGCCACTGATCTTTTTAATTTGCTTTGCATGGATGATTCAAGAGAAAATGATTCCAAGACTTCTACTGATGAGAAATCATGTGTCAATTTACAATGTATGTCTTTTTTGTTAATAATTCGTAAGAGCTCATATTGCTACTTTCTTTATATTTTTCCCATTTGCTCAGGTTTTTCACTTCAATGTTTTCTGGTTAATAGTAATTAGGGTGAATTAATTTTGTTGTCACCCCATAACTACTGTCGTTTTCACCTTGCAGCTACCAATGCTTCAACTGCTGAGCCAATTAATTCATCAAAGGCAACTGAAAGCAAGGTACAAACGAGATACGGAATTGAGGATCTATTTATGGGTTCACCATCAGTCATACCATCTGTTTCAGAGAAATCTCAGAAAGATGTAAAGAATGATGTTATGAACCTCTTCGGAAAGGTAAATGTTTCAAAATTTTATGTTGAAATTATGGAAACTATTTAGGCATGTATTGGCAGTTCTACAGAGGATCTATCTATGGACTCACTGTTGTTAACACCATCCTTTACCAATTAAGACTGGTTGTTTATGAAAGGTACTACCTATTTAGCATGAAATTGACTTGATGCTTATCTTAGTGGTGGTTTAATATTTGATAATGTGAACAAAGATGCCGATCTAAACAATTAGTTGCCTTGACTGGTTGGGTAGAAGTGTCAAGTAGATGTTCTATACATGGGATGCTAACTCAAGTTTAAGTGTAACAGATTAAATGCTTCTATTTTTTGGAGAAAACATGTGGAAAGATAGCCATTAACCCTTTTATTGGGAACTTTGTGCAGTCTGAAATGGTGTCTCCATTTTCTATCGATCAACAACAGCTAGCTATGCTCTCGCAACAACAGTCTTTCCTTGCAGCTGCTTCTGTAAAATCTAATGGTGGATCTCAATCCTTTCCGGTCAATGTACATCAACCTGGTTCTAATGGCATTCATGTACCCATTCAGAGCTGGGGAGTTGTTGGCCATCAAGTTCCTGGAATGATGATGCCCATTGCTGATCAACAGAAATATGTGCAGGTTGACCTCGTAAAACGCTTCGATATGAGTGTTTTCAGGTTGAGACCCTCTCTGATCTTGTTATTGTTTGCTTTTCCAGATGAGAAATAGCCAACTTTTGTATCCAGCTGGGAATTTTGTTAATCTTCCGGCATCCAGGTACACAGATGCGGCTTTCTTCATATTTTTGTTTTTGATATGTATGCATTTAGTATATCATAATCATTCCGTCTAAGAGAGGTCATCAGGCGACCACCCTACAGCTTACTTAATTATTTCGCATTAGTTATGCTTCAAATGGCTTCAAAAGATTCTTAAGTGTATTGGTTACAATGAGTAAGGACTGATGAAGGATCATAGGCTTGCGAAGTTCACTAACTTAAACTAAGTTAAGCTTGCTTTGGTATTAAGGAGAGTGTGCGCACACATTCATGCCAAAAATCAATGTAAAATCAATTATACATTGATTTGGCCTAATGCAAGTCACGCCCTACAAGCACCCTCCCCGCTCTGACTCATTTGTACTTGAGACCCCATTCCCCAAACCCCCCACCCCCACAAAAAAAAAAAACGAAAAAAAAGACTTACGTTCATTTTCTTTCTTCAATTCCTGTTGCAGCATGTATACACAACGGCCAATGGCTCCAATTAACGGTGCAATGAATATCGGAGCTACGAGGCATCCTCCAGCATCTGCAGTTTCCTCAGTCACTCATACTCAACTAGGAAATGGAAAAGATCATGATTTTTCATCTCTAACTCGAGGGATGTTTACAAAACAGTAACTGATTGTCAGAGGATGCTTTGTTTTTCTTTAGTATGACAGAAATAGGTTTTTTTTTTAAAAAAATAATAATAAATAAGTGCATTCTTTTTTATTTTCGTGAGATAGCCTTTATTATTTTTCCTATTTATTTTGGGTTATTTATATTTTATTCTATTGAACTATTATGGCATTCATTTGTATCACAAGGGTTTATACACAATGTAATGATAAAGTTGAGTTCATCATATAGCTTAGCTTGGTTGTACTTGTCCTTCAATCATCATCATCATCAATATAAGTGTCATCAAAAACTGTTTTCCAGCTGGTGAGAGCAATCAAAAGCGGCTTTTTGTTTTCTATGGTTATTGTTGTCTGGGTGACGGAGAAATGCTCAGTAAATTTTAATTAAATCATTTTTTTTTTCTTTTTTTCAAACGAACACGGTAAAAAACAACGATCGAATGAAAACATTTTTGCTCTTTTCATAAAAATACTTTCAAAAGGATTCTGAGTCCTGATGTGGGCCTGACCTGACCGTTCATTTATCTCCCACATGGTACAGCCAAAAGCATTACACTTGTCTTATTTGTCTTTGGAAAGCAACATCTTAGGGTTAATCCAGAAGCAACTCAAGAATTTGTTGTTGTGAAAAAGAATGAGCTTGACCTGCCTGCGGCCAAGTCCCGATCCGTATTAATATTTATAATTTACAGTTTTTATACGCTTGGACCATTTTTATTGGTAAAGGCTCCACTAGTCAACTATAAAAAATATTGAGACCAGATGATGATTCCACGTGCATACACGTGTACCGTTTTCGTATTTGGATAATAGGTAGCTATCTTATTACCCTACGGTGGTTTCCGTTGGGTGGCATAATGAGAAGACGAGAGAGCATTACGTTTGTATTACACCAAAAATAATAAACAGTCTCAAGATGAAATTTAATTTCTTATATCCCTTTAGTAATTATTAGTTAGCAAATCGGTGAAAGCAAAAAAAAAAAAAAAATACACACACACGAAAAATCGCCATGCAAAAGTGAACATCTGGCGGTCGGCTGAGAAAGGGACGGTGGAGGTTAACGTCTGTTGAATGCGGAATATTGACCTGAAAAAGTACCTTAACATATTTCCTTATCTTTTCTACGGACATGGTGGACTCACCAAAACTTCACTTACTCTACAAACGGCATTAATTTAAATATTATCTTACCACCTTCAAGGGGCCAAGGCTACTACGTCACCTATTCACTCTTTTTCTTCTATCTTGACCAGTTTCGTGTGAAAGAGGGAAGCCTAATCAGAAACGTTCAATTTTTGTCGACCTTTTTTTGGCTCTTCTACCACCGTCCAGGCGTCCAGTCCCAAAAAAAAAGAAAAACTGAAAGTTGCACCAAAACGGTCGCCATTATCCAACAAAATAGGAACGGCAATAGCAGGTCGTGACAGTTAACAACGTTATCGTTTAAGACGTTTCCAGGATGTTTCGTTTCATCTTGCTTGGCTGGCTTTGGTAACAGCCACACACCGACACCGTAACTCTCTGTCGCTTTCTACTGCTTACCTGCTTCTATCCTTTAAGGTTTATTTTGATTTATTTATTTATTTGTAATTGTCAAAGAAAAGTAACGCCACTTTTTCAGGCAAAACTACTTCTCATGTGAAGCAATCTAAATAGACTGGTGGATTTTGTTAGTTCAACTGAGGATGATGATCTGTATATAACGGATAACTGCCAAATGCCAATCCATTAAATGGGACCCACCTCCCTTAGTAGTTGATACATTCATCTTATTATGTTTCTTGTAAAAATCTCGACGTTCCCACAAATTATGGACAAATTGACTCTCCGTGTGGACGCAGGCCATGTATGCCAGCCATGCATATACTTCGTTATTATTATCTTTTAAAACAAGAGCTACGACAATCCAGCGAATAATAATGTCCATTAATTTACGGCTTGCAGCATCAAAATGAATTTCATTTTTCAATGCAATTGCCTTGCACTTTCTTGTTCCCAGTAATTAAGATAATTCAACTAGTCAATTTTATCGTGTTTATATATAAAGAAGTCTTTGGCCCTTAATTTCTTGGCTTTACACGGCCGACCACAGCTGTGATGCTATGCTCCAACACGCGGTAGCCGAAAAGCGAGCTTTGAGTCATAGACTCATAATTGCAGTATCTTCATACATTTGGAGAATATTCACGTTAAGAAAGAAAAAAAAAAATTCCAAGTTTTGAAATCTTGATAAGATAACGTTCATCATCTAGAAAGAGCTACTAAGTCTACCTGCTGACCGTCATAATCAGTTCATTAAATTACCTTGTTTCTTTATCTCAAAACTAACGTACCAGATGAGCCAAAGTGGTGACCTAGCTTTTGAATCTTTTGGGGTGTACAATTTTTTTTTTTTTTTCCTGAATGGTTAATTTTATTAATTTATTTATAATAGAGCTTGATAACTGTTTTGATTAGGATGGTTACCCTACGTTTGATTGAGATAGAAAATTGTGTACGTGTATACACATGCACTCTCCTAATTTAAGCTAATAATTATTGACTTAATATTCTTGGCCAATGAAATTAGCCCACACGTAGTAGTGTGAAAATTATTAATCACATTAAAATTTTGACAAGGTTATATAGATTATTTTTTCAAAAACAGTCTTAAGTGCTTCGTGTATATTCTCTTATTCGTTGGATTCTTTTAATAAATTTTGTTTATTTTAAAGTTATTAGTAAATACGAAGTAACCATGATGAGAATGAGAATCTCTTTAACTTATCTGACATAAATTCCTTTCATAATTCACTCTTTATTTGTTTTTTAATAATAAACACTTAATTGGGTGAGATGATGAAACTTTGGTGGATCAATTTATTAGTTTCAACTTTCAACTCCCAGTTACCAACCAACACAAAATATGCCGAGAAAAATTCATGAAACATAAAAAAATTTAGAGTTGAAAAATAATGCAAGGTGGTGGTGACGCATTAAGCGTGCACTTGCAAGCACAATTTTTTTTTTTTTCAGTTATTCGAAATTGGACTTTGTTTGAGCAATCTCAATAATATCTTTTCAAAAAACTTGTAAATTCATGAATCTATTTATTTGCACGATTCTTCGACTGAGATTTTATGATATGAAACTTTATTTCTAATTCATAAATTTATTTTGCCTTCATTGCCGGGATGGTGCGTTCAGCTGCAGCCATAATTGTATTGTGTCGACTTTAAGTTTGTAAGCTCATAACACGGACCAAGTAGGCTCCAATCTCCATAGCCGTAGGCCCCAGATCACGTGACTTCGCATCAATATCACGTGAGACTTTTATGGTTCGCCCACGACACACAGCAAGTGTTTCTTGCAATTTTCCACTAATTTACGATTAAAATTATGAGTGATTTGAGATTTCGATGTTCCTTCTACTCGAAGCATTTCTTTTTTTTTTTTTTTTTTTGAGTTAAGGTATTTCTTAGTTAATCTTAAACAAATCATTAAAATATATAAAAGATTATATTCATATAAATATATAAAAATATCTTCAATAAATTTAACTATACTTTTCGCAATCAATAAAAAATTTGTAGATAAAATCTTGGCTACTAATTATAAAGACAGATAGATTTATTATTTTTTGGTTCGTACCTAAGATTAGGTGGAGGGTAAAAATAAATAAAAACACCTACACGTATACTTAAAAAAAAGAAAAATCAAACTTTATAAGTGAAAAAACTTTAAAGAAAAGCATAGTTGAATCGGAAATTATAATAATAAACAGATACTTGATAATATATGTAGGGTCGAATCTGATGGGAGCTAGTTTTTATTTTGTTAGAAATCAAAATTTTCACCAGTGTGGGGGCACGACCACATTTTCACATGATTTTTTATTACTATTTATATTTGCCTTTAAAACTTTTTTTTTTTTTTTTATGTTCCTTAAAAATATATTCAGTGCAGAAAGGGATAAAGTCGGTCAGTGTGGGGAACGTGGTACACCCACAAAGCTGGTTGGCACGTGCCAAGGGCGAGCCTCTCCCGCACGCGGCGTACCAACTGGACCGGACCAGCCGCTGCAGGATCTCGGTACATGCTCCGTGTGTAACGGTCAATTATATGACCGTTGGGGGATTAGCAGTTTTTGCTTTACACTTTACAGCCTCTAGAAAGATTACGAACTGCGTGAAACTCATTTAAGAAAATATTAGTCTTATCTTACTTCTTGAATCCTCTACATTAATTATGAGCGGGCCCTTCTTTATTTTATCAAATACTAGCAAATAGCAATGGAACACTCCGTTCTTCTTGGCTAATGTTTCCATTCCGCCGGAGCTTCAATTTTTTATTTATTAATTATCTTTTATCTTTGCTTTAATTTTTGTAAACAAATATTACCGTTCGATATATTAAAGTATTTTTTTCTATTGAAAAATAAAATCTTGAAGTAAATATCTCAATTTTAAATTAACAAGTTTTGGCAAAGTTGCAAGAATACTGCATGTAAAATATAAAATCAAATCCTTCATCAACAGTTAAATGAGATTGAAACCCCACATCACTTGTACTTTAAGAAATTTTAAATATAACAATCAAGTAAATTGATTAGAGGAGCAGGTGTTATTAAATTTAATTTAATTTAATTAGCGAACAATATAAAAAAATTCATTTAATCAATATTGATGAATTGATTTGATTTGAGAAGCTTCATCCGCCACATCATTCATTCCTACTTGACTCGAAGATAACTTGTTAAACAAGATTCCATACAAGAAGCTACGCTCGCCGCCGCTTTACTCTTTCACTAATTACCATAAATAACAAAGGTTAAATTGAATTTAACTAACCTCAACAATTACCACCAGGTCCACCGCCACACCTTTTAACCTTTACCATTTTTTTAAAAACAATATCATTTATTACGTGGGCCACTGCAAAACTAAAAAAAAAAAAACTCAAAATCCACTTTAAAATCCCAACCGTTCGCCCAACTCCCACTCGAAATCCAACGGTTCATATTCCATCATAAACCGCGTCCCTACACTCGCTCTATATATATCTCCCTCCACTCCGACACACTCGTCACCCAACACTCTCACCACATACTGTTTTCACTGCAAAAGCGCAAACACACGCGCACAACAAAAACTAAAATGGTGTTTTCAAATTCCTGGATTCTTCCTCTAAAAGTTTTCTTCATTTCAACTGGCGTTTTATCCATAGCTTTGTTTTGCAAGAGTTCTGTTCCATTTGTTATGGATTTTTCAGTCTCTCGAGCTCCAGTTATATGGAGCTCGTTTGTTTCTTGGCTCAAACCTCCCTATCTTTACATTATAATCAACGCTATCATCATCATTATTGCTGCTTCTTCGCGTTTGTATCAAAACGATCACGTATCGACCACTGACTCGACACCGTCAGATGTGGGGTACGAGATGAAGTACGAGCAGCAGCAAATGATAGTGGTGGCGGAGGTGGAGAATAAAGCCCCGTTTTTTGAGGAGAAAAGTGTTGTGGTTAGCGGTGATGGTGCTCAGGTGGAGGTTGGTAATTATGGAGATGCTGCAACGTGGACGCCGCCACAAAGAACGGATTCGTTGGAGATTCTTACGGACTTTGATTTGCTGGCGGAGGAAGAGAAACCTCTTGTTTCTGCTCGGTTCGGTCACCGGAAACCGATTAAATCCAGTCCTGAAGGTATTTCTTATTTAAAGTTTTATTTTTTTAATTTCTTAAAATATTTAGATGTGATTTTATCGTATATCACTCTATGTTGGATAATTTAAACGTAAAAGGTTTTTTTGGTCGGCGGCAACGAGGAGTTTGCGGCTGCGTTGACGATCTTTTTCGTTTGACTGTTTTTATTTACTATCTTTAGTACGTTTTTGAAAAAATTTAAATTTAAATCTAAAACTTTGAGTCAAAACGACGCTGGTTTAGTTGTGACAACTGTCGTTTTACTTGCTTTTGGGGACGGAAGAACGTTGAATTTCAAAGATGGCGTCTAGGTTACGCACAAGTTTTAGAAGTCCAAAACTGTCCTCCTTTAATTTTGAAAGAATTTATTTTTTTTTTTGGGGGAAAATGCATGGTGATTTACTTAACAGCGCTAAAAATTTTAAATTTTAAATTTTGAAGATGGTAAGAAGCTGAGGGTGACGAAGCCAAGACGACATGAGACGTTGGAGAACACGTGGAAAACGATAACGGAAGGGAGAGCAATGCCGTTGACGAGGCACATGAAGAAATCGGACACGTGGATGAATCACGGCCGTCAAGTCAACGTGGATCCGTCGCTGGTTAAGAAATCGGAGACGTTCAAGGACAGGACCAATTTCCAGTTGCCACCTGTCAACAACTCTCCCGGTTCTGCTGGGAAGCTGAGGAAAGAGCCATCGCTGAGTCAGGACGAGTTGAACCGCCGAGTCGAGGCGTTTATTAAGAAGTTTAACGACGAGATGAGGTTGCAGAGACAAGAGAGCTTGAGACAGTATCAAGAAATGATCAGCCGTGGGATATAGGTTAATTTTATTTTATTCTGTTTATATATATATATATATATGTGTGTGTATATATATATATAAGCCGAACTATTGTTTTTTCTTTAAAAAAAAAAAAAGGAAAGCAAAAGAAATGGGTTTATTTAGTATTAGGAAAATGTATTTTTTTTTTTTTTCTCCAATAGGTTGAAGGTTGGGGTTAAAATGATGATTTTGGTGTTATATACAGATGTGATCTTTGATGTGCGTTTAAGCCATGATAGAAAATGGTCTGTAAAGGAAAAAACTAAGGCAGTGTAAGACTTATAAGTGTTCTTTTTCATTCAAGTATTTAATGAATGACTGATGCATTTATTACTAGTAGTAACAAGTATTTCTCCTCTTTATCCCCCAAAAAAAAAAATCTATTCCTACTCATTTTTGTGTGTATTCATTTTTTGTTATTACTAGTAGTAACAAGTATTTCTCCTTTTTCATGCCCGTTGGCTGAAAATTTTGGTGATTTTTTCTGTGTAATATTTGGATGATTCATCACATTCATGCGGGGTGCATAACATGAAATGTGTTTGTGTGTGGATGGTTTATGCTAATTGGACATCGTGAACAATGATGAGTTGAATGGGGCATCCAGAAAGTGATTGTTTGTGTTTGTCCCCCAAGTGTAAAAAGCAACTTCAAAGAAAAGATTTGAAGGCGCCCAAAAACCTGTGTTGGTGCGAAGAAAATTTAGACGGCAAATGGAGGAGACAATGGGCATCCAGAAAGTGATTGTTTGTGTTTGTCCGCCAAGTGTAAAAAGCCACTTCAAAGAAAAGATTTGAAGGCGCCCAAAAACCTGTGTTGGTGCGAAGAAAATTTAGACGGCAAATGGAGGAGACAATGGACCCCATTTTATCCATAAACTTTATTGTAGTGTCTGACGAATGCTTCTTTCTTTCTTATTACATACTAAGGCCATGGTTGTTTTGGAAAAGGAGTAGGGAGAGAAAAAGAATTTAATTTCAATGGAATTTAATTTTTATTAAAATTTAATTTTTATTAAATTAAAGAATTTGTATTTCTTAAATTAATGGGTAAGGATTTCAAATTTCTTATCCTCTAATAAAATTAATTTGGATAAATTAAAGTGTAAATAATTTATATTTATTTTCTTAAATTAATAGGATAATTTATTTGTAAAAAGAAAAAGTATTAAGGTGAATCGCCGGACCGTCACCGGAAACTCGCCAGAGTTTTCATAGGAGATACATTTCACTATCAAAACCGGTATTAATACAATCTTCATGAGCCGATCTACAACTTTATCTAGTTAAAAATACTAATATACATTGTTATTTACCTCAAATCTTGTTTAAATATTTGAAAAAAATTTAACTCTCATATTTCCAACTATATAGTGTATTTTTTACAAAATTAACACTTCCAATGACTAAATCATCCATTTCTGATCATTATTATGTATTTAATACGAGAAAAGATGGCGGTCAACAGTGGTCAACGATGGTGGTCAAAGGAGGTCGATGACGGCATAATTTTTATTTAAAAAAATAAAATTCTCTACGTAACTAGGTAATTTCAATAGCCTAATTATTGTTTTCAATAATTATAAATATTTAGAAACTAAATTAAACATATAACTAACTATGCAATGTTACTTATTTTGATTATAAAATAATAATGAATTAATAAAAATATAATATAAAATTAAATGTTTTGTTATTAAGTTATTTTCTATATTAAATTAATTCATAATTTAATTTATTTTTTATTTGTTAACAATATTAACATTAAAAATAACGGATATATTTGTCTAAACAAAAAATATATAATTTCTTTTCCTTTCAAATTTAATGTGAAACCAAATAATAGTAATTAATTTTTTAAATCCTCTCCTCTCGACACCTCTCCACTCCTCTCCTTTTTTTCTCCTCTCCTCTCCTCCTCTTTCTTAAAACCAAACGCCATCTTAATACTGTAGGATTTCCTCTTATTCCCCAAAGCCCCGGCAAAGCTTTGTCGCTTTCCACCGACGAACAGAACACTGATGCGGTCGTCGCGTAAATTATTGCTACCACTACCTAGCCCCATCCGGAGTGATATCATCAATATGGACAAATCAGAATATTCAAAATCGATTGGTCCCATACAAAATTATAAATGGAGACTATGAATTCAAGTTGTAACTCACAGTCAATCAATAATGTGAGATTTTGTTATAAAGTTTCAAGTATAGTTCACACTTCATATTTAAAAGATGTTCTTCGAAATATCCAAAAAAAAAAAAAAAATCTGAATAGCACTAGACCGTTATATTGAAATGCTCCCCACCCGAGACAAGTTCTGATTGTAATCATGCAGATAGTTACATAACTATCAGGTATGGCTCTAGGTAAACATGTTAACTATTATTTCATTGTTAATTCTCAAACACATCAGAAAAAAATATTAAGATAACAAAGGGTAAAAACCTCATATCTCGGCACATTTGATAGAAATATATACAAATTCAGAGTACAGTAAACACATCTTTGTGGAAAACCAAGTTTAGGCAGTTAGAACACAATATGATGCTTCAAAATTTTACCTCCAGAGACAATCTCTCTCTGAAGTAAAGTCTGATAATCATCAAGCTTGTTTCAGTCTCTTTAATCTTGCCAATGCACCAAGGCGACTCTCACCATCTTTTCCATTAGCATCAGCAGAATTATCTCCATCCTCTTCACTCCCTTCCCTCTTTCGGGCTAGACCTCCATATACTGCTGATGGAACATCTTTTTGAGCAATTTCCACTTTCTCTTCCTCTTCTGAATCGCTTTCATCTGGGAGCTCAATGTCTTCATGATTTGCTGTGGTTTTAATACCTCCATCAGTCTGGGACTCCACTCCAGCACTCACAAATCCCACTTTTCTGCTGCTATCCTTGGCATTACCATTGTTGGCTGCAGGGGCTAATTGCCTTTCCAGAGCAGCCATTTCATCTTCATGCACCCCGGCCTGTTTCAATTTGTCCTTTGCATCATCCATGGATAATCTTTGATCTTTCTGCATCAGATACTCTGGAAGAATAAAATGCGTCTGAAAAGGGGGGGTAAAAGGGGAGAGAATTAGAATCAATTCAAAAATGCTAAATATAAATCGGAATATTGAAAAATACACAAGAAACTGAAAAAGAAATTTCAAACATCTTGATCCAATAACACTTCAGGACATTCCTTTACGTGTTCCACAGTTACTCCATTCTAAATCCAAAACCCTTCTTTCAGTTATTACACCAATTGAAATGGCAATTCTAAGGGTCCGTTTGGTACTGCTGTTGAGGAGCAATAACTTAAAAGCCACAACTGTAAAGTGTTTGGTAAAACCAACAACTGTGACTTTCAAGCCAAAGCGATTTTATCAAACAATTGTTCAATTAAAAAACTTAAATATCTTTATCAGTTTTGTCAAAAATATTATTTAATGTTATATTTACCAAATACAATAAACTTTTATATCACAACTAGAGCAATATTTTTTCACATGGCTTTTATGCCGCAGCACCTCAATATCAAATGGAAGTCTGCCTGACAGCAGCAAGAAATCACACTATAGGAAATTTTAGCAATCAATTCACAGACCACAGGTGATATTCTTTTCCACTAGTATTATGATTTATTTCTAGTCCTTCGAGAGAAAGAAGCCTACAAAAGTATGTTCCCTACTAAAATACAATTTCTTAACACAAAAATCACTCTTTGCCAGGCAAAAAAATCCCGAGTAACAACAAAAAGGAAAAATAAATTACCTGGCTATAGCTTGCTGAAACACTTCGCTTAATACGCAACATTTCTCTGAAGGTGTCTTCATTTCCATGGTTCACCTCAAACTCATGCCATCTATTCCAGAATTCAGTATCAGATCTTGGATCAGCAAATTGAGATGCGAATACATATATCCCACGGGCCCTGTCAATTTCTCCCAAGCTCTTTTCTAACTCAGCATACTTCAAGCACATCGCCTTCACATCCTTGTCTGGAAGTCCGGATTCTATTGCTTGCTCATAAATTTCCCTTGTTTTCGGGATACCAAAAATTTCAGCTGCTCGAGCAATGTATATTTCATACATGCCCAATTTTTCATGGTTTGGAACTGCCTTAGTTGCCTGATCATAGACCTTCATAGCTCGCTTAGCTAGACCAAAATCCTCCTCTAGCTTAGCATATTGAAGGTATAAAGGTTTAACTACATCAGCAGGGGCCTGACAAACATAAGAAAAGAAACATGATAAGGTCAGAATCATTCAATCCAAATACCAACCAATAATAGTGCACAGTATACATGCATGAAATAATCAATTCTATATCATAATTGTGGTAAGAGATAAATATCCCTCAAGAAAGCATATGATTAAATAAATCTAAGGTAATGTATTTCTAGGCAGACCTCCCTAATACCCATAGTTGCCCCCTTGACTTTCTGAATGGATGTTCCAATAATTGGTGCAAGATTTCTCATGGTACAGCAAAAGGCAAGAGTAAATTGGAAATCTCCCTATGAACTTTCACATGAGATTGGCACAATCATGCAACTTTCATGCAAATCTCAATGAAATTTAAAATTCATTAAGATGTAAAATGCTTGAGCCCACAAAATTTCTCTTCATACCCATTTACTAAATAACCCATAAAAAAATTGGAAATTAAAAATTTACTCTATACACCCAATTATATGCCAAAAATTATCCTCACTCAATTTCATCCTAACTATTATACTACTAAATAAGCCCGTTAACTAATTAACAGATCTACAACTCAAATTATTTAATATGTAAAATAGGCTAAGAGCAAATCACTTAACTCTAGATATGAAATTCCACAATTGAAAAATTTTCTGGAATTAATATGTCTTCTTTCTTTTTTTCCTGTGCACATTACACAAAAGCTTCCCAAGGTCTTTAATTTGTTTTATTTTATTTTTATCTACTTCCTTTCTTTCTCAGTCATCATAGCTACCCACACTTTACCCAAAGTGCGGAACTACCCCAGTTA
This sequence comes from Citrus trifoliata, assembly GCA_018350135.1. Lineage (NCBI taxonomy): Eukaryota > Viridiplantae > Streptophyta > Magnoliopsida > Sapindales > Rutaceae > Citrus > Citrus trifoliata. Next base: position 27,098,313 of record CM031385.1, on the reverse strand, counting down.
TGAACATTCAAGGCATGGGACACTTTGCAATTTAACATAAACCCAAAAACTTCTCCAGTTAATCAAATTTCAGATATTTAATTTATTGGTAAGAAATATGCAAAATTAATAGCACATTTGGACAACATTTAAGGAACTGCAATTAAATTAAAATGGCACAATGGTCTTAAAAAATCTGTTTATGATTCATTGAATTCCAATCCAATCAGAAGTATGACAATTTTTTAGATATGCCAAAGGCTCACATGTAGAAGCATTTTAGTACCAACCCCAAGCAATCGTAATAAATACTAATTTTGTAATAGAAAAAAACAACTATTAATCCACCTTATGTTTGATACTGAATTAATATCCACGCTTTAATATCCAGTATAGGTGATACTGAATGAAAAATTTAGGGTTTCAAGATAAGAATATTAGATGGGTGTAGAGGGTGAAATGTTTTATTTAGTTAGTAACAATCTGTCCTTAATGGTAAATTTTCATGTGGATATTTCAGGAAAATATTTTATACTGAAAAGTGGGTTTAAAGATCATTTTTCTGGGTTCAAGGAGCCTCAGCCAAAGCAAAGAAATTATACAATTAAGAATTTCCACAAGCAATTAAAAAATATGTACGAAACACACAAACAAAACTCAATAGGCTAAAGCTTACAAACTCCATTAACCAGACTCATAAGCACTCAATTGCCAAACAGAAATATAGGACATGCAAGTAACTATAAGCATAGATAAGAAGGCTAAGGAAGTGCATACCGTTTCAACGGCATTTTCAAACAACTCTCTTGCCCGTTCAAGTTTTGTCTTCCCATATCTCTTAACGAACTTTGAGAGGTATGTGACCCATATATCTTTAACATGAGGGTACTTAAAAATCTTGACACCTCTTTCGTATACTCTGAATGCATCTTCAAAGTATTTATGCTCCTGTACAACATGAAACAGTAAAAACATGTGAACATACAAAGTCCACTAAAGGTAAAAGGAACGTGATAGAAGGAATACATGAAGCAATGTCCATACTTCCAGAAGCAATGCATAGTTGATAATAATCTGAGGCGTGGCAATCCTTAAATCTAGTATGCGCTCATAAACAGCACGTGTTGACTCCAAGTTACCCAGGCTCTCCTCCAAGTCAACATAAAAGGTCCAAAGCCTCAAGGATTTATGCAGCTTCATCTGAACAAGTTCATTTCCATCAGCAGCCACTGCATATGAAAACGTAAGTAAATGGCTCAAAGGTTAGTAATGATTCAACCTTTTTTCTGTTGAAACTTAATGCTGCAAGATAACCCAAAAAAAAAAAAAATAGTCAATTCTAGATTCTGAAACACCAAATGATCAATAACATAATAAATATCAAGTTCTAAGGTTACAAATCAAATTGTGTTTTCCAGACAACCGTTGATAAGCAATTTCAAATGCCATGTAAAACACAGCAGAATCACTGTGTTTGTATTTCTGAAATGGTAACATAGTATACAAAAATTGAAGATGTTATTAATGGTATAGAATCCACAATACCCAGCCTCAAAGTATATATGGTAACATACAAAGTGCTAATTGGTTATATGAGGTTTCATGCATTTTGAAACCCATCAGTTTATAGTACACTTTATAACCTCTGCTTTAAACATGGAAAACATATAATGACACATTTGATAACATTTAAGCACAAATACATTCAATTGACAGAATTAGAGAGCACAAAGAGGAGATGATGACAAGTAGTTCAAGCAAATAAACAACAGATGAGGATAAGTAAGGGTTACCTCTTCGTCTGACCTCAACTGATGGCTCTGCTGTGGCACGCCTCATCAGCTCCAATGCTCCTTTGAAATTTTTATGCCTTAACTCCATTTCTGCCCACTCACACCAAATGCTGGCCAGGTGGTCCACAGTTTTATAATTAACTTGCACAGCTTTGTCAAAAATAACTCTTGCATTGGCAATATCCTTGTAAGTCTCATACAACTTAGCAAAAGCAACCCATAGAGTGTGGGGCTTCCCCACTGCTTTCATGGGATCAACAGTCCGCACTGCCTCTGTATATGTCAAAATCTGCTTAGTTGGGTTACCCTCAAATATCTTGACCCTTCGATGCCACTGTTCCACATTATGCGGATTTTGCCTCAAGAGAACACTATTAGCTAGTTCCGGTCTTCTATTCATCAGATGCTCCAATCGGGCCAACCTCAAATCCACATCCTTGACATCATGCAACCAAAATCCATTGAGAACCTTCTTCTCAAACTCAGCCATTGATAAATTCACATCCAATCGAATATCTTCATCTTCTGCTGAACCATGCTCCTCATCATCTTCTTCCTCCTCAACACTCAAATCTGGTTTCGCCATCTTAGCACTAACCATAATCTCCTCAAACTGTGAGTATGAATCAAAAATCACACTAAAGTCCCTCACAGTAACCACTGTCATCATCCCTTCCTCAAAGATATCCCTTGCCTTCTCAAACAACTCTCTCCTAATATAATAATCAGCCAATGAAGTCCACAGCCTCCCCACCTCATCCGTGAACTTCCTAATCCCACCCCTAATTATGGCATCCACATTAAGCCCCGAAATCTCAGTCGCATGTGTGGTTAATAAATCACACAACTCTAACCACAACCTGTGTTTAGTCTTCCCCTTTATTGAATAAAACTGATCATCATTCAAAACTGAAGCTAACCTCTCTGCCGCTTCTTGCCAAAGCTTTGACTTCACCAAAAACTCAATAAAATCCTCAATATGGCTTGGATCATACTTCAAGTACCTTCTGTAAACCCTAAGTGAAGTCTCTATTGGAATTCCTTCTTGCTCCACAAACCTCAAATAGATCTCCCAAATCCTATCATGCTGTGTCACAGGCAATGCACAAAGCGCCCTATCAAAAGTTCTGCGTGTCTTAGTAATAAACTTTTGACTAGTTAATGTCTCCAGATACATAATCCAAATCCTGGGCATCTTGTGCATAGTCACAAGAGCCCTTTCAAAAGTATTATTAAGGGTTTCATACTCCGGGTGGGTGATGGGTAAGTTCTTTACTATGCTCAAGCGCTCAATTAAGTATGCATGCCACAGCTTGTAGCTTCCCGGCAATGCTTTTAGAGCTCGCTCATAAATCACGAAACGCTTCTTAAAAGGAGCTTCACGTTTCGCTACCAAATAGCGCCACCAGAGCTTAAGACTAAAAGGGTTTCGCAAAAGCTCTTCTTCATATAAGAGGTCGTCTTCTGAAGGGTATAATTCTTTTGATATAGCCATTAGTATAAGCGAACAGAATGAATAGTTGCCCGACTTCTAGAAAACTAGATACTGGAGTGGATCCCAAATTTTAATCCAAATTTTAAGACACTGAAACAAGGCTTGCAGACTGCTTACCAACAAAGTATAATTTTTATACACTAAAGGCTGCAATTTCCAGTTCCAAGAAACTTGATTCAATAAAGGGTGCCGTATGGAGCGAGCAGCGGCAATGACCGGCGGCGTGCAAGCAAGCAGCAGTAGGGGTCGATTCACGCAGCAGCAGGAACGGTGGCGATGTAGCCACTTCAATAAAACGCCCGGAAACGATGTTGCGCCGGTGGGATTTGCTGTGGAGCAAACTGTGGCAGCGTTTTTTATGGTTAGGGTTTTGTGTTTTGGTAATTTTGGTTTTGTGGTTTGGTATCTGCTCTGCTACGCTTTCGTTTGATTTCGATTTTCCATTTTTTTTTTTTTAAGCAAATCCTGATCCTAACCCGCATCTCAAATTTTTTTAAAAATGTGGGACATAAAATTCGGACGGAATTTGCACATTCCGGATCCGATCCGGATCCGCATATTAGTTTGCCATCCCTTAATTATTTTTATTTATTTGAAAAACGGCGTCAACTATTTCAGTACTTAATAATTTCAGACAATATACGTTGAAACTTGAAACGGATAATAATTTTTGACACTATAAAATGACGTTTTGTTAAAAACTTTTTTTGTGTTGCTACAATGCATCTTGAAGAAAAAGAAAAATTGCATTATTTTAAAATAAATTTGGTGGATTTATTTTAGAAAAGTGTGTGTAGATGTTTGATAACAAAACCAGTAATAAAAATATATGAAAGAAAGTTTTGTTATTTAAAATAAATTGATTTGTTATTAAAGCACAGTCATTAAGAAGATTATTGCACTTTGCATTTATAGTAGCTCATTAGTTCTTAAACTAAAAAAACTAAACTAAACTACTGGATATATCCACACACAGCAAGTAACTATTGATTTTTTTATACACTAAGCTGAAGTGGATAACGGCCTTGCACCACCTCATTAGCTGGGACGGTATTAGCTCTTCGAAGACTCATTAAAGCTTCTCATGTTCTGCTTTTGTATGCTCTGTTAACATCCACCCGCAAGCTATATAGTCTAGGAAGAACATTTAACTTGTTTCTAAGAGAATGAAATTGGCCATCAGTCGAACCTTTAGTAAGCACGTCAGCAATTTTGTCTTCGTAGGGAACAAAATATACTGCCATTTGATTATTTTGCACATTCTTTCGAAGATGTGTATATCAAGGTCAGTGTATTTTGGTTTTAGCATAATACGCTGGATTGGCTGCCAAAGCAATAACTATTTGGTTGTCGCACCACATGACTGGTACAGCAATATGAATCTTCAAATTTGATAGTAAGGCTCGAATTAACAATACTTCTGTTGTAGGTAAGGCTAATGCTCTATATTTTGATTATGTGCTTGATCTTGAGACAATATGTTGTTTTTTTTAAAAACTAATAGACTAAAATTGGGTCAAGAAATTCTGCATATCCAACTACTGACTTCCTATCATCTCTATAACATACCCAATCAAAGTTATTGAAACAATTATCTCGCATATTGCCATACTAATAAAATTAAAGACCATAATGAATTATCTCTTTGATATACCTTAGTAACCTCTTACAGGCTTGTCAAAGTTTATCTGATGAAGCTAACAAGAATTGACTTAATTTGTTCACTGAAAAAGGTAATTTCTAGTCTTGTTAAAGTCACATATTGTAAAGCTCCAATGATTCTTTTGTATTGTAAAACATTATAAATGACTATTCTTGAATCATTGGTGAGGTAACAAGAAGCTTCCACTAAAGGTAGAATTGGACTGCATGTTTTCTTATCATGTTTGGATAGTAAATTAGCTAGATACTATCCAAACATTCCAGCCTATTACCTAGACAGTAAAAAAAAATATTGATCTAGATACTAATTGTTGATGCTGGATTCTGGTTCTCCTCGTTCTACAACCAGGATCTCGGCTCGATCAACTCCATCACGACCAGGAGGTCTCCTCGCGAGGCTTTTTTCTCCGGAGTTTCCTGCACACACAGACAAGTCAGAGGGCGCCGGTTATTCCCCGGCGCAAACCCTCCGACGCTCAAGTCAGATACGAAGGTTCGGGGAACGTTTGCCCAAAAATCTTATGGCTTTTTCCTGGTTTTCTCTTCTTTTCTTTTAATCCTCTTTCTAATCTCAGAAATGCCAACCCTTTTACCTTCGTTCGCTACCTTTTTATAGGCTTCCCAGTTTTCCGCTTTTTCCCTCACGGCATGGGACTCTGACTGTCGCGTTATGGGCAAACGTGGGACCTTGCGTGTTACGCCACGGTTCTGAGGAAAGCGTGATGGTCGCGGTTCTGTGAGATCTTGCGTGTCACGCCACGGTTCAGGGGAAGCGTGGCTGTCGTGGTTCTGTGAGACCTTGCGTGTTACGCCACGATTCAGGGGAAAACGTGGCTGTTGTGCTCAGATTCTTGGGCTGGAGAGCATGTCTTGTCAACTGCCGTCGGCCGGGTCTCCTCGCCTCCCGACAACAAGCTGGGACGGCCATATGCCCCTTGCAGGAATTTGGCCTCGCGAATGGCGTGCTCGCGGACGAGCAGGATATTTCTGCTCCTGTTCTTCTGCTATCAGGAATCTGCTCACCATGCCTGGTCTCGTCGACGCATTTATCCCAAACAGTATTTCTCCCTAACACCGGTCCCCCAGTTTCTGGTGTTGGGTAATGTAGTGGACCAGCAGTAGAAACTTGATAATAATCATTCGCGGGGGATTGGGAAAGGCTGCCAAGAGTCATGTCGCATTTAATTGCGGACGAGGTGACGTGGCAGAAATCCCCCCCTCCATTTGAATTTCAAACCGACGGTTACGAGACCCTCGGGATTCGGCGCTGTTGAATGCTGGCAACCCAAGAGTCCGTTCTTATTAGAAAAGCCAAACCCTCTCGAACGGCATATCCATCACACTTCGTCTCCGTCTCTGTCTCTCCGGCAAAGAAGTTTCGTCATAAAAGGCTTCCATCTCAGACTTTCGCCGGCTGAACCATTACTTCAGGTATTCCCTCTATCTCCTTGGTCTCAGATAGTTGTAGACAATTTCTCTTCCCTTCTGTTTGGGTAGTAGTTGGTGGTGTTGTGGTTAGGGCTTAGGGAATGTCGAAAGGCAAAGAGGCAGTCATTGAGGTCGATGACGACGAGTTGGACTTCCTGCCTAGTCTGCTCACCGATCCTGCTTTTGATCCCGGGATCCCCTTAGAGCCTACTAGGTCTAGTGTCGGGACTAGTGCTAGGAGGATGTCTCCCCAAACAACCTCTACGAGCGGAAGTAATGGTGAGGAGAGATCTTCCGGCTCCGAGGATACTTTGAGTGAGAGCGGCGAGGGTGACTCTGGCGAGGTATCTCCATCCGGAGCGCCACGACCAGAGGGACGGGGTACAGTAGGGGGCAGAGTCTTGTCGCGTGATTATGCCATCGACTATATGACGTGCACGACCACGTTTGACGAACTCGATGACCTCCGTCGTAGGTATAGCATTCCTGGTCAAATACTTCTCAAGGTTCCAGGCAAGAAAGACACCCCCAGCCGACCCCCCAGGGGGTATGTTACCCTGTATCTGGATAGCTTTAAGTATGGGCTGAGATGTCCCTTGCAACCCTACTTTGCCCGGGTACTTAGCGGGTTGAATCTATCTCCTGGTCAGTTGAACCCCAACGGTTGGAGAGTGCTCTCTGGTCTGTTCATACTGTGGGACAGGTGTTGCCAAAGTGAGCCCACGGTCGACGAGGTGAAGCACCTGTACCAGCTGAAAAGTAGCCCAAAAGATGCCGGCTGGTACTACTTCCAATCTAGTACCAAGACCAGGAAACCCATAACCGATCTCCCTACTGGTGGTGGTGGGAATTGGAAGAGGAAGTTCTTCTTTGCTGGGGGTCCTTGGGGTCAGGTTGCACAAGTGGACGGGAAGAATTATTGGGTCCCACCCCGTTTCACGGTCCCAGGTTGCCTGCTCGCCTCAGATGTCTTGTATCCATAATTGTCCTTGTTTTATTGGTTTGTCTCTAACCAAGTGTCTGTTTGTGTTGCAGTCTCTTGGGGCGTCCATTTCCCGCTCGTACCTGACCAGCTCAAACGGGTCGAGGCGGCACTGGCCAATTCCTGCTCGAGTCGAGAACTGTTAAGCACATACAACTTGCTCGAGTCTCGCTTGATACTTCCCGGCCATTTGATGGAGGACGCTGTGATTGGGGCTCTGACCCGGAAACGCTCTCGACCTCCAACCGCGAAGAGGGACCAGAGTAAGGATGCCCCCGCTGCAAAGCGGGCTAACACCGTGCAGCAGGCCCCGCCCTTGAAGATTTTACCTCCTGCCCCTGTAAAAGTTGGGGAAACTAGTGGAGCAGCCACAGATCCTGTTACTTCTTCTCCTCCTGTCGGGCCTCGATCTCGCTTACCTGACAGCCGAGCAGAGCATCTGGTCCCTTACGTCAATGAGTTAACTAGACTGGTGAGCAAGAAGGACCTGGAGGACTTTGACGGCCGCACCTTGGGTGAGCTGGTGGGGGCCATGCAGCATAGCGCTTTCCACCTCAGCTGCATGACTACCTATTACAAGGCTAAGGTTGGCCGCTACGACCGGAAGATCAAGGAGGATATTCAATCGGCGACGACCAGAGCTGAAGTTGCCGAGAAGAAAGCAGGGGAGCTGAACCTCGAGAACCTCAAGCTGATAGAGCAAGAATCACAAGCCCAAGCAAAAGCCATTACCCTGGAGGAGGAGCTTACCAAGGTCAAGAAGGATCTGCAGGGGCAGAAGGCTATGTATGAGGCTCAGCTTGAATCTCTCCGCGACTCCCACCGAGCTCAGGTCGAGAACTTGGAGAGAGAAGCCGACAACCAGTACGACCAGGGACTTCGGCATTCCTATCGTTGCATCATGGCCGTCCTCGGGAAGCAACACCCTGATCTGAAGATGGATGACCTTGCAGCCGGTGTTGCTCAACATATGGACGAGGAGGCGGCCAAGGAGGATGCCGAAGGGGTGGAGCCGATCGTGATTGAGGAGGAAAACTCTCCTCCTCATGCAGTCCTTACTGATGTTGGCGAGGCGAGCACCCCCCTGAACGCAACTGGTGATACACCCCCGGCACCTGAGGAGGTCCAGCCAACCGATGCTGCTCCGGCTCACTGATCCACCGTCTTTTTGTTATCTTTCTTTTATTGTAATGGACGATGTTCATGAAGATTATCCATTTCTGTTAATTGTTAACAAATTAATAAAAACGTTTTTTGATTGCTTTCTTGTGTTGTAATTACGAATTACTTTTCGTTTGAGAATCGGCTCGTCTTTGTTTGGTTGAGCAGGTTTTGGCTCGGCACATGGTTTTGCCTCATGCCTTGGGAAATATCCCGATGCTTTGGAGTCTGCTCGCCTCCTCGTGGCCGAGCAGATCCTGGCACGCTGGGCTTCTGTCTCGCCATAAAACTGGCTTTGAGACTTGGTGAGCCTTTACATGCCTTAGGAATTTCTCCGAATGTTTTGGATTCTGCTGCCTTCTCGTGGCCGAGCAGATCCTGGCGCGCTTGGCTTCTGTCTCGCCATAAAACAGGCTTCGAGACTTGGTTGAGCCTTTACGTGCCTTAGGAATTTCTCCGAATGTTTTGGATTCTGCTGTCTTCTCGTGGCCGAGCAGATCCTGGCGCGCTTGGCTTCTGTCTCGCCATAAAACAGGCTTTGAGACTTGGTTGAGCCTTTACGTGCCTTAGGAATTTCTCCGAATGTTTTGGATTCTGCTGCCTTCTCGTGGCCGAGCAGATCCTGGCGCGCTTGGCTTCTGTCTCGCCATAAAACAGGCTTTGAGACTTGGTTGAGCCTTTACGTGCCTTAGGAATTTCTCCGAATGTTTTGGATTCTGCTGCCTTCTCGTGGCCGAGCAGATCCTGGCGCGCTTGGCTTCTGTCTCGCCATAAAACAGGCTTTGAGACTTGGTTGAGCCTTTACGTGCCTTAGGAATTTCTCCGAATTCAAGTGAATGAGATTCCTCGACGTTCTATTAATGGCAGGATTTGACTTACAGGACATTGTTCGGACATAAAGTATGAAAGATAAACTGTAATGAACATGAGCAAAAATAGCTTCCAAATGCGACCGAGTCTTACTGGAAGTATTTCCGGAGGTGTGCTGCGTTCCATGGGCGTTTCACCTCGTGCCCGTCCGCGCGGACCAGCTTGTAAGCTCCGGGTCCCGCTATCTGCTTGACCCTGTATGGCCCTTCCCAATTCGGTCCCAGCACTCCTTGAGTCGAATCTTTGGTGCTCTGATTCACTCTTCTCAGCACCCAGTCTCCGACCTTGAATTGCCGTATGTTCACCTTCTGGTTATAGTACCGAGCAACTCTCTGTTGGTAAGTGACTGACCGCTCGGCTGCTCGTTCTCTCCTTTCCATTAGCAGATCGAGATTCAAACATATCTGCTCGTCGTTCTCCTGCTCATTGAAATGATCTGTCCGGTGTGTGGCCGTTCCTATCTCAGCCGGCACGACCGCTTCATGTCCGAAGGCCAAAGCGAACGGTGTCTCCCCAGTTGCGGTTTTGTGGGTTGTTCTGTATGCCCATAGCACACCTGACAGCTCGTCAACCCAAGCACCCTTTTTTGCTCCGAGCCTGGTTTTCAGAAGCCTCTTGATGGTCTTGTTGGCTGCTTCCACTTGTCCATTCGATTGAGGGTGGGCAGGCGAGCAATACTTCAGCTCTATCCCGAGGTTCTGGCAGAAATCCCTGAAGCTGTGATTATCGAACTGCCTGCCATTATCCGTTACCAAGGCATAAGGGATCCCGTATCGGCAGACCAGGTTTCTCCACACGAAGTCTGTTGTTTTCTTCTCTGTGATCCTGCTAAGGGCCTCTACCTCTATCCACTTCGTGAAGTAATCTATAGCAACTATGGCATGTGTTGCTGCTCCTCGTCCCTTTGGCAATGGGCCGATCAGATCAATTCCCCATTGAGCGAATGGCCAAGGGGAGGCCATGGAGGTGAGCTTCTCTGGTGGTTGGTTAGAGAAATTTGCAAAACTCTGGCAGCTTGCACAACTCTTGGTCTTCTTTTGCGCGTCCTGGTGCATTGTCGGCCAGAAATATCCCTGCCTTAGAACCTTATGGGCCAGGGACCTCCCGCCAGAATGATTTCCGCAAATTCCTTCGTGCACTTCTCTCAGTACGTAATCCGCGTCGTCCTCATCCAAACACCGAAGGAACGGTAGCGTATATCCTCGCCGATACAGTGTCCCATCGATCATCGTGTATCTCGAGGCCTGGGCTCTAATCTTCCGAGCTTGTGACTTATCTGGTGGTAATACCCCGTCTCTGAGGTATGAAACTATCGGGTCCTTCCACGAGCATTTTTGCTCTATCCGCAACACCCCCAAGTTCTGCTCGATGCTTGGGCTGGACTTCACCTCCAGAGGGACCGACTTTGGCATTTTTGGATCGGCTACTGCTGCCATCCTAGCCAAAATGTCTGCTCGACTATTCTGCTCCCTGGGGATTTGGGTCACTTCCACTGCTTCGAACTTCCCCATCATCTGCCTGACTACCTTCAGGTACTGCTCCATCTTCTCCTCTCTTGGTTGGAACCTTTCATTAACATGATTCGCAACCAGCTGGGAATCAGTTCTGACCTTGACTCTGTCTGCTTTCACGGCCTTAGCCAATCCCAGACCTGCTATCAGGGCCTCATACTCTGCCTGGTTATTAGTGGCGGGAAATTCCAACTTCACAGCATAAGAGATCTGCTCCCCCTCCGGGCCTTCCAAGACAATCCCTGCTCCTGAACCCCTCTCCCCCGATGACCCATCTACAGACATCTGCCATACTTGAGTTTCGTCGTTGCCTATAGCTGCATCTCGTTGATCTAAGCATACTTCGGGCTCTGTGAACTCAGCTACGAAATCGGCCATTGCTTGGGCCTTTATCGTTGCGCGGGGTTTATAGTCTATGTCGAACTCGCTCAGCTCTACAGCCCACTTGACGAGCCGACCAGAGGCATCTGGCTTGTGTAGAATTTGACGCAACGGCCGGTTGGTTATTACCGAGACCGGGAATGCTTGAAAATATGGCCTCAACTTCCGAGCAGCAACCACAAGGGCAAGTGCCCATTTCTCCAACGGTGGGTATCTGGTCTCAGCGTCGAGCAGGGCCTTGCTGGTGTAGTATATCGGATACTGAACTCCTTCTTCCTCCCTCACCAGAACAGAACTGGCGGCCCGATCCGATACCGCCAAATACAGATACAGCTTGTCCCCATCCCTCGGTGTGGATAGCAGCGGAGCTTGCTGCAAGTATTGCTTCAAGTTCCGGAAGGCTTCTTCGCATTCTGGGGTCCATTCCGTTTTCTTTCCCCTCCTTATCACTTGAAAGAATGGCTGGCACTTATCTGTAGCCTTGGATATGAATCTGCTCAAGGCCGCCAACCTCCCCGTGAGGCTTTGCATCTCCTTCAGGTTACGAGGGGGTGTCATTTGCACAATCGCCTGGATTTTCTCGGGATTTGCTTCGATCCCCCTATGGCTCACCATGAATCCCAGGAATTTCCCTGACTCGACCCCAAAAGCACATTTCTCCGGGTTGAGCTTCATCTTGTACTTCCTCAAAAGCTCGAATGTCTCCTCGAGGTGTCTGACGTGTTCCTTCGGGATTTTGGACTTGGTGATCATGTCATCCACGTACACCTCCATGGTTTTCCCGATCAAGGGGTTAAAGACTTTGTTCACCAGCCTTTGGTAGGTGGCCCCAGCATTCTTGAGACCGAATGGCATCACCCTGTAACAGAACAAACCTTGGTTAGTGATGAAAGCCGTGCTCTCCTCATCCTGCTCGTGCATGGGGATCTGGTTGTATCCCGAGAATGCGTCCATGAAGCTAAGCAGACCATGTCCAGCCGTTGAATCTACTAGCTGATCGATCTTTGGTAAAGGGAAGCTGTCTTTTGGGCACGCCTTATTGAGGTCTGTGAAATCCACGCACATCCTCCACTTGCCGTTCGCCTTCTTTACCAGCACCACATTCGATATCCACTCTGGGTAACTGACTTCCCGAATGAATCCTGCTCTCAGGAGCTTCTCCACCTCGTCATTTACAGCCTCATACCTCTCCTGGTTGAAGCACCTCCTCTTCTGTCTTACTGCCCGAGCACCTTTCTTAATTGCCAGCTTATGGCATGCTACCTCAGGGTCAATCTCCGGCATGTCTTCATGTGTCCAGGCAAATACATCAGCATGTGCCTGTAAGCATTTCACCAACTCCTGCTTTTGCTCCCCCTCAAGTCTCGACCCGATTCTGATCGTCTTTCCCGGGTTCTCTGGTCCCATGCTTACTGTTTCCAGGTCCTCTACAGGTTCTTGTCTGCCAGTCGTGTTTTCCACTCGGGTGTCGAGGGATGTTATCTGCATTGTCTCCCTTGCTGCCGAGGAGTAGCAGCTTCTTGCGATCCTCTGGTCTCCTCGTACCACTCCTACTACCCCCTTCACCCGGTACTTCAGAGCCAGGTAATGGTTGGACAACACCGCCTTGCTCATCCTTAAAAACGGCCGACCTAGGATCATCTGGTAAGGGCCTTCCTCATCCACTACGACAAAATCCAGTATCATTGTCCTCTCTGTCGGGGGGCTCCCAATTGTGACAGGCAGTTCGACCACGCCCAGAGGAACCAGCTTCCCTCCTCCGAACCCCTTCAGGGAGGTGTTGGTGTGTTCCAACTTCCGGTCGGCTATTCCCATCTCTTCCAAGGTTGACTTAAATAACACATCGACTGAGCTCCCTGTATCAACCAGTATCCGGTCAAACTTCTTGCTAGCGACAGTAGCCTTGATGACTAAAGCATCCTCGTGGGGGTATAGAATTCCTTCCTCATCCTCATCCGTCCACATGATTGGCACTTGCCTGACCCTCGCTCGTTTGGCTGCTGGGGTATTGAGGAGTACCTCTTTACTGGTCATGGCGTACCTAGCATAATTTTTTCTCGATCTGTTGGAATCTCCGGCCAGTGTTGGGCCCCCAGCTATCACCCTTACCGCGGGCTGCTCGCGCCTCATGTCTCTATCACACTGCTCCCCTTCATCTGTTGTGGCCTCCACCGGGAGAGTCCCATCCATAAACTCGTCCAGGTACCGATTTCTCACCAAGTCTTCGACCTGGGTCTTGAGGTCTCTACACTCTGTTGTGGTATGGCCATGGGTGCCATGGAACTTACAATAACGTCCTCTGTCCCTCCTGTTGGGTAACTTTGTTATTGGTGTAGGGAGGTGCAGCAGCCCTCGATCCTTTATGGCCTCGTACACCTCATCCAGGGACATCTTCAAGGGAGTGTACCGCCCATAGTCCTGGTTCTGGTCGATCAGGTGCACTGCTCTTTCTCTGTTTGCCCCGCTCTGAGCTGGGGGCGGTGGAAATACTTCTGGTCTGCTCGTTCCACTACCGTGGGAACGTTGATGATGACCACCAGATGCCAAATCATGCCTTCTCCAAGGCTCCCTAGCTGGGGAACGAGGAGGTTGCGCCCTGCTGCGCTGATACTGTGGTGGCCTCTGATGAGGCTGGTAAGCAGCGACCCTAACTCCTCCTCCGCTACCGGAGGCCTGATGGTCCCTCCTCCTGACCGGCCCATTCCCTGGTGATGCTCTCTTCTCTTTCTTCCCCAACCCCTCTAGCTGGTCTGTCTTAATCCGTGCAGCCTTCTCCTCTTCAATCTCGATGTCTCTTTTGGCCTGTTCGTATGCGGCTGCATACGTTTGAATAGCTGGGCTTCTCAAATTGTACCACAGCCTTCCTATCTTCACCCCCTCTTTCAGTCCCCTTAACGCCTGAGGGTGGTTGAAGGCTCCCAAGTCGAGGACAGCCCGATGAAACCTCTTGATGAATTCCCGAAGGGTTTCTTGCTCCCCCTGTTTCATGCTTTTCAGCTCCATCACGTCATCTTCCGGTGACATTGCCCCACTGAACTGCTCTGCGAATTCCTGGCACATCTGCTCGAAGGTTTTAATGCTGCCCCGAGGAAGTTTCCTGTACCATTCTCGTGCACGCCCCTCGAGGGATAGTGGGAACACCCTGCACCTTTGGGATTGAGATAATCCTTGTACCCCAGTTATGTCATTGAAACGCTCTATGTGCACCAGCGGATCAGTTCTTCCCGAGTATTTGAGGTCGGGGAGGCGGAAATCTCTCGGAATAACTGCCCTCATGATCTCTGCTGCGAGCGGTGATTCTCCGTCCAGCATTATCCTCCAACCAGGGGCTCTGTTCCTTCCTTGCATGTCGTCAATTATCTGCGCTAGTCTGCGGACTTCCCCCTCCAGCTGCCCGGCACGACCAGGGTCGCGTGCCGCAACTTGATCCCGCTCTCGCTCTACATAATGCAGGTGTTGCCTCAACTCCGTCTCCTCTGCATTCGCCACCCCGTCGTCCTCGTCACAAGTCCGTCTTGCCAGGGACCGCTCTCTTTCTCTGTGAAATTCTTCCCGCAGAGGTACGTTACCTCTCTCACCGCCGAATCTCCCGGTGGTTTGACTCCCCCCCGCACTATCGGGACCAGGTGCCGCTCCGTCGTCTCTCGCCCTTCCCTCTTGGGTTACCCTTCGCTCGCTCCGCAGCTCATGCAGGATGGTTGTCAAGGTCTCCATCTGCTTTTCCATCCGTTCCATCCGGTCGAACATGACTTTCTCCCGTGCTTCACTGACTATCTCCCTCAGCGTTACTGAATCGTTAAGCCTCATATCACCCCCTTGGGCGCTACTTCCTCCTGTCTCCATCGCTTTTCACTTGCTTCACCCCTCTTCCTGCTATCAACAGAAGCTTTTTGCTCTGTTCCCCACAGACGGCGCCAAAATGTTGATGCTGGATTCTGGTTCTCCTCGTTCTACAACCAGGATCTCGGCTCGATCAACTCCATCACGACCAGGAGGTCTCCTCGCGAGGCTTTTTTCTCCGGAGTTTCCTGCACACACAGACAAGTCAGAGGGCGCCGGTTATTCCCCGGCGCAAACCCTCCGACGCTCAAGTCAGATACGAAGGTTCGGGGAACGTTTGCCCAAAAATCTTATGGCTTTTTCCTGGTTTTCTCTTCTTTTCTTTTAATCCTCTTTCTAATCTCAGAAATGCCAACCCTTTTACCTTCGTTCGCTACCTTTTTATAGGCTTCCCAGTTTTCCGCTTTTTCCCTCACGGCATGGGACTCTGACTGTCGCGTTATGGGCAAACGTGGGACCTTGCGTGTTACGCCACGGTTCTGAGGAAAGCGTGATGGTCGCGGTTCTGTGAGATCTTGCGTGTCACGCCACGGTTCAGGGGAAGCGTGGCTGTCGTGGTTCTGTGAGACCTTGCGTGTTACGCCACGATTCAGGGGAAAACGTGGCTGTTGTGCTCAGATTCTTGGGCTGGAGAGCATGTCTTGTCAACTGCCGTCGGCCGGGTCTCCTCGCCTCCCGACAACAAGCTGGGACGGCCATATGCCCCTTGCAGGAATTTGGCCTCGCGAATGGCGTGCTCGCGGACGAGCAGGATATTTCTGCTCCTGTTCTTCTGCTATCAGGAATCTGCTCACCATGCCTGGTCTCGTCGACGCATTTATCCCAAACAGTATTTCTCCCTAACACTAATTAATACTAGTGACGAAACCTTCCAGCCTATTACCTTTGACTGAAGCAAGAACTCGACTTATCCACACCATAGAGTTATTTTAATCTAATTTCACAGGAGCGACAAAGTCATATAAGTGTGATTTTTCATTTCAGTTAACCATCAACTCTTATATCATTTTACAAAAAAGTGTACATAGTGTTTGGTAACAAGGCAAGTAATAGGAAATATGAGAGAAAGTTAAAAGAACAATCTGGAAACTAATTTGTTATTAATATCACGCTCACTTAAAGAAAATGGTTGCACTTTGTATTTGTAATAGCTGTATAAATTTCTGAAAATATCTACATGTAACAAGTAACTACTGATTCATTTATACATTAAACTGAAGCGGATAATTGACTTGCGACATCATTAGCTGACATTATATTAGCTACTTAAAGACTTATTAAGCTTCTCATGTTTTGTTTCTGCACGTTTCACATATACTACCAATTAAAAAAAAAAAATAGTTCAAGATGGATTAGTGTGGTTCCTCTACGCCTAAGACACTAGAATATCAAACCATAAAGGAAGAAAGGCGTATGAAAAAAACATATTGCCTAATGATTGTGAAGCCCCACTTCTTGACCGAAGAAGAGAAAAAAGAAAAAAAAAATAATTAGACTATAAAATGAACTTTTGTCAATTAATGAATGATTTATACACTACCAAATAAAGGTTCATTAGCGAAATGCATATAATTTAGGTCAAACATGTATGTTATTAATGGAAATATGTATTGGAGGATTGATAAAGTATAAGTTTATTTTTTAACTTCTTACTATTTTTAAAAATTGTATGAAAACTACCCGGTTATATAATTAGGAGACAAGGTGAATTATGCTGCTAGGATTATGGTAAATTTCGAAACATCAAGTTTATTTAAAAATGATCAATCTTTATATCAAGAGAGAAAAAAAATAATTTAGAACAAAAGACATCGACGACTGGTTTTCTCCTTCACCGGTACAACGAGGGTGCGGTACACCTGGCAACTACAATAAAGAGATGAGTAACACTGCAGCCCGTGGAGCGCAGTTAGGGAATCAAACCGACCCGTTTTTGTTTGAACTTTCCATGTAATGGAACAAATGGACTTATTTAGCCCATTAATGTGGGGTGTTATCAGCGGAAATAAGAGAGATACAGCACTAACGACAATCTCTTAAGCCCATTTACTCCCTCCATTGGCCTCAAATGAGCCCAAAAGTCCGCAACCAAATTAATTCCAATCATCGAACAAAACCATGAAGTACAATGCACCCTCACCCAGCGAAAAAAACAGAACAGATTTTCTTACAGAACGACTGATCATCCCAACTGCTACACGTAGATGCCGTAAGCAATAATAATCAACTCGAGCCCACACGCAACCCTCTGTTCCCTTCATCATATCATCCCTCTCTGTATCCCTCTCTCTCCCCCCCTGCAAAACAGAAAGGTTCACGACAATCAAAGCCGCGTTTCAACTACTCTTGTAAGTCTTTTCTTCCTTTCAAGTCTTTCTTCTCTCCTTTACTCTCTGGGGCCTTTTCTTTTCATCGATTTAGCCATGATCTGAGGTGAAAGATTAGTCGCTGCATTTGATATTTTGATTTGTAATTCTGGGTTACTTTACTTTTAGTTTTATGTATTTTAATGACCTGTTTCTTTGCTAGTCTCGTCATTTTATCTTTTCATGTAGCGCAATTTAACAGAAGCATCTGCTGCGTTTTTGTCTTTGCTTATTATCTATCGTAATATATTTGCATTTTAATTTCTGGCTGTAATATAAAAATTACTTTTATTGTGTTTAATTGAATTTATGCATTTGTTATCCTGGAATACTCCGTATAATTTTGTATATTGAGAAGATTAAGGGGATTTGATTGATTTTATCTCATTTTCTTGCCTTTATTCTGTTGCATTTTTTCTTGCAGTGAAGAAGATTAGTTCTCTTTGCGCGTGTCCCGTTCTCTTCTCCAATCCTCCACTATTGCTTAAAAAAGAAAAAAAAATTAAAAAAAAACCCAAAATTTATCCAACCCCTCAAACAGTATATACTTATAAATAGATTAATACATCTAAATACCCCAATGGAGGTCAAGCTATGGAACGACAAGCGCGAGAGAGAAATGTATGAAAACTTTGCTGAGCTTTATGCTATAATAAAAGCCACAGAAAAGCTTGAAAAAGCATATGTTCGTGATATTATTAGTTCCTCTGAGTATGAAACAGAATGTCAAAAGCTCATTGCCCATTTTAAAACCTTATCTTCGACCTTGAAAGATATTGTTCCGAGCATTGAACGGTTTGCTGATACATATAAAATGGACTGTCCGGCTGCTCTGAATCGCTTGGTCACCTCTGGGGTGCCTGCTACGGTGGAGCATAGAGCGGCTGCAGTTGCCTCAACCACCACCTCTGCCGCCATTGTGGCAGAGTGTGTCCAGAACTTTATTACTGCCATGGACTCTTTAAAATTGAATATGGTGGCAGTTGATCAGGTGCATCCGCTGTTGTCAGATTTGCTGGGTGCACTCAATAAGCTGACTATTCTGCCACTGGATTTTGAGGGGAAAACAAAAATGAAGGACTGGATTTCAAGGTTGTCAAAGATGGGTGCTGCAGATGAGTTGACCGAGCAGCAGTCCCGGCAACTTCACTTTGACCTTGAATCCTCATACAACTCATTCATGGCAGCTCTTCCTAATGCTGGTACTTAAATTGATGATCTAGGTAAGCTTGTAAAGATTATCAAGCATAGTTGTTTTGTTTTGTTGATTTCATATATAAGATAGTTTGTTGTTTGAACCTCATTGATGAGTGATAACATGGAAGGATTCTTATTAATTTTGTAATTGCTTATAAATTTGGGGATATGACTGCATTATTGTACTGAAAAATTGATTGTTTGTGCTGATCTCGAAAGAGATTATTATGGCTATGTTTGGAATCGAGGTGCTCTAACTTTCAAGCTGTAGTTGTCGTGGGAAAAAAGTTATAACCATGAAATAAATGTTAATATCACGTAGTAAATATAATTTTTAAATAATAATTTTAACAAATTTAGGAAAGATATAATATTATCAAGTGTAAAATCAAATCAATTTAGTTTTTAAGCTACATCAGTTAGTGTTTACCAAACATTTTAATGCTATAATTTCTAACTTTTAAATTATTGTTGTCCAAACCTCAATTCCAAATAGTTCTTTTGTATGGTTTATTATTAACATGGATGATTACTTTTTACTGTTATTTCATCTAATACTGACACTGTTATCAATTTTTTTTGAGCATTGTGAAAAATCTGTACAAAGGCATGAATCACAACTGCACGTCGTTAATTACTTTTTTTTTTTTTTATAGTTCAGTTGATCGCTGATGGTCTTGAAACCTGTGAAATCTATCCAGGAGATTTTCCTCCCCAAAATAAGCTTAATTCCTAAAAGAAATTTGACCTTCTCAAAGCTATCATTTGCAAAATATTCACTGATTTCTAAAGAGGCTGATTAGATATCAGCATCTATGTGTTGATGGACATGTAGGGCATATGGCTTCAATTTGTGAAGCTAATATTAATTTGAGTTCAGTGATTTAGTTCAAGGAATTGAGATTTAAGTGTTAGAAAAAGATAGTGTCTTTCAAAAACAGAACTCACTCTATTTTTGTGTTTCTTTTCATTTTTCATTTTGTTCCTGGGATCTTGGATACAAGAAAACTAGGTAAGAGGGTGTTATAAAACTTCTTCTAATGGTGTCATTTTGCCTTGTTAGGATTGCTTTCCGAGATTGTATTGTAATTGTACTTGTACGCGCTTGGTTACTTTTATTACTTTTTATTTCTTCTTATTTCTTTTAATCTCTCAATCAACTGGACTCACCTGAAGCCTCGCCACCACCCCCAGGCTATGATACGTGTGGTTTTGGTGGATAAGAAGTAAATAGGGAATTTATGTGTTGTGACACTGTGGGTGCCAGGTTGCACTCTAGTAGAACTGGAAATGCTTAGTGCAGCATTTTCAAATTTTTCTACTACTTGAATTTTTGCCTATTCTTTTTTGAATTAAAACTCTTGATATCTTAGAATTATAAATTGACACACATATTGCTTTTCCTTGTTGGTATACCTCTGGAAGACAATTTTATATTAGCTATATCAACTTTTAATTGGTATAAAAAACACTCATTTCAAATAGTAAAATTATCTTAACCTACGTTAGAAGAATAGTTTGTAGATGATCAATATGGTGGCGGGTGGATCATCTGCCTTCATTAAGGAAATGAGAATTGTTCTTCAAGAATCATCTGGAAAGCATATGTGCGACTGGTTAATTTCTCAGTTTGGACTGCGCTTGCAAAAGTAGTATCATTGAAATTTGGAGAATAATTGTCTATGGTTGAGGTTAGATACTTACATATATACTCAATATCACTTGCACTGTTGTAATGTGAACCACATTAAGTTCATCCTCCAGTATTTTGCTTGTACTTAATGTTGAGCGCCGAACATGAGAATACAAAATGAGAAGATTGTTGTGACAAGAAACTCAAGTTCACACGATATGATTCAAAAAGAAGAATTCCAGATTTGTGCAAAGCCAACAATGTGTTTCTGCATTTCGTGTGAATTCCAGAAACTCAAATTCGCACGATATGATTCAAAAGAACAATGCTAAAAGGAGGGTAAAAAATAGGTTGAAATGCAGAAACGCATTCATCAAATGGGTTTCAAGCTAATTTTACAGTAATGTTCATTGCCTTGATTTCTTCTCTGTTCCATGGAGCTGTCGTTTAATCCAACCAAAAGGTAGCTTTTTCCTTTTTAATTCCTATTCTTTTTCAATGGAGCATTTACATGATGCCACGCCGCTTGGACTAGGATCCCTCTTTTCTGGCGCAAACAAGAAATTACAAAAATGTGCAGGAACTTCCCATACTCCCATTGGAGATGCATGCTACCTTCAGAAAGGAAACATAACTTCTCCATATTACTTAGATTAAAATGTTTGTTCGAATGGAAATCATCAGAATCCTTGTTTTGCAAGTTCTGAATAAAGAATTATCCCCATTATTATTATTATTATTACTACTCCTAATACTCCCTGATGATCATCATAATATGTGGAAAGAATGGCAACAGGATAACAATAATGAGGATAATAACGGCAATGATAGCATAGCATGTCCATTTTCTCGAGCCTTTCTGTAATTCCCTGGCCTCTTGAAGCTGCTCAGTCCCCCTTCGAACAAATGAATTTGCATGTGCAACATGACTTTCAATGTCATTAAGTTGGTGGCCTTGTGCTTCCACAAGAGCAGCCATATCCAGGAACACCTGATGAAGCTCCAGCAAATTCTTCTCTATCTCTTTTATAGCATCATGTCTCTCTTGAATTTCTGATATGGTATCAAGAATTTGACCTCTCCCCTGTTCCTGAATGGCCTTTTGCAAGAAACTTTCACTTTCACCGCTAGCAATCAAATTCTCAATCGTTTCTTCGTCCGCTTTCTGTCCTGTGACTGTAAAATATCTCCGTTCCACTGTTTCCTTATACTCATATTGCATTTTGTTTCTAAAATTCTGGAAATCATCCATCAAATCCTTCAGTTTTTTCCCCAACCCGCTAACAACAGAGGTCCTGGTTCGATCAGATGATGAACCGGGACCGCACCCAGGGATGTTGCGGCTGGCTGCATTGGACCGTTCCAAGGCTTCGAGCTTTCCTTTAATGATCTTGACACGCTTCAAGACTTGCTGAACGTCAGCGTCCATTCGAGCACGAAGCTCTTTCATTGTCCTGGCATTATGAACAATTTTGCTTTCCTCATTGGCTTCTTGTAATCTCTTGTAAAGTTTCTCAACAGTTTTCATCTCTGCCTTCACATTCTCAACATCTTCAAAAAAATTATCGAGATTGTCACGCTCTCTCCCTGCCTCCATATCATCTTGATATGCCTGCGTCTTCAGATCGGTGTACTTTTTGAACGAATTTGAGAACAGATCATTCATCTTGAATGACTTTCAAAAGCAAATTAATTAATATTAATGGACGCCGGCCGGGGTCGGGTCTTGTCTTTTAGATTAGTGAAGTCCAAGTGAAAACTGTTGTCAAAAACCGTGCATGCAAACTAAGAGCTTAATTAATGCTTCATGCATTCAAAATCAACATGAATGGAACCAGTAGTACGTAATGAGGATGGGAGGAAGAGAGGGGAGGTGACAAAAGCAAAAGTGTCACCAACAAATGGACGTAAGGGCCACGTTCCCTTATTTTTAGTGTGCATGATTGGATTGGAATGTATGTGAGGCTTAGGCTTATTTGGGAATCAGGACCAACTAAGCTTTTATCTAAAATACCATTTGTCATAACTGGCTTTTATTCGATTGTTTGGTTGACTCAGTCGTTTCTTTTTCTTTCCTCCAAACCACCGAAGCTAGCTGACCGCAGAGAAATGCTAGCCATTTCTAGAACAAACACACATTCTCAACAGACAGACATGTAACAGACATAAATGTTTTTTTTTTTTTTTTCCTTTTTTACTTCGTCGAAGGGCTCGACGTACTTAACTGTTTTTCTAGCAAGATCTGCTCTACTATCCATCCATGAAAGTGCGTTTGTGAGTGATGTGTGGTAGTTAGGTACAGCAGCTGCAGCTTAAATATTACACTATCTCACTCTCAAACGCACTCTCATAACACTTGAAGTTGTTCCTGGATGCTGCTTCTATAATAAATAAACCCAGCATTTTTCTAAAAGAGATTATTTTACCATTCTACTTCTCTTATGAAGTTTTGATCGAAAATAGTCAGATACCCTATTATCTTTTTGATAATTATTTTACCCTAATATGCAATGTTCAGCTCACAAAATTGTGATGCAATTTGTATCCCACAAATAGTGCGGCAATATGCAATGAATTTCACATGCTAGATAATTATGTTTTTTATATCATTTTTATTGTGTTAATTATGTACAATAATAAAGTTCACATTCGTAAGCGTAGCATTTCTATAATAATTAGGATCAGTTTGGTAATATTATATTTTTTTAAAATAATTATTATTTGTTGTGTTGTAAAAATAATCAATTGTGAAGATAATCAATTAAACATTTGGTAAAATTTATTTTTAAAAATATTGTAAATTTTAAAAATATTTTTAAAAGTGTATTGTATATATTTAGTAGATCTTACTGTTAAATTGCTGTAAGAATATAAATAATTAAATTGAGCATAATAGTGAACACAATTTATTTACATATTTATAAACAAGCATATAAAATATTTTTAATTTTGTATATATAATAATTGATAACTAAAATAAATATTTTTTATTTTTTATTTCAATATAATTGATAATAATAATAATAATAATCTTTTTAAAGTTAATGATTTTAGTTTCAAATTAATGAGGGTAATTTTGATTTCTTATAATATTTATGAAAATATTTATGGAATTATTGCTTGTCAGAGGTTTAAAAGTGATTTCACAAAAACTAAAAGCTAATTTTGGTGTTTTGTAAATTTTTTAGAAATCCATTTTGGTAAAATCATCCATAGCACAATAGATTTTTAAAAGTAGGGAAGCTTTTCAAAGTCTAATTTTAAGAATCACTTTTATACTTAATATAATTCTACATATATCCTCATATATTATAGAAATCTAAAATTATCCTTATTAATTAGAAAAAAAATCATTCACTTCAAAGAGATTATTATTATTGTTATCAATTATATTGAGATAATAAAATAAATAATATAAAATATTTAGTTTAGTTAATCAATTATTATGTGTACACAATTAAAAATATTTTATATACATGTTTGTAAATTGTAAACAAACGTTACTCAACGTTATGTTGAATTTAGTCATTTATATTCTTACAGCGTTTTAATAGTAAAAATTTACTAAATACATACGATTACTTTTAAAACTCACAACACTTTTAAAAATAAATTTTACTAAATATTTAATTAGTTCTATTCAAAACTCACAACATTTTTAAAAATAAATTTTACTAAATATTTAATTAGTTCTATTCACAACTGACAATTTTTACAATACAATTAATAACAATTATTTTTAAAAATACAACTTTACCAAATTGACCCTGAATATAAAAGTGTATTAAAATCAAATTTTAAAAAACTACTCATTCTCCACTTTTTTAAATCTATTGTAGTATAAAGTAATTTTACCGAAATGATTTATAAAAAAATTTACTAAACATCAAAATTAATTTTTACTTTTTTAAAATCACTTTTTTTTCTCTACAAGATAATCACAGGCCCTTAACCCTTTTGAACATTCCAAAATTAATCCTAAATGGGCTGATTGGTTCTAATCCTACACGTCCTAACGACGGCTTTAAAATTTAAGATTTTACTGGTAATGAAGAAAAATGCCATATAAATTTCAAAAAGGGTAACGAATCACAGTTTTTTATATGCATGATTCTCCAAGAAAACATAATCACAGCCAATTTTTGCCTCATATCCACTAAATTTCGTCAATGCTTACAGTGGCCCAAACAATTTAACCATAGAATAATTATGTAATCAGAAACCATATAAAAGAAAATGACGGTGCTTTCTCCACTGCCTGTTGTTTTAATCCAGGTACAATACTGTTATACTTGGACCAAATGGGTACAGTTTAATTTCCAAAAACAATTTCTCATTTCACGGGTAAAATTTGCACAGGTTAGTTACATCCTCAATGAAGGCAGAAGGTGAGCTCCTAAAAGGAAATTAGAACTTCAACCAACCACCTTCCGTTGTCACATTTTCATAAATTCCGATGTTTTAAAACTCCAAAGGTGCGCTAATGTTCATGTAGGCAATTTCATAGTGTGTAAATCAGTATGACTATTGGTTTTCCTAACCATGTCAGCTGGCTTCCTACGCCCTCTTCTTTATGTACAGACCTGAAGCAGCAAAATGACAATATGGATGAATGTCTGTCTGAGACAGTCCCCACCATACAGCATAAACAGCCCTGAATATCCCTACTGTTTGTACGCATGATTGCAGTGGTCTATCCAGTGGCAGATATGGATGCAGAGGCTTTCACAGATAAACTACCATGATGGTCCTCATCAGTATCTTGATGACTGCCGTCTAGGGTGATACCATTGCTGATTTTTTCACCTGTTACTCCCCCTTGAAGCCCCTCATTATAAACTGAACTAGTATTGACACCTGAGCTAGACAGTCTCTGCTGTCTCAGGTACTTCTCAGTGGTATCTTGGAGCAGCCTTATCATGCTGCCAGAATCTGAACCAGGTGATAGCTCCTCTTCCCGCTCTGGCTGAATATTAAGGTCAATTTGGCCTTTAAAGGGGGAAGTAGAGGATTTTATCCTGCTAGAATCATCATCTGAACCCTCACTCACTACCTTTTTCTCATTCGGACTGTTGTTTCCTGTCTTGCTACATGAAAGAGGGTCATCATCCGCTGATTTTTCAGGCAGTGGCAGCTTCTGCTGCTGCTGCTTCTTCCGTGAAGTTTCTGCATCCTTCTCTGATTGTTTCTTCTCACGTCGCAGCATTAGAGTGTGGAAACGACGCTTCACCGTTAAGCAGACATTACATGTACATGTTTGCTTGTGTTTAGGACCCTTCCCACTTGGAGGCTGAATACACACAATGCATGAACAGCCAGGTCTATGGCGGGGGTGCTTAGTAGTGGCCTGGGATGATGCAGTAAGTCCCTCACCCTCTCCCAAGATAGCTAGATTGGCAAGAGTGTCGAGTCCCTCCAAAGCTTCAACACAATCAGGTTCCTGCTTTGTGGCTTTCAGTTTCTTCGAAGAAGCTGTCATGTAACAGAACCAAATGCAATTACACAATTGGTAAATTGCAAGCATTACACAAATATATTATCATAAAACTAGTAAATTTGAGTAGAATAAAGCTCATCTTCCACCTAACCGCATATGGGCCAGTAAGGTGTGTACAATGCAAGTTTGTCTCAGGCAATAGTTTACCTGGATTATTTGGAGCTATCAGATCTTCAAGCTGCTCTTCTCTCAATTCTTGAGCTGCTGAACACACAGATCTGGCAGCAGAGAGGATTCATAAATATTAATGGAAGTACAGAAAAATACGCTCCCTGTTGTAGATAAAAATTAAGAGCACCAGCTATGTCATTAGATCATATGAAGGGGCACACCCCTTCAATCCTATGAGAGATTTTACTTTAACAAGTGCCAAAATGACTCCATCCTGTTCAAGAAGCCAAAAAAGTAAAGGAGTAACAAATGCACTTTTGAAATCACAACTGGTCCCTAACATCCATGAAAAATTATCCTTATACTGCACATCAGGAGAGTAGCAGTTTGATGAGATGGATTGCCCAAACGAAGTAGTTCTGGTGTAGTGAGAAATCTCTTCAAATTGTATATTTGCAGATTGCTAGGGAGATTAAATGGGGCAGCTTTTCTAAGATATTATACCTCAAAAATGAGATAAAGTGGGCCACAAAACATCCACACGGCCTTTGAAGTACCCAGGTCTTTTGGGTGATAATCCTAGAACTCAAAAGTTTTTGGGACTGGTGGTTGAAAAACTTGAAAAGAGACTTGGTGGATGGAAAAAAGCCCGTCTTTGCAAAGGTTATGAAAATGGCAATGGATCTCAACATAGGAAGAGGGATAAGGCTGCAGGGCCTAAAACTTGAGGTAGTTTAGGAATTGGCAATGTGGAAAAGAAAAATGGAGCTGTTAGTCAAACAGCTTTGGAGGTTTCCCTTGGTGAGGACCTCCTCTCTTTGGCACTCGTTATCCGCAGCAGGTATGGAATTCATCCAAATAGATGGGATGGAAACACGGTTAGGAATGGGTCCAATAGAAACCCCAAGAAAGCTATATCTAAAGAGTACCCCACTTCTCTTAGTTTTGTTGCCTTAGAAGTGGGTAATGAGAAGGCTATTCGTCTTTTGGGAGGATAAATGGAGGGGCAATGTTTTGTTGTGGGAGAAATTCCTCCACTTGTACTGGTTATGCCTTTCTAAGGATATCTCGATTTTTCTCTAGCATGGCTTTCTCTCCACTTACTATGAATTGGAATTGGAAGTTCAATTTCCAAAGAAACTTGAATGATAGAGAGGTCGAAAAACATGCGACGCTAATGTCGAGTACTAAAAATATCAATATGATGAATTGGAGAAGGACAAGAGCAAATGGAAGCTGAAAGCCTCTAGACAATATACTTGCAAGTCGTATTTTGAGAAGCCATGCAATTATGATTCTGCTGGAGTTTTTTTACCCTTCAAAATGATTTGGAAGGCTAGCATCCCCCCTAAAATTCAAGTCTTCTTATGGACATTGGCACAAGGAAAATTAAATTCTGGAGAAGTAAAGCAAAGAAAGTTTCCTAATTTTTGTCTCTCTCCTCCTTAGTGTACAATGTGTAAGAGTGAGAAACTTCAAATCATCTTTTTCTTCACTTTTTGTGGTTTCAAAGTTGTGATATAAGTTATGCAAAGAAGCTAATTTCTTGTGGGTCATCCCGGGTTCTAAAACTGTTTGGAAATGTGCAGTGACAGCACTGTTTTGGGTAATAAGGAAAGAAATGTTCATACTTTTGCGGGATAAAGCATGGATAATGCTGAAGAATTGTGGGATAGAGTTCGTCTCCTTGCTTCACTTTGGGCTTTAGTTTCTAAGTTTCAAGATTCGTCCTTTTTCTTCATACATCTAAACTTGGGATGGAGTTTTGAAATAGGGAGTTATAACTGATTCTAACCTTGTATAGGGGTTATTGGATATACGTTTGCATAGCACAAATAGTGCTAGTCTTTGTTATTTGAGTGGACAGCAAGCCCACTATCCATATTTCCATGTTCTTTACTACTAAATTTTTGAGTTTCTTATCCAAAAAAAAATTCCGCAAACGTGGTAGATAGATGAAAATGTCAGGGTTTAAACATATAACTAGGTGCTGATTGTACCTTTCTGGATCCCACAAGTTACCAGAACAAGTCCATTTGGATGGAAGACGAGCATTGGCAGGTACTTTGCGCCACTTTGAACAATCCTCACACTGAACCCATTGGATCTTTTCACTGACACAAAGGGACAAAAAAAAAAATGAAAGAAATTAGGCTTTGTTGGCTTGGTGTTAAACAATTATCACAATCCACTTCAACAACAAAATACAGCAAAATTTTAAGGCAAACTAAAAGGAAAGAGCTAATTACTGAGTCCCAATATAGAATGAAAAGAAGAGAGAATGAAGCATGATTTATGGTGGTAAACCAAATGACAGCGAATACCCATTATAATCATGATCTATTTCCTAACAGCACAGATGTCTTTCTTATGGTTATGTTGCTGACTGATACCTACATTCAGTCTCTATGACGGTAAGAATTCAAATTTTCCATGTTAGCTTTACTTCTGAACCCTGGTCTCAGCTTAAGTCAGCCGAGAAAAGCAATGTCAAAAATTCACAATTTTGGAATGCTGGTAAAGATATTTATCTCTAATGAGTGTTATTCAAGATTATATCAGTAAATGCCTTTTAAAATTGTAGTGCCATTTGGCAGAATGGGTTTTCGTCATGCTGAAACCCTACAAATGGAACTACAGATATTAGAAGTTTAGGAGTGGCCTGTAGTTTCAAGAAAATAAATCCAATGAATGTGAACAATTCTACTAGTAAAGGTAGCTGTTTAAAAATTTGAAAGAGGTCCGGGATGTAGAAACATAATACACAAACATTCCCATAAACTTAAACCAAAAGAACTATATTTCTTTCACAATCACTTAAAAGATCCACACAACAGAAGACTTTATACACTTTATGTTTACCAGCAGAAATAATATATGTTAATTAATTAGATTAGTGATTTACCCCATATTATCAGTTGCAAATATTGTTGGCTTCCCAAGGATTGGCGCGTCCTGTTGTAGCAGACAAAAAATTCAGAATAGTTTTGAGTCCACAAAAAATGAAATATAACACCAATGAAGCATAAACATACAGAAGAAAAGTCAATTATAAGCAGTCCCAGCGATAGAGTGCAATAAGATGAGGACAAATATTTTTGCATCCATCGAAAATAAAATGTCTAATCAATGGCACAGCAAGGATTATCTGCAGAACTATCAGTTTACTAGTCCAGACATAATTTTGGTGGCATTGACGAGCCGACGGTAAAACGCAGTTAGTAATTATTAGCCATGCAAGGTGCATAAATTCAAAATAACCTAACACTTGTCATAATTATGTACCTATCAGAACAGTTAATTTGGAGATTCAATACCAAAGTTGACATTGAGCTGTGGCTAAAAAGGGAAAAAAGAGACAACAAACTTGCTAAATGTCATAAACTAAGGCAGGAAGTATAAAGTATCATACCAATTCGGGATTCATTGACATCCGAAAAATTTACAAGAGGAAAACATCCAATTGTCAATAACTGACACAGCCTAACTACAGTAGTCTTAACAATAATGCTAGGTTATAAAGTTGGGATACAAATTGTATCCAAATCACGTTTCACCAATCAATGACCGCCACATGTATGGTAACAAGTAACTTTTCACATTAACTGCCTCATCATTTGGGAGAAACACTTTGTATCCCATCTTTGTAAGTCTTGCATGGCTCTAATTTTCATAGCTAACAGTTTATTAGGTCCATCGTGGTTCGTCAATAAGACATGCCATAGAAGCACAATGTGCTTTCAAGCCATCCTAGCCACATGAAAAGGAACATACTTACATTTAACAAAACCAGAGCCACAAATACAATTAACCTTAATCTTCACTTGCTACAAGGACAGGCAAGAATAAACACAGACATATTACATGTAACAAAGAAAATAAAATGATCGCTTAAGTGTGCTTTGAACAAAAGAAGGACCGAGTCAAATATGGTACCTCATATTCCTCAAACTCATACCCTTCAATCACCACAACACTGGGAACATTGTTAGGAGGTGGACGAAGAAGTCCCTGAGCTTCTTCCCATGTTAGCTTCAGCTCTATCACGTCCTCATTTTCAATTTTTAGGCGCTTACTCTTTGAACCTAATGTGGTGTTCTTCCTCTTTCTAGAGATCGATGATTTGGCTCCGAGTGCTTCTGTTGCTATATATCCTGACTTATCGACCTTTGACCATGAACTAGGATCTGCCAGTTCAGCCTGATCAATTGATATAAAACTAGGTGAGCTGGGCTACCTTTTTTAAGTGATAAATAAGTTCAAACAAAAACCACTTTCAGTTTTTGTAATACTAACATGTCCATTTGCAGGAATTCCAGTACCAGCCTTATTTGCTTCATTGTCCTGCCGAGGAACAAATCCAAGAAAATGTGAATTCTAGTCTGTGTAACTAATTGTCAAACTCAAATTATACTAGTACTTGTGTAATAGTAACAATTGTACCATTTATCAGATAAATCCATGTACAATTAATGAATCTTAACAAGGACAATTAGGACAAGCCAGTTTACGTGGATTCTAAATAAACAGTTTCTGCTAGCTAAAAGATCAAGCAGTGTTAAGTGGTGAGACGACAATACTAGAGTACAACCAACATCAAATTGCATAAAAGCAGCACATATGCTCCTCGCTGCACCTCTAGATGTCAAAAAGAATGAGAACAGCAAATAATTATACTAGCCAATAGCATTATATGTTGCCATCACCATCTAGCACTTATTACAAAGTATGGAATCATAAGAAAGATAATTGGCTATTGTTCAAGGCCACACCTGATCAGATGCTGAAGCACTTGAAGCCTTTCTGAATCCCATAACCAATTTTCCTTCAGGTTCTAACCGGCTAAATGTTACTGAGAAGAGAAGGACAACAGAATCTGAGTTCCATAAACAGATAACACAGCAACCATGATGCACCAAAATGCATGAACATCATGCCACACAAGAGAGGAAATATCTAGATGTTTGACAGGTTCTTAAAACCACGTGTAAAAATCCAGTAACCCAAAGCAGCAAATATATCAAGCCCGAAAAAATTCCAAGAATAGAACAGACGCTAAGTAGGTAATGTACACATTAATTTAAAGCATGAACATGCACCTTCCACATGAAAGAGAACATTTCATAGCTTTCCTGTGATTTTGGTTGATTACCTATGTCACCAGCTTGCAATTGCATGTTCTGTATGCAAGGTGTAACCCCCTCCAAAACATACATTCTGCTATTATTATTCGGCCAGAAGCGAAACTGAAATATCCATTCCTTGCCTTTCGAATCCTGGACTTTAAGAGGTAAACCTTCAGGCTGAGAAATTGGTGGAAAGTAGGCCTGCATCATTGGTAAATGCATTTTAAAGTGCAATGTTTGGATGCAAATTTCAGAAGAAGTACCAAATTTAAGCCTAATTGACAAGGATCTTCTAGAATAAAAAATGAGTTAATGGCCAACTAGCAGTCCTAATAACTTAACTAGCGCTACAACTATCATGTCAAATATGAGTTCACAAGAGAAAGAAGAACATAAACAGAAGATATCTTCACACAAACCGAACAGTAACAAAATTGAAAGTAGGAAAAATTATGATCTTCCAACTGAAAACCTCCACATCTACTGAGACCAGCATGCCAAAATTGCAAGACACAATTCAGTAGACTACTGGAACCACCAACTCTTGCAAACATGCCAGAGTCTATCCATTCTAGAGAGATTCGTCAATATATATAAAAAGAAAGCAACACAAGATAAAAGAATAATGTAATCAAGAAAATATGCAAGTTGATTCTATCATTTCAGATTAAGCATCAAGGACCCAAAGTTAAAAAATGGACCACATTTGTAATCCGGTTTTACATGTCAACTACAATGATCACCTCAATAACAATTGTCTAACAGATAATCTCTTCTAGGATAGAGAGATTAAAGAATGGATATGATGAACAAATAGAAAAATTGGGTAAGAGGCCGAAGGACCCACCTCTGCACATTTTTTGGGAAGCACCAAGCGCCCAATTCGCCCCGCATCACTAGCACTCAACATTTTCTCAAACAACGGAGTGATTACAGAATTTGAACTTAAATATGGTTAAGGTGAATGCTTATAGGAGCCTCTAAGTAATAAAAAGAACGGAAGGCGCAAAGGTCTTATAGATTATATAATGAAAAGAAATATGGGGCAAGAAATAAGAATTCATAATTCCACGCTTGCTGCACAATGAATGTTTTAATAATATTTATGCATTTTTCAAGCTTAACAATAAAACTTCCAGAATCAAAGGATACTCTCCAGAAATCTGCTGTAGATCTTGATCGGTGAATCTAGGCCAGTACCGAGGAAGTAATTGACTTCTTCCACGGGCATCTACTCGAGGCCTTCCATTACGAACCTGAGTTTCGCCCAACGAATCAGCTCCATTAGGTAAATTACCATGAAACTGCTTCACAAGTGGTGGCTGAACGACTGGTCGCAAATGACTTCCAGAAACCCCAATTTGACTATTTGTTTCACTTGGCGATGCATAAGATACAGCCAAACCAAAATGTGGAGTGGATGAATCGTCCTTCAAAGTGGAAGACTGCTGAGGTTTATTTAAACACGAACTAGGTTGCATATCGCAGTTACTTCCTGCAACAAAATCATCAGACCAGGTTTAGAAACCACTTTCATCTGTTGTTTCTGCCAACAATTTCTCCAGCATGGCAGAAGAAGCATTGACAGTCACAAGTATACATTTTTTATTTTAATATTAACATCCTGGATGCACGGAACTGATTCCAACCTGCATTCGCATTCTCAGGTATATCCCTTGAGCCACTCTTCAATCCTCCATTCATCAGTCTTTCAGAAAAATCCTCAAGTTTTCTTTTTTCCAGGGAAGGGACAGATAATCTTTCACTGGCATTGATTCTGTCAATGCCAGCAGATAAGTCAACTTCATAGGGCAACCTTGGTACGCAGTTCAGGCTGAGGAATAGAAGAATTGAATAGACTGGGCGCTTGTCGCCATGGTACAGGGCCTGAACCAGCTAACTGAGTCCAATTTTTGACAGAAAGATCTTTAATTCTCTCAGGAAAGGGCGTTTGATAAAACAAAGAAGGTGGCCATGAAGGTGTTGGGGCCTGTAAAATAGAATATAATATGAAAAACAGAGTTGTATTAGTTACCTCACATCCAACTGAACATAATTAATAATGTCATTCGGTTCAATCAGCCAAAATAACTTCGAATGATTAGAATTGGAAAATTGCAGATAAATAAATCGACAAAATGTTTTCTTCTCCGCATGTGAAAACTCAGATTACAAAGATGCAGAAACTAATTTAATAATGTTTTGACATGTGCGAGGACGATAGTAGAGGAGAAAGTCAATCATCAGAGTCAAAGCATGTAAAAGAGCAGTCAACAAATACTGCAACTGTGCAAGATGGCTCCTTACACTCTAAACTGTCCCCACGAATTATTGACGAAGCAGCTCCCTATGCCTCAATTAAAACCTCATTAATAAAGGTAACCAAAGTCATTTAGCATCTTAGGATTTCCAACTTCCTTTGCACAGGAAACAAAAATAAACATTGCCTAGCAAAAAATGCAAATTCGTGTACAGATAAAAAGTTCCAAACTTTGAAACAAGTTCAGTATAATGGGGAAACAAATTGCTTAGCACGTTCAATATAACTGAGAAAAATGGTAGGCCAATATCCAGAAATGGCATCATAAGCATCCTCTGCTCCATATTCAAACCCATACATAATCATAGAGAAAAATAGAAGATGCAGAAAATGAGAAACAACCAAAATATTCCATACCACAAGAACATTTTTCCTTGCACATGTCATGCACTCAATTCCCCCAGCATCCAACAATGTAAATGCATGAACTGAAGTAATACATCCGCAATGAACCCTCTGCAAAGTAATTGCAAAAACCAAATGAGAAATCATTATAGATCCAACCTTGAAATTTAAAGATTTCAGCAACAAATTTGATATCCATCACTGAAAAACCAAATAAACAAATCAGATAATTCTCTGCTCACCTTACCGCATGACTCACAACACCTCCAACCAGAAGCATTCACATGAAAAGTATCACAGAATCTTCCCTCCTCATAAATAGATCTATAAACACAAAGAATCAGTGTCAGAATTGCAGCACAAAACACAAAACAGCGGATATTTAATATTTGCAATACAAGATAACAATAATTACATGACAGACAAGTTAGATCTAGATTGAAAATAAAAACAGAAACAGAAATAAAAGAGAGTGCCACTGGATTACAAGGATGTGTTTTGTGTTTCATAATGAAAACAATCTAGAAAATGCATCCCCTCTCTAAAACAATTCCAATTCCATGCATGGAATTTGCAGACAAAAATTCATCTTTTTCGTGTTTCCTTGGTTAGCCTAATTACAATATTCTTAAGTAGAATCCCATTAATACCAATTTAAAAAATCATAAAACATGGAGAAACATAAAACAGCAAGCAGGCATGATTAGAACAGAATAAAACACAAACATCACCATCATCATCATAATAATAATAATAATTCCAAATAAGTATTGCTTCACAATGAACAGACAGATTATAGGTAATGGCTCCTGGAATTTCTGCAGGAAAAAAAAAAAGGAATAGCCAATGCCGGAATAATACCAAGCAATCTCTAATTGTAATAGAAAGATAAGCCAAAAGTAGTTCCAAGAGTTATGCTTCAGCTAACATGCACTATGCATTGACTCTCACCGGATTCATCAAATTCAACCATTGAATTTTAGCTGCAGATTCCAAACAATAAGTATAAAGAGTTTTTCAGTCGGACAAAGGCAGTGCATAGTCAATCAGATGACAGACTGGTAACTCCGCTCATGAAAACTTTGGAAAGGAGTATATTCTAGTTTTGCAGTAAGTTAGAAGCTGATTGAGAACAAATCTAACACAAATTAACATTTTAGAAGGGAAGAATTTTCCTTAAAAGTACAAGTCTTTATGGCTACTCTTAAGTAGAATTTGTAACCAAACCTGCTTGTAGAGGATGTGACCCATGTTTTGGAAAGTGACAAACTTGAATGAAATTTCATGTCTCATGGATTATGATTTTCCTAACTTCAATGTGAACTTGGCTGACTTTAAGCTCAGCCCTTGTTTGGTTAAGGCCTTACTACCTCTCAACAAACCGATTCAGAAATAACAGTCTGACTTCCAAACCACAAAGACCCCAAATCCAACAGTATTAATTAATCTCAAAAGACATAGACATCAATAAATAAACTTCTGCATGTGACAAGGAGAATTACATCAGAAAGTAGAAACCTCCAATAAATTGAAAAATTTTGTTTTGTTCAAAAATATTTCTTTACTCCATTATTTTACTCTTCTACCAGAAATGAGCATACACATGCAAACATTCAAAACAATACAACACTTGAAATTGACACCACAAAACATATACAAACCAAAATCCCAATTAACTCTGAAAGCAAACACAATTTGATTCGAAACCCAAGTTTCACAAATTAACAAAAAGCCACAACAGACTGTATACACTTCACCAAAGTCCAAAACCTATAATTTCAAACAAAATTCAACTTAGAATAAAACAGTCAACAAAAAGTAAAAATTAAAGCTGACCCGCAACGATCACAGAGCTCGGCGAACTCCCCGCCACGTAAAAGCCAGCCTTTTCTGGGACGCTCCGATTTCAACTCCTTACACTCTTTGTTAAAGCAAATCTTGGACGAAGACGACATCGGCAACAACCTTAAAAGCACCAAAAACGACGCATAAAATCCTAAAATCCTAGCGTTTTGAAACCGTCGAAAGAGTAAGAGGAAGTAGGAAGCTTGTCAAAATGGCTGTTATGGCCTGATCTGTGAAAATAATCTTACAAAATAACGGCTTTCGAAGGGGTTTTTGGTTTAGTATTTTTCTTTTTTCATTTGTTCTTTTTTTTTTTTTTTTTTTATCCTCTTCTCTTTCCAAACAACGAGAGAGAGATTAATAAAAGGCGTCGAAATAAGTTGGTTATTTATATATACGTGCGTGCGTGAGTCATGCTTTACAATTTTGTTGTCTTTTTTGTCCTTGCTGTTTGTTCAATTTAATTCGTTGAAGATAATCCTAATTTATACGAGAAAACGATAAATGTGTAGTCCACTGAGCAAACAAGGCAAAGGGGGCTTTGGTCATTTCATTGTAGTTTGACTTGAAGTATACTTATCGTGATTTTAGAAAAATGCCACACGTGGGAAAACAGAAGCGATTAGAATAACTTGCGTACAGTCGCGAGTAGGGAAAATTTGCGAATCCCTCTAAGCTAATGTGATAATCATGCTTGGCCCCGCTGCGGAGGTCATGCAAACACGTAACGCATAATTTTCAAGACACGCGCGTCATGAATTTTTTTTTAATTTTCTTTTTCTGGTGTTTTTTTAGGGCAAATGCTATGTTACAATTAATGTAACATACACACTAACAACAACCACACAAATTGTGTGGGTCCATTATTTGTGTGGTTGTTGTTGAGTGTGTATATTACATTAATTGTAACATAGGGACTCCCTTTTTTAGTTCAGTTCGCAGTACTTACTTCTGATGTGACTCGCTACTCATAAAACCGCTGTAGTGTAACCCGCGTTTAATGCAAGTATGAACTTGTCTACATAACAACTACATTACTTACGCTTTCTTTTTTTAAAAAAAAAAAAAAAAAAAGAGATTTTGTGGTCACGTGTGGGAAGGTTGTTGGGGCCATAGAGTATGATCTTTGATGCGTGATTGACGGATGAGATTTTGCGATGATTTACGTTATGGAAAGATTTTTCGAATTTGCCTGCCTTAGGAAGAATTGCAGATTTGCAGTTTTAAGGATTCTTGTCGTGGGGTCAAAAAGCGGTGAGAACTGAGAATTCGAACACTGGACTTACAGCCCATCGACAACTGGTTTGCTTTCAAATTTGTAAGGTATATGCTCCAGCTACAGTATATTTAATGATTTTATTCTTTTATTAATTATATATTTAGATTGAAGTAGACTTTCATTCTATCTAAGATAGTCCCAATATATTTTAATATGTTGTATAAATGATGGTTTTACTATTTGTTGAGACAAAAATTTAGCATTTCCTCCTCTTGTTTAACCTATACTATAGATATGTGTATTATGTATTAAGATGATTATCATAAAAGAAATAAAAATCAATAAATTTTAAGGTTTAGATAAAAGTCATTTATAAGGTATAAATATAATACCTTTGTTTTTAGTCCAAACATTTTCTAGTTATTTACTTCATAATCATCAATATCAATAAATATTTGTCTTCTAATATACATATTAATTAGTGTTTAAAAAAAATCAAATCCTCTGTAATTATTTTCTACGTGAAACGTCATTCATCGTATATATAACCCTTAGATAAATTAATTATAGAAGGTAATGATTAAATAAGGGATTTGTTAATGATAAAAAAAATTGTTCTGAATTTTGAAGAGAATCGGGTAATTAAGGTTATTGGGTTAGTGAAAATGCATGGATTGCTATTAAATAATTGCGCGACGTGATGTACGAATCTAGCCATGTGGCTGGGTACGTCCACCGCCCCAATTTTCATAATAAGTCTAAATATGTAGTATTGTAGTTTTTAAAATAATTATTGTTAGCTTTTCTTTAAAAATAATAAGATATGAAGAGAATCAATTAAACGTTTTATAAAATTTACTTTTAAAGATACTTTAAGTTTTAAAAATAGATGTATATGTTTAGTAAATCTTATTATTAAACTGCTGCAAAAATGTAAATGTCTGAATTCGACAAAATGTTGAATAAAATAATTTAAAATATACTTTTATTGTGCATATATACTAATTGATAATAAAAATAAATAGTTTATATTATTAATTTTATTTTTTATTTTGTTATCTCAATATAATTTGTAATAATAATTATCTCTTTAAAAATAATGATTTAATTTCTTAATTAATAAGTATAATTTTAAATTTTGATTTTATATATAAGGATATATATGAAATTTTATTAATTATAAAACTGATTTTGAAAATCCAATTTAAAAAAAAAAACTATTACTTCCTCGCTTTTTAAAATTTGCTGGAGGATGAGGTGATTCTAACAGATGTAATTTATAAGAAAAAATTATGAAACGAAGCTACTCGACTATGTAATCCGATTTCATGCAAGATGCGACATTTACGTTTGAACGCAATGAAGCTACTCGACTATGAAAACTCCTTAAAGATATGAATTAAATTAAATTCAAATTAATAAAATTGTGCAATATATGATACTGTGTATATAAAAGTAACCTCGCTCTTGCATGTATCTAAACACAAGAAAAAAAAAATTAAAGAAAATGACATAGAAAAATATGGCAGGATATATCACTTATGGAGAAGAACGTAAGAGGTAGGAAAACTCTAGAGAAAATTGTAGAGACAAAACAAGAAAAGCATAGATTGAAGATATTTAGGGCATAAATGAAAAATTCTAAACTTGTTGATAACTCAAAAACGAGCTAGCATCGAGTCTCGGCCACATCTATACATATACATCATTAACTATATATACCTATACAATAACTATGCATTATTTCTTGTAACTATTGTTTGACTTGATTTGATTTCCTAGGAGAAAGCTAACAACTTTAAAATGTAGCGATCTTGGACGGAAAGCCACATGTAGTTAATTATTCTCATAATGATATTGCCACATTTAGCATAATTAAGACTTAAAGAGATCGATGGGGAATCTCACGCATGGCTCTTTACGGCATGGTGTCGGTGATATTCTTGGAAGGTAATTAGAATCTAAGTATGACGACAAAATTGATTCTTGTTTGTCTTGAAGAATACATTTGGTTATTTTGAGTAATGTTTATATTGTTTGGATGTTCATAGGAACTTTTTGTTGGTGTTGAGAAGATAAACAAGAATAAGATAAGATGAATAGATGATCATGAGTCACGACGCTTAAGCTTCAGCTCGAATACGTTCTTATCTGGATGTTTAAATTAAAGTATCAAGGTATCAATTAGTTAATTTGCTCATAAGTAATCTTGATGACCTACATCCATGTTGTGTATATACCACATTAATCATTATATCATATAAGTTAATACGGGGCCGCTTCAATTTCTTTCCACTTTTTCCTTAACGGAGATTTATAATAAGACATATTTCATGTCATACAAAAATTAAAATAAAATAACTCAAAGCCATAGAGACAAAAAAAAAAAATTCAAAATCTTTAAATCCGGTGAAACACACAGGTGAGCAAAGAAAATCGCCCACAGGTAACAAGAAGGCCAGATCTACTCATAAGGGTGAGTGGGCAATTAACTACATAAGTAAGAAAATTTTTCTTCTTAAATATGTATTTGTTATAATGTTTGAAAAGAAAATGTATAAGATTACATTAATAGTTTATAAAATTGCCCCATTAATTTTATGTATTCTTAAATGATACAAACTAAAACACTAAGATTTTTTTTTAGATTAAGATGCTGTAACTTAAATATACAAAAAAAAATTATAATTATGAAATAAAAGTTAATAATTTATAGTAAATATAAATTTTAAATAATAATTTTGATAAAATTATTAAAGATATAATATATTTCTCATGATACAAGTAAAAAAATTATATTATCATAATTTTTAAGATACAACAATTAATATTTATTAAGTATTTTATTGTAGTTATGCAACCTCAATTTCAAATACAACCTCTAACTCTAATAGTGATGTTCACATAATTACTCCTTACTAGCCACTTTCATTGGTCCTCTCATAGGTAATAAGACCTTTAATTTAAAAGAGCAGGGTTGTCACGAAAGATTTCGGCTAGAAGAAAGAAACCAACCTAAGCAATATAAGTGAAAACACGATCCCCGACAAATAAATCTATCAAAGATTCAAAGTAGGAGAAAAAAAATCCTCACGAGAAGGACAGACAAATAGCCTAATAAAAATAGATAGAAAACTCTCATTAAAAAAAAAAAAAAAAAAACACACAGAGACACAATAGTCAAGGCCCAAGGGATTCGAACGTAATTAGCATGTTTCTTCTTTCGCCCTTTATAGCATCACGACAGCAATATTTTTGTTGCTGACCTGGCCTCTAAAACGTGTATAATTGGGTTGTGTGACTTCGAAACTTACGACAAACAAAGAGCCTCGAAACTCGTCAACAATCAGAAAGGTCAAGAATCTTTTAGAAGCGGGCCAAAACACGTGTTGTTGCTACGCGTTGCCGGTTAGTTTATAGCCTTCCAATTTGAAAGCTTCATTCGTTCACAAGGGAGCGTACTCGGCACTCGTCAATCCCTACCCCTAACTTATTAATCGTAAGATATCTGTCGTTTCCGTATTCCGACGATAAGACAAGTCAGCCCAGAAAGTGAGTTGATCCTCTCATGCGTCGTCTTGGAGGATGAATAGTTGCAGGAGGAGAATAACGTAAGGTTCACATGTCGCCCGACAAATAATATACCTTCAGCAAACCACTAAGTTCTATTTAACAATGGATTGAATTAACACTACGCGCACACGGGATCAACTTTTGAGTTTCGAAGTACCAGATTGAGCTAAGAGTGAATTTAAGCTCAATTGAAATCTGACTTTTTAGATTCATGGAGGCAAACAACCTGAGCATTTTGCCCGTAAGGCTTGAGCTAAGCTTCAACAATCATTCAGCGACATATCAAATTATTATCAGAACCGACTTCCCAAAAAAAAAAAAAAGAATTTCATGGACCAAGAGAAAAGAATGCACAATAACTTTTGTTGAAAGTATAGTGAGTAATTCACATTTGCAAAGGCAAATTTTAAATAAATAACCCATTAACATTTCTCCTGCATGTTTGATATGCATGTAACTACAAACTTGAATACAAACGTAGGTTAATTTCTATACTGGGGAAAATAGAGTAGCTAAACCTTGATCCACAGTTATTTGTAGCTTATCATAGGTCATCAGGGACTTCTGATCACACTGGTACGTGCCTTTTCCTCTGGCCAGGACCTCACCATCACAGTCTATGATCCCTTCCCTGTTTGGTTCCTGAGTCAATGCACCTGGCTCCAAGATGACTGCTTTAACCTGTAGTTCATTTGCATAGTTTAGAAAGTGCAATGAGATTCATGAACAGTGAGAATAGAGGATTCTTTTGTGAATAATGAAACAGAGAAAGATCTCCTTCGAAATGGTGAAGGTTGATAAATCTTGACTCATGAGCATAAACCAAAAGACAAGCAGTTTCATTTTGTTAAAAGAATGTACTCCCTGTTTCTCTTATTGTTATCAATCTTTATATTTTTGGCTGTGATGAGCAATCTTCTCCACCAGGCACCAGCAAGTGATATGGGGATTTCTTTATGAGCTTAAATATTTAAATAGAATAACAAGAAAAGGTGCTGCCGCTTCAGTCAACATTCATCATTGCTATGAACTCACCTTAAGATATGCGACATACGGTGATTCGATATGACCTCCTCTGTTCAAGTTCGACAGCAAACTCAATAAAGCTAACTTTGGGCAGTCCTTGATAATAATCAGGTCCAGATACCCATCTGAGAACTGCACATCGACCAGAAAAAATATTATTAGATATGCCTAGCTAACGGGCACAATATTATACAATGACATCAATGACAATAAATATCACAGTGGTCAGTCAAAACTTATTGTGCAACAGGTGCACCAGTGCTCGTGCACATAATGCAAGCCAAGAACAACACAAGGGAAAACAGGTTTAAAAAATGCTCAAACTGTACCACCTATGGAAGCGCAAGACCAATTCTCCAAATCTCATCAACATAGAAGGCAAAAACATAAGAGGAGAAATGATATATTCAGCTTGACAGTTGCCCAGTCACTATCTCCAGCAATCCAATTTTATCTTTTTCTAAAATTAAATTAATTAAATAAGCATAAACATATGTATGCATGTGTGTGTGTGTGTGTATAAAAAATAAAGAAAGAATTATCTCAAGAAAAATAGTGTTCTCAGAAAAAATTGTAGTAAAGAAAGATTGAAATCCAGTCAAGCCTTAAGTTTCACTAAAAATTTCCAATCATCCTAATACATGTACCATGTAAACAAGATTAGCTTGCAGGTTTACAACCTTTACAGAAATTAAACCAATGAAGAAATGAAATAAAAAAAAAAGGCAAAGAGAGAAGGACTGTATTTCGCAAGGTAGTGTATCCCAGAAGGAATGCAAATGAACTAACCTTTGCGTCCGGAGCAGCCATGGTGTTTTCGCTGCCCCACGGTACATTATGAAGCCACACTGCAACAAATGGTCCATTAATTATCCTCCATTCTAGATTTTTCAAATCAACATCCGGTCCCTGGTAGCCATGCTGCAAAATCTTAATGGGCTGCTGTTGACTTGGAATTGGATTGCAGATATTCTGTTCACTATAAGTGGATGGTTCCCCGTGATTCTCAAAGCCAGGTGCAGGCACAAAAGAAACCCGTCCGTTATATTGCCTCAGATACAATATCCTTTGTAGAGCCTAAACCAGAAGGGACATAAGTGATTTGATATTGGTTCCTTAACAACAGTTAGTAGCAAAGTAAAATTTGTCTTTTCTTCCACATCTTGTCCAACAAGATAATTGGGAAGAAAATCACACAATAGTAGCATTACAAAAGTACCTTATCCTAAAGAATTATATGCACCAAATTCCCATTCACTCATCTTCCAGCAGCATTTATCGGGATTAGGATGATACAGTACAAACAATTAAAAATTTCCACACTTACTCCAGTATTTGCAACTTACAAGCAAAATGTTAGATTCAATGATAAAATTAATACTAATATAGAACATAGCATGCACACACAGACATCTGTATATTTGAATACATACAAGTAGGCATATTTTAATTTATATATGTGTCTGCGCATGCATTTAGGT
This sequence comes from Citrus trifoliata, assembly GCA_018350135.1. Classification (NCBI taxonomy): domain Eukaryota; kingdom Viridiplantae; phylum Streptophyta; class Magnoliopsida; order Sapindales; family Rutaceae; genus Citrus; species Citrus trifoliata. The sequence continues at coordinate 27,055,472 of CM031385.1, read as the reverse complement.
AAATACAAGAGAGGAGTAAGAACATACATAGAAATCAATGCGAGCACTCCCCATCCATCTATATTTCTCAGACTCAATATCAATGTCTGCCACAAGACCTAAAAAGAGCGAGAGAATTTGTGAGAAAGTGAATACTAAAGCTCACTGCTATGGTTAAAACCAGAATAGTTAGCCTAAAACTTAAGCCTGCAATAGAACTAAGGTAGATAATATATGAAGAAGCTGTTCAACTACATATCCAGCTGCAATATGAGTAATTATTTGCGTACCCCATGCAAGCATCAGGACACTATGAAATCTGGTCTTGCCTTGCAAGATAGTGGCTACATCTAGAAGACGCTTATGACCTGCCGGTAATCAGCTCGAAATTAATAACATTTTATCACGATAAACCACCAACTATTAAATATAAATAGGCACATTTATATGTATTTAAACTCAGGAAGACGAGGAAAAAATCTTAGAATGAAAAAATAAAAATAGACACCATCTGTAACCTCGAATAACAGCTAGGATGGCATTGGAAGCTTTACACGGTTCACCAACCAAATCCAGTAGTGATTTGATCATGCCATTTCCCGTGCCTGCATCCAGAAAATCTAGGTGTCATAGATCAAAATATAGTATATACGTCAGCAAAATGCCTAATGTACATGATGAAAGGGGGAAAGAAGAAGAAGAAGAAGAAGAACTCCAATAATTAAACACGGCATGCTTCAGAAAAGAAATTCAAAGTCATCCATAATCATACAAGCACGCAGGAAATGGTAGAAAGGGTTGGACTGAGTGAATAAGAAATAATGACTTCAATGAACAAATATATTTGCCAGGTAAATGGCTCCTGAAAATGATCAAAAAATATTTCAAGCAATGATCTAGACAAGAAGTGAGTGTTTCACACATAAGAAGAACCAATGCTATATATGGCAGCAATCAGAGACCAAAAGTGTGTTTTCCATTATTGAAGAGATCCTCAATTGCAACACCGCAAAATCTAATGTTGGTATTTTAAATATTGATCACATCTTGAGGAGCACAACCCAATTCTTTCCAACCAGAAAAGGAGCAAGCTTCCAGCTTTTTACTCATACTATAATCATGAATGTTTATCTCAGAAAGATAAAACCTGTTTAGCTTTTGCTTTGATTGCCTTTATAGGCCCAGAGTCGACAAAATCATAGTCAAATTGGCAATGAACATGGTGCTCTGTTCCATTCAATTCAGATTAACTCCACATACTTTCCAGACCCATCAAACACTCCCACTTTGAGAAGAAATAGCACCAAATTAGAATTAAAAATGAAGAACGCAAACCTGCAGGAACCACTCCAAGAGGCACTTTAATTGCATCATTCCAATCCTCTCTCTCAAGTAGTCCATTCACTACCTACTAAAATGTGCCAACACTTACTAGAAAGACAAAGGAATTAAAATGAAGAAAAAACTACCATACTTCAGAAAATGTGATATCGATTCTTCAAGGCAGACAAAAGAATATTATCCCAAAATGGCCATCATATAATAAAGTCAGAGATGCTATAACTACTTAGGTAAGAAAAGTCACTCAATAATATGCTCTGCGCCACACTCTTTAAGTGATGTAAAATCCATTCAGGCCTTTAGGTAATATACCAAACAAAAATAAGAACAAAACCCACAGGTTCTCTAGAATAAAAGGAAAATACAACAGTATGATAACAATTTTATCTTGATCTTTTGGCCTGACAACCCAAGTCTCAACACGGATAAATGATGAATACAATCTGCAGCCAAATTCATAAAGACTAATGTTTTTTTTTAAACAGAAAATTGTGCTTAATCTCTGAGGGTACCACAAATCAGAGGGAGACATAAAAATGAGAATCGTTGATATTTTAATTTTTCTTAATACAGAGTATACAAGTTATTACCATTTTTGTATAAACTACATAAGAAAGCACGTTAAACATAAAGGAATAGACAGTGAAATAGAAGCATCCAAGTGAAATGGATGTCGCAGCTAAACATATCTAACTAACCTCAACAAGTATACCATCACCACTGACACAAACTATGCCGTCATACTTGGAAAGATCCAGCACTTTGACAATCTCCTTGGCATGCAGTTGTTGCGTAGTTTCTAAGCATGAGTTAACATATTAAAAAAGTATGAGCTACAGTCCAAAAATCTAAGTAAATGTCTCAACTCAGTATCAATTCATATCACATAGAAAGCAAAGTCCCAAACCTTGCACTGTAAATTGGATGTTGGCATCCTCCAAGAGTGGTTTCACATCATCAAGAAAAATCTTGGACGCAATTTTCTTCCCACCAAATGGATTCACAAAAATGTATAGCCTCTTCGGCCGACCTATATAACATAATGAAAAAGCTCATAACATGATGGAGTTCGAATAACCAATAGATTCTAAACTATCTCGAATAACCAATAGATTCTAAACTATCTTTAATTCTCTATGCTTTTATCTTTCCCTATTTTCACTGCAAAAGAAGAGAATGTTACTATTGCAATGGAGGAGCTATTAGACAGTCACTAAATGCTCACAAAGTAACCGAAAGTCCTTTTGAGAAATAAATAAACCATCACAGCCCTCTTTAGAAGAGGCAAAATGAGATATCTGAACGATATAAATACTTCAAGCGCTTTTAATAAGTACACTTCTTAAAAGAATTAATTTCAGGCGTTTCCGTATTTTTCAAAAGCAATATCTAGACTGTACGCTCCCTAAACCACCCCACATTTGCCTAGTATATTAGACATAATATTATTACCATATATATGTAAACACATTTAACTGCTAAGTTTAGAAAAAAATACCATTGCAGTTAATTTCCTCTGTTTTTCAAATCAAATCCAACAAACAAATTTCACCAAAAAAGAAAAAAAAAAACAGCATGATACTCAATACCACATTAACATATTAAACAACGTACAGAATAACAACAACAATAACATAAACTTACCAAAAGAATCAATAAAATCACGAATTTTTTCGCACCAGAGTCTTTTAGAATCCTCAGACAAAGGCTCGAAAACAAAATCTTTCCTCACGACGCTTCCCGCCCTCCCACCGCAGCAGATTTCATCTCTTCCATCAACAACCGCCCTGATTCTGATTTTACCACCCTCCACAACAAAACCGAGAACGTGCTTCTCCAGAGTCAAACTCCGTTGATGTCCATCCGTCCACCGAAGCCTCCCGTCTCCAGTCAACGTCATCGCCGTTATCCTGCCGCTAACGCGGACCCGGTCCGATAGTGTGTCTTGAACTATTTGATCCATGAGAACGAGAGAAAGAGTTCAGTTCCGTTTCGAGCTTCGATTTTATCGGGTGTTTAAGATCATTTTATTTTAAAATTTTATTCTTTTCCGTTGCTTTGACCCTCACGCCATAGAAGAAGAGTTGGTTGGCTTGATTGTTTGATATGATAATTAATTACGAAGCTTGGTGGATGCGTAAACGCCACGCGCCTTGACGGCGTTGGCGTTTACCAGGGTTAAAGGAGATGAAGATGAATGGATTTCTCCTTGGTTTTTGATGGTTTCTTTGTTAAAGGATTTTGAATTTCTGTTAAGTTTGTCCTCTTGATCTGCCAAATGAGAGAAACCTGAACGGAATATATTCATATATGTAGTTATATACACACATGCTAAGTTTGTCCTCTTTATAAGCTAAATAAGAGAAAACTGAACAGATATATAATTTGGAACTAACTAAAAAATAAATAAATAAATAATAAAATCATAAAAAATATAAATACATTGGTGTTAGAAATACAAAATAAAGAGTAAAATGAGAGAGTAATATATTATAAAGTAATTTTATTCATTTCAAGTGTGTACAAAGTAAAGAGACGAGCTTTTTTTTTATAATTACATAATCACTTTATGAAATTAATGAAACATTATGGTTTATAATTTCTCATGAGATAGTGAGAGTTATAAAGGAGTCAAAGGTTGTTATTGAGAAATAGTGGAGAGAGTAAGAAATATATGTTATGAATATCCACATTTATTTTAATAAATTCATAACAGTGGAGCTTTTTGTTTTGTGAGATATATATATAATTTTAGCCTTTCTTAAAATTTGAGAAAGTTATTAAATTATATGGTTTAATAACATAATAACGTTTTTATATATATGTGTTTGGGAAATTTTTTAAGAAAATATGTTTTATTATATAATGACAAAAAATGGAGATAATTTTAAATTTTATTTTATTTGGGTATTAGGATTTATGAAAATAAGATATAATTTTCTTTGGAAGGTTGTAATAAAAAATTAAAAAATGTATGTTGACTTATGGAATCAGTTATTTATAAGAAGTAACCCCATACCTAACTTTTAAGACTACTATTAAAATAAAAAAAATTATGAATAAACAACTTTTAAAAATTTAACCAAATGTCATTTTATCAAAACTCATGAAATAATGTGCTTACAATGTTCCAACATTAATTCCAAATGCAGCGTAGTGATAAAATATCTAGAAAATCAAGATGATTTGTGATGACATTAATAAAAAATGAATTAAAAAATAAGAAGATGCAATTTTTAATTGAATTAATCAAAGCAACATTATTCTTTTGACTAATTAAAAAAATTAAAAAAAAATCCTTCGACAAAGCACATCAACTCCTTGTATACAATACTCTTCTATTGAAACGAATCAATCATGCCAGCATTTCAATTTGTCGATAATAAATAGTATTGACTTTCGATGAATGATTATTTATTTAGATTGAATTGTGGTTTTTTTTTTTTTTACACCAAATGATTACTTATTTTTTTAAGAAAAAATGTTTGTACGGGCTAAACACACCACTTCAATATATGAGATGGGATTATTGTTTTGCACGTTAATATATCTCGCACATTTTATTATAGCGTGCCTTAGTAATTTGCAACACTATATGCTACTAAGAGCACGTGTCCTAGGTGCGTCCTATCTAGAAAAGAATTATGATTCTCTCTTACTAAAGAGAGATATATGACCACCATATCAATAATATGACATGATATAAAGAGGTCAAACTCAATGGAAATTCAAAGAACAATTTTATATTGACTATTCTTAACATTGATAAAAATAATGAAAAGAAACATAACATTTTAAATGAGATTAATCATTTATAAATTTAATTTTGGTATTGATCTAAGTTATCCCGATTTTCTAAAGATTTCGTATTATATATGCATTTATAACAAGACAATATAAATAAGAATTGTTAACTCATTTTTCTTATTCAATAACTGTTAATTATAAAATTGTAAAAAGATTAATACAAAATTAAGACTAACAATGAATCTAAATTTATATTATTATATATGTAGATATTCTTTTTGGGCCTTCACGGGCCAAGGCCAGTGCACCAGTTGGCTGCCTCCGCCCCCCGGTCGAACTAATTCGTATTATACGTTGCAAAAATAATTTTATATAATTTAATTATTTTTTTTCCAGAGTATGATAAAATGATTATATTCTGTAATTATGATTGTGTAGCATTTTCTTTATTTATTTACTAAAAGGGGTTGATATCAATTTTGAGATAATTAAAGCTAGAGAACGATTTTGTGATGTGTTGTCGTTTCATCCTCTCAAGTCTCAATCAGACTAAAAGCAATAACTTTAATCCCATTTAATTTTTCTCCTTAATCAGCGAATATTAAAGCTTTAACTCCGCAACTTTCGAGTGCGAAAAGCGCATTCTCAATAATCGTTCATGGGAATCTGGTTAAGCCCAATTTCGTAATACTTGATGGGAGGTGTATTTAGAAAATATTTAGCAGCCTGCAAATTCCAAACTTGATTAGTCCAAAATAGTTCCCTGTAAGCGAACGCCCTTTACAGCAATTAGACCAGCCTCAATGACCCAGATAACCCGAACCTAATTGTTTAACCGAGACCTGAGACAAGCAATACACTGAAGCTGAGCTGCGATGGAAGAACACATTGAAGAGGAAACGCTGCAGGTCCCAAAAGTTCGTGGCCGTCACCTAAAGAAAAGGGCTCTAAAAAACAAAGCTCTCTCCGTTTCTTTCGACGAGAAGGACCTCAAGTACTAGCGCGATCCCTGCTTTTTCTTTCCATTTATTTTTAGCTGAAAAGGAAGAGCTAGTTCTGTTACAAGTATTGTTAATTTTTATTGCTCCGATCAGGGACTACGTGACTGGGTTTCACAAGAGAAAGAAGAAGAGGAGAAAAGAAGCTGAGAAGAATCAAGAGGAGGCGCAAAGGCGTAAGCGTCTTGAAGAACGCAAGAAGGTTCGATTTTTATTTCTCTTGTTTCCCTTTGAATGTCTCCCGCTTGTTTCGACGCAGTGATACTAAGTTTGTGGTTGAGGCTAACACTCTCTTAACTCATAAGAACGGCTTCGGACTAACAAATGGACCATTTGTTCCAAGTAATATGTTTTCCTATTTCTATTTTTTTTACTCTGCAGTCTGCATATAGTAGGAGTAAGAGGGAAGTAGTTAGTTTGCATGATGTTGCAATTTGCAAAATTCAATGGATCGTTTTGGTTTCAATTGATATCCTGTGATCTATTGGTGTGTCTTTATTAGATGTTGCCTTGATTTGAGTTTGAAGGTTGTTGAGTATTGGGTACTTGCTAGTATCATACCAAGCTACTCTTCCCCCGCCCCCCGCGTGATTTGTCACTGGACGTCCAGCCCCCGAAATGAATCTACACACTGGAATATACAATATAGGCTGCCTATGCTAGTGGCTTGAGATAAAAGTTGAACTTATGATAACTTATGTTGACTGTGGTCTGAGCTTCTCCCATGACCTCAATTGAACTTCGTTCTATATTCCTAAGTTTGTGTTTCTTTGCAAATAGCCTAAACATGTCTTGGCCCGGGTTAGACCTGGACAGCAATAAGGGTTTGGTTTAAATAGTGTAAATTTTGCAAATAACCAATATATCTGTACATTTCTAGTTAAAACATCCTTAAGTCAATTAAGCTTGTCCTTTTACTTTAGGACTAAATGCTGGTGGACATCAAAAGCAATTACATATCTATATTGGATTCATGTGTAGTTTGACAAACATTTCCAAGGTATGATTGCCTTAATAATTAACGGCTTTATCTCATCTTTGTGGCAGAGGAGATTGGAGAGAGAGATTGTGCTATATGGCGGAGCTCCGACACCCGCTGACTCGGCACCTGATGAAGGTGAGGAGTACTGTGAGGATGATGAAGAAAGAGAGCCAGTTGTTCCTATTACAGGTATTTTTCACAAACTTCAAAAGTGATTTATTCCAAGATGGCAATCTTCATTTAAAATCACCTATATTGGCCAGATATCACAGTCACTGTCTGTTCACTCCACTTACTGATCAATGTACCGTGCAAATACAAATCTTCTGTTTTATTGGATGAGCTTATTTATGAAGTTGTGAAACAATCAGCAGCCTACTTGATTGGAATATCCCCATTGTATATTCTTGTCATACTGTTTTAGCATCACAGCAACGTTGATACTGGCATCTTGTTTCTTTCTGCCTTCTGTAAGCATTACTAGAAATAGCAGTAGCATTATTCACAGATTTACTGGGTGCTGGATATTTTCCGCATCATATAAATTTTAATTGTATGTTCTGTTATTTTGGGTGCTGCATATGTTGATCTGGACACTTTGGTTGCTCATGTTGATCTGGCATACATTCTTGCATGTGAGCTTAAGCTTTATACTTAGCTAATAATTGGCTCTTGTATTTGTTTATTGGTCAAAGGAACAACAATGTATGACAATGGGGACTTGAAAGTCACAGTAACGACCAGTGAGATCTCTCACGAAGCAGAAAACCTTCCTAGTGACAAGACACCTGCAGCTGTTCCACATTTTATTGGAGTTGATAAAAAGCACCACATACCTGTAAGTAAATGTAAATCATTCAAGAAAGTTGCAAAACAAAAATCACGGAAGCCACAAAGTAAGAGAAACAAAAAGAAAGGGAAGAAAAAGAATCAGAAAAGGCGGTAGGCGGCAGCTGTCTTTGCGCAGCTGTCTTTGCTTCAACAAGTCGTTTGAGTTGCAGGGTCGAAATGTTCTGAAAGTATTATAGAGATTAACAAGTGCAGCCTTGTTAGATGTCTGCATAGCCATGTAGAGTTTTAGTTGGTTACTGGTTGTTGCTAACTTAAAAATATATTTTCAGTGTCAATGAATTGTTTCTTCTTGGGAACCTTTTGATTTCTTTGACTTACTACTATGGTTTCTTGTTAAAGTGCTGCGAGTTATTGTATGGTTTCTTGTTTATATGCTTTCAATTTCCTGCAGTTATTGAATTTTACAGTTCAGTTTAGTATAATTTTTAAAATAGAACTTATTTAAATTTTAATACGACTTTTACTAATAGGGTGTATACAAATAGTGCTTTTACTTAAAAATATATTGTGATTATTATCAATGAGAGTTTTTATTAAATATTATACAATTACTTCAATAAATAGGTTTTTTAAATTATGTTATGAAAGAAATGAAATAATATTGTGAAATAAATTAAAAGTATTTTAAATAATTTAATACTTTAAATAAGTTTTATAACCCCATTTCTAAAAATTTAAAATTTAAACTTTTATTAATAAAGGTAAGATAATTTATTTAATTCTTAAAAATTCCGTTCAAATAAACTAAACAATGCTAAAAGTTTTAAAAAAAAATTATGGAATTAAATAAATATTTTTAAATATTAAATAAATCATAGCACTAAATATATTTACATTTATGTTATGCATACTATATTTTAATTGCAAATTGGTTTATCACAATCTTTTGGTAGTTTTTTGACTTTAACTCTTGGGATTAAAATTATTTAAAAAAACAATAAAAATATGGGAATTTAAATAAGAGGAAAAAGAGAAAACGAATTTGGGCTCCTTTCTCCGGGACTAATGCTGGCACGAAGTCCCCCAGTTTTGACAAATTGATTTGTCGAGGCCATCCTAGCCGTCTCCCTTTTTTTGTCTTCTCTCCCTTGAATTCTAAGGCTATCCTAAATTTGGTTGGCAGGTCACTAGTCAGACAAATTATTAAACTTGTCAAAGCCTTCTTATCTTAATAAAAATACAATTCCTGTTTGAAGAAAGAATTATCCAGGTAGTCGGGGTTTGAGATTTGATTATCAATCTTTTTTTTTTTTTTAGTAAATTGATTATTGTCGTTAACTAGTGCTTTCTTCTATAAACTGAATTCATAATTTTTAATCAAGATAAAATCTACAAAATCCAGGGCACAGTCAGGCCCCACGCTTCATAATTCACGAAGCCCAACCACGCACGTGTCAAAACCTTAAAATAATCAAAAGATTCCCCAAACTTCATCATATCAAACGGTCCAGATCAACCAGTCCCGGATCTCAAATCGTCACAGCCACCGTCCAGGCGTCCAACGACCATCCTGTTACAAACCCATTCGTCACAGAGCAAAACCGACAAAAGAAAAAACACTAAAAACTGAAAAGCGGAGCGAAAATTCGCAGTCGTTTCGTCGAAACTTCTTACATACTCAAAAATTAAAATTCCACACTCTCGGGTTTTACTTTCCCGCTCGCTTTTTCACCTTCCCTTTTCCTTTATTTTTTCCTGTTCCCTCTAAATTTTATTCTCTTTTTGAAGCCGAATCACATATCAAAGCACTTGAAATCTTGAAGGAAAGGTTTCTGGATTTGTTTTGAGTTCGTTTCCTTGGAGTTTCTGAGACAGTATCGTTTCGGAAGATGCAAACGAGGTACATGGAAAGATCGAATAGTAAGAGAGGTTTGGATTCAAGTTCGGCTGAAGAAGGCCAGCCGGACAGGAAACGACCTGCTTTGGCCAGGTAATTATTATTATTATTTTTCCTTAATAAATAAATTCATTTTTATTAACTTTGGTTGGTTAATTTATTAGTCGGTTAGCGAGTAGAATTCGTTTGACTTTGTTCGTTGAATCTTGACTTGGATATAAGTGACTTTTAATTTGGTTGAAAATATGCAAGTTTGAAAGAGAATATTCTTAATTTAATTACAGAGAGAACCGAAAGCTAGGAACTGATTTTGGCTTCTAACGGACAAGAAGTAATAGTATGAGCATTTTTTTTTTCAAGTTCGTATTCAGATTAGATGTATTCTGAAACTTGATCCTGTAGAGACAGAAAGGTAAATTTGAGTAATTGGTTGACTCTGGTGTCAGTCATATTGATTCTGTGATGAAATGACCTAGGACCTTTGCATTTGTTTGGCATAACTAGGAATAACTGAGGAGCTTTTAAGAATGTTTTTGTTGCTAATCTTGTTGTTGTGGTGATGGTTGCACTTGCAGTGGTTGTCGCTGTATTCAGTGCAAAATGGCTGAGTAGGTAATTTAACATAATTTAAGCATGAAAAGGCCAACAACTTCTTATCTTAAGGTGCATGCTTTTCTTAAAATTAGTTATTTAACAAAAAGGCTTTCTGATTTTGTTATGTTTTACTTTTGGTAAAACCACTTGTTTTAGGGTGTTACTGTGTAGGTCCCAAATTTATTATTTCTAGTTGCCAAGTTAAAGAGAATATATTTGAATGTAAAATTTGAATTGTGAATATTTCTGCTCCATTCTTTAGTTCTTTAGTTTCTGAATTTCAACTTAATTTACTTAGTGGTTTTGATGGCTAAGTCAGACATTGTTTAATATGCAGCGTAATTGTTGAGGCTCTTAAGGTGGATAGTTTACAGAAGCTTTGCTCGTCATTGGAGCCTATTCTTCGGAGGGTGGTAAGATTGAATACTTTATACTACTTGTAGAGAAGTTTCTGTGCTAGTTGGTCAGAGATGCATCATTAATGAAGTGCTCAATTTTTTATCGGGATGCTTGTGTACAATGCTGGATGGTTCTGCACTTTTATTATCTTTGACTTTGAACAGGTGAGTGAAGAAGTGGAACGTGCTCTGGCAAAATTAGGCCCTGCTAAGCTTACGGGGAGGTATGAAATCTATTCCTCAGCCTATAACGTAATATCAGAACCAAATTCTGTCTCTATCTATCCCTGGACTTTTCTTAGTCCATTGGGGAACCACGGGGCCTTTTCTTGAATTCTTCCATGCCTAGTTAGTGGGGCTTGATCCCAGTTCAACTGTGCAATGAAACCTCACCAAACATGCTAGTGTCCTACACCATGATATTTAAGTTTGCTGAGACATCAGCCATCACCGGAGACTGATAACAAACTAGGACTTAGATCGATGAAAGAGTAGCATTTGTGTACAACTTCTTTGATTCTTGTGCTTGCTGTTATTGCCCTTAAAGTGATGCTTGGTATTCTGATTCAGGTCTTCCCCAAAACGTATCGAAGGACCTGATGGTAGAAACTTACAGCTGTACTTCAGGACTAGGTTGTCGCTTCCTCTCTTTACTGGAGGGAAAGTGGAAGGGGAACAGGGTACCGCAATCCATATCGTCTTGATTGATGCAAACACTGGTCATGTTGTCACAACTGGTCCAGAGTCCTTGGTGAAACTAGATGTTGTGGTTCTTGAAGGTGATTTCAACAATGAAGATGATGATAATTGGACACAAGAAGAATTTGTGAGTCATGTAGTTAAAGAGCGTGAAGGAAAGAGGCCACTTCTCTCTGGGGATCTGCAAGTGACTTTAAAGGAAGGAGTAGGAACATTAGGGGATCTCACATTTACTGACAATTCAAGCTGGATAAGGAGCAGGAAGTTTAGGCTAGGGCTGAAGGTTGCCTCTGGTTATTGTGAAGGCATTCGCATTCGTGAAGCAAAAACAGATGCCTTCACTGTTAAGGACCATCGAGGAGAATGTGAATTCCTAATTACCGCCTATTCTAGATTTTTCATTTTTTGTCTATTCTATTTTTATTTTTGATGAAGATGATAAATCTGCATTTTTTCCCCTTTACAGTGTATAAGAAACACTACCCACCTGCGCTTAATGATGAGGTTTGGAGATTGGAGAAGATTGGTAAAGATGGATCGTTTCACAAGAGGCTCAATAAAGCTGGAATTTTCACAGTTGAAGACTTCTTACGACTTGTAGTTAGGGATTCACAGAGATTGCGAAATGTAAGAATGTAGTTTCAGTTTGTCAAATCAGTGATGAAATCTGCATTTCCTGTTTGTAATTGTTTTACTATCCATTTTTTTGTAGATCCTTGGAAGCGGCATGTCCAATAAGATGTGGGATGTTCTTGTGGATCATGCAAAGACTTGTGTGCTAAGTGGGAAACTTTATGTGTATTATCCTGATGATCCAAGGAACGTTGGTGTTGTTTTTAACAATATCTATGAGTTCTGTGGTCTTATTGCTGATGGACAATATCATTCAGCTGATTCTCTATCAGAAAGTCAGAAGGTATATAATCTTGTGGTTTATATTCATAAGTTACCTTGCGTCTGATATGTTGTTGTAACTCACTTTTGGTTCATACTTTAAAAATGAGTCTGCTACGGTCAGCTACTTTTGTTTTTCTGGCTCGTTAAACCACCAAGCTGTAAATCAGGATTATTTACTCGTCTATGTGACTGTTCACAAGCTTGTCTTTTATATTAACATTGATAAAAAGTAACTCAAATATTAAAAAACATAAATCAATATTATATGTTGCATACGTTGATGATTTCGTTAAATGCTGAAGTTCTGAACTACGTCATCTTCTGTTCCTTCAAAGTGTAAACTTCTGTTAAAGATATGTTTGTGTTCTATTAGAAGGATGATAACTTGAAAAATCTATGAATGATTTGGTTCTTGCAGGTCCACGTGGATACCTTAGTCAAGAAGGCATATGACAATTGGATGCATGTAATAGAGTATGATGGCAAGTCTCTGTTAGGCTTTACACAGAATAAGAGTGTAGATGCTCCTCCAACTGATTTTCAAACAGGTCCACCAAATTATACAAATCCATTTGGCCAACAGCTCGCTCTACCAACCCTGTCAGTTCCGGTTCCTCCAGAGCAGCCTTCTATGGATTCAGGTTTAACAGTTGGAGGTACTATATTTTAAGGGGAAAAAAATTGTTAAATGTAGCACCAACATTACTTGAAATTTGTTTGTGATGGGAAGACAAATTTATTATAATGTGGTAGTTATTTTGAAGCTTTCCATTTTGTTTTTCTAAGGCTGAGCTTGTGTCTGTTCACTTGTTTGATTACTAAATTGGTTACTGTTCTTTCTCCATGTAGGTTATAATGATGGCATTCCTTCCAGATTCTCACTGCAGTCACAGAATGTAAATATCAATTCTCAATTTGATGGCACTTCATTCCCTCAACAGAACCCACTGGTCAGTGTTCCACAGGAAGCACATATTCCAAGAAGTGAAAATGTTTTGGCCCTTGGTCCACCACAATCATCCTCATTGGTCTCCCAGACTATTGGTACATCAAATCCTGCTCCTTATAGGGGAATTGAGGACTTTTTATCCGAGGAGGAAATTCGTATGAGGAGTCATGAGATGCTTGAAAATGAAGATATGCAGCAGCATCTGCTTCGTATTTTCAACATGGGAGGCCAAGGGCATCCCTCCTTCAATGTTGCAGAAGATGCATACCCTTATTCCTCTCCATTCATGGCCAATCCGTCTCCAAACTACAGTTTTGATGATGATAGTTCTCGTTCCTCTGGCAAAGCTGTTGTTGGGTGGCTGAAGCTGAAGGCAGCCCTGAGGTGGGGTATTTTCATCAGGAAGAAAGCTGCTGAGAGGCGGGCGCAACTTGTGGAGTTGGATGATTCTTAGCCGTGGCCTTTGCAGCAAAGTTAATCTGGTTTTGGTGTTAATAGGCTTCCTCTTCTGCCCTGCTCAATTCTAGTCCAATCAGAGTAAGGACAATGGTCATGGAGTTGGATTATGATCCTGACATCTTGGCATCGTTCTGGTTGTACAGTTCATGCCTGTATATTAAGATTGCATCTTCTACTAACAGCTTTATCAAGTTCGCTACCCACGAACATCTTATTGGGAAGTTCAGAAGACCGTTAAAGTTGTGCCCTTTCAACTGAAGATCTATAGCATGGTGCTTTAAAGGGGAAAGCCTTTCCAAAAGCAGGAAAACTTGGCATGGGTCTACCTCATGAAGCCAACTGGGTGGAATTGAGTCCGTTTCACTTCTAAATTTGGCTAATAATCTATTGTATCTGTTTTTCCTTATTGCATTTGTGCGAGGCCAGAGCCAAAAGAATAAATCTCAGTGTTTTGGCCTTGTAACATAGACAAATAATGGTTAGTGGCAGTGCTTATCTTGCTTCCGTTATGAAATTGTATTAAGTTGACTGGTCTCGACTTTCACCACCTGCAAAAAGGTTGTGGTGCAGCAGTATTCCAGAGTTATTCTAGAATTTCTTGTAATATGACTTCCCGTCCATTGATAATAAGATACTGCTTTCAAGTTGCTTAACTGCTTTGTATTTGTTCAGAATCGAGCAATGGATCTTCTACAACGTTCCAGTCATTTCGTTCCCCAAATCTAATTACCGTACCTTCGTTGCATTTTCAAAAAATCCGCCCTATCGTGCAGATGGTGTTCTAGTGCTTAGAGAAAAAGTTATTACGACAGCAGTAGGAGAACCGACCTTTTCTTCAAGCAAACTTGCAATTATTAAATGAACAGTAGGCGGCAGATAACAATACTTAATCCTAATTAAATGCCATTAAAATGAAGTGATTGCAAACAAATGCTTTGAATAACTAACGATTCTAGCATTTACCACTGATTAGCTCATTAAATACCAAGCATAAGTTACAATCAACCAAACCTTTTGTCAGAGTAATAAAATCTCATAAAAACGACTCATAAAGTAACAAATAATAAAAATTAGCCATCATTCTGTGTCTGAAACTTCATCTTCATCTTCCTCCAGGATGTATACCAAGGCTCGCTTCCTTGTGGCGTAAACACAAGCAACACCTCTGGATGCTGTAACCATAATATCCACAGAAGTGGTCAAAATATTTGCAAAACAGCTTTGTTTACTTGAATTTACAATAGTAATAGTTCTCTTTGTTTAACAGGCTGGGAAACATTTGAGACAATTTGGTTCTACAAGGACAGGAATTATATATCTTTAAGATACTGATGATGCATTGAGAGCAAGGACCAGCAAGATCAAGAATATCATGATTTATTATTTCCTTATTGCCATCAGTCAGCACAGCATTGGTTTTTTTATCTAAACTGTACCTCATAAGAGAAATTATCCCCAGAAATGATTATAAGGAACTAATAAAAAAAAGATTATGTTACACTTACCACTAACCGCCAAGGGAGCAACTACAGAGTGAGGAATAATGCGAACTTTTTCATTTCCCATTTGCAGATAAAAGACAGAGTCCTAATGGTAAATATTTCCAACTGTAAGTATTTGAACGGGAAAAACTTGGAAATATGCGGGCAGCAGGTAAAAAAACTTGCGGAGATTCCATACTTACAGAAAAATGCAAAACAAACACATGATGAGGATTTACAAAAGCAATAGCATAAATAAACATTTCATCTTGAAAGAAGTACATTTCATCTTGAAATTAATGCAAATTAATTTACCACCATCTTGATTAATGTGAATTCCAAGAATGAGAGGCCAGGCACAAGAGAAAGTAGTCCAACCATGAGAAGAAGCTCAGGGCTTAAAAATGTAGAGGAAGGACATGCCAAAGTATATAGTTGCACTAATGTTAAGCAGTAAATGATTCAGGGTATTAAAACCATTAAAAATACACACCCCCTTATTATAAGTTATTTACACCAAGACAAATAGAAAATGAAAACCAAACATCATATTTACCTTTAGTTGATGCAACTCCCAGTGATCTAGATAAGGTGATCTTGAGACAGATACAAATGGAAGGTCGCTAGTTCGTACAATCATCATACAAGCTTCTCCCGAATTTTCAGAAGAGGTGCATGGTTCATTTAATAGTAAAACAATTTGACCATCCTGTTTTAGGCATAAAAGGTTACAGGACATCCCAAAAAATTGGAACTGAAGGACTGCACTGCCGTATGGTATGTCTTAGGTCCTACCTTATATAGAGACAGGTCCACACAATGATAACCTGAAGGAACAGATAACAACACAGCCTCCAATGAAGTGTAGCCCTTCTTTATACTGCTCATGTCATGCATAAATCCCCTTAATATGCCTATACAATTTGCGATATCTGAGAAAGGCTCATTGGGTACTTGGAAAGATACGTAATCAATAAAATCATGGTCAGAAGCCTGGTGTGGTTGTGAGATGCCCTGCACCAAAATGGAAAAAAACCATTAGAATGCAGGACTCATAATCAAGATTGAAGATGTAAAATATAAAACATTTACCCAAACATTCTTAACAACAATATGTATAAATCATCTGCTGACCAAGCAAAAGTAGGAGTTGAAGAGTAAAGTTAGAGAAAGAACCCAGTCATGATGAAGTACCTTGTAGTATGACACTGACATAGGAATAAAGACAGAAGTTGGTGAAGATGGGAGGGGGAAGAGTGGCAGAAAATCCTCGCAAAGTATCTTCGTTGAAATCGTAGTAAAGGGCATCAGGAAAGCTTCCTTGAAGCTGAAATTGTCCAGTCATTAATAAGAAAAAGAATTAAAACTAAAATGAGGCAAAAACTTTTAATAAAAACTACAATTGCAGATTAACTTATTTTTCCACATTCAAAGGAGCAGCTTTTCGGGGATAGGGGTCGGTGTTCAACAATAAAAATTGCAAATGAAAGGCACTTAATATACCCTTTTTTTTTTCTTTTTTTATGGCTCAGAAACAAAATAAGTATATTAGATGTAGGAAATGTAAATAGAGGAGGGACAGGAAGTCCACAAAAGACAAAAATCCTCAAGCCGAAGAACAACAAATCCTAACAAGGGTGGTGAGTTAACTGGCCGACTGTAAAGTGCAAAATAGTATCATGTAATTCACCCAAATTTGTTGACTATGGTGTTAACAACCCCAGAATACAGAGTGTCTACATAGGATAAACCATAACAAAATCTTGATTACACCTTAACAGTGATTCCATCATTCTTTGTGTTTGGAGCCTCAGAAGTACATTGATGAGTTCACTGTGATAACATCTCTATACTAGGTCAATTGCACTCTAAAATAGATGAGAGAGAAGGAGAGGAAAAGCGATACCTAGACTCCAAAAGTTGAAACTCCTTCAGTAATGTCCTTCGCAGATAGTTGCAGTCCGAAAATCCCCCAAAATTAACTAGATCTCTAACTCTTTGCATTGTTTCCCTAAGGATTGAGTGACATAAACGATTCAAAGGATGAATAACAAGTTCACGGTTGTATAAATATTTGTGTGCATATGCACTTATAAGTTACATTGACCAAAATACTGATACACAAATTAGTGCATGCATTAAGATATGAGGGCATATGTAACCCCAAGAAATAGGATCCTAAGAGAGTTAATCTCCAATTTGTCAAGGTCAAAAATAAAAAAGCAAATGGGTAGCTTGTTCTGTATTTCATTAGATCTGTCAAGGCAAATCAAACCTTCTAGTCAGATTGACCAATCTCAGAGCATTATAAATTATAGTTGACAGCTTTCTCTCGACAACCTCACCAGGAAGTTATGGATTAAAATCTAAATAGGTTTCATAATAGCTATCTCCAACATAGGAACGTAAAGGTCTAGCCAGGTTTGGCACGAGCTCCCGGTCCTCTACTCTACATTAATCCCAACTTTGAATTCAAGATACCAGCAAGAACCTTTCCACGGTCATCTAATACATAAAGTGAAACAAGTAGAATGACGGTAGGATGCTTGTAACAAATGAAAACACTCACAGATCAACGTCAACGTCGTGATCAACTTCAGAAGGCTCTAGTAATTGCCTAACAGGATCTTGATCATATAAAAACTTCAAGAAGATGACAACAAGTTCACTGCAAAAGCAGGAAAGAGTAAAGAGAATATAAATGTCAATAAGGAGATGGAACATCAAGAAAACCTAATAAAACAAACCTATTGTATCTTGGAAGCTGATCACTTGGTTCTTGCATAAGTAGTTTTATGCATTTTAGAAGCCAGTTGAAGAAATTTGAAAACTGAAAAAAAAAAGACAAATTTTAGAGATTCAGATTCACAAAATTCCAAGGGGAGAAACAATTTTTCATTTTAGCCAGTGTCAAGATTTTCATTAATGTTTACTAGCACACATCCAACAAGCAATGCATGTTTCTGTTGGTCAAGAAATACAAAAAGACTGCACTAGAATATGCTAAAATTGTCTCCACCACTTTGAGCCAATCTCTTTCAGTTATTCATTCGCTAGATGTGTCATAATGACTGGGATTATACTGAGTTAAGAAACCAAAAAATTATGCTATTTATAATAAAGTTTCCATAATTCCAAAAAGAAAGACTGCACAGGTATCCATCAAGAAAATCAAGAATTCATATTTGAACCTATATTTATAGCGACAAGACATAATATGAATCCGGTAAACTTAATCATTTGTGTTATTACTAGTCCAAACATAAGGCTGATTCCCCAACTAAAAAATTAGATATATTGGACGTCAATATTCAATGGAGCATGACAACAGAAAGAGTCTTTAAAATGTTTATACATAAAAAAGAAATGCACATTGAAACATGTATGAATGTGAGAATAGATTTGACTACCAAATCCAAATAAATATCGGACATTAAACTTAGCATACCTGCTGCACCACTGATGAAAGCACCCTCATAAACCGTTCGACTTGTACTAGAAACATACCAGAATTTTCTGTTGCATTATTTATTAGTTTCTCGTCCAACCCAATACCATGAAAGCGTGCTCGCCATCTTGAGAGGCCCCTTAGTTCTCCCATCCTAAATCCAATAATTTCTGCAGCAGGCTGGGAAATGGATATTTATCTTTTAGATTCCACTCAAGCCCTTGATATAAGTTACACAGTAAAACAAAAACATATCAGTCACACAAAATAACTGAGAGACAGCATGCCAGGAATACACATAGAAACAGACCAAAATTTTGATGAGCAATCATGTGCAAAGCTCCAACTCTTAAAGCAAACACAAAGGTATATAGACCTACACTTTTGTGTCTTAAGTATGTGTTTGAATGTGTATAAATGTGTTTAAGAAAATGCATTTAATTGTGACCCTTCATCCTCTAGTTGGGGGTACATACACATATAGTCAATCTATTAACTATTCCACTCAATTCAGTAGGATCTTTCAGATTTATAGAACTAGCTTATTAGTAGTTCTCAGATAGCATCATTTTAATAGAAGAGAAAGATATTAGAATACCTGAAGATGATTAAGGACGATAAGCTGAAGTTCTTTCCCAGCACCACAAACTGCTTTTGACACACGCTTGACACCCTGTCATGTAATAAAATTTGACAAATGAAATATACAGTCACAATATCTTCTGAATTCTTTCATGAGAAAATCCAAGGAAGACTGAGCATACTGCTTCACCGAGAGAGTTAGCTAGAAACTGATGAATTGGTGGACTTGTACGAGCACCGCCTAAAAGGCTTAAAAACTCCTCTTGGGGAGATGAATCAAGACCTATATGGAAAAGGTGATTCAATCAAATGAAGAAAGATATAAAAATACCACCAGTAAACTCCAAGTTAGTGTCACAATCTGAAGTTACCATTGTCAACAATCAAGGTAGAGAGAGAATCAAACTTCTCACGAAAAGTATGTGTGGCATCTGTCCATTGCTTACACATAACTGTCAGTGATTCCCGAATAACCTCAGTCAAATCTTCAATGTTAGAAGCTTGCAGGGCAACCTGATAGAGCTCATCTTTCCTGCAATGTGGGAAAATGCATTGCAGAGCATGTCTTTTCAAATTTAACCTTACACCTTCTAATCTCTAGCGGCATTTGATAAGTAGGTAGCATGTAAGGTTTAAATTTAATGAGAAATATTGAAACAAACATAGTTTTAACACAACATAATCTGATACTAAAAAAATAAGATATCTTTCCCAAGAAATGTTACCTCTTCGAAAATATAGATGTATCAAGCACTAAGCAATGCAAGCCATGCATACCATGTCCGCCCAACTCCTCTTGACTGAGTTGTCCTGAACACAGGACTGTCAAACGAAAAAGGTCCTTTGACAAAGCGACCTAATAACAGCAAACACAAAACAACATAAGCTAGCATCAGGAAGAGTTGAATGTTAACCATTGCAATTGTCATCAACACCATTTTGTAACATTTATACAGCAAGTTTGAAAGGCTATCCATATGAATGATTAAAATACCTTATAAATGGAAGCATTCAAAAGGCGGCAAGTACCCTGCTCATCCGCATTAGGAATAGCAACATGAAATTTGTGTATATTCTGACATTATTTTAGAGAGCGAAAAAATTAACATAGAAGAACAGAGGTAATTAGGTGAAACTGAAAACACAAAACTGAAAAAAAAAAAAAGGATTTCTGCAAAAGGAAATAAAAACAAGGAAATTGAATACATCAGCAAATAATAGATCACATCGTCATTAGGTTATTACTTACAATTTTCCCAATTGGAAATATTCCAAAAATATTAAAGCATATGCTTCCATCTTTGTCTCCACTGCACAGAATGCTAAAACGTTGGTGCGACGAATTTGCCAGCTCCCGGAATGAATCTTCACTATCATCCGTGAAGCCAGAATCTCCAGACACCAGCCCAGGCATCTGAGGAATTCTTGGAGCAGGAGGGAAGAAACGAGAAGTGCGGTCTTCATATGTTGGGATGTTACCAAAATCATTCTGACAACAAAAATAAAACAAGGGAATGGAAATGAAATGAATTTGCCATCGAAAGAAGTGAAATAAGCTATTGATCGGTTACGAAAAGATGGATGTCTTATGAAAAAAGATACAAGCTTAGTCAGAATCCTTAGGAAAAGTTTAAAAATGCAATACAATTGAGAGAAAAAAAAAAATCAAAGCCAAGTTATGCAGTTAGCTGAAAATACAAATTGCAGGTAGAAAGATAAAAACAAACCTTACTGAGTTGTGCATCCTCCTCCCAGTTAAGGCACACAACAGCAGCGGTATGGGACTTCAAGCTTCTCAATAGCTTTCCATTCTGCTTAACATAGCAAAGACCGGAGGTTTAAAACAAGTGATAACAAAAACAGACCAGATAACTATAGATTTCACTTCTGCACAGAAACAAACAAATTGCAAATATGTAACTGACTTAAAGCATATTTTTTACTTCATCATATCAATGAGATAGATCATTATGGTTATTAATAATTCTGAGACAGTGCCTAAGAAGTTGAACACAAAACTTAGACATATAACTACATGAATTATTTCCCTTAGAAGGTATCTTACTGTACTAAATTTAGAACAAATATTACCACTACGTACTGCCAGAAACTAATGAGGAATTTATGAGGAATCTATTGATTTTTGTTTTTGCATAGTCAAAATAATCAACACGGTAATGTATATAAATTAGCTGCAGCAAATATTAATCAATGCTCCAACCAAGAAAATGATTATTTAATTAAAATGAACAAGTTTTAGCTATACAACAAACTGAACAATTTGTAAAGCATTCAGGCTAGCTTAGTTATGTATAGTTTTAAGTCAATGCATAAATTAGAAATCAGTGCCTGCGCTATTCTACTCACTTCGACATCATGCAATGTGATGGTTCCATCTTCAAGCCCAACAGCTATTGCTTTACCATCAGGACGCCAACACAAAGACGTAACGGACTTTCCTAAAATTAAATTAGATAGTCACATATGAAATGATTGCCTATATTAAATATGTACAACTAATATAAGTTGTACGGAAATGAAAATACGGACAATGAATTACCAGGTGAAATAGTCCATAATCTTTGCCAATTGAATCGGTGTAACAAAATTTTCGAGTCTTCAGTAGCCATGGCTAACAAATCCTTCTCTGGATTCCATTCCGCTATTTTGATCTATAGTTAGAAAACAAAACATAAATAAATAGATAACAGAATGTAAATAGTTCTTCTTTTCTTTATTTTTTTTCTAGAAAAAGCAAAATGTAAAATATAAATAAATAGAGAAGAAGACCTGAGAGGCGACCGGTTTGTCGAATTGAAGCTGAAACGGAAGCACGCGCATGGCCTCGTCGGTTTCCATGGCTGAAATTTTACAAATAAAACACACAAATAGTTATGAACACAGTAAGAGGAAAAGCACACCGTTATAGGGAAGTAGCCGAGCAAGAAGAGGAGGAAGAGTATTGAGTGAGAGGTTCGCTGGCGATTTGGCGAATGAAAATGAGGGCAGAGGGCGGGCTTTTTTGTTAAAAGTAAATAAAAAAGAGCGCCGTTGCCGGGGATCGAACCCGGGTCACCCGCGTGACAGGCGGGAATACTCACCACTATACTACAACGACTTGCTTGTGAAAGTTATTTTCTAAAATAATTTATCTTTGTATAATATTTTTTAATTTAATGCAAACTAAATTTCAGAAAAGCTTTTTTTAATTAAAAAAAATCAATAAAAAAAATAATGCTAAAGCATCTCCAAGGCTTTGGTACAGCTTATTAAATAGAACTTATAACAATAGAGCTTATACCAATAGAGTTTTTGAACAAAAAGTCATTGGGTGTTTGGTTGTCAATAAAAAAAATACTTTTGAACCATTAAATTGTGTGATATTTTTTATATTATATATTTTTAGAAAAACTTTATAAGCTCTACTCCCAAAACTCAAATTTTGGGCTTTTCCTAATAGAGATAAATTAGCTTATTTAAGCTAAAAAAATTCTACTAAAAAATAACCAAACATTATAAAAAATTTTAAAAAGTGCTTATACGATTAAATAAACACTTATAATTTTTAAGTAAACCATACCAAACAGACACCAAATGTTGTGGTTCTGTTAGAAAATCATTCAATTAAATAATGGATAATCCTCGTATCTAATTCTATGCTCTATTATAAACATGATATCTTTTGCAATTTGCTTTGTTTTCCCTTTACTCTAACCGATGAATAAAGAAATGCGTGAAAGTATTATTGCATGCCACTGTTCTCTTACCCCCCCGCCCCCCTTATTTTATTGTATTTGTACAGCTTGAAAAGTTTGCCAAAAACGATTTCTACTGAATGAACTTGATATGTATTATCTTTTGTCAAAATATTTATCGATAAAAAAGACACATTTGTGGCCTGAAGGAATTTGAAAAAGTCGAAATTAATTCAGACTAAGAACTGTAACTATCCCAATCCAACAACACATGAGTGAGATCTTGTGCCTTAAGGTGATTAAATCTACTGATGCACCTTCTTTACATTATTGATGCCATAAAAAAAAAATAATCATGGCAACTTACAGTGACCCTTTATTTGTTTGTCTTTCTTGAACTTGTTCTTGCGCCCTAAGCCAAGCAGTACTATATATATAGCCCCTCTAACTCTGAAACCATTAATGATCCTTATGATCGCGAGTGTTCTTCATGTAATATGAACCAAGTTTTTTTGTTGAAGGTTATTTTTTCTTTTTTTAAAATGAGTAATAGTTTTAAAATAAAAAAGTTAGGGACAGTAAATCAACATTGGTTTTCGTAAGAAAATATGCATGGGTTTATCACTATTTTTGTTATAATTATGTTAACTGATCAATCTTTTTAATATTTTTCTTTTTTTATTTAAATTCAACGGTTTAAGGTTATACATTTTTAATATAATTAATAAATAAAAAATAAACGTAATTTAATCTTATTCGCATATTATCATTAAAATTATTAAAAATACACGACACAAGATATTTAAATGCAATTAGAAGAAAATATTCGTTAAAGCCTTCATTAAAAGCAGTTAAGGTAAACTTAGGTCAAACGTCAAAGCAAAAACATGAGTGACATCTTAGAAGAGACACTGAAATTGAAAAAGAAGACTAAAAACAAAGATATCATCATTACTTTTTCAGATCATATCATCTTATACCTACTCTCATTTTTACCCATCGAAGAGATCAAAAGAAATTAAGGACCTGCGTTTTATCTAAACGATGACCCTGCGTTTGGGTTGCAGTTCCTAGTCTCAGCTTCTGCACGGTTGTTACAAATGCGCTTCTCAATTGAATTCTTTTATCAACAAAACCCTAAGACGCTTCACTGGTTCTAAAGTTAAAAAGTCCGTCCTTACTTTAAGTTACAATGAGACATTCAGTTGGCAGGTAGAGACATTCAGTTCGGAGTAGAGGGCTAGATCAGTTTCGCCACATATGGAGGAGCTAAGTCTAGATTTTAGTTATTCTGTTAAATCACACGGTGGTGACCCTACCATTTGCCTCAATATGCATATTCTACTTCATCGTTTAGAATTTTGAGTACAATGTACTGTGAGTTTCGGCCAATTGGGGGCGTTTCTTGGACTCAATTCAAAGTTTTATCAATTGGCCATGCAGCGTTAAGTAATGAAATCATAGCAGAGGTTCTACTAGAGAGTCCCTTGCTTGAATCCTTGAAATTGCAATCCTGTGATGGGGTTAACGAGATTATTGTTAATTCTTCCAAAATTTGATAGAAATAGTGATAGATGGGTATCGGAAAGTGAAAGAGAATTTCGAGAATTCGTTCGTGATTTCAGCTCCTAATATTCATTGTATTACCTTATTTGGGCATGCTTGCAGGAGAATATACAAGTTGATTGGTATGTCATCCCTAGTGGAAGGTAATGTCGTTTTCACACTGGTGGATGAATGCGGGAACAAATTCTGCAAAAGGAATTGCAATATGTTAAAGGAACTTCTTGAAAATCTTCGTTATGTTTCCAAACTTACCATTGGCACTTGATGCCTTCAGGTACTTTTGCAACTCTATGTTACATTCTTGCACACCACATGCACAATTTTTTTTTTCCTCCTGAAACAATGGGCATACTGTATAAGTTTTGTCTCAATATACTATATCGATTTTGTTGAATTACCTAAGAAGAAATAATAAATATTTTATTGTCTCTCTTAGATTAAAATGTTTTACAAAAGATTTAGAGCATTGTTCTTGAACGGGAATAATGATTAAAAAAAAATGTTGATTGAAGCCATTAGAGACTGAAGTAACTGCTTTCCATTCTTTTTTTTAATACCTTGGATTGAATAAAGTTACTAATTATTATGAGGCCAGTATGGCAGTACATATGTTTGCACCAGTAAGCTAGGTTTGAGCATTATTATATCGATGAAGGAGTTGGATGTAGTGTGTTAAGCGTTTGGGAATTCCACAGTGAACACTTCAGCAAGAATCAGAGATTCAGAACATGATCCAGCAACGCAATGACGTGTAATCAAAGTCAGCAGCTTTGCTGAGTCGTTGTGATGACTCAGCAGCTCTCTCAAGACAGCTCTAGATGGCTAAGGGTTAAGAATATTAAGGCATTTGCATAAGACAAACTGCAACTGTCAAAATGAAAGGACAGTTGATATCAACCCTTAGATACAATTGATACTAGCCATTAGATTCTTAGCTACACTGTAATTGTACTGGGCATGGCTTGGAAAACAAGCGTGCACTTTGTATATACATTGAGACATTATTCATCTTTTTGCCTGCTTTGAGTTTCTTGTTTGTGTATTCTTTATGGTTAATTTCTTTACTTGATATGTGCTTAGATTCTATCAAAATGTGAGGAGCAATCTCCGTTCTCAAAACTTAAAGAGTTTTAAGTGTTTAACAATTGAACCAATGATTACCGACGGGCGGGACCTACCTGCGATTACATGTCTGCTGGAAAGTTCACCTGTGCTGGAGAAATTGACTTTAATCATGAACCCCTCCGACATCCGTAGGGTGGGTTTCTAATCTTTTATATTTCTTTTTCTTTGCTATATTTTCCATGAGTACATTAATTGAACTTGATCAGATTAAGTATTACGTCCGACATAAAACCAGCTACCCCATTTCCACATTTAATAAAATGTGAGTTTTTGCACCTCGTTTTTTAACTTGGTTAATTGATCCTCTATTTGTAGTTTGAGCGTGCCCCACATCACATAGTGAAGTCCTGGACATCAAAAGAGAGATTTTGTAAGTGCTTGTCTTTTCATCCTAAGAATATAGAGATCATTGAATCTCAACCAGGATTCGCAGGATTGAATTTCTTTTGTTCGTTGGTGGAGTTTCTGCTCAAGAATGCAAAGGTGCTTGAAAAGATGGCTATTCCCGTAGGAAACGATTACTTTGATGGTTCCTGGGAAAAATCTATTACAATGAAGCAGAAATTAAGTGACGTGTTTGATAGGAACCATCAGTTGTCAAATTATCCTAGAGCATCTCCAAATGCTTTGTTTCTCTTAAAAAATCCTTTCAAGTAAATTTCACATTTGTCAATTAATTGTAATGCTATTGTATCACTTAAAAATCTTTGTTGAAAATTTTCATGGCTAATCCTTATATTTACTTTTGTTTACTTAGTTTATGAACTTGCAATTGTCTCTTTTTAAATGTGTCAATTCATTTTGATTGTATAACTTCTGTAGATAAATTTCAACTATCTTATTAGCATTTATGTCCAATATTTGTCTTGAAAATTAAATGTTGAATAAGGTATGTTATATGTCTTTCGAAATATCTTATGATTTTTATTTTGTTTAAATCTAGCTTTTTACTGAAAACACAACCACAGGAAGCAGCAAAAAATTATACAGCAGAAACAATTACTAATTCTTTTTTTACAGAATTAAAAAATAAATAAAAGAATAACTTATATTCTCTTATTATAGGAAATAAAAGACTGTTCAGCATAAAATCAAGTGAAGAAAAAGTAGCAGTAGAATAATTCAAAATGCAGATACTAAACAGGAAACTAGTTGTTAGTATGATTTTTCCTCTTTCAGACAAGGAGCTGTGTCTAATACTTTTAGTAATGGTGTAAGGTTATGCCACGATCAGTGTGGGAAAATCTTTTATATCATTATGTTAAAGCTATCAGATCCATCAAAATTTATTATAATAATCCAGATGAGCTATCATATCCATCAAATTATTATAATAATCCAGTTGATCATCACTGAGGATATTGAATACGACACTGTTTCTTGGACTTCATTCAAGGTTTTTGTCATGGACTACTGGTTCTGTATCCATATATCTAATGTTCCCGTCAATCGTTAAGGTTTGAATATGACACTCGAGTTTTTCTTGGACTTCCCTCAAGCTTTTACCTCTTTTGTCGATAAAACCGTAAGTCTTTATACTGGTTCCAAACTGGAAAAGTTCGATGTTAGTTTCAGATTTTATAACTCTTTCAGTTCACTGCAGCCAGATGAGTGGATCCGTTTCGCCACAAGACCCCACGTGGAGAAATTCCTCCGGATTTTATTGATCCTACAATATCACATGTCAATGATAAATTAGTCCAACCATTTGCGCTAAGGATATTGGATTTGAAATTCTGTGATTTTCAGCCAGTTGTGTGTGTTTCTTGGCCTAAACTCAATGTTTTAACTATAGGTTATGTCAACCAAAGCAATGAAATCATTGTACAAAGTTTATCAGGCAGTCCCATGCTTGAATTCTTGAGATTGCAGGATTGCAATGGGATTAATCGGCTTATTGTTATTTCTTCGAACTTTAAAGAATTACTGATAGACAGTCCCAGGGAAAGTTTTTCGTCAACTTCGTTTGTGATGGCAATTTTGACTCCTAATTAATATTGGTTCTACTAACTTATTTGGGAATACGAAAGAAGTAGTGCTCGAAGCACCCAATACTTTTTCCGAAAGCAAATCCAGTTTGATTGATATACCATTCACAATATATTATACACGTACGATTCAGAAATTTCGCCGGGTGAAACCATGATCTCTTGTTGCTCTGCCTACGCCTTGTTATCTCCGCTAGGTGTGCCAAGGATACTGGTTTGGTGTGGTTTTCATGTTATGACGCAGAATGGTTTAGTTTTATGTCTGTATTGGCTTAAACCATTTTCAGGACAGTAAGTATCTTCCGAAAGAAAGACATTGAATGGATTTTGAGAAGATGGTTTAAGCCAATACAGACATAAGTATTGGATTCTGAGAAGCAAACAATTCGGTTTTTTATGCATGTAGTGGCTTAATCAAACAATTCGTTCTTTACTTATGTCTCCATTTTAGATTGTTGTTGGAAGGTTTAAAATGGATTTTGATTTTTTGTTTTAGTGTCCATACCTTTTTCATGATTTGAATTTAGGTGGTCAGCTAAATAAAATTATTTAAAATTTATTAAGTTTTTCAAAAACTAAGACTAGGCAACTTTGGATTCGTATTGTGCGGATTGGCGAAAAAATCATCCGAATTAGAGATAGCAATGGGTTGAGTATTGTGAGGAGATGCCAATACCTCAACCCATATCCGTTTGATAGAGGACATCCGAGTCATTGACCCTTACTTATAGAGCGCTTGAACGGGCAAAGGTTAAGAATAAAAATTAGAAATACCCGCCCTCTTCCCCTACTTCCTATGTTCCGTTTTATTTTTAAATATTTGCAAATGTTAAAAAAGAAAATGATATTAACTATTTAGCTCTAGATAAAAATGCAAAATTTTATTATAAAATATTTTTAAAAATTATTGTCAATTTTAGATGAATATTAATTACAATTTGATGATTATTAAATTTAATTTTAATCAATGTATTACTAAATATTTGGATTGAAAACAAAAAGATCTACTTTGGCATTTCCTTATCCATCTTTCATTCTTTTCAACTGACCCTAATTTGAACATTATTCTATTGTCATTTGTTTCTGATTTGGGTAAGATTTTATATAGTCAAGTAAACGTCTAGTCCATTAAGTGACTAAAATCTCCAAGTAAATGTCTAAGAAAATATCATAGTGCCTGGTTTTTTTTACTACTAAGGTGCTAAGTGCTAAGGTTTACATTTTAGAGTTTTAATTTTTTACTTTAATATTTATTTGATTTAACTGTTCATTTTAACTTCAAGAACATTAAAAAAATAATAACTAGTCAATATTCAAATGGTTTTAGTGAGTGGGTACAAGTATTAGTGTTTTATACTTGTACTCGACCTGTTGAATCAATAGATATAAAAGTTATACTCGTATCTAATCTTTTATAAAATGAGATAAAATTAGACCCAAACTCAATCCTAACATAAATGATTGAATTAGGATAAAATGAATTCAGGTTTGGATGGGTTCAATTTGGATGGTATTTCTAATTTGGATTGAATTTTGATTTGAGATCTTTTTGGCAATTTTCACATAAAAATCATGAAATGTATAACTGATTTTATATTTAAGTATTTATATTTAAATTTTATTTATTTCTTTAATAAATAGTGCAATCCAATAAGATTGTTTGGATTAACTCAGATCCAATCCGATCTAAAGCAAATCCAATCAATGGCACAAATTGTATTTGATCAGATATTGGGCACTTGGATCAAATCGGATCTATTCAAATATGGTTTGATACCCAACCCTATAAAAAACTATCAATTTTATAACTCCATATATATCCTCGCATATTTTACGTAAACTCAAAATTATCTTTATTTAATTATGAAATAAATAATAAAATACAAATATTATTTTTTATTTACTAGTTATTATATAAATAATAAATACTACTATATATATTTATATGTTTGTTTATACATGCACTTAATTTTCATTATATCTAATATGGCCATTTACATTCTTAAAATAATTTGACAATAAGATTGATCAAACAATACAATTTATATAATTAATTATGTTTCTAGTACAGCTAAAATCGGCAAGAGTAGTATTCTTTGAGCTTATTAACGACATAACTATTGATAAATATAACAAATGTCGAAATGCTTTTGTTTATAACTACGATCGTTGGCAGTCTGGCACAACTCTTCTTAATATAAAAACAAAGAAATGGGACAACAGAGAACATACAACTAATGATATTACTTATTATTATTAGTACGGTATCAGCATTTTCAATTAAAATACCGAAAATAAGATTAGCATTGCTTCAAAGTAACGTAAATCAAAAACAGGCCGTTGATTGTACTTCTATTTATCTGATTTTCGTTGTCTTTCACAAGGAACAAGGATCTGATACTTTGACTACTTAATAAATTCACAAAGCACGGACAACGAAGCCTGCACTCCTGAAGGCTTGTTCATAAATGAATTTTGAAGTTCAATTTATTTGCTCTAGATCAGGAAGGAAATTTATATATTCGAAAAAAGGAAAAATGTGAAGTATTCCTTGAGCAATATTATTGCCCAATTGGATGCGTGGTTGATTGATCCCATTGGTTGATTTATCCACTGCCAAAAGTCACAACTGTATTGAAGGCATATAAAACGAATGGAATATGCCAACTAGTTGTTGGCATACATCAGTTCTTAGTTTCCATACATTTTCTTTTTGAAGATACATAGCTTTAATTTTAATTTAAAATAAAAGATAATTCAAAAAAATTAAACTAAAAGACATATTAGAAATTAAAATTCAATTGTTAGATGGAATTTCTTAAAAGCTTTTATAAATTGTTTATTAGGTATATTCGTCCTTTTCTTTTTCTGAAACTAGTATATTCGTCCTTTTAAAAATGATAATGATTTAGGGAAAGCGCTTCAGCACGAACGGAGTGCCTGACGTGGCTCTGTTTTAGAGGACAAAAAAAAAAAGGCCAAAAAAAGGGGCAAAGAAAGAACAGCACGTTAAGTAAACCGTCAATCCGCTTTGGCCTCTAAATCCGACGCAAGTATAAAAGCAAAAGACTCAAAAAAGGAAAAAAAAACCAACAATTTCGTTACGAGAATACACGAGCTCCAACACCCATTGCAGTTCTAGATTCTCTTTCTAACTGTAATTTTTCTGCTACTTTCACGTCTCGTATGCTTCTTTACATTTAAATTTTAATATCGAATTCGATTTCTTCTTCCACCATTTTTATCTTCCTATCAGAATCTGTAAATTAGCTAAAAAATTTCAATGGCGCAACCTTTAAAGAAGTTGATGTCATGTGTAATTCTTGATTTGGATGGTACACTTCTTAACACGGGTCAGTTTCTGCTCCTCCCAACTCCAATTCGATTACATAATAATTTTATTTATCTGTTTATTTTACTGTTAATTTGTTTCCGATTTTGATGACAGATGGCATGTTTAGTGAGGTTTTGAAAACGTTTTTGGTGAAGTATGGGAAAGAGTGGGATGGAAGAGAAAAGCATAAAATAGTGGGGAAAACGCCTTTGGAAGAGGCAGCTATTATTGTGGAAGATTATGGGCTGCCTTGTGCCAAGCATGAATTTGTCAATGAGGTTTACTCCATGTTCGGTGATCAGTAATTAACTAATCCTTAGCCTTGATTTTTCTAGCGTTTTCTGTTGTCTTGATCATTTGTTAAGTTGTTTTATAAACTTTTCTTTCCTTAGTATTAACGGTGTGTTTGAGATTTAAGGTGTTGTGGCTTTTAATCCACAACTGCTTCTGGAGTCAAGTATAAGTGGTGAATGTCTTATTGATAATCTTTAGCTATCAAGTAAATGTAAGTGTTTTCCAAAAACACTCTGCAAAAGCTGCAGTGTTTTGAGACATCTAGCTTGTCTAGAAAATTTTATAATCAATGATGCATTCACAAATGGCGGAGATTTACTGATAGGGAAGGGAAGTGAAGTTAGCTTTTAATTTGCTCATCTAATAATTTATTTATTTGTTTATTTTGTGGAATCTTTTTAAATGTCTTTTTTACAATGATCCTTATAGCTTGTGCAAGGTTAAAGCTCTTCCAGGTGCCAATCGGTTGATCAAACATTTGAGCGGTCATGGTGTGCCTATGGCATTGGCTTCAAACTCTCATCGGGCAACCATAGAATCCAAAATTTCTTATCAGCATGGTAGGTTTCTTAGAAATTCTATATGTATTTATTTCTAACATTTATAATTATCAGGTTGTCCAGCAGGCATAAGTATGTTGTTTTTTGTTTGTCATGTATGATCTTGTATGCTCATAGTGTTCCTGTCCTCAGGCTGGAAGGAATCCTTCTCTGTCATTGTCGGCAGTGATGAAGTAAGAACAGGAAAACCATCACCTGATATGTGAGTTTTATCAGCGTATACTTTGTTTGTGCCATCTTCTGTATATCTTTTATCGAAATTGAAAATGTCTATGTGCTTCTCAAACTCTTTTTAACATTTTTATTTTTTCTATTTAAGATTCCTGGAAGCTGCTAAAAGGCTTAATATGGAACCATCCAGCTGTCTGGTTATTGAAGATTCTGTGTAAGTGAGTCTTTAAGTCCTAAGATCAGATTTCTTTGTTTATTCAAGCATTGGGCCTCTGTCTAATTCTCTTCAAAGAATAAAATTTAACCTTTTGATTGTTTACTAGCCTGGCATGCTGAATTTTTATTTGCTTAAGAGACAGGAAAATACCACTTCTACCTGTTACTTCGATATAAAGATAAGATGGCTCTTGGGAATCTACAGCCTAACGACTGTGAAATGCTGCTTTCTTATATTCTGTTGACATACCTTCTGTTGCTTGAAAAGTTATGTGGATTCTTACTAACACGGCTATAGGAACACACAGGTTATATTTTTAAAGTCACAAAATCACAAAACAGGTGATTGGCAGCTACAGTTTGGAATTTTTATTTGCTCTTCTCTTGAAAGACAAG
Organism: Citrus trifoliata; assembly: GCA_018350135.1. Classification (NCBI taxonomy): domain Eukaryota; kingdom Viridiplantae; phylum Streptophyta; class Magnoliopsida; order Sapindales; family Rutaceae; genus Citrus; species Citrus trifoliata. Next base: position 27,022,884 of record CM031385.1, on the reverse strand, counting down.
GACTCTTATGTTAGGTTGCATTTATAAGTTAGAAGATAGCACAGAGAAATGATTACTGTCTGAAACCATAATCAATTCAGCCTCGACTTTTCATGACATCTGTGAAGTTTTCTTTTTCCTGTTTTCGTATATACCTTTAAATCTCTATGTTACTTTTTGCTGTGATTGATTGACTGATAATGTTTTGTAAACTCCATACAATTTATACCAGTCACTTGTTGCTTTCTCAAAATAAATAAATATGATAAAAAATGCAGCAAAATCTTTTTCTCTGGTTAAGACCCACCCACACATAGACAGAATTCAGTTATTGATATTGCGTAGGCTTTGGCCTTCTCAGGGTAGGTGTAGTGGCCGGTAAGGCTGCTGGAATGGAAGTGGTAGCTGTACCATCACTCCCAAAGCAAACTCATCGTTACACATCAGCAGATGAAGTGATCAACTCTCTACTTGATTTGCAACCTGAAAAGTGGGGCTTACCCCCATTTCAAGATTGTAAACCCTGGCCCTAAACAGTTTCAAATTCTATTCAGTATTTTGCTTGAAATTGTAAATAACATTGATTGGTAAATGCAGGGATAGAAGGAACCCTACCATCAGAACCATGGTATATCGGTGGTCCTGTAGTTAAGGGACTTGGCCGTGGCTCAAAGGTACTCGGTATCCCTACAGGTGCGTGAGAATCAGCTAGATCTCATTTTCTATTGCCTAGACCTTTGAATATCTTTTGGAATGAATTCTCATTATCCTTTATGTAGCTAAAGCTTCTAAATAGATTCATCAGTTCTAATTCATGTACATCAGTTGCAGTTGCTCTTAATGTGACCTTGGGGTTCCTCTTATGATTGCTTTTGTTTCCTTCTTCTTTTCTCCTATTTTTTCTCTTGATTCTTTTACTGCATTTCGATTTCTAACTAGTGGATTATGTGTTGTCAGCTAATTTGTCTACAGAGGGTTATTCAGATGTCCTTTCAGAACATCCCTCGGGGGTCTATTTTGGTTGGGCTGGATTATCAACACGAGGTGTTTATAAAATGGTTATGAGTATTGGCTGGAATCCGTATTTCGACAATGCTGAAAAGACTATAGTAAGTTTAACATGACTTGGATAGTAGCATTTACAAGTTCCCCCACCAAACCTCCCACGCTCCCCCATCCTTCTTCCCCACACCATCTTTATTCCTAAATCTGTTTGTAATGCAGGAGCCATGGTTGCTTCATGAATTTGATGAGGATTTCTATGGTGAGGAATTGCATCTTGCTATTGTTGGCTATATTCGTCCTGAGGTATCATCGACAATGATCATAGTACATTTTACAACCTTTTGCCCCTAGCTCATAATCCTGTCCATGCCATTCTATCTTTAAACAATTTGCTTGGAATGTAATAGGCTAAGTTCCCATCTCTTGAGACCTTGATAGCGAAGATTCATGAGGACAGAAAAGTCACGGAGAGAGCACTTGATCTGCCTTTGTACTCGAAGTACAGGGATGACCCATATTTGAAAATCAGTTCGTCAAAAGGCCAGTGATCAGTGATGTGGATGATCCTCTTTGGGAGCGGTTGCTCATTTGAGGCATTACGGAGTACTGACCATTGAGAGTGCCAGAATGTGATAACCATTTTCATAAGATCTAATGCCAGTCCCATCAACAATCCCTGGAAAAGCATATTTGTTGTAATCACTCAAGTTTCTTTAATCATACTCCTATTGGAGGAACTAAGAAAGCAATGAATTTGAGTTTATTCACTGATTTCTGTTGGTGGTTCCATTCATCTTGATAAGGCAGGAAATGTCATTTTGCATTAAGAAAATATAAAATCAATGTCTTGAACCAGACTGAACTTTGAGAGACTCCTTTCTCCATCAATATTATCAGTCTATTAATATCTTTTCGTACTTTGATTTTTTCAGTTATTCAGTTCAGTTTTTTCAGGTTACATTTTGATTAATATATTAAAAAGAATGAAGTAAATGTTTCAGATTTTATTTTCTTTTCCTTGGGATATTTTTAAATATAAGCATTTTTCCTTGGCAATTAATACTTTGTTTTATATATATATATATATTAAAAAAACAATTTTTTTTCCCGTTGGGAATTAGAATATTATGTTTCTCACACGGAAAGTGAATTAGGTGATTTGAATAAAAACGAACAAAATAAATATGGCTTATGATAATATATTTGCAATTTATAGGACATAGGATGTGTTTGGTATTGAGATTAGGCAGCTGCACAAGCTGTTGTAACTTAAAAGATATGTTAATATGATTTTTACTTATATAATAAAAAATTTATTATATTTTTAATAATTTTATCAAAAAAATATTATTAAAATTTATTTATTATATTTTATTAATTTTTATTTAATAATTATAAATTTTTTTCACAACTTTAAACTACAGCACCTCAATTTCAAAATTTAAGAAAAATAGTCTTAATCTTAAATGGTGAAAGATGTGGGCACCATCTGTAATTGTTCTGAACTGAAAGGTCATAATAGAAACCTTACTAGAGGGGAGGGGGTGTGTGTGGGGGTGGAGGAATATATTCAGTCATAGCCTCCATAGCGCAAAAACACGCACGACTAGACTTTTGGCGCTAACATCGCAATCTCAAAACACGAATGGGAGAAGAAGACGAACAACAAACACTGCAGCAGCAGCAGATATATTCAGATACTGAAGTTACAGAAGCTGCACAAGAGAACCAGCAAGAGTACACGTGGCCTTTAATTAGGTTCGATGTTCCTCCACACAGAACCTACCATTTCTATAACCAGTTCAGGACCTCTTCAATCCGTAACAATTTCCTCAAAGGCATCAAATGGTACATGTTTCTGCTTTTCCTCATTGCTTTCTTTAATTTGTATTATGTTATTAACTTTGCGTAATGAATTTATTTATTTATTTACTTGCTTACTTTTGGTAGGTCGCCGGATGGTTCAAGTTTCCTTACGAGTTCTGAAGACAAAACGCTTCGCATTTTCTCATTGTAAGCTTTTTCTTTACTCTAGATGCTTACAGTTTCATAAAAAATTCAGTACAGTTTTTGCTTTCAATGTTAATAAAATGGATAATTATTACTAAAATGATATTACGTAACAAATTGTATGTTTTGATGGTGTTATATTTGACTGAGTTATAATGGATAACTATTTTTTTTTTTTTTTGTAATTAGGCCAGAAAATGGAATCAGCTATGACGTTAATGCCTGTTCTTTGGCTAAAGAGCAAGGTTAGTTTGTTCCTCAAAAACCTACCACGAATGGGGCAACAGACTACTTGAATATTAGTCTCTTGATCTATATTTGAGAGAAATGAGAATCTTGTCTAATTGAAGCTGGAATTGAGCTAATTTCAGGCTGATATACTCTGTTGTGCTTAAGTTTGTTCAGCCTCACCTCTGGTGATATATTTTCAAGTTATAATTTTACTTATGGTGTTACTCTAATGCTTCAGATTCTTATGAGGCAAGCCTTGTTGTGACGGAAGGAGAGTCTGTTTATGACTTCTGTTGGTTCCCACACATGTCTGCTTCAGGTGGTTTAACTATATCCATGGAAGGACGTTTTGCACAAATGTGCATCTGTGTGCTTTGTACATTGGGCTTTTGATTATGCTGGAAGTGATTTGAATCTGTTGATGAGATTTGTTGAAGTGGATATTAACATCAGAATCGGTTGGCATTTCAGATCCAACTAGTTGTGTGTTTGCTTCCACCACTCGTGACCACCCAATTCATCTTTGGGATGCTACTACTGGTCTGGTAATGATTTTTCTATTTCAACCTATTTGTATGCTTTTTATAAATGATATTTGTGGTTTTTTGCACTCTTTGTAAAGCTAGGCAATGACATTGTAGTACCTAAAGGCTACACTGGTTCTATCATTATGACGGCATTATAGTTCTCACCACTTGTATATGGTGAATGGTCATTTTCAAAGTCTTCACATGATTATCATGAATATTGTAGATTGCTTTGTTGCTATATTTATGATTGATGTGTTACTATACTTGGTCCCGGGCTGACAGTTACGTTGCACATACCGGGCTTATGATGCTGTAGATGAAATCACTGCTGCCTTTTCAGTTGCATTCAATCCCACTGGTTCTAAGTAAGTGAAAAATTCTGTTGAAAGGCCATAATTTTCTTGATAGCAACTATTCCATTTTTTTTTTAAATCATAAACTTTTTATGTTTTAGACCCTTACGCAAGCAGCATGCAGAAGCCTGTTCTGTTTTAATCAATCTTTCAATATTTTAAAGATGAACTGTGATAAGATGCAACAATAACTATTGATTTCTTCAGTTGTAATGTCTGTGCTTTGTATTAACCTTGTGCTTAACTAGATTATTCACTAACATAAACATTGTTCCAAGGTCCTCATTAATTGACTATCCAATAAATTTACTGTTTAGCTTGATTCTTGTTTTGACTTGCAGGATATTTGCTGGATACAACAAATCTGTCCGAGTATTTGATGTACACCGCCCTGGTAGGGATTTCGAAAAGTATTCAACACTTAAAGGAAATAAAGAAGGCCAAGCAGGTAATATTCTGTGGTTATGTACCTAAGCTGGGTCATTGGACGAGTCTGAGTGGCTAAGTGTATTGTCCATATTTTATATATTATATACAGGTATAATGTCTGCAATTGCTTTCAGTCCAACCCATACCGGGATGCTTGCTACCGGTTCCTATAGCCAGACTTCAGCAATTTATAGGGAAGACAACATGGAACTCTTATATGTTTTACATGGTCAAGAAGGCGGGGTTACACATGTAAGTAAGCTTTCATCTGCATACACTTGATTCTGACTACCCTCTAATTAACAGTAATGAAAGATTTTTTTACTTTCCAGGTCCAGTTCTCAAGAGATGGAAATTATCTTTACACTGGAGGCCGAAAGGTATTACCCAAATTCATCATTTCTATGCAGGTTATGTAGAATCAGTGTAACAAGGAAAGATCTGCTCTTTTATTCCATTTTCCTAACTTTTGGTTTGGGTAGAAGGGATTCAAGTTGATCATAGGATTTTCTCTTAGATACACTTTCATTAGAATTATATGATAAATTCTCACTCTACATTCATGTCTTGAATCGCCTGTTGAAACTAGACTGATGAAAAATGTTTGAAGAATGAGAACTTTGGTTACTGATAAACAATGTAGGACGATAGATAATATGCTGCAATTAAGTAAATTCACAGTTGTGCCAAGGAAAGTTGGATGATGTCTGGCAATGATCTTTAAAATGGGAAATTTATTTTATGTGATAGTTTCATTTAGTCCAGGACTGGTAGAATTTTCCATAGAAGGTTGAGTAACTTTACCTAGTTTTTCACATATGTTGTAATTACTCCAAATTTTAGTACATATAGCTGCAGTAAAACATGATCCTCCCAACATTCAAAGTAATCATTGCCATTGATCTTTACGGGTCTTATCTTTACTAGGGTGCACCCATGCTGCTCTCTTTGTTGGCATTTTCTTTCATGAGCTATTGGATAGCTTAATCCTGATGCCTTTTCTCTTAAACTAGGCACTTTAAATATGCTTAGGTATCGCTTATATGGATTTTCTTCTATACTTGCAATTGACAATACTCTATATCTGAACTTTTTGAAGGATCCTTACATACTGTGCTGGGATCTGCGAAAAGCTGTTCAAGTTGTGTATAAGTAAGTATTTGTTCTTATTTTTTAAAAAGGATAGTTTATACAGAAGCAACTGAAGAATAGTCACAACTTTAAGAATATCTAAAAACTGAATTTTAAAACGTAAGCAGTTAGAAATTCATTTGTTATTGCAACTGATATCCCTGGTTGGTAAAGCACCTCACTTGGACTTGTTTGTTTGACCAGTAGTTCTTTTAGGGCTGATGCCAAAAGCCTTAAGATCTAATCCTGCTCACAGGAAGGTTGGAATGCAATTTGATTTAAATTTGAGGAAGGTGGGGTAGGGTGTATGAATACGTGAAACAATACAGAGCACCTCATCGTTTTCACTTTTACAATAGGAAAATTATATACTCATCTATGCTTTTAGTTCTTTTCTTTCAAATGTGAATGAAGCACAACCACCCCTGTAAGGAGAAAGTGCATTTGAGGCGACCGACACTCCAAATGCTTTTTGCTGCGGTTTTAACCTCCCACCCAAAGAGCATCCTCAAGGATAACTGAAGCAACTTGCAATAGATTATAGAAGTTGTGCAAACGGAAGCACACAATACAATAGCAGATTTAAATTGGACTTGGATGCATAAAGCATTAATGACAGTAAATCAAGATAATTTTATGTCCTTAACATAATCACTCTAAAATGATTTGGTATAATCTCTTAATATTTATCAAATGAGTAAGAAGGCATTGGCCCTTTACTTCCTTAGTGTGAATGCTTCTGTCTTCCATAAGTAGCTGACAGTTTCCCTTAGTGCAATTTTGATGTTATCAAAAAAGATGATATTTAAGTGCCCCTAAATTTTGTATGTTTCTTCTAATTTTCATGTACCTTGGGATCAGGCTATACAGATCATCAGAACATACTAACCAGCGTATATTGTTTGATATTGAGCCCTCTGGCAGACATCTTGGGACAGGTGGTCAGGTATAAATTTTGCTTCTATTTATTTTCTGTGGTGGAGTAGAAGAGCAGCCCATATCAGGCTTTCAGGCTGTGTCAGCTATCAACAATGATTGATTGACTTTTTGTTTTACATCTCTATGTTCCAGGATGGTTTAGTTCATATATATGATCTACAAACCGGAAAGTGGATATCAGGCTTTCAGGCTGCAGCAGGTATTGGAACCTTATCATTTAATGATAGCTTAATTCTCAGTTGCTTCGATTGCTAATCTGTTTTCTTCCATTTTTACCACCTTGCAGATACTGTTAATGGTTTCTCATTTCATCCTTTTCTACCAATGGCTGCCTCTTCATCAGGACATCGAAGATTTCCTGTTGATGATTTTGAGGATTTGCATTTGAGTGGTATTGCCTTATGTCAGTCTTGATCGTGTTTTTTTTTTTTTTGTCCAAAAGGTGAATTGGACAAAACAACATACACACAGACTAAACAACAATATTATATAGTGCTTTAGTTCTCATTTGATTGTATAGCGTATTCCATTCTATATACATCTCCCTTCCTCTCTACAAGGACTCGGTGGTGCCTTAGGTTTTACATATATGAAAGCATTAAATAATAGGATTGAGATCGTATTTTTGAAACAGTCAAAATTGATGAGATAGCCTAGTATGACTTACAGAAGTTTCAAGTTCATACTTTGGTGATTTGCAGAACCGGGTTGGTGAAAAGCTGCATATCTTGTTATTGAATTGCAGAAATTCTGTCCTAGAATCACAGAATTTAAAATATGTTCATTGTGTTAAACACCTGTTTTATATGATATCCATAACTGATTGTTTTTTGCATCGGTAGATTATCTGATCAATATTTTCTTCTATATTGTGTAGGTGATGAAAATTGTGTCTCTGTATGGAGTTTCTTGTATGCTTCAATGATGGAGAATGCTGATGGCATCAATGGGTGTGAGTTTAACAGTCAATCTGAACATGAAAATCTCAACCAGGATTCTTGAGTCAATCACAACATGTACAATGAAGTAGACATTCTTTGCATGATTTTTTCTTATTAATTGAGCTTCATTTTTAACCTTATTGTTCTGCACTTTGTATATTGTCTCGTTTATCAGTTGCCAGCCGTCCATCGAGCTGAAATTAAATAGAAATTGTAAATCCGGTATCTAGTTAATTCTATTTGGAGGCTTGAACCTCTTAAGTGTTCGTTATAATGTTCTTGTTCCGTCCTGACTAAAACCGAATGGAACAACATTCATCGGCTGTCAAAGCAACAATATATGCGTCACGTTTCTTGGAATCAGTCACGGAAGGAAAAGTTAAAAATAAAATTTAGCGGGAACGTGAATGAGTTACATTAGCCATTCTCTTTGCCGTTTTGGACAGTTAGTAAGGGAATCAACTTTAAACTGCATTCTTTCCACTTCGCTGATTTCCTTCTAAAAATCCTGAATTAGTTGCAAGCTTTTAAATTCGTAAATTAAATTCACTTGTCCAACACTTTTCATTTGAAACAAAATCTGAACAGATAAATGGGAAAGGAAAGAGAGTGCTTAAAATGTTAAGCAGAGGGAAACAAATTAAAAAGTATGAATTGACTTGACATTATAGTTAAGGTTATGGCTATCTTAGAGCTGTTGTAAGGTAGAATATGAATTACAACCGCACACGTAAAGTAATAAATAATAAAAAACTCATTATAACTTTAATCGCGTGATTATAAAAAAATGTTCTATCTTAGAACAGTTTCGACATAACCGAATCCTATAACTAAACATAACCGCCGCCTCAACCCTCCTTACACTTCTACTCAAATGCTTCATTATTTGTTTTAGAAAGGCTTGAAATTAATCCAGGCCAGATTAAACCTGGATAATAAACAACAAATTAACACCAAAAATAAAAGTAAATAAACCATTAAAACCCTAAATCCTCCTCTCGTAATGGCATGGATACTCATAAGAAGCAAGCACTGTTACTATCATCCCAAGAGAGACTCAAGATTGTGAAAATTAAACCAATTGCGAATCTTCCATATTACGTTCTTGATTATATTTTCTCTTTCTTGCCCATGAAAGTAATTGCACAACTGGGAATTTTGTCATCGAGATTCCAAAATTCTTGGATGCTACGTACGAAACTGCATGTCGATCAAGATTTTGCCAGACGCAGTAGCCAAACGATTTCAAAATAGTTATTAATGATATTATCAAACGCCATGCAGCTCCAGTCATTCAAAGTTTTCCGATTATTCCACCACCACATTCCGGCTACTATGGTCTAATTCTGATACTATTTATTGGAGAGACTTAATATAAAATTTTTAGATATCTAATCAAAAAATTAACTTTTTAGGTGAAGTAACTTATCTTATTATAAACCTAAATATCTTTTATTTTGTAGTCAATGTAAAGTACAACTCAACAATATACAATTCAATTTTACCTCAAATATTCTATATTGCAACTAAGTAACATTCAAAAGTTGGCACGGGTTATGTTAACTCTTGTTTGAAGGTCACATAATAAAATTTTGACAGTATCTCTAATGCATCGAGATATGTAAAAAGTGTCAACGCATTCTTTAGACTTTGTACACATACTAATCGAAGCTTTTTCGTAGGGAGCTGGCTAAGTTACAGATTCTGCAACATACAGATCCCGGCCACTTAGCCAGCTCCTGATTGGTTAGCTAACTACCAAACAAAAACAATTGCATGCTTTTTCTCCAAATGCAGGACAGGTGTGGTGCATGCATTGGGTGCGTATGTTACAGAATCTGTAACGTAGACAGGTTCTTTTCGTAGATACCTGATTGCAGCTGTATGTATTTCTAAAGTGCTTAATGCTAATTGCAGCTGAACGAATTTTCTTTTGCAAGTGGACACTGTTGGGAATCACATCACAAAGAACTTCTAGAAAAGCAATTACTCCAACACACTATAGTTACCTTAAGTTGATCAAATTAACAGGTTTCAAGTTCCAGAAGCATGAACTTGAGTTGGTGAAATATCTTCTACATAAAGCAAAATTCTTGGACACTTTTAGTTCCAGTCACTCCAAAGAATAATGGCCCTCTAAACGATTATAACGCTGATGTTAAACGTTACGACTGGATCCTTTATTCCTTGAAAGCTTCTGCGAATGCCCAAATCAAATTGTTTGACTATCTCGATGACAAGAGTAGCATCCTAAGATTATTTGGTTCTGATGAAAATCATTTTAAGCTTGTGGATTCAGTACTGAAACCTCTTAGGAGGTGTTTGGTTGGGAGGTGAAAATAGAAGAGAGGAAAGTAATTTAAATTCTCTTTTTATTTCTATTGTTTGTTTTGATAAAATATACAAAAATTTAATTTTCATTAGAATTTAATATCCATCATAACGTAAAATTTAAATTTTAGTGAATAATTTAAATTCCTCTTATGTTAGAAATTAAAGTTTCCAAAATTATCCTTCAATATTTTACCTTGTTTAATACCATTAATAATTATTATTTATAATTTTATTTTATTGATTTAATATTATAAATGATCCTCTGTCGGAAAGTCACCGGACCTCCACCGGAAGATGCCGGACTTCCGCCGGAATTTACCAGAAGTCGCCGGACTTTGCCGGACCACCGCTGAAAGTTACCGGAAAGCCACCAAACCATTGCCGGAATCTCGTCGGAACGTCACCAGACCTTCACCGCCGGCCACCGGACCGTCATTTTATATATATATATATATTAATATAAATAGTTTAATATTTAAGATTAATGGTAAATTTGTCTAAAGAAAAAAAATTAAAATTCTTTTCCTTATTAAATTATATATTAAACTAAATAACAAAATTTAATTTCACTACTATTCTCTATTTATTTTTTCTCCCTTCCTCTCCATTCCACTCTTTTCCTCTCTTTCATTTTCTTCAAACCAATCATGACCTTAGAGCATTCTCCACATGACATGATCTAGAAAAAGACGAGTTGCACAAATATCATCATATTAAAGAATGTTCACAGGTACATACGTTCGGTTTTGGATCACATGCCATGTTGCACCATTCATTGGAGACAAAGGGATGAAATTTATTAAACTATTTATGATAAAGTTTATTTCCTTAGATAGATGTCATTAAATTCAGACGTGATGCATTTCTCCTTCACTGAGTTGTCTATTTGTGTCTCCTTAATTAAACTCTCTTCTTTCGTCATCTAGCTTTCGGTTAATTGTAATTAGACATACTTCACAAGCTATTTAATCTGAGAGAAGTATTCTGTTTAACTTGAACATGACATTTATGGCCCACCGCCCACATGGGACAACAAAGTATGCAATAATAATTAGTTGTTCCATTTTGGAAGATTACCACTTAATTCATGGCATTAGACAAGCCAGTAATAATAAATTTGTATTAATTTAACGATTATCATCAACAAGATTACCGGTGCCCACTGCCCAGTCACCCTAAATCCATTGGATTCCTCATTTGTATGTATAATAAATATATTTGTTCTTTAAGACTGACATTGATCTCAACTAGCAAGACTTAATAGTAATTAATTCAATTCAACTAATAATTACTTTTAAATATTCAAAGGATTCCTTACTCTTACGTGATTCTATCTTCTTGAAGATTACAGGATTGAAATCGATCGAAACAAGATTGGATAATCATCAATTAAGTATGGAAGATAAAGGCTGCAATTTGAAAATAATTATTTTCAATACAGTGACCATCAATAATGTAACTATGAGATAAAACAATTTCACAAATCATGTTACCACCTTTTAAACAATTTAATGCAATGTGCCAATACAAGATCCAAGATTTACCTAACAATTATAACCTCTTAAAATTTTTTTTTATTTTTTTGAACGATCAATGATGGATTATATAATTTATAGACTTGTATGAAGGTAATTGCTTGCAAGTTCAAACCTTCTAAGTTGTTCAACTACAAAATAAAGAAAAAAAATTAAATTAAAATTAAAGACAAGAATGTGAAACAACGAAGTCAAATAAAACACGCAAAAAGGAAATTAATTAATTAATTAAAAATTTAAGCCGTGGTGTTGACGTGTTGTTGACCAGTGAATGGATTGACATCGTGTAAAAACCATCAAAGCGTCCAACAACAACAACAAGGAAAATACCACTAACAGCCGTCAGCCGTCTATTTAGAATCTTCGGTCAAACGATGCATGGGCCGGCATTAGATCAACGCCTCTCCTTCTCCTGCGTGTGGTTCACTCCCAAATCTCACCGCTGGATATGCCATTTTCCCCATATAATTCCACGTTTTGAAATTGTTAACCCAGTGACTCGTGAAAGTCACCGCACCGTTACTCTAGCATCTCAGCCACGCGCTAAAAGAGGGAAGACGTGTTCGGGAAGCAGACGGGGAAGGCCGACTTGACCGACCATCACCACATCATCATCACCACTGTGCAACCCACAAGTTGCTTCCTACTCGTCTCATTTACCGCCACGTGTTCATTCAAACGGCTAGTTTTGCTCCCACTAATTTAACCGCCATCAGATAAACAATTAAATAAAACACACGAGTGGATGAAACAAAGATCTTTTCTAAGAGATTTCCAGTAATTTCTCGCGTTATCAGCGTGGATATTTATTATTATTATTCTCTTTTTCTTTTTTTTTTTTTACTTTTTTTTGTTACTGCTTTTTTTCTTTTTTAAATAAATTATTTTATTTTGTTCACAATATATATAAAAAAGAGATTAGAGATGTTTCACATTTTAAAGAACTCTGTAGTTGAAAGTCGGTTCTTGTTTCCATTTACGCCATAAACAGAAACAGCAGCAGTAACAGTTACCTCAAATTTAGGATTCACAATCCAATTCAAAAGTTTTGTCATATCTCATCTTACCATATATCTGTTTTTCAAAACTGTGTCGTTGATCCCTTGAAACAATCAATATTTTTTTCACTTTCCGGGGAAGCAGAGTGTTAACAACTAAAAGAAGTATGGCACTGGGGCAAAACTGCAGTTCATTGAAATCAAGGCAAGGTCTTGCCGGTACGGGAGAGGGATTAGGGTTGGGGTTTGTGAGGTACACTCGAGGGTTGGGGAGGAAGAGGATTTTGATTGCGAATGGTGAGGAAACGTCGTCGTTTGATTCAGCAACCAAGTCTTCTTCGTTGAAGAGGCAATGCAGTGAGAAAATGATTGATTTTAACTGTGATGAAAAGTCACGACTTGAAGCCTTGCCTCAAGATATCCTTGTAAGTATCAAAATGCAAGCTTTTTGGATTTGCAATAAACCATCTTTAGTAACTTTTTCTGGTTTATTAATCAAAGTTTCGGTTTTTATATTTGCAGATTAGGATTCTTTGCGGTGTTAATCACGAAGATTTGAAGCAGCTTTTTCATGTATCTAGGCCAATCAGAGAAGCTGTAAGTATAATGATTAACAATTTTTCATCTTTTGGGGATTTAAAGCTTTTGTTTTGATGGGTGATTGATTCTGATTTGTGATTAACAGACTCTGATTGCAAAGCAATGGCACTTCGCGTACAATACACCAAGAAAGACGCGGGTGTTTAAAACATCGATTGATTATGAGGATCCAAGCGAGAATGCTGAAGTCGAAGCACCCAATGCTCCGAGGCAAATGCGTGCTTGCAAGTCTCGGCTGACTAGCCAAAAGCTTGCTGATATTTCAGTGGCTTTATTTGCTTCACCGAAGAAAAATCTTTTCATGGAAGAAGAAGAAGAAGAAGAAGAAGAATAGTTTTCTCTTTATGGAGTTCTTTGTTGTATATAGATTGGATTTGTTGTTGTAGATTTAGATGCATAGTTTGGGAAATGATTATGGATCTGTTGCACATGGGGAGAATCTTTACAAGCCAGGTTTCTTCAAAGCTTGGATTGAAGATTGAGTTTGGCTTGTTTTGTATTTTTTAGTGTACATTAGAGGTTTTTACTTTTAAGGGCAATACCGGCCCTCTTGAGATTTGATATATTGAGATGATTTTTAGCAGGGCACAGTTGAATTTACTCCATAATAATATAATATAATTGTTCCTCGTTTACTTATTGGAAATGTTTCTTTGTTTGTTTATTTGCTGAATTGCTTGAAGGGAACAAGTGACTTGTTTGGCAGTTGAAGAATAGAATGTATTGTTTGTGAGAGCCATTGGTGACACTGAAACCCAGGAGCTGTGCCTCCTGGTGATGACTTATTTCTGAAGCAATTGTGGCGTGACTATCGCAATAACAAATGGGATCATTGAAGGGATTGAGAAAATTTAGCTGGCATTACAATGGGGGAATGTTTGGAAAGTTAGTTTAATTGAGCTGCGGGGTGAGGAAACTGAATCCAAGTAAGGTCCCAATTAGGAACAGCTATTAATGAGCTGCATTGTGCACAAGATTAGCCTTAATTTCAGCTGTTAAAAAGTGCTTTTAAGATTTGTGTACCCTCGAAAGGAAAGCTCTCATGGATTTTCCATATATATATTCTAGGCAAATCTTGTTAAAATGATTATATATTTTCAGTTTCCAGTTAATTCTCATTGATTGAATTCATGATTGGCAGTTACAGTGAGCAGTGTGTTGATTGAGATATGATTATGTGGGGAATTTTAATAATTATAAATTAGAAGCGACTAATTTTGACATTTCCATTACAAAACGGGATGAATAATTTCTTTCCAGAGAAAAACTATTTAAGTGATGGGAATTACATGGGATATCATTGTGAATGTGTTACATGATTTTAAATCTTCTTTTATCTTAATTTTTAAATAGCTTCAAAATCTAGGAATCTTCTTATCTTTTTTTTTAAAAGAAAAAAAAAACTTCGTTTCCCACCTCAAATAAAGAGATTTAAAAAATTTATAAATTAATCAATTCTCAGCAATCATATAATATCTTTGAACATCCATTGAAAAATAAAATATTTTGTTCTTGAATATTTTAATAGAAAATTATATTTCATTAAACAAATATTTCACTTAAGATAATGATTTAATTATTCAAATGGTTCATCATCGAGGTCTTTTAATTTTAATCCAAGAGCAAGGATATATGCCTTGGGCCACCTCTTGACACTCGTAGGTAGTGCTAAAAGAATATTAAGGTGTGCTTTTAGTAACCAATTTTCACAGACGTGAGTCAATAGAGCATTAGACTAGCCCAGCTCAGTTATGGAGTCGGCGTAAATTAAATATTAACAAACTCATTTTATTTCCAAATAAAAAAATATTTGTCTGGCTAACTGTAATTCGCGCTCTCATTTTGTAGCTGAAATTCACTCAAGACGATACAATGGAGACTGCAAAACGCGAGCTTGAGTTCCCAGATGGAGACAAACCAGAGTCAGTGGTGAAGAAGGCAAAAGTCGATGATCCGGTTTCGGATTCCTCAGCCTCAGGACCCCATTCACAGAAGCAGCGCGTGGTGCTCAATCCTGCTGACTGCGACTTAGGTATCTTTCGTTTAAATCCACTAATTTCATGAATAATTAAGAAACATTGCTTAAAGCTAATAATTGTTTATAATAGTTGTGCAATTGAGCGATAACAAGTGTGTCAGATGTTGATGATGTGTAAAAGCTTTGATTATAATGGGATTCATAGTTGTGCAATTGAGTGTTATGTTTGGTTGCCGAGAAATTGCAAGTACAAGACAAGAAATAAATATTTTAACTTGTGAATGTTGGGTAAAAATAGAATCAAAATGGAAACTTGTTCATGCCTTTCTTTGATCGTCTCCCCTGTTTTCTCTTAGTGTGAATATGCATGTCATTTGTGTGTATGGATCTTACAATCCCTTGTTCTAGTTGAATAAAAAGGGTTGAAAGTATTGGTTTACATGTCACAACTTTGGTACAGATATCCTTATCCTCTTATGGTTGCATATATTGCTGATAACTTATTTTTCCAGATTTTGACATTGAAGACAATGGTCTTAAAGGTTCTGGACTTCATCAAGAGGGATTCGCATATTGTTGGTCTGGTGCTCGTGCCAATGTTGGAATAAATGGAGGCAAGTATTGTTTTGGCTGCAAGATCGTTTCAACCCAGCCAGTTGACATGGAAGACACTCCCCCTGACCAGCAGCATGTTTGCCGTGTTGGCATCTCGAGAGGGGATGATCCAGTGGGAAAACTAGGAGAAACTGAACAGAGCTTTGGGTTTGGGGGCACAGGAAAATTTTCTCATGGTGGGAATTTTTTAAATTTTGGAGAAAAATTTGGAGTTGGAGATACAATAATATGTGCTATAGATCTTGAAAGTAAGCCATTGGCTACAATAGGATTTGCCAAGAATGGGAAATGGTTGGGAACTGCAAAGCAATTTGATGCAGGTTCCAATGGTCTTGGAGTGGTGGATTCAGCAGTGAAGGAACGGCAATGTGAATCAGCAGTGTTTCCTCATATTCTATTGAAAAATGTTGTGGTTGTCATGCAGTTTAGTGTTGAACAGGGACTAATTCCCGTAGAAGGCTATAAGTCTTGGGTTTCAGCTCTTGATGATGGCAATTCAGTATTGGGGCCTACTTTTTGTAACATGAAGGACTGTGAAGTAATGATGATGGTGGGTTTACCTGCTTCAGGGAAGACTACTTGGGCAGAGAAATGGGTGAAAGACCATCCTGAGAAGCGTTATATATTGCTTGGCACAAATCTGATCCTTGAACAGATGAAGGTTTTTGTTTTCTCCAGTCCATTTTAACAATTTTGTTTCGAGTTTAAAATGGTGCTCTTCACTGTGTGTAATTCTCCTTTACAGAAGCAATATTATTTTTACAGGTTCCTGGGCTCCTGCGAAAGCATAATTATAGTGAAAGATTCCAGTGCCTTATGGGTCGAGCTAATGCGATATTTGATGTCCTATTATCTAGGGCGTCGAGGACACCTCGCAATTTTATTATTGATCAAACAAATGTTTTCAAAAGTGCACGCAAACGTAAATTGAGGCTCTTTGTAAACTTTCGCAAGGTAGTTGCGCACTGTTGTCTTTGTCTATGAGAGACTTATACGCTCTAAAACCATTCTGAAGTGTCACTAATTTATCATTAGATGATTTGTCTCAAAATCAGATTGCTGTTGTAGTATTTCCAAAACCTGAAGACCTAAAGATTCGGTCTGTCAAAAGATTTAAAGCAATGGGAAAGGAGGTACCAGCTGATGCAGTGAACAATATGTTAGGTTTTCCTCTAGATCAACTTTCATTTAAATTTGTTATCTGGTTTTTGTTTTTACAAATTGCTTTAGACTTCGCATGCTTATAATCTATGGTGCTCTCATGGCTTTTGATATCTATGTGGCAGCAAACTATGTTTTGCCTGTGAATAAGGATACTCCTGGTTCAGATGAACTTTTTGATCAGGTAATTCTTCAGGAACTCATACCTTCATTACAGGCCTCATTGGTCACATTCTAATGCTTTGGACTCCTTTATAAGGTTATGTTTGTTGAGCTTGACAGAGAAGAGGCTCAGCAGCATTTGGATGAGATGAAGGGTACTCTTGGTTCTGTTTCTAATCCAAATTTACAGGCCAATTATGCACCTTATTCTCACGAAAATTTTGTCAAGTCATTATGCACACCTCCGCTGAATAACCAGGAACCTTTATCAGGTTTTGCATCTAGTCTTATGTGAGTTTGAAATGAGATAGTGTTCGCTTATGTCTTTGATTTGATCGTATGTTTCCTCTTGATCCAGTTGGTGGTGGACTTTCCCCACAAGTAAACTGTGCTGGACATTGGCAAAGCACTTATCTACCTCCCCAACAAGTGAACTATGGCTATCAAATGCCTAACCGAGTGAGTCTTGCCTGTTTTATCCTGGATTTGTATATTTATCGACATCCACAATTTATCATTGTTTCTGCAAAAGTTGCTGTCAGCTCTTGTATGGTTCTTGTCTTTTTGCATTTGTTTAAATTTCTTTTTACCTATTGGGGAAATAATAAGCTGGTGATCAGTAGTTGACTGGTAAAAATATGCAGGTGAACGCAGCGTATCAGGCATCTGGATCTTATTCACAGGCATATCAAGGGTATCAAAATTCTCTGATACCTAGAGCTTCCGCTCCTTCTGGAACTTATTTAAGTAATGAAAGAGATTCTGTACCTGTAGACAACAGTCATTACTGTGAGAGTTATGGTCCCTCAACTGGAGGTAGAATTAACCCTTACCAAGGCTTTGGAGTTGTTGAACCTTACGGTAGACCTGTTCCTCTCACTGATCCTCATAGGACTGGTATGGTTGAACCATCTCCAACGGGAAGTGCCAGGACTTTGTTCACACACAATGCTTCTGCTGGACAATTTAGGCCAGCTAGAGGTCCGCAAAATGATCTTCAGGCTCCAAGAGCACCCGTGCTTCCTCCAAGTCCTCTTCCTTCCACACATGGTAGGTACTCTGACTCATTAGCTCTTGGATACGTGTATCTGTAACAGCATAATTTGAAATATTGAAGTTGGTGGCTTCCTAATGTTAGATCTTCCACTTACCTATTTCCACTAAATAAAGCTAATGATTAGTTGCATTAAATTTGACACACTCTTGATATGTCCACCAGTAGCTGAGAAGATTCTTTAGATGTATTTATCATGTACGGCTTGCGGCTGGCAGTGACAGCATGGTTGTGCACCACTGCTGTCTTGAAACCAATTTATCATTTTAATTAATAAGACATCCCTTTTTAAAATTGTTGTTCAGAGAGGCAAATATTGATGTTTATTATATAATCTACTGATTGTGTGTGCACTCCGTTGTTCTACAATTCAGGTTTGCCTTATCAGACTCCAATGTCGAGACCTTCACATGAGAATGTTCCTACCTATATGCAGCATCCTGGAAGAAATGCCACCCCTTATCCCAGGTACCACTGATTGTTCAATCTCTATAAATGAAGTTCTGATTTCATCCATGTGGGAGTGGTAAAAGTGGACTTGATGAAATCAGAACTAAGGTTTTTATGAACTGCTTTCATGACCACAACTGAAGGCATATTCAGGTTAAATTATCTATTGCTAATATGATCTTCCACTGACGAAAATGAAAATTAACATGATCTTCTCCTCCTCCTCCCTCCTTTTTTTTTTTTTTTGGTTGGGGGGGGGGGGGGGGATGTAGAGAACTTTGATGTAACATCTGAAAGAGAAATGAAAAAAGGAAGAGTGGTTTGTAATTGGTATTCTTGTCAATTTTCCTTTCTTGCTGGTTTGTTCTTATTACTTGCTGTGTTGATTTTTACGTTTGGATCATCTCATGCTATTTCTCTTGTATATGAATTAAATTGGAATAATTGTTTGCATTTAGTAAACTCTGTCACAAATCTTGCTGTGTAGCAGTACCATCCTCGTCCGTAAATTCTGCTGCTACTAGACTTCGAGTCGATCGTGACGGCCCGACCCAATTGTCTGGGTGGCGGTTTGATAACGTAATTAGGTTTGTCCAGCCACGTGATGAGCACCAGAAAGTTTCCCTTTACCAATCAACACGTCGTGGCTTTCACTTTGATCCCCACCAACGTCTCCCACCTTCTCTGTTTCTCTAGCATGATATATAAAGTGAATTTTAGGTCAGACATTGAATGGACGGTCCAGATTCGTTGTCTGCGACAAACGACATAAATAACGCCGATCATCCACCCAATCTTTATAGCGCGCATCGTTTCCTGCCATCAAACAGCTGATGCGTCCATTTCAATTAATTCTGCTTTACGGTGCAAATGTATTTAGAATAAACAACATAATTCGATCGAACAGAAAGCTAGTAAACAGTGCAATGCATGCATGCATGATGAAGTGCCGCTTACCACTATGAATGTGTGAGTGTGAGTTCAGAGTATTCATTCAACCACCCTTTGATAGTTTTGACTATTCTCTCTTTTTGTGAAAATTCGACAAGTCCTATCGTTTTATCTTATCAAGATTGAAAAATTCTGCTTTAACCCATACGTATGCATGTATATAATTTAAAAGATAAGGAAAAGAGAGGGCTCCATATACATATCAAGAACCTCTCGTTAAAGTGCAATGTTCGTTCACAAATATTCAATCACACCTCTGCACTAATTTCTTGGAAATGAAGCAAACAATCAATGGTGGGCCCGAAAATTTTTAATATTCTATAATTGGGGAGAGAGAAGAAGGAAGCTAGCTTTTGTTCGTAATTTGCTTCCTTGCTAAAATCACTGGTCGCTCAGTATCATCATACCAAACTCGGAGGAGGAAGTTAACGAATCGAAAAGCAAGTGCTTTGCATTTTGATTTACTTCTTTTTCAACTGAACTTTTGAAGAGAATGCTGCTGATGGGACACTGTTTTTATACAGAGCACGTGCATGGGGAAGCAAAAGAGGAGACGAATGCTACGTATCACATCCCTGTTTAATATGCTGCTTGTTGGTCCAACTAGCTAATTTGTTGTGCTTATTTTAATTGTTGTGGGCAACTAGGCGTGCAGCACCGCTTTTATGAACCACCCATTTTCCATTTGCTGATTAATTGTATCCAGGAGCAGTAAGTCTCATACATTTTCTTTCTCTTGGCTTCGATCAATTTGAAAATGATTTCTAAAATTAAATAAAAAGAGAAATGAGTTTCTTTTTAGTTATATATAAAACTTTTAAAAAGGATCTCATTATCTTACATACATCTCCTCATATGAATAGTGTATGGATCCCACACATGCACTGTTTCACTCATTCGGCTTGTTGACCTAGTTAATGTCACCAAAAAAAAATTCATTATCTTCTAATTCAATCTGTGTCGAGCAACAGACTTCATTCAATGGAGATATAGATATTTATTCGAATGAATAAGGATAGAGAGCCACCTCCAACCGATTCTACCCCAATTTTATGTAAAGACCAAATATAAATTAAATTATTTTTAATAAATAGTCTTAAAATTTAAATTAATGATAAAATTGTCAGTAATTTTCTCATAGTAAAGTGAAGTATGGTCCATTGGTGGGGTGTGTATAGTGTTTTACAACGATCGATGCTACTTCTTATGATCGTTACCATCCTTTTATATATATATATTTCTGTGATGTATCAGATAGTACACGAAAAGATTAGTGACTTACAGGATCACCACATGTTAATGCCATCCACAGAGAATAAAAAAAAAAAAAGAGGCAACATTTCACAGCATCACAAAGCCATGTTTTATGACACTCAAAAAGAAATGATAGCTCTAACTCCAAGCAAATGAAAAAGAGAGATGGCCAAGAAAAGGAGTTTGTGTAGCAAAAAAGTGAAAAATTAAAGAGAAGAGAGAAATAAAAGGAAAGGAAGAAATAATAATTCTGGCAGATTAGAGACGACCGATGGTGACCCCAGAACCAATATCACCAGTCACCAGTGCTATGATATTGTTTGCAACATTTTCTATCAGTACTTGCAATTACATTAGGCTATGACTTGTCTTTTTGCGTTAGTCATTTCGAGCTTTAATTTAGAGGCGTAACTGGCGAAAGCTATGTTTGCCTGCCGATATATATATATAAAGATATATTCTTGAAATGATTTCCAGATATTTTTAGATAATTTTCGAGGAAACTAATCAAGGGTTATTGCCGCCATATCGTTCTAAAAGCATCAAGTCAATTCCTCATAATTCCAATCAGAAGACTCATCAATTTTTTTTCACCTTTTGCCGTATATCTTCTACAATTTAGTCCAATGAATTAACATGTCAGTGATTTTGTGCAGCCATTTTAGACTTATATCAATAACCATATTGATAAAGTTGAACGAAGTTACAAAATTTTGAGGACTTTTGAAAACGTAACCTTTTGCGAGATTAGGAACAAAAACACATTGTTGCGGATCATTGTATACTTCAAATTTACTAAATTTTTTCGGTAGCTTTTGTCACTCAAATTTAATCATTTATTAATTAGTTGAATGATGAAAAGTGAGTATGTGTGTGTATCTCTCAAGTCACTCATGGGAGACTTGTAGTCTCTTTGGAGCTATTGGAACAATATTAACTTGAAAGTTAATGTAGCATGAATGAAGAATATGTCCATCATTTTAACTAGAGAATCATTTAGGTAATACGCGCCTACTTTTGCATCTTTCTTTTCTTTCAATTATGACCGAAAATTTTTCAAAAAAGAACTCCACCTATTATTTCTTTGTCCACGTATATTTAATGAAATATTGTTTTCAAAGGGAAAAAAATAAAAAATTCTAAAAATTCAATTTACCTAAATTTTGTTACCATTTATGATCTAGTAATTAATGTATTAATTCATTCATGTCTGGATTTATCCAAATAATAGTTTTACAGTAAATAGGCCTTGGGTTCTTCGGCCAAATGGATTGATGAACAGTTCCAAAATGACAATCATTATTCCAAGCCTTGCACTTACGCATCCCTAAAAACCAGAAGTCATAAAAAGCCTATAAACCGCACATCCAAAAATCTCACCAAAACCTCTCTTTATATTTTCCCTTTTAAAAGGCGTCTAGTCCCATCTCTTATTTTGCTCCTCCACTTTCTTGACCCAAATCGCCCTTTTACTTCCAATCTCTCCTTCTAAAATTTCCTTTGGATTTCTGCAGCTGATTCCATGGAAGAAAACGAAAATGAAAACGAAAACGAAAATTCACGCAAGCTGAATCCCATTTCAATGAAAATCATCATGTCTTCCCATGCAGATCCTCTATTTTCAAGCATTGTAACTTTGTACATTCTAATTCTCCTCTACTCTCCCCACATAATTTTCTCGAAAATCATCCTCTCGCCGGTTCTCATAATCACTTTCACTCTCCTACTCACACTCCTCCGTCTTGGTGCAACACAAAGAAACGAAAGAACGGAAAATACTGGAAGCAATTGCACTGATAGTAATTCAGAAGCAGCTGATCACGAGATCACATCGAGTACTTCTTCTTATATTCCACACCAAGATCACAGAGGGGTCACATGCACCGATTCCAACTTTGGCCCGAACCCGTTTTTTGAAAACTCATTTGTTGAATGGAACGTGAGGGCTCCGTTGGAAGTAATATACGAAGGCGAAGAAGACGAGGAAGAGACTGTCAAGGATCCAGGTAACAATGGTCCGTTTTGTGTTGACAAGTACGCATCTTTGTCTTTGTATTACCCGGAGACCGATTCTGATACTTCATCGGACGGCTGTGACCGAGAGCGGGGATCGCCGGAGAGCGTTTGCTATAGATGGGAAGATGAAGATAGAGAAGGGCTAATAGAGATAGCTCTTGACAATAACAACAGTCGTAACAACAAGAGAGAAAGGTTGGATTTTGAGAATTTTCATGGAGAAGAAGAGAATAATTTGATAGAAATTGATATTTCTCCGGGGAGAGATGGAGAGAAATTTAGATTTTCAGGTGAGTGTTAGGGCTCGGTGAAAATTGGGGTTAAATTAAAAGTTAGAAGTTGTTATGGGTAAATTTTTTTTGGATAAAGAGTTGGATTTTGGGGTTTCGGCTTTGGTTTTGCTTAACCCTTGTATGATACCAATGTTCAAAGTGCAATTAATCACTAAACCCAAAGATTTAAATGTGTGGTGTGTATTGACTAATACAGCTACCTTCTTTTTGAGAGAGTTCACCAATGTTTGGGGACACGTGGCATTATGGGTGGAGTGAAAGCGAGGTTTTCCAATTGGGTTGAAAGTCGTATCAGTTCATGAACATTTGGGTCGATGGGGATGTGACATAGCTAAAAGATGAATATGTAGCATAATTGTAGCGTAATCTTTCGATCTTTATTTCATTCAGTGCATCTGTTGCGTGGCGAATCATATGCATATTGAAAGATCATGTCTCTAGCTGTTTGCTTTTGGGTTTCTCGTAATAGTGTTATATGTTAACTGATGTTTCGGAATTGACAGTTAGTTGAATAAGGTACCGTACACGAACACATCAACATTACTGTAGGTTAAAAATAATGCATTGTATAAATATAATTCTAATCTTTTTAATGTGCTTTGATGTTACATATAAGTTTGGCGACAATTTCTGTAAAATAAGAGAAATATTTCTCTTATGAAAAAGTTATGTAGCCAATGAGAAAAGGAAAAAAATTATTCCAGCACACTGCCGTGATGGAAGGAGTTTTTTTTATTTATTATTATTTTTATTTTTTTTTATTGCTTTGCTATCATTTTGGTCTTCCTTCTCTCTTCTCTTACACTTTTGCTTCGCTTACGTGCAAGAAAACTATCGTTCAAATGTTATACCTCCTGCAAAAAACCTGAGCATGCTTTTCTATTCGGGCCTAAAAAATTTAGTTTGTATGTTTAAATAATTTTAAATTTTATCTTAATGAAATTAGGCTTGAAAATATAGACTTTAAATATTTAAAATTTTAAATATATATAATGGGTGGACCAAGTAAAGATAAAATTTTAAATTAATAAATATTTTATTTTTTCATAAAATTTTGGATTCCAAACCAGATCCCAAGCTTATTATTAGGTGAAGTCAAAATCCGGTCCAGCCTCATTCCTGGAACAAGTAACGCCGGGTCACATTATCCTGGACATGGTTCGGTTCGAGTGGGTATTTTTTTAATTTTAATTTTACATCCCTGCCCTGGCCTCTCCCACCTCTAATGTTTCAATGAATGAAGACAAAATAAGAGTCAATTGATTGATTTGACCCTTCAAAAGTTGGACAAATTAATAATGAAAATCTCGGCGAGGATACGTAAATTTGTGGGGCTATTTATCTGATAGATTTTTTTTAATAAGATTTATACAGAAATGTTTTATGGGGTTTAGTAGATGTAAATCAGCAAAATATGAGGACGAAAAGAAGGTAATCTTATATAATATTGAATGAAGCCGAAGGGCATTGAAGGAAACAATGAGATACCAATCTTTTTATCACCTAGCAGGCTAGCATGGCTGGTTAGTTAGTGGTTAGCAAATATTAAGTAACAGTACCAGAAATTGCAGCCTTTCAACAGTTTTTAATAACAACTTAAAATTCCTCATTTGCCCTTCTATCTTTTAAAATTTTTTACATAAAATTTTGACAAGCTTTAATAAACTAGACATTTCAGACTCGGCTTTAAATTTCAAAGCTTTCAAAATAAGATCATCCATCGCGGAACGCTCATCTCGTAAGAGATTGAACGGGCCAATTACTGTCCGTATTCGTGGGACAGATTTACGCGTCGGGGTTGGGCTTGATCTTCACTTAGAGAATCTATTTTGGACACAACTGATCTCTTCAACATTGTCTAAAAGACTAAAACACCAACCCACCATCAAACCAAAGCTGTGATGGATATATATAGTAAAACCTTGATAAATAAATATTCGATAAGTTAATAACTTAAATTAAATAATAAAATCTTCCATATTTGACTTGAGCCATTGTGCTAAATTAAAAATCTCACTAAATGCATATGATAATATATTTTTTTCCCGATGAAACTATAAATTAATAATTAATGAAATACAAATAATAACAATGCATAACATATAAAATTCATATTATTAAGGAGCCTTTTTTTTTTTTTTTGAAAACTTCAAGTTTCTCAATTCAACTCTTTTTTAAAATATGCATCCAATCATTTGAGACTAACAATAGGACTAATAATCAATGTATTTTATAGACTTTGGATTGTATGTACTTGAAACATTCGAAGTACTTTATCTCCTAAGATGTTAAATTTGAAAAGTCCGTGCATCAATTTTACATCTATATACAATGTAGATGTTCTAGCAGTTATTAATAAATTTTTTTTTTTGTATTTACATAGATGACTCTCAGTCAAATAAGTCGAACATGTACCAAGATGGTACAAGTAATTAAAATATAAAAATCTTCTTAAATTAAAAAATACTTATTTATTAATAAATTAATAAATTATTCATTTATTGTTAAACCCATATATCCTTACTAAGATAATAATTTTTTGTTAGTCCCAATAATTTTATTTTATAAAATTTTTACCATGTTACAAAAAAAGAAAGGGTATCTTAAAATACCCCTAATGCAATAATAACTTCTCATCGATCATCATCATCATCATTCATTTTCACCGTCAATAACAGCAATTCCAATCCTGGAATGCTTCATCTTCATCCCTTACTTGGATAAATATGCTATTTTCGAAATCCATACTGACATTAACCTAAAAATGGAAATACGTGTATATATATATATATATGTAAATTCAAGAAAATTATGTATATTCTTTATTTATGAAATTCTCTACTGACAGCTACCAAACTAACCCCACCTAAAAAATCAAGTACACTAACTTTGACCAAGTACCACAAAAAGAGAAAATAATAAAGAAAACATTTAAACATAATCGAAATAAAAATTAGTACAAAAAGATTGTTATAAACATGGGTCAAAATTATATTACAACAGTGGTACTAATCAGTTATTAAATTTATAATTATATAATTATATTAGTTAGATTCAATGACTGAAAGAAATAATAATTCGGTATTATTGTTGCAACATAACATGACCCTATAAACATGCCCTTTTAATATTCTGAAAAAAGCAAAACTAAAATGCGCACGTGAGTTTGTTAATAATGCGGTATTCTAGCTCCACGTTCAAACTTCAAAAGTCATGTGGAAAAATGTTTATGAAGATTCGATTAAACCAGGCTGTTGGGAGCGTCAACAGACTGGCATTCTTCTGGAAATGGTGACCGGTGTACCAAACCAACTTGGCTTCGATTTGCTAATTTGATTACGATTTAAACTCTCCAATTTTATTGGCAAGCCCTTGTTTCCAAGTTGGCATGTTGGTCAATTCATGTGATGTATTGTAAGTTGTAACTAACTGTCGGCCCCACGTGACCTCCTCAGTCTCTTTTTAACTTTTCTTTATTTATTTTTAAAAAATAAAAAAAATTGATAATTTTTTTTTGAAAAAACAATTATAAAGTTTGGTATGGTAAACCCCGTCACAACCGGTGGATGATTTGATCAAACGGTCACAAGAGTTCAACAGTAGTACCCACAATCCTACAAATTCGTACAAACTCGCTTGGTAAAAACTATTTGTTGTCGATAATTTATGGATTGCTAAGTGGTGTAAGTATTACAAATTTAAAGCTGCTGCAGCTAACGGATGAGTTTGGTATTGACAAAAAATCCAACGGATACTCATGTCAACGCATAATTTTATTTTAATTATTTTTTATAAGTTTTGTTGATTAAAAATTAATTATAAATATTTAATTATAAAAATACACAAATTAAGTTATTGGCTGTTATTTATTGCTTAAGACCTAATCTAATATTCTTAATAATAAAAATATTTAATTATAAAAATGCATAACTATTGTTGCTGGCTTGATTCACATCGTTTTTTTTAGAGCACGTATGCTTTTTTTAAAGACATTTATATAGCTATCAATGAAAAAGACAACCATATTAGTTGAAATTGGTATGTCTTAGATTTGTCAATTTCGACTAAAAATCCACCTAAACTTGGCTACCAATTTAATCAAAAGCTCAACCATAATTATAGCTTTTAGTGTAAAATCAATTGTATATTTGTATGCAGTAGTAAGAGTATATTTTTATAAAAATGTTTAGATAAATCTAATCTTTTATATGTGGTATCAATATCATGATTTTATATGTGGTGTTAGTATTTAAAATAAATATGATGTTGCTGCCATCACTATGAATTACAGACAAAACCTATTGTAGTCTGTAGGTTGTGGGTGGATTTAATTAGCCCGTTTGAGAATATGGTGAGGTAGTTGGGTTGTTAAAGTCCAGCTATTAAGGTGTTTGGTAATATTTATAACTGGACCTTGGCAGTTTAGTAAAAAAAAATTTCAACTTCTACTCCACAGCTGTAATTTTTATTCCACAATAGCCGCAGCTTAAAAGGTACAATATCTCAATTCCAAACACACCCAATAATTGCTAGCGGGTAGATTTTCTAAAAAAACTAAAAACTCACGGCTGGATGTAGATGAATTTAATAATTTAAATTATTTACCACTGTAAATTTAACAATCACAAATCTACTGCAGGTATATAGTTATTTACCAGTGTACCCTTTGTGATCCCTACGGCAATGCAGTCTAACAGCAAAACCCTAAATAAAATATAGTACAACATAGACAGCCGTACTAGAAAAGAACCAAACACGTGCCGCCGTCTCTTTGCGCGCCAAATCACGCATGAAAACCGTAACCCAACCCAGCGTGACAGCGAGGGCGAGACACATACACATAAATAGCGTTTTCTTTTCTCCCTCCGACTTCTTTGGATTCTTCAGTTCATTATTCTATTTATTTATTTTTCTCTTCTGTTCCTTCCTTCCTTCCTTCCTTCCTTCCTTCGTTGACCCTTCTTCTAGTACATATTAGAACCAACGATACACCTCTCTGTTACATTAACAAAAATCGCTCTTCATATTTTGGAGAATCGTAATAATTTTTTTTTTCAAATTTTTTTTGCGACAAAATGCGAGGCTATACGTTCTACGAAAGAGTTTCGAGAGCTTTCCATGATTATTCTTCACTTTCTAAGTTGATTGTGATTTCCACCATCGGGTATACTCTGCTTGAATCAAACTAATTCCTATCTATTTTTTCGTTAATTAAGCTTTGCCACTTACTTTTAGCTTCGGTTTTTCTCTAAGATTTGTTCTCTGCATCTAATGCTTGATCTGTTTTTTTTTTTTTTTTTATGAATTTATCTTTTTTTTGGTTTAAATTTCATCATGTAAGGGGAGCATGTGCAAAGCAAAACAAAGCATATTTTTTTTTCTTTTTTGATAAGAAAACAGAGCATATCTTATTTAAATGATAACAATTAATAAGTGTAGATTGTAATTTTGAAAATTTTATAATGTTTAGTTGTGTAAGCTCAAATTTGAGTCTGCAAATTTCGTGGGCTGGTTCATACTGTTTGATTTTAATCTTACAGTTGCATATCTGATGTTTCAAAAGTTCATACATGAATGATTTTGCGAGTTTCCGGAGTATATACCTTTTCTTCTCTCTGTTTTATTCTGTTGCTTCAATTTTCATCTATTACGCATGTTTTTATGATGGGGTTTTGGATTTTTTTTTTGTCTCGACTCTGTTCTGTTTCTTCATTTTCATCTACTGTGCATGTTTTTATAATGTGGTTTCGGCAATCTGTAGAGATCTAAGATTAATTGATAAAACTAGATTCAACACAAGGATCAATTGCTGAAGCATAATATTTTCTGAATTTTGTAATTGCTTAGTTATATATGTAGCAGAAGCTAAGTATGAGTTTAGTCAAGAATTTTAAATTAACAGTGTTCCCGGAGATGGAATTATGTTTTCTTCTAAATTTTCATTTTCCTCTGGCTGATGCTTATTATTGATTATTTCAGTGGCGGCAGCCTTATTGCTTATTCTGAGGCAAATGCATCCAGTGATGCATATTCTGTTGCTCCACCTGAGATGGGAATTAAGAAAAAGAAGGTTGTGGTGCTTGGCACTGGCTGGGCTGGAACAAGTTTCTTGAAGACTCTCAACAATCCCTTGTATGATGTTCAAGTGATATCACCTCGTAATTACTTTGCATTTACCCCTTTGCTTCCCAGTGTTACTTGTGGCACTGTGGAAGCTCGCAGTATTGTTGAACCAGTTCGTAACATTGTTAGGAAGGTAATGAACTCATAGCATTATCACATTAATAACTGTTAGATGTGACTGTGAAGTTGTAGTTACAATTATGTTTGATTCTAAGTGCTTTGATCATTTGTGTAAGTTTTTGGTTATTTTAAGGACTATTTGTGACTCGTTTCCCCTTATTTTTTGGTCAGAAAAATGTTGACATTTGTTTCTGGGAAGCTGAATGTTTCAAGATTGATGCAGAAAATAAGAAAGTATATTGTCGATCTAGTCAAAATACCAATCTGAATGGCAAAGAAGAATTTTGTATGGACTATGACTACCTTGTAATAGCCATGGGTGCTCGTGCCAACACATTCAATACACCTGGAGTAGAGGAGAATTGTAACTTCTTGAAGGTAATTTTCCTGCCATTCTTGTTAGTGTATGCGCTCAGCTACATTGGCACATTCCTTTAAAATTTTCATTATGCTTTGTCGCTGATAATTGAGAAATTCGGTGAACCACAATGGACTCTTTGCTGTTATTACTTTTACCCTCAAGGAAATGCATTTGATTCATGCAGGAAGTTGAAGATGCCCAGAGAATACGTAGGAATGTCATTGAATCCTTTGAGAAGGCTAGCCTTCCTAACCTAAGTGACGAAGAGAGAAAGAGGATTCTTCATTTTGTGATTGTTGGTGGTGGCCCAACAGGTGTGGAGTTTGCTGCAGAGCTTCATGATTTTGTAGATGAGGATTTATTTAAGCTCTATCCTAAGGTCAAGGATTCAGTGAAAATAACACTTCTGGAGGCAGCAGACCATATCCTCAACATGTAAGAATGTGAATTCTAAAATCCTTTTTCATCAAATTTTACTTTGTTTTACATAATGCTAAATTCCTCTAAGATTATTGCTATTTTTGTCTAAATAAAAGATCAAGAGTTCCTGTCTATCAGTCTTATCATCTGTAAAATTGAATCAAGTCAAGGATTTTTTTTTTCCCACTCTAAACAAGCTTTCCATTGACAAGTGAGTGATATCTTTTACATCTTTGGTGTCTTAACTGTAACTGGAATGTCCACTGATTCACAAGCAGTCATCTCTCCTTTTACGGATGTGCAAGTTAAGCATAAGAGATACAAATCTTAGTTCCATTCACAAGCAGTCATCTCTTCTTTTATGAATGTGCAAGTTAAGCATAAGAGATATGAATCTTAGTTTCTTTTCTTTTCTTTTTTTCTTTTTTTAAAATTAAAGTCTGCTCATGCCTGTAGACATACTTGTTTTGCAGGTTTGACAAAAGAATCACAGCCTTTGCTGAAGAGAAGTTCTCCAGAGATGGAATTGACGTAAAACTAGGATCAATGGTCGTGAAAGTGACTGACAAAGAAATTTTCACCAAAGTACGAGGAAATGGAGAAACTTCTTCTATGCCATATGGAATGGTTGTCTGGTCAACCGGCATTGCACCTCATGCTATTATAAAGGATTTTATGAAGCAAGTTGGTCAGGTGTGTAGTATTAAGAGTATTTGCTGTGAACTTAGCACTCTGTCACTAACTTCACTATCTTGACTTCTCTATATATTCAATTGTGATTTTAGAGTTTGCTCATTTGAAGTGATTTTCTGTTGGGGTATTCTTTACATTCACTGTGCAAATCATCTGCTTCTGCTAATACAGACTAATAGGCGTGCTTTGGCAACTGATGAATGGCTTCGGGTTGAGGGATGTGATAGCATTTATGCACTTGGTGATTGCGCAACAGTTAACCAGCGCAGAGTCATGGTACTTCTAATCTTTTACCTTTATTATTACAGTTTCAAGTAGCATAATTATGCTTACAAATATATAATAGTTCTTCTTGAATAATTTTTATTTTTTTATTTTGCTCCAAATAACTCTTTCATTTTAACACTTTTAGGAAGATATTGCAGCTATATTTAGCAAGGCAGATAAGGACAATTCTGGAACGCTTACTGTCAAAGAATTTCAAGAAGTCATTGAGGACATTTGTGAGCGGTACCCTCAAGTGGAGCTGTATTTGAAGAATAAGAAGATGGGTGATTTTGGTGATTTATTGAAAGAGGCCAAAGGGGATGTTGCCCAAGATGCTGTCGAGTTGAACATTGAAGAATTTAAGAAAGCTCTTTCTGAAGTGGATTCTCAGATGAAAAATCTCCCGGCAACAGCACAGGTGTTACACCGATTTCTGTACATCATGATCTTCTAATGAAACCTTCCAAACATAACTGCTTGAGCATTTCTCATTTTATCATACACATGTACTTACCTATTCTTCATCGGCTTACAATTCAGGTTGCAGCTCAGCAAGGCAAATATCTTGCCAAGTGTTTCAACCGCATGGAAGAAGCTGAAAAGAATCCAGAAGGTCCTCTCAGGTTCAGGGGAACAGGTCGCCATCGGTTTCAGCCATTTAGGTAACGTTGATTCTCTCTTCTATGTGTAGAGCAGTATTTGGAATGTCTGTGCATCAAATGTTAATATATGCTATAAAAATGAATACGTTACCTCTATAAACAATTGGATTCATATAACAAAGAAATGGATGACCATTATTTAAAAAAAAAAAAAAAAAAAGGTTTCTGGTTTTGTCCATTACAAATGGTTTTGGAGTCTGTACAGAGTGCAATTGTAATTCATTTTTAAAGTATTAAATGATCTCTCACCACCAATGGTTGCTGAATTGAAGTGTAATTTTTGAGCTTGATTTTGCTTGTTGATGACAATTTGAGAAATGTATATGACTTGTATGGTTGGACGAAATAACGCAACCAGGTATCAGCACTTGGGACAATTTGCTCCACTTGGAGGAGAGCAAACAGCGGCACAACTTCCTTGGGATTGGGTTTCAATTGGCAGGAGCTCACAATGGCTTTGGTACTCTGTCTACACAAGGTAATTTTTCTCTCCTCAAATGTTGATATCGCATCAACAAAACTCAAGTCTTGGCAGGGCAGGTCTTTGAAACTTCATTTCAATTGTTTGATTCTCTTCTACTTTGGGATATTCAGCAAGCTAGTGAGCTGGCGCACAAGGGCTTTGGTTGTATCGGATTGGACGAGGCGTTTCATCTTCGGGAGAGATTCAAGTGGAATTTGAGGCAGGTTCTTATGATCGCATTTTCACTGGCTGAATGAAAGCTCGTTTTCTCAACAGCGATTACAAAAATATATCGTTTATTTTTCTTTTTTGGATTAAAAAATAATTCACGCATGTAACTCCTTGGTAGTTTTGCTGTTTACCACGACACAAGGGGGTTAATTCTTTCATCCCGTTCTGATAACTTCCATATAAATGATATATACCCAATCTGGCTGGTGTTCACGGAATTTTGGGGATTGGTGGGTTAATTCTAGATGGGCTGGGCCGAAGTGAAAATGAGCCCAGAAGGATTTTTTTTTTATTGTTTATCTTTATTTTTTTTGGGAAACAGAAGGGTTTGTTCTGTTTGACTAATAAAAGTAAGAGAGAAGGTACCAGTTAAATTTTTATTCGCAAAAAGAAATAAAGAATAATAAATTTAAATCATCGTTTTAAGTTTCAAATTCCTTCAATTATAATTTTCTTGTTTGTTCATAGAATTTAATTATTTGCTTGTTTTCTGATCGTATTTTCTATTTTGTCCCTTGAAAAAACTGAATTTATCTGCAACGATCTTTTATCCTTTTCGTCTCCTCTATAATTATACCGAATATTTGACAATGGCGGTGACTCTTCTCTCTCTTTCTTTTTATGCTTTTAATCAGATAACTAAGAAAGAAAAGGGTTCTTCCGTTTATCTTTAATTTTGTCCTCCTTTTCTTTTCACCTGCTAGACTGAATTCAAATTTGTTAGGAAGGGAAAAGAAACCTCAAATTTATTTTCATGCGAGTAATGAACTAAAAAATCAATGGTAATCTAGTGAGACGTGTCTGAACCAGAAGGGATCAGAGATCGAGGGCCAACGATATTGTCATGAAGCCTGGCTGCCACGTGTAAATACCCCCACAATGCTTTTCTCGTGAAAATGCGCTTTGAAAGATTGGGTAAATGGATTGATGGGTGGGGTCATCAGATGATGATACAGACAATAAGGGGAAAAAAAAAATGTATTTATGGTTGAAGTCGAACATGGAGTTCTTGCTTTTTGGGAGACAAAACGGTGAGGGTTGTCTATTTCAATATGAGATAAGTTTTAAACATCTTTTCAATGAAATTGCATAACTCCATTATAAAAGATTGAGCAAATTCAAATCTCAATTGTTATTCCCTAAGATATTAGTAACCAAAAAGACAATAATTTTATATTTTGTAATAGTGAGACTAATTGGGATTTGGTTTCTATCATCCAAATTGACTTAAAAGACCAAAATATTTGGTAATTTTAGGTCAAGATAATATGCTCAAATTTCAAAGTGGTTGGAGTGATACAAGTTGGGGGAAAAAAAAAATTTGATAACATACAAAACCATGTTGGAAGATTGCAATAATGATGCAGCTGTAGTGGCTAATTTAGTGGGTCAAATTTAGTGGCTAATTTTGTTTTTCTTCTGTACTACTTGGATTTTTGTTAATTCAATTATTATTATTATTATTATTTTAAAATAAAAAAGCAGGTAAAACATAAATTTATTTTTTAGTCTCTTATTTTTTAAAGATTTAAATTCAGTTCTATTTAGTTCTAGACTACAGGAAGGTAAATTATCAATTGGTTTTTCAACAAAAGTACAATAGAGGAAGGTAAATTATCAATTGGTTTTTCAACAAAAGTACAATAGAGGAAGGTAAAATTAATTTTTTGGCATAACTTATCTAATGGATATAAGTATTCATTTATATCATTTTAAATCTTTTGTTGTTAATTTTTATTTAATAGAGTTTTTGAATTGAATAAGTTAGTTTACTTCTGTTAGTATAAGGGTCTTTGAGAGTAGAGGTTGAATTTTTTTTTAAATGTTAAAATATTTAAAATATTATTTACTTATTTAACAATCTTATTTAATTCATTTTATAACTTTTAAAAAAATGCCTATTAAAAATTTTATAATTTTTATTAAAATCTCTATTTGTTATGATTTTACTAACAAAAATTATACTTAAATAAGTTTTATTTAAAAAAATTATATTAAAAAAAGTCTAAATGTGTGTTTGGTATGGCTTTTGAAAAGGTTATAATATAATTTTTTAATCTCAAAGTACTTATTAAAGTTTTTAGTGGTGTTTGCATGAAAATGGATCCTAAACTTTTGGGATTTCCAAAAGTTACTTTACCTCTTTTTTCAAAAGTCTAAAAGTATAGACAAAATAATTTTTTTATTTTGTATATAATATCCCAAATGTCCTACATAATTTTTTTATTTCCAAAATACCTATGTATATTGCGCGTGTATAAACCACTTGTTTGTTGAATTTTACCACCGAAAAAGCATGTAATTTTTTTATAAATTAATAGTTTGAGTGTATTAAGTGAAAAGTTATATGATTATGAAGTTAAGTTTTTTTAATATTGTTTGTCATGATTTAACAACTTCAAAATGCTATAGGTGTTGTAGTACCAAACAACCTAATGATTTTTTTAAAAAAAAATTAATTAACAATTAAACACCCAACATATTTTTATTAAAAGCTCTACTTAAAAAAAAAAAACTCTTTTTTTTAGAAAAACTACACTCCCATGTTGTTTTTTCAATAAGCTCAACCAATTATAGTTAGAGTAGGCAACAAGTTTAATCTCTAACCTAACCCATTGAGCTGCTTAATGACAATGAGCAATCAAAGCTAAAATATGAGAACATTAATGAAAATTTTTTCAAATAAAATTATACTTCTTATTTAAAGAGTCATATGAGCATTTAATACTAAAAAAAACTCTAATTAAGATTTTTTAAATAAGAAAATACTTATCTTTCTTTAATTTTGTTGAGTGCTTTCTCTCTTTTCAATTTATATTTTTTTACTTTTTATTAGAAAGGGAGAAAAGTGCTTTAATTATTATTTAATTTTTCCATTAAAAATAAAATAGATATTTGATTAAAATAATATTAATTTATTACTATTTGAAGAGATGTTCGAGAGATATCATATTTTTCACTTTACTATTTGCCATATAGGTAAGTAAATAGATATTTGAAGAATAAAATTAATAATTCTTTTAGTAAGAAAGTGAACCCACATATGGACAGTGGATGTGGAGCACCACCTCACTTCTCTTCACATGATTATATAGTTAATATGCCACTATTGCGTTCATTAAAATTGTTGTTTTTCAATTATTTATATTAAAAAAAATGACACGGAAGCTTCAGCTGAGGCATTATGGATTAAAATCCTCTCGTGATATTAACTTCTCATGAACAAAAATTCACATGTTGATTAGTAATTAGTTAATTTAAAATATAAAATTGTTAAATCTTATCCATATATTATTACTACATGACACATGGTATAAAATCGTTAAAAACTAAGGAGTGCTAAGATTATAAGAGGATGTTAATCCGACCCTTAAAGCCATCTTAATTAGGAGAGAAGACCCACTTGCTAAATGGTAGATGCTGCTCTCAATCGTATACTTTTGTGCATACAACAAACTTTGTATGACTGGATGAGCAAGTGTTAGTGCATTTTTCTGTTGCTGGAGAAAATACTGTGTACATACTAGGGATTTAGGGTTAAAGATCCTCCAATCATCATGTGAAGAAGATTTTTTTTTTAAATAATGCATTTATGCTGTATTTACTTGCTGGAGTAGGAGTGAGGAGTGTGGATTCCTCTCACTCCAGCGTTTACTTCCTCTAAATGGGAAGGGAGTAGGAATCCCACTCCGTGGGCCCCACCCATTTTTGGAGTGGGGAGTGGGAGTGGGACTCCCAATTCCCACTCCCACCTCCCCCTTTTTTACCCTTTTATTTTTTTAATTTAATTTAATATTTTATAATTAATAAAATAAAATATTATTATATTTATTTAAATAATATTATTATATTTATTTGAATAATAATATTATATTTAACTAAATAATAATTTACATTGATTCTAAGTTAAAATTATTTTAAAATAATATTATTATATTAATAGAGAATTAATAAATATAATATTATTATATTTATTTTAAAAATAATAGTACTATATTTATTTAATATTAATAATAATAAATAGTTTATTCTAAGAAAATATTAATTTTGTACTAAATAATATTATATTATTATTTTATATAATAATAAATTTAATATAATTATATTAAATAAAATAAGGTTTCATTTTGTATTAAAATTAATAATTTATTGTTCATAATTAAGAATATTAATAATTATAATAAATTTACAAATATAATAAAATAAATATTATTCATTAAATATATTCTTTATTAGTTTTGTAATTAAAAACTATAATTCTTTAAATAAGGATAAAATTATAATTTGAAACTATTTACTCCCAATCCAAGACAAAGTAAACACATAAATTGGATTCCGATTTCTATTCCATGCTTCCATTATAGTGTAAGTAAACAACCTACTCCCACTCCCACTCCATACTCCCAATCCTAAGATTCTCACTTCTCAGAATTTACAATCCAATCCAAAAAGTAAACACTACCTTAGAAGTGATTCTTCCAACTTTGGAGACAAAATTTTAAGCACTCCAAGCTATGAGAGAACAACACCACTAACATCTACCGTATAATTTTTAGTGAGCATCTCTTAGTGCATGAGCATTCATGATTAGATAAACTTTTTACCCCCAGCACATTTCAAGTAGTAATTATTAATTTATAAATATTACCAAGTTAATCATTCCATCATTATCTTTTTTCATTCATAGAGATATACGAGGACATTAACTATGTACGCGGCAGTGATGATTAGATGCTCCGATTTATCCTCACTGTGTTCTGCTGGGCACGTTGTTGGCTCCTGTCACGTCACGTGATCTGTCGGTCGGTAATCAAACTTATCAACTTCTGAATAGTCCAAATAATGCTGAATATTGATTAAAAGTTGACGTCAGCGAGATGTCGTTTGGTTTTGTTTTTGGCAAAAACCATTTTCATTTTAAAACACAGAAAATTGAGAAAAAAAAAAAAGGGGAAAAAGATGCTCCGCTTGAGCGAACTGTCCGAATAAATTTCGGACGCGGCAAATTTCAAAACGACATCATCAGGTGTCATTTTGAATTTGCTTTTCCCAGGTAAATTTCGACAACTTCGCTCGGACAAAGCAAGCAACATCTGCCAAAGAAAAAGAAAACATATTTTACAAATTATGTTTTTTATGTTTTGGTTTCCATTTAACTTTTATATAAAAATGACTAAATTAGTTAAAAGTTGCTTTTCACTTTTTTGAAACTTATAAAACAATTTTTTTTCATGTATTAATTTTTCTTCTTAAAATAAATTGTAAAATATTTTTAGCTGTGAAAATATCAATACTACTACACTGAAGTAGTTTTAATATATATTGTTTATTCTCTAAGTGATATGTTACCACAATTAAGTAGTTAAAACTTATAGTTTATATTTTAAATGATATATTTTCAATAATTAATTTTAATTTGTAAAATAAATCAGTTAATTTTATTGTTCATCATTAATGTGCTAATTTTACGACACTTAGTTGCAAGTGTATGTTTGGTTAGAAGAAATAAGAGGAGAGAAGAGGAATAAAAATAAGAGAGAGGAAGAGAAAATGAAAAAAAAAATAAGAGTTAATCTTAATTTTATTTGTTGAATTTGACATCAAATCATCTTTTCTTCTTTTATTCATTTCCTCCTTTTCTCTCTTCTCTTCTCATTTCATTTCTTCAAACCAATTATGTCATTAAGTATTTTTGCTTGAATACAAACACCGCACCTAAATTATGCAACTACAAATAGGATATTTGTATCATATTGCACTTTAAGGATGTGTTCACTGACTAGAGTGGAGTGAGGAGTGCAGAGTCCTCTCACTCTAGTATTTACGTACTTATTTAAAGGATGAGATTAGAAATACGGCTTAATGGATTTCATCTATTTTCGGAGTGAGGAGTAGAGTACCCACTTCCATAAGAGGTGGGAGTGGATCCTTTTTTTTTTATCTTTTCCTTTAAATATACTATAATTATTTTTATTAAAATAAAATATTATTATATTTTTGAAAAAAAATAATATCGTATTTATTAAATAATAATATATTTTTATTCTTAGTTAAAATTACTTAAAAACAAAATTATTATATTAACAAAGAATTAAATAATATTAATATATAATATATTTAATTAGAAATTATAATATTATAATATTTATTTTTTAAATAGTAGAATGTTTATTTAATGTTAATAATTAATAATAATAAATAGTTCAATATAAGAAAATATTAATTTTGTACTATATTATTAATAATTTTGTTTCATTTTTATTTCTCTTATTAATAATTTTTAATTTACATAATTAAAATTAAAATTAATTAAAAACTAGTGATTTACATAATTAAGAATATTAATAATAAGTATTAACTTATTTGATTAAAATTAATAATAAAATAAAAAGTTTATTTTAGAAATATATATTTTTTATTCACTTTGTAATTAAAAACTACAATTCCTTAATTAAGGGTAAAATTACAGTTTAAAATAATTTACTCCCAACCTAAAACTAAGTAAACACATAAATAAGATTTTAATTCTTATTTCATACTTTCATTCTACCGTAGATAAAGAACCTACTTCCACTCTCACTTTACACTCTCAATCTCAAGATTTTCACTTTTTAATATTTCCAATCAAATCTAAAAAGTGAGTGGTACTTAATTTTATTTATACAAATGAAGTTTAAATAAAAACACCTTTGAACTTGAAAAATCAACGTCAATAGATGATGCTTTTTAGTGAAAAGTTAATAGGTCATAGAGTCGTTGTCTTCTAAATAATTCAAACTTCTAAGTAAGTATCAATTTACAAACAAATAATTCATTGTATAATAAGATACTAATTGAACATTAAGGATAAGGGGGAGTTTTCTGCCATCCTGAATAGTTCATTGGGCATCACTGTAGTAAAATTGACGGTGCGAAACAATCTTCAACTAATCTCACAATCCCGGGTGCCGCGATTGGTTTTTTTGTAGACTACTCGCATCACATCACATCATGCTCTCTTCTTCTTCGATCTTTTTCCAACTTGGGCTTAAATCCAATCATGAAAAACGAAACAGGGGCAAATGTGTCAATTAACTTTTTGAAAAGTCAAAAGCCTCATTTTTCATTATAATTACAAAAAAATCCCCTGGACAAATGGGATGATAATTGATCGCAGAAACCAAGGCAAGTCTTTCCTGACAAAAGCTGAAACTCTCACGTGGCTCTCCTTTATTCATTGATCGCTTTATATCAGTGAATACAGTCTCTCAGCCTCAGGTGACCAAGCAGATCTACAGCATCCGGGCCAGTGGCATTAATGCAAATAAATAAAGTTACATGTCTTAATTAACCACCCTCTCCTTTGTACCACCGGTTTCTGCAAATAGGTAACGAAATAAACTGAAAGACAAAAACTCCATTAGGGTCTAAAAAACTTTTTTTCTCCCCCATCGGATAGCTCGTTGACATATAATCACCTAGGGTAACAAAGTCTCTAAAGAAAAAACTGGACGTTGTTTTCAGTAAAATAGCTGATTGGTCAGGTGATTCATTAATGGCGGTGAGATGATGAGTCATGTTTCGGAGATCTGATGATAAGGTGGTTTGGATCTTCGTCAAACGCCAACGTCAAAACAAAAGCTCAAAGAGACTTTCGTACCATATTTCGCCGTCCAAATGGGAAAATTGGGTGTTGCTTAGAAACCGTTTCTGGAAAATTTGGTCCAAACAAGCATGTAATGTAACATCTTCTTTTTGCACGTTAAGCTAGCTGACAGAAAATTCAGGCTTTACCCTGTTTGTAAAGTATATCGAGACACAAATCAGACTTTAATTGAAATAAAGCTATTTTGACGTGTTAGAATGTAGAAGAAAGTTCTGGCTAAGAGTGAGAGAGATACGGCCCCAGAAAAGTCTTAAAACATACAAACAAACAAAAGAGGTTTGATTTCTGAATTATGAAGATTTGACTCATCTTGTGGGAGATGATAAGCTTCAATTTGTGCTTGATTAAGTTAAGGCCATAATATGAGCTTTTAGCATTGATTTGCTTCCGAGTTAATTTTAAGGCACCCTACCTGTAATCTGTTCTGTGGTAACAATCAAAATTTGAATTTACGAAATAAATTTATATGTTTACAGAGAGACTAGAAGGTCAAAAAATGTAAACGAGAACATAAAATAAAAACGGGGAAATCCCGAAATGATGATGTGGTGGTTGTACGGCTCATCTCGTTCATTCACGGCGGGTTCAACAAAATAAATCATTTGATCGAAGGAACCGTCGCGTCGGTTTCAGTAATTAACTAAATAAATATTATTGTTATTCCTATTTACCGTTTTAGGTTTAATTATCTCACGTATTAACTCTAACCTGCGCCCTGCGCGCGTTGCGCACCCTTCAGTTTTGTGAAAATCTGGTTACGTGTCGCAAGATAAGAGGGTGTGCTTACTGCGCACTCGGGCACAGGTTAGGTGTGGTGGTGGGCTACGACCTTCTCGGCTTCTTTCACTCTCTAAATTGCCATGTCCATGTCAGCCTCAGCGAAGGTGGACCGAACTTCAGACAATAATAATAATAATAATAAAGTATATATAAATAAAAATATTAACAAATAATGAATTTTAAATGATTGCAAGTACTCACTCAAGCTCTTCTATTTCTTTCTTCTTTGGCGCTGCAAGCTTTTCCAGCTCAAGAGAGAGAGAATTAGAAAGCTCTCTGCTTTGGAGATTCCCCTCCCACGGTAGATCCAATTTTTCAATAGCCTGAATCTACCGTTATATTTAGTAAAATTTGTTTTCATTTTCACATTATCAGTTATTTTTAGTTTTTTTTTATGGAGTCCGAATCGAAACGGAAAAAGGAATCTCCAAACACGGCCGAGTTAGCCGTGACGGCGTCGTTTCCGGACGAAGTACTGGAGATAGTGCTGTCTCTCTTAACTTCGCACAGAGATCGGAGCTCCGTCTCTTTAGTTTGCAAGGACTGGTACCACGCGGAACGGTGGTCAAGGACTCAAGTATTCATCGGCAACTGCTACTCTGTTTCCCCGGAGATTCTCACGCGCCGGTTCCCTAATATTCGGAGCGTGACGTTGAAGGGGAAGCCGAGATTCTCGGATTTCAATTTGGTTCCACCTAATTGGGGCGCCGATATTCACCCTTGGCTTGTGGCGTTTGCTGCTAAGTATCCTTCTCTTGAAGAGCTGAGGCTGAAGAGAATGGCTGTTAGTGATGAGAGTTTGGAATTCTTGGCTTCTAATTTTCCCAATTTCAAGCTTCTTTCGCTTTTGAGCTGCGATGGCTTCAGTACTGATGGTCTTGCTGCGATTGCTACGCATTGCAAGTAAGGTTTTTCCCCTTTTTTCTTAATTTTTTTAATTTTCTGTTTTAATTATTATTCATTTCTTCGTGTTTGTTTGTTTATTATTTATTTATTTAATAAGATGGGGCCTTCTGCTCAGAGGAGATCCGCACAGTTCTTTCATTAAAAAGCTCAGAACTTGCTATGTTTTGAGGTTATAATATCAACTTCTTAGTTTCATTGTTTCGTTATTTTCTTAGTTAAAAGTAATTTTTTTTTCAAATTTCTAGATGTGACTTACGGCCTGTTAGTCGCATTTAAATTGGAGCGCATATTCTTGATGTCATCCCACGCAAAAAAAAATCACCTATTTATTAGAAAACAAGTTCATTTACTAACTTTTTAGGTGGGAGTAATTTCATCTGACGACATAAATGAGTAACTGTTTTTCAATTAGTAGATTCCATACAGGTCTTAACAAAATAGAAAATAGAATTGCTTTTGAGGTGGATAGCTGAACTTTAGCCCTTTTATTTTTTGTTGTTGTTTTGATACTTGAACAATTAACTAATTCATTTTGAAGGTAGACTTTCGACTTTTGTTGGTTTTAATGGCCTTTTGTGTTCTTGGTACTATTTTAATTTTATGCACGATTATGACTTATGTAGTCAATTCAGTAGTACGTGTATATTGTATAAGAGAATTGACTTTGATCTTTTTTTTTCTTTTTTTCTTTCTTCTACTGTTTGAGTTTGAACTGTGGATTTAGTGGAAATGGAAGTGCCACTTTTTCTAAATTCATTCCCCTTTTCTTCTTCTTCTTCTACTTCTTCATTTTCTTTTTTAGTTTGTGGACTTCATATATATATTTCTGTAGTCTTTTATGGTTAATCCTTGGAGAATCATGTTTGATTATTTTCTGGCTGGAAAGAAAATGAATAGATATTTACTGATAAGGTTCCATCGCTTGAGATTTGAGAATATTGTGAGATGACATTATTTTACTACGAAAACCTGGGGAATAACTGGAATATGGAGAATCCCTCCCTTTACATGTACTCTTTCTAAAAGTTGATTCCTTAAATCAATTCCTCAAGGCAATTATTAATTCAACATCAAGTTGTCTCTGACAGTGAAGTATAACAAATAGTTCTACCAGTTTCCTACTTCATATGTGTAATCAATTAGGTGTAACTTCATCCTCTTCTGCGGAGCTTTGAAACAAAATTGCTTTATGAAAATATTTGTGAAATGTTGCAGAAGAATTTTCAATGACTTATTCACAGATTGACTTTCGTTAGTTTATTTATGCATTTTATTTTTTTCCTGTAGGTTGGAGTTCTATATATTCTTAGTTCTTGCTTTTTCATACTTTTTAAAACTATATAAATTAGTCCAGTGTTGTTTAAAAATTTACTTCCCATATTGGGTGTAAATTACAAATGTAATTGCTTAAGTTCTAATTTGTTTACAGGAATTTGACTGAGCTTGACATCCAAGAGAACGGTATCGAAGATAGCAGTGGAAGTTGGTTAAGCTGTTTCCCTGAAAGCTTTACATCATTGGAAGTACTGAATTTTGCCAATCTTACTAGCGAAGTTAATACTGATGCACTTGAGAGACTTGTAAGCAGGTGCAAATCATTGAAGGCGTTGAAGGTTAACAAAAGCATTTCTTTGGAACAATTGCAAAGGCTGCTTGTTCGTGCTCCTCAATTAGAGGAGCTTGGTACTGGCTCATTCTTGCAAGATCTCACTGCTTGCCCGTATGCAGATTTAGAGAGTGCATTTAACAATTGCAAAAATATACATACCCTCTCTGGGTTGTGGGAAGCAGTACCATTATATCTCCCAGCTCTATACAATTCTTGTGCAAATTTGACGTTCTTGAACTTAAGCTACACTGCATTGCAAAGTGGAGAATTTGCCAAGCTCATTGTGCACTGCCCCCGTCTTAGGCGCCTTTGGGTAAGTTTCTTTCATTCTTTCCCTATTTTCCCTTCATATTATGTTCTGGAAAATCATTTTGTACTTAGACAAGGTGGATCAGAAGAAGTGTGTTAGTTCTTTTAATCTTTCCAGTGATACAGAAATTCGAGGACTTAATTCAATTGTTTTGGTCGAAATCTGTGTAGGACTATATTTATAACTTAATCACCATTTACTAATGGCCAAAACATGCCGAATTTTCTGACAGATTACTTCTATCGCCGCCTTAATGGTTCTCTGCTGTACCTCTCGAAAAAGTTTTATGGGAAAATATTTGATTGCTGTCATGCATTAATCATACTTGATTAAAGTTATTGAACAGCACTAGGAATGTCTTCAAAAACTTTTGTGACACTGTGCATATGTTGATTATGAACTTTAACACATTGCTCCTGATAACTTCATCCTTTCGTTGCTTAATCTTATGGTTATTCCCTTATTACAGGTCCTGGACACAGTCGAAGACAAAGGGCTAGAAGCTGTTGGTTCTAATTGTCCCTTGCTTGAGGAACTCCGTGTTTTCCCTGCTGATCCCTTTGACGAGGAAATCATCCATGGGGTTACTGAAGAAGGGTTTGTTGCTGTTTCTTTTGGCTGTCGGAGACTCCACTATGTTCTTTACTTTTGTCGGCAGATGACCAATGCTGCTGTGGCAACAATTGTGCAGAATTGCCCCAATTTCACCCACTTCCGTCTCTGCATAATGACTCCAGGACTACCTGATTACCTGACCAATGAACCCATGGATGAGGCTTTTGGTGCAGTGGTGAAGACTTGCAGTAAACTCCAACGACTTTCAGTTTCAGGTCTCTTAACTGACCTGACATTTGAGTACATTGGAAAGTATGCCAAAAATTTGGAAACCCTTTCAGTAGCTTTTGCTGGGAGGAGTGATAGGGGGATGCAGTGTGTGCTGGAAGGCTGTCCAAAGCTAAGGAAACTTGAGATAAGGGATTGCCCATTTGGGAATGAAGCACTGCTGTCAGGTTTGGAGAAGTACGAATCTATGAGATCACTTTGGATGTCAGCCTGCAATGTGACGATGAATGCTTGTAGGCGATTGGCAAAGCAGATGCCCAGGTTGAATGTTGAGGTGATGAAGGAAGATGGAAGTGATGACAGTCAAGCTGATAAGGTTTACATATATCGAACTGTTGCTGGGCCAAGAAGGGATGCCCCTCCATCTGTGCTCACTCTCTGATGTATCAGAAATAATAAGGTAATTTCTCTCTTTTACCATGACTCACTCCCTCCCTCCCTCTTTCTCGCACACTCACAAATGTGGCCATGCATAGATTCCTGCAACTGGTAGGATCCTGACTAAAATGTGGCTTAGGTTAGTACTAGCCTTTTCATCAGGGACTTCAAATGTTGTGCGGTGAACTTTGGGCATTTGTTTTGAATTTGAAGAAGGGGCAAGCTTTAGCAGGTTCCTG
Organism: Citrus trifoliata; assembly: GCA_018350135.1. Classification (NCBI taxonomy): domain Eukaryota; kingdom Viridiplantae; phylum Streptophyta; class Magnoliopsida; order Sapindales; family Rutaceae; genus Citrus; species Citrus trifoliata. Next base: position 26,977,885 of record CM031385.1, on the reverse strand, counting down.
CATCTTGACAAAGTTTAATGGTTTAGGCACATTGTCTACTGGGCAACCATTTCTCTTTCCTCACAGACAGTAATGTGTTATTTTATGTTTAGCATTTGCTTTACATAGTCTGAGCACGGAATCATTCGTACAGTGTCTTAGGGTGTTCTGTGTGTTACTTTACTTTCAACCAAAGGTCATGCTGTCTGAAATTTGTCAATTGAACATTTCTATAACATGCTAGTAATTTATCTATGTACATTTCTGTCATGTTAATGCTATCTTTCATAATGAACTTCATACAGTCGGCTTTCCAGCTTTCACGGAGTACAAGTTTCCCTCATCCAGATGCGGGGTCAAGTTCATACTATTGAATATATGATGAGGGTGAGGAAAAGGAAAAGACGGGGACTGCAAAGCTTGCTAGTTGGTTTTTCAACTACAGTTTATTTTCTTAATGCAGCCAAGGTTGAACAAGAAAAGCCAAAAAGATACAAGAAACAATGCTTATGCATTTATAGTCTCCAAGGCTAGAATCAAGTTTGCTTCATCTGCTTGATTCACCACACCCTTGGAAAGCAACATTACGGGACTGCCAATTCCAAAGTGAAGCATTCCATGGCTGTGGGTCACAAATGAACCATGTTCTGTCCCTACTATGCATTGCCACCCATGTCCACAAACCCTGTCAAACCTGCATTAGAAGAAATAAACAATACGGATTTTAGAAGAGGTGAACTTTCAGACATGTTTTTCTTTGAGGATTGGAGACCCAGATTCATCCAGATTGTCACTGTTTTTATGAAGCGGGCTACATCAGTAGACTGTGACATCAAAGAGATCAAGAGTCCTTGCAGCCAAATTAAGTACATCCTGCTGCATTTTTTGAAGCATGTGTATTGCCTATAACTGCTTTGCCTTCTAGCATAGATGGAAAAGGCCTTTGATGATGAGGGTGCACGCAGTGAGGATTGAAGGCTGCGGTGGTTGGATTTTGTATACCGGAAGTGCATAAATGGTTGGTTTCTGGCGGCTCAGATCAGTAGGCTTGAGTTCAGATGGCGTCATCAAACAATTTCAAATTCAATGGATAAAGGCAGGGTGTCTGGGGGGCCTATGCCAGCATCTAGGACCCATGTGATTGGAGGTGACTGATGCCTGCGCAAATGGATCTAGATCAATGGCTAGATGGGGTGCCTTGTGGGGATAGCATAAACGACAATGGGTCCGAGCTATCTTGGGGGTGTGGGATGTTTGTGGCTCTAGCTGTTAAGACTTCTATTATGCCCCGAATTTCCCGGTGGATGTTTTAAGGTTGATAATGAATTGTCTTTTTGCGATTATGCTTTTATCTTCTTTCTATTTGATTCGAAGACCTTTGGCTCCTCGCACTAATTGGTCTATTGAATGCTCAGCATTTGCTAATTTATACTTCTAATTTATTGTTGCAGTGAGAAAACGATTTGAAATAATTTGCCATGAAATGATTGATTGAGCATGCAAATATTCTACATTATTTGCTCAATTCCCCCGCCCGCAATCGTTCTTGTATGAAGAGACCCAACTGTCCCATCAGACTAGTTTGTTAGTGTACCCAAGCGAACGACTCAGTATCTATGTAGGCATAGAACCATAGATTTCACTAATTTTGAACGTTTGTGTTGGAAAATATTGTTATCCTACTAATATTAAGATTACATACTCGTATTTGTATATCCCAGCCGCATTAATCTTGTACGAACTAGACATTCAGATGCATTTTTTTTTAAAAAAAAAAACTAGATCTCTAGATTAGATCTCTTATCTTATATTATTATTAAATGAATTATTTGGATCCATCCCTGAGGTGGTGGGCAGTAATACTGAAAATTTAATGTGCACGGTCAACCCCTGTCCCCCTAACATGCATCCTTTAATTAATGCAGCAGCATCACATGCATCAAGTTTCAAAGCAACCAACTCTTGTTTCATCCGCAAACAAAACACATCTGCATCCGAGTTGATTGCTTCATTCTTCTCCCATCAAAGAGAGTCAAAAGAATTTGCCTTTGCTTCAGAGAAAGCATAATCCACGGTAAGTTAACAACCAGCAGAGATGGAAGAAGAAAGACAGAGAAAAGACCAAAACACATCAGAAGTAGACAGTGTCAAGCAAGCCATTACAAAAGTACTGGCTCTCTTGACTTCCCATAAAGATCACAACTCCGCCTCCCTGGTCTGCAAAGATTGGTACGAGGCAGAACGGTTGTCGAGAACTCACGTATTCATCGGGAACTGCTATGCGGTCTCACCCGAGATTCTAACGCGCCGGTTTCCTAACATTCTGAGCGTGACCCTGAAAGGGAAGCCGAGATTCTCGGATTTCAATTTGGTTCCACAAGACTGGGGCGCCGATATTCACCCATGGCTGGTAGCGTTTGCTGACAAGTATCCGTCGCTTGAGGAGTTGAGGCTGAAGAGAATGAATGTCAGTGATGAGAGTTTGGAGTTCTTGGCTGTCAGTTTTCCCAATTTCAAGGTTCTTTTGCTTTCCAGTTGTGATGGATTCAGTACTGATGGTCTTGCTGCTATTGCTACTAACTGCAAGTAGGTTCCTCTCGCTCGTCCCCTCCCTTCGTTAATTTTTTTTCCAAAATTCTTTGAGATTCTTTCTTAGTAGCTTTCTTTACTTTTCCTAAAATGCATAATTTCGGATTCTGATTCCAAGTACTGAATAACATAGGATTATTCACTTATTTGGTAAAAAATTAAAAATTAAAAATTAAAAATTAAAAAATAACTGCAAACCATGTGGTGTTAATTAAAAAATAATACTATAAGAGCATTATCAAAATACTTTTCAAATAAGATTTTATTACTTATTTAAAGAGTCACAACACTAGTTTAGTTCTAAAAGAGAATCTAATTACTTATAGTGTATATTATTGGTAATTATTTTACCCCCAAAACGAAAATTACAATTTCACCTTAAAAATTATAAAAAATAATCAGATTAAATCTAATAATTTTCCCCATCGGTCAATAAAGAAATTAATTTCACAACCATCAAATGCAAGCTTTTTTAAAAAATGTCGGTAATTAAGATGCTAAATTATAATAGTAGTATTAAAAATAGTTCAATCTCACAAACCATCAATTGAATTTAAGATAAGTAAAGTTTTATTATTTATTGAGTTATAACATTTAGTAGTTAAGATTTTTTTGTACTTCATTAACGTACCAATAATGATATTCATTATTAAATCTTATTATTTTTGGCATTTTTAGGGTGAAATTATAATTTTCGTTTTGGGGGTAAAATGGTCATTTTTTTAAGTTTCCGTTAGTTTTCTTAACGGATTCCAAACGGAAGTGGAAAAGTGAAAAAAAAATGTAACTTTAGGTGGATTTCAGCCAAAAAATGAAGAAATTGTGTATTTTTAAAAAATGTGTAAAAAATAAGTGGACGGTAGATATTTTCCCTTTTTTAATTTATTCCTGTGAAGTTCATGTACGCCAGTACAACACATCCCCACATTGCACCCACATGGTTATCTTGATGGTTGAAACTCCCAACAGTTCTCTTTTCAAGAAATTATCAAAATCATTAAAATTAACGTAAAACCCAATACGGACCCAATAGTGATCCCCGCAACTGCACCGTAGAAGGACTGCTGTTTTTGGCTTTCTCATCATTTCTCATGCGGGATTTTGCTCATCGTGTACTGTAAACTTCTGAACTCAATTTGTATACAGGAATTTGACTGAGCTTGACATTCAGGAGAATGGTATTGAGGATATAAGCGGAAGCTGGCTGAGCTGCTTCCCTGAAAGCTTCACATCATTGGAAGTACTCAACTTTGCCAATGTGAACTCTGAAGTTGATTTTGATGCACTTGAGAAACTCGTAAGCAGGTGCAAGTCATTGAAAGATTTGAAAGTCAACAAAAGTATTTCCTTGGAGCAATTACAAAAGCTACTTGTTCATGCTCCTCAGCTAGTAGACCTTGGTACCGGTTCATTCTCGCAAGAACTAACTGACGACCAGCGCGCTGAGCTGGAGAGTGCATTCAATAAGTGCAAGAATATACATAAGCTCTCGGGTTTATGGCAAGCAACGGCATTGTATTTTCCAGCTTTATCGCCTGTTTGTGCAAATTTGACATTCTTGAATTTGAGCTATGCGACTTTGGGGAGTAGTGAACTTGTCAAGCTTCTTATGCATTGCCCTCTTCTTAAGCGGCTCTGGGTAAGAACCGCTAGTATCTTTTCCTTTCACATAATTTCAACACTGCTTATTGACTTCAAATTTTCAATGTTCAATCTCATGATTATTTTGTCGACACTAAAACAGGTGCTGGACACAGTAGAAGACAGAGGACTGGAGGCAGTAGGTTCCAGTTGTCCATTGCTTGAAGAACTCCGCGTTTTCCCCGCTGATCCATTTGATGAGGAAATTACTTACGGGGTTACAGAAGCAGGGTTTTTAGCTGTGTCCCATGGCTGTCCGAGACTTCAGTACGTTCTGTACTTTTGTCAGGCGATGACCAATGCTGCTGTGGCAACAATTGTGCGGAACTGCCCCAATTTCACCTGCTTCCGCCTTTGTATAATGAATCCGGGACAGCCAGATTACGTGACAAATGAACCCATGGATGAGGCCTTTGGTGCGGTGGTGAAGACTTGTACCAACCTTCAAAGGCTTTCACTTTCAGGCCTCTTAACAGACCTTACATTTGAGTACATTGGCCAGTATGCCAAAAATTTGGAACTCCTATCTGTAGCTTTTGCTGGGAGCAGTGATTGGGGTATGCAATGTGTGCTAAGAGGTTGTCCAAAGCTGAGGAAATTTGAGATTAGGGATTGCCCATTTGGGGACGCAGCTCTACTCTCAGGATTGGACAAGTATGAATCAATGAGGTCACTTTGGATGTCAGCATGCAATGTGACAATGGATGGTTGTAAGTTATTGGCAAGCAAAAAGCCAAGGTTGAATGTTGAGGTGATTAAGGAAGCCAAGAGTGATGACAATCAAGCTGACAAGGTTTATGTTTACCGCAGTGTTGCTGGACCAAGAAAGGATGCCCCGCCTTCTGTAATCACCCTGTAATAGAGAATTAATTGATAATCTCTCTCCCTCATAAACTAAAACTAAATAAATTAGCATGGTTTAGTAGATTTCTGTTCAGTACACTGGCTAGTTGGGGTATAATTTTCCACTAGACTCGTCGTTGACGATAGTTTAGTTTATTCGATTTCGATAAAATTATAAGCGGTGGAGCTATTTGCACTCAAAAAAAATACTCTGAGTATTCTATTACTCTATACACTCATATACTAAATTTAAAAAATTAAATTTTATTTTTTTCACTCTTTAAAATACAAAAAAGACCTTAATTAAATTAATTAAACTAATTTACTCAAAACACCAATCAAACTATTTAGCACATTCAAAATGAATTAACAATAATTTAATATATACAACAATGAAATCAAATTATATTCTAAACAAATTCTTTAACATAAATTTTAGTTGTTAGCTTTTCTCTATTAAAGAATATGTTCAAATTTCAATATTGAATGTTACACCCCAATATTTAACATCCCAACGTAGCACTAGTATGGCACAGGTCTTTTTTCCACGAACACCTCAAACTCAATTGGAAAATGTCAGACTACTGCTTAATTCCTTACAACCACCAATGCCCAGTTACCGGCTAGAGCATGCCAACATCGTCATTCGAATGGATAAAATCAACCAGCTCAAGCAACAATTTTACGACTCAACAGGCCTAAAAATCTAAAATGCTCTGCCTTGGAAATTGTAGCCGTCTGTTTCTTAAGGCACAGAACAAGAGCAAAAACCTTTGGGCCAAACACCCAACTCAATCTTGTTTGAACGTTTTCTTTGCAAATTGCCTTACTTTTGGACACTCCGTTCCCTAAAGGCTTCTACGGCAATTGCTTCTTTCCTGTGACTATTACTACAACAGGTGATTGGCTTACACAGGCGTCGAATGTTGATATGGTGAAGTTGATACAAGAAGCAAAAGCCGAGCTACCTATTGAATTTGCCAAGTATATGAATCGATATTTGCTCCTTGTTTAACTAAATATTGTTAAGAGATTGGATTTGAAATTTGTATGATTTATCGCAAGAGAATTATATATTGACTATTATGTTAATTTATAAGAGAGAGTCCTTAATAGTAATTCATATGATGGATATTTTCATAATAAAATAATTTATTAAAATAAGAGTGTTTAAAATAATTTTAAGAGTGCAAATAACCTTACCCAATTATAATCTGCAGCTGGGATTCTTACTTTTTTTAAACAGACTGGAAATCGAAGATGCTTGTTGCTTGGCAACTTGAAATCAACTGACAGGTTGTAGTTAGAATATGGTGCGGGCTAAGCGGCGTTACTCGTTCGTCCTGGAAAGAGTGGGCTTCTTTTGAAGAGGCCCGGAAAGGCCATTTTCTTTATTACGTCATTACGTGCTCTAGAAAAATGAAAAATAAAGAAACCTAGCTAGCTGTCCTTAATTCATGCTTTTAGCTATAAGACAAATCACTGTGGTGTCACAGGTCTTCAAAAGAACATCAACGCCATTGGCACTTATGGAGTTGCTTCTAAGATTTCACTTCGCAAGTAATCACATTTCACATTTCATCATTTTGGTTTCTTCTTCTTTCGATTGATTCCTCATAATTTTTAGTCCGCACTGGCTCCCTCACTTGATCTTGTCTGTCGATGGCCCACCTTCAGTTGTCCCACTTTTCCACCTATGAGAAGGCTTCACATGTAACCCAATAGCAACAATATGGACAGATAGATTATATATATTATGAAAATGATTATATGCCACAGGCGTCACATCGGTAATGAAATTAAGAATATTATCAATACGATCAGTCCTAATGCATTATGCTTCGAGCAGGGAATCCGTGAACCGGTCATTCTTTTCTAATCTTTTCACTTGACCAACTAAACTACATGATGCAACTAAAATCATGTGTTCCCATGGAACTTTAGACTGTTTGGTCCCTCTTCATTTATAAAGATTTCAGCGTACTAACAACAACACATCAAAATCAAGTTGAGGATGAGTTGGTAAATTGCTTGATGCTTTTGAATGCTTAATTTTATCACATTTTCAGGTTTGATATGATAATTGTCATAATTTAATAGGGTTAGTAATGGTTCCACAATGGCTGTATCAACAAACATGCATGATTCCGTTTCATACCCGAAAACATTTGTGATTGTAATACTTACAACTTTGAGGGTTAGGTTCTGGTAAAAGGGTCTGTTCTTGTTTTACATTTAAAAATCTCTTCTTCTTGCTGTCTAGATGTGGGTTTGTTGTCCAACTCTATAAACATTGTACATTTTGTATGCAATTAGGGTTTTATTGGTGAGCTGTCCAATTCAAAATTTGAAGCCATCAATAATTATATCAGTTTTTAGGCAAGGGCACATGTCCTGGCTAGCTAGCACGAGCACATCCTTTTCATGTGACGTTAAGTTGTGAAAACTAAGCTAGTGTTATTTCAACTATATCATGATAATGATTCGTTATAATTACGAGAGATTGATGAGATGTTAGGCACAGTGAAGAGCTGCATGCCATTGCAGATTCAAACTATCGTTAATCATTCAACAGTTAATGTTAGAAATTATTCATTAATTGTATAAAATATATTTTCAATGTGTTTTAAAATTATAAAAATCTATATGATGAATGACACGGACATATCATGTCACATCATTTTAGATAAAATTTAAGAATGTGAATTATTGTTTAATTATTGTTTTCAATAATTACACTCTATATAGTACATAATGCCGACATTATGGTTGAAAATATAAGAAAGAATAATGCTATACTTGAGATTTAGTTTGTATCTTAAATGATGCGGTAAATGATATGTCACTATTTAATTTACTTAAGTGATAGTTAATTTTACGCTTTATTATTTTTAATTCAAATGGTGACATGTACTTTTACATTTATATTTTTATTAAATATGAAATATTATATATATAAGCAAAACCACATTCAAGAAAAAAAAAACATAATGATTTTAGAATTATAATATATAAATACCATAAGTTTTAATTTTTATCACAAATTATCAATAATAGTACATAATATAAGATGAGATTATTAGGGGTAAACATGTATGAGGATTTTGGGATAAAGATGAAAAATAAATTATAAAGTAAAGATATTTTTTATATTAGAAATTAGGTGGCTTATTCAAATTTTTTCATTTAGTAAAAACCCTTGCACAGTCAAAATTATCTAACCATTAAATTATAAAAATAAACACTTCTAATTAATATAATAAATTAAGTCCAATCAACAAACACCCTCTAACAATCTCAATTACCTTCTAAGAATCCTAATTAAATAAACATAAAATCACTCTGCAAAAAACTTTTAAATAAGAGTACTAAAGACTTCGCGAATTTCGTTTTCGAAAGTACAAAGATTAATGAAAAGCAACATTGAGTCGTTTAGGGATTTAGTCATTATGATTTTGGGCTGAGATACATATAATCATATGTTTTCGTATTTCATATGTTAGATAGTGATATGTTTTCCTCTCGTAGTCATAGACTAGTCACGATTATTGGTCCACTGGCCCATGATTAAGATAGCCAAATTAAAACGCCGAACCAATAAAATTTTGGCACATCGCACTCTGCAGGCCCTCCTTCCATTATACTTATGTCTGATCAAATTTTGTAAGAGTCGAGCCAAGTTGGCTAAGACAAGATTGGAAGGACTTTAATATTTTTGCAAAGCCATTATCAGTACTAATGTCTATTACATCACATCAAGGTCAAAATCTAGCAGATTTCAAATTTTTTTACTTAAATTTAGCATAAGCTACATTTGAAAATTGTATTATCATCTTTTATTCATCATCAATAAGCTTAATTTAATGGCTCGTATAATAAGGTGGTTAAGATGCTGAAGTTTTCTCTTTTTAATAGCTTAATCAATTTGCTTGCTAAAACTATAAAAATATTACTTCTTTCTCTGACCATTTTGAGATATATGATACTACTTTAATATCGAATTGTACGATCAATTCAAAAATCGAAGATGTAGATTTGATAAACACCAAAACCAGATGTCCGCATCAAGCAATCTCAATTTCTCTTTGTTCTTTATATGATATTTTTCTCATTATTTTGTCAATATTGCCTCTTATTGGAAGTAGATGAGCAAGAAAATATTGTTATATGTACCTTTCTCTTCGAAGCGAAGGTATTTTGTTCCCATGCTTGTGAGTTGTGTGTTTAATTTCCCTTCTTCCTTACTCAAAGGTGCCCCGTATCATCAGTACTTTCTTATTCTTGCACAGAATTAAATTGCACCTAACACTTAAGCCACGAGGTTTCTTTTTGAAACCTAGCGACAAATCGCTTTTTATATTTCCTGAAATGGGTGAAAGCTTATATCAATTAACAAAAGAAAGATTTATCTGGTCAACAATTTTCAAATCACAAAAGTTTTAAGTTAAAACTACACCACTCCAATCGCTCTGTGGTAATTAATTGAGCTGCTCACTAGATACATACATGTAAATGGAAATAGAGCAAGACCCACAAAAGATATGCTGGCGAATTTGTAAGAAAAATGTAGAAATATACTATGCGGCCCCTGATGATGGATGGAGTGTCCATGTGCAGGAGCAGCATACGATTATGCTGAGAAGTATAGAAGGGATCGGTATTGGATGCAACAAACAAGTTTTCTGAAAATGCCATTTTGCCAGCATGCTGCTGTGTGTGCGAGGCCTGGGAAAAAAAGTTTCAATAGTGGAGATAAGCAAAATGTAACGATCGATTCCCCACTACTTAAAGTTCTCTTTTCTTATCTAGGAAAAAAACATAAACCAGATCATCCTTGAAATGGGTATAAAGCATACTCATTGAAGCAAGGTTATAAAATAAACCATCCGTGACAAGCAGAACAATAAGGTTAAATTGTCATGTGCTAATAAGACAACTAATCGCATCATGGGTCATTTAGTTTTTATATAATCTCATCTCATTTGTCTCATTTTCCAGGTTAATTTTAATGTAAATGATGCTATTGCCACCAAATTTTTCCATAGAATCCTGTAAAGTTTATCCTCTTAATTAAATAAGTTAATGTGAAGGGATCGATGGTCAAGAAGCTTTATGCTGCCTTTACGCATACATGTTTTTGACGTATGAGCAGCTTTTGGCTTTTGTTTAAGCATCTCTCACTTTAAACCCCTTTAACTCACTAAGGTTGAAGAGAAGAAAATAGAGAGAAAAGAAAAGAGAGAGCAACTTTTCTATCAATTACTGTTGTGGAGGTTCATCTCCAACTTGCAAGTTAGAAAGGTGACTGCTAGCTCAAGGTATCCAACAAAGAAAGCCCTTCACATGGTGGGGGGTGTTGTGTCATCTCCATGCTAGTAAATTTTGAAAGCTTAAACCTTTTCTCATCTTTTTCATCTAATTGAAACGAGTGTCCTCACTCCTTATTAAGTTGTGGTCCATGATCCCATCATCAAAGCTTTTGTCTTTCACTCAATACCCTTAAATCCCATTTCCCACATCATCTGTAGAAACCCTTTGTTTTATTTCGCAAGAGTGATTTTCAAGCGAGCCTTAAAAGTTAAAAGTACATGCTTTGATAAAAGTAAAAAATAATAGTAATAATCATAAAAATATTCGAAGATTGTTTTAACATTCTCCAAATCTTGAACAAAACGCTACACGCAACTTTTTTTTTTTTTTATATAAAATGAAATTAGATCGTTACATGTATGCATGCCAAGTTGACTTTATTATCTGAAAAAAGGAAATAAAAAGTAAATTACTTGATCTCCGAAGTTTAGTTTTACAATCACTCAATCCTAATATGCTCTCCATCATTGAACTGACAAATTCTCGATAATTAGATATCAATTATGGACAGTGAAAGAGGGTTATCAGCATCTGCTGCCTCCATATTTTGTAATTAATGTACAGTTAATTATTAACTCCCCACAAAAAGTGCCATAAAGTGAGAATAAAATAGTTAATACCCACTATGATGTGTGCATTTCTTTTACCACACTCGTGTTCCCCCCCGTTAACATTTTCAAGATTCAAACGAGAGAGCTTCCATTATAAATTCTTTCCCGTACATGCAAACAATCTCGTTAGAGAAGAGATAAAATCCCAAAATTTCAACCTCCAGTCACCAGTTGTCCTTGCACCCAACTTACATTTTCCTTTAAACAATCTGTGACTTTAATGTACTTCCAACTACTCCTTTTCAGTTTTCATTTAATTACATCCTTCATTCAATATGACATAATTACCCTTATCTTCTCTCCATTGACTTGTCACTATTACACAACCTCCCAAAAGGTCAGACCTGTAAATGCACAATAATAGTGCCCAATTCTGTTTCAGCTACAAAGAGAAGATAACCATCGAAAACACCAAGTGCAGCAGTCAGTTGCCTCGCCTTTGCCTCATCTCTTCATCTTAGACGAAATAAAATTGAAAAAAAAAAAAAAAAAAAGAATGAGCTTGGTCCAAACTTAAGGATTAGCCGAAAATGGGTGAAGCAAAATATCCACAAGATCAAAACTCAGCCAGCAGTCTCAGACAAGCCATTGAAGTTATATCTTCTTTGATTTCTCTTTCTCATTCTATCAAAGTCTTTACTGTCAAATGGCAGCTGATTCGAAACAAGCTTGAAGAGTTGAATTCTGGCTTGATCGCTGTTGAAAACTGCGATTCTTCCGAAAGCTCAGGTCTTTCTAGCCTGGTTCAGGCTATTTTGTTCACTGTGAATGAATGTAATGGTCTTGCAAGAAGATGTGTGGATCTTTGTTACGGTGGCAAGTTGTTGATGCAGAGTGATTTGGATGTTTTGTCATCAAAATTGGATCAACATATAAAGAATCTATCTGGGATTTACACAGCGGGTGTTCTGACTCAAGGTTTTGCAATTGTTGTGTCAAGGCCTGGTGTTAATGCTTGCAAAGATGATATGAGGTTTTACTTAAGGGATTTGTTAACAAGAATAAAGATTGGCGATACACAAATGAAAAAGCAGGCTTTGTTCAATCTGCATGAGGTGGTAATTGAAGATGAAAAGTATGTCAAAATAGTTGTACTTGAAGTCAATGAGATTGTGAATATACTGGTAAATTTTCTTGATTCTCTGGATATTGAAATTCAAGAATCAGCGGCTAAGGTGGTTTGTGTGATTTCTGGGTTTGATTTCTGTAAGAGTGTTTTGATTGGAGCTGGGGTTATTGGACCTCTTATTCGGGTTTTGGAAAGTGGCAATGGATTCGGTAAAGAAGCAGCTGCAAGGAGTTTGCAGAAGTTGACCGAGAATTCTGATAATGCATGGTCAGTTTCGGCTTATGGTGGTGTCACAGCCCTATTGAAAATTTGTTCTGGTGATGAATTCAGAGGAGAGATTTTTGGTCCGGCTTGTGGGGTGTTGAGAAATCTAGTTGGTGTTGAAGAAATAAAGAGATTTATGATTGAAGAAGATGCAATTTCCAGTTTTATCAAGCTTGTAAGGTCTAAACACGAGGTTGTGCAGATAAATTCAATTGAGTTTCTTCAAAATATAGCTTCTGGGGATGAATCAATTAGGCAAATGGTGATTAAAGAGGGAGGAATTCGGGCATTAGTGCGTGTTTTGGATCCTAAATCGTCATTCTCTTCGAAATCAAGAGAGACAGCATTAAGAGCTATTGAAAAATTATGTTTCACTTCATCAAATGCTATAAATATTTTGATGAAGTGTGGGTTTACGGATGAACTACTTTACTTTCTTCGCAAGGGAGAGGTTTCGGTTCAAGAATTGGCATTGAAGGCAGCATTTAAGCTTTGTGGAACCTCAGAGGAAGCTAAAAAGGCAATGGGAGATGCTGGGTTTATGCCAGAGTTTGTGAGATTTCTTGACGCAAAATCATATGAAATACGTGAAATGGCGGCTGAGGCACTCTACAGAATGGTTTCAATTCCTAAAAATCGAAAAAGATTTATCCAAGATGACCGCAACATCGGATTTATTCTACAGCTGCTCGACAAAGAAGCGGCAAATTCAGGTAACAAAGAGTTCTTGCTTTCTATATTGATGTCATTGACCAGTTGCAATAGCGCAAGAAGAAAGATTGCAAATTCTGGGTATCTGAAAAACATAGAGAAACTTGCAGAAGCAGAAGTTTCTGATGCCAAGAGACTTGTGAGGAAACTGTCTACAAACAGATTCCGTATCATGTTAAGTGGAATCTGGCATTCTTGAATGTAATCTTTAAATATTCCCACTTGTATATCTTCTACAGAAGTGTATTCCAAGTTCTCTCATACTCAAAATGTTAATCTCTTTCTCTTTCTCATTTTCCTTTTGTTTTCACTTTTTTCCACTTTGTAAGAACAGTTTTAGAACAGCTTTTTGTTTAATGTAAACCAGAATAGATATCTAATAAAGCTCTATCCCGAAAAAAAAAAGATATCTAATAAAAGCTGTTGCCACTCATTGTAGATTCCCCTTGTGATATTCTGGCATTATATTGCTGATTGGAACCACCGTGACTTTGTGTGTATTGAACAAATTAAGTAGTTATATAAGAGAGTTTATTACAATTAATTAAATTCAGTTTGAGATAAAAGTGTGGTATTATAATAGTATTTTGGATGCATTTGGAAGGTAGCACATGGGTAGAGGCATGTAACAGAGATGAGCATGTGAGTAGTGGCAATCAAGCTTTTGTATACCTAACATTATGGACAGAGAAGATATTGACAGAAGAAAGTTGCTCGTGTTTTTGCTTGTCTTTTAGCAAAACTCTGCCTGTTCAATTTTAATGGCATTTCCCACACTCTTAATAAGATGTGATTTGATTCATTCATATTATGCTGCATTGTCATCAGTCTTTGAAGTTGCAAAATAATCACAGCTCCTAAAACAAGTACTTTGAGATACAGAGTTTGGGCATAACGGGACTTCAAAATAGTGACTATAATCAATTGGCTTATGCTGATTGACAGCTAGGCAGAAAGAGAGTGATTCCCAGTTTGCTTATTGGTGCAAACCTGGCCATTCTTTTGTAGGGTACGCAAAACTTCATTATTACAAGCCAAGGATAGTATGTGGACCATGAAGTCTCATTTTAATTCTTGACAGGTTGTTGCTGTTGTGAACCAGAGATGGTACCCATATGTTCTTCATCCTTGTTAACAGTGAATTCTTTGTGGGTCTGGACCTTTTTTTTTTTTTTCCAAAGTTTCTTTTTAGTTGAGGACTTGTTTAATTATGTGAGAGTGAAAGACAGAGCAATTCTATAGTAGCCATAATTCTGTGCCAAAAGAGTGATACTCGTCTTCTAGCTGCTTTCTTTTCAAGGCTGTGGCATGAGTATCTACACTTCCTATTTCAGCCTAGGACCATCAGAAGTTCACAGGTGGCAGGCCAAAAATTATAGTACTAAATCCGAATCCGAATTTACAGTTAAATGATTTTCGGTAGAATTGGCTTAAATGGAAAATTACTTGAAGGCCTGCCTATCCCTAGCTCTGAGACTCTTGAGCTGGAGAATTTAGAAAGGAACTGGGACCCAAATACAGTAAAGACAATTCTATTAATGAATTGTAAGAGTAGAGAAAATACGTTGCATTTGAATTTATAAGCCCGAGACAAGATGTTGGAGGAAACTAAATAGAGTGCACTTGTCTAATCTATTTAGGTTCCTCCAATTCTTACATTCGACGTTGAAAATGGAAAACCTGTACTCAATTCATACTTAACAAATAACTTTTAAAAGGTGGTTTTAACTGGATTAAAGAAATCAGTGAATGAGATGCTGGAGGAAACTGAATCAAATGACAAGTGGATATTATTGAATAGGCTACCTTCAGCTCTCACTTTTCCCCTTTCAATTGCTATATTCTTTCACACAAGGCTTGGGAGCTTTGAAATAATACCACTGGTATTAGTGTGTGTGTGGGTGCAAATATATATAATTGCAGGACACCATACGATCATGAAACCACATTTTTCTAGTGATGACTTGCATGACCTGCGAAATTTAGCGCATGTTGAGCACTACCTTGTAGAATTCAAAAAGGCTCTATAAATGACTGCAGTGAGTGAGAGAGTTGGACCTATGTTTGGCCCAAATGAACACTAAATAACATTTCGACCAAAGGGTAGTCCAAACTTCAAAAGCCCATCAATCAGCGAGCTTGTGGGAAGTTCTCTTTTCCTTTTTCTTTTTTTTTTCCCCATTTTTTCAGCGGAGGTGTCTGTGAAATGATCATTTTCACATGATATGATCTGTCAAACTGTGCCATGGTTCTCGTTGAGTGTATCTGGACTATACCAGATTTATGGATACGGAAGTTACACGAATATGATCAAATATATTGAGGATAAAGAAAGATATCGGTGCGAATGCGGAAAATGCTATGATGGGAGGAGTAAATGTTTTATGTTTATGCCATGTCTGTTCTTCTGTGCATTTAATTATATGCTTTTATTTGTCTCGTCTCTTTCAAATTACATGTTACCCAGATTTAAGTTACTATGACGGTATGACCCATCAATCCATTGTTGCCATCTTAATCCGTACTTGGATATATTTTTACTCATGCTTGGTCCCTTCCTTCTGTGTTATCTGTTTTCATTGTATCCGGTTCATTCTTATTCCTTTATCATTTTCATCTTTTGTGCATTGTTCGATGTCTTTTTTTTTTTTTTTGGGTCCCAATAAAGGGGGATAGGCAAATCGATTTTTTTAGTATTCAATCTTTTAACACACGTTACAAAAATAAAACTACTTCAAAACTATTTGTATTCAATTCATTCAAGTCCAAAGATTTTGGTAAGTTGATGAAAATTACTATTACCAGCTTGCTTGTTTGTTCATTGAGATTTATGGTGCCTTAACTATATGGAAATTAAAATAGGTTGGAATCCAAGTAAGAAATAAAAATTATAATAAATTGTTTACTTTAATTATAAGAATCAGAATTAAAATGAACAATATTACCAATGATGTATTTACTTTATCTTGAATTATAATCGAAATGAATTTGATCGTTACAAATTAATAAAGTCTTTAATTACCTATTATTATAATTTATTTTTATTTTCATTATTGTATTTTTATTACTCCAAAATTATTATAATTAATATATTCATGTGAATAATAATATTTATTATTATTATTCACATTAATGTGTTATTTAATTAAATAATAATAATAATCCATTTAAAAAAAGATAATAATAAAACATTGCCAACAACAGCGACAACAACAGAATGGAGGTAGACAAACGGTGAAGAGATGCCAGTGACAGTGAAGACATGCCCAAATAGAGGTGACAACATAACTAGATCTTGATCCGAAGCTGTGATACAGTGACCTCCAACGATGTAACGAGCGATGACGATGAAAAATGTTTGGTTGGCTGTGACAGAGGCTTGTTGCAAGGGTTTGATGGAGGCTACCTCTTGGCTACAATGGAGGCTTCCTCTTAGTTGTGATAGAGGCTTCAAGGGTTCAAATTGTTTCCTTTTTTATATTTATATATTTTTAATTGAATGGAAGGTATTTTTGGCATTTTAAAATTTTAATCGAGGTAAATTTGATCTTCTTAAGTTGGGAATCCGTCTCCCATTCCTAATCCCAAATTTAGATGGGACTCATCATTCGATTCCAATTTTAAATCTTAATTTATAAAGTAAATACTATTAATGATTCGATTCTAGATTTCGATTCCCGAATTTAGAAAGTAAATAGAGCATTAAGGAAATATGACAAACAAGTAAATATGAATCACATGCTCTTTTTCGTTTAAAACTTAACGTGGGCCGTTAATGCATTAACTTTTATGAGCTCATTAAAATGTAATGTGCTGTTAAGCTCCGCTTATTGGAAAAATGTAATGGGCCTGCGACAGAAGAGTAAACACCTCTCAATTATCTTTTTGAGTGTTGATATTCATCTCTTCAATTTATTTCATTAGCTACTATTTTTTAATTAATATTATTTATTTTAAAATTATTCTTATTGAAAAATAAGAATCATTAAAACATAAATATTTTTAATCTCGCTTATGTTCTCAATTAAATTCTTATTTCTATAATCTTTTAATTAATTGATAATTTGAATCAAATATTAACTCTTAATCAAATCCCAAATTGAAATGAAACAAAATCAACAATTTTCTTACAAAATCAAATTCAATATCATCAATAACGACAAAACTCATCCCTTTTTTTATAAAATTTAGTAAAACTCAACATTGAAATTCATCATATCGTAGTGGAGGTGATAGATTAATGACCGAAAAACACAAGTGACAACGATACTAATGACGGACTTATTGTTGATAAAACGATGGGGTTGATGGTTATATAATTACTAGAAAATAGAACCGCGCTTCACGCGGTTTTGAAAAAAAATTAGTATTATCTTTTTTTTCTTACTTTACACTTGATGAAACTGATAAAAAAATATTAATTTTTTTTAAGATGAGGCATCCTTATAAAAAAATAAAAAATTTATTAACCACAATATAAATAAAGAAGCAACGCAAAATAAACAATAAAATGAGAGAATATATTATAGAGTGATTTTATTCATTCTAATTGTGTGTGTACAAAACAAAAAGATAAGCTCTCCTTTTATAATTACATAATCACTCCATAAAATTAATGAAAAATTATGGATCATAATTTCTTGTGAGATAGTGAGAGTTATAGGGAAGCTAAAAGTTGCTAATGGGAGATAGTGGGGAGATTAAGAGATATATGTTATGAATATCTACATTTATTTTAATAAATTTATAACACTCCCCATTAAATGTTCATTACAAAGAATATGCCTCATTAAAATCTTTACATAATTGTTATTATGTAATAACAATTAAATTAATTATGAGAAGATGAAAAGGCAAATCTAAAAGAAATTTTTTTCTATTTATTAGATAATAGAGAATATATAAAGATGAGAAATAGTGATGACAAAGATGAGAAATGGTGATGCCACATCACCTCCTCAAGTTTCATCTTTATATATATACTAGAAAATATAACCGCGCTTCACGCGGTTTTGAAAAAAGAATTTAGTATTATTTTTTTCTTACTTTACACTTGATGAAATTAATAAAAAATATGAATTGATTTTTTTTTAAGATGAGGCAGCCTTATAAAAAACAAAAAAAAACCATTAGCCAGCAATACAAATAAAGAAGCAATGCAAGATAAAGAATAAAATGAGAGAATATATTATAAAGTGATTTTATTCATTCTAATTGTGTGTGTACAAAACAAAAAGATGAGCTCTCCTTTTATAGTTACATAATCACTTCATGAAATTAATGAAAAATTATGGATCATAATTCCTTACAACGCAAGATAAAGAATAAAATAAGAAAATATATTATAGAGTGATTTTATTCATTCCAATTGTGTGTGTACAAAACAAAAAGATAAGTTCTCCTTTTATAGTTACATAATCACTCCATGAAATTAATGAAAACTTATGGATCATAATTCCTTGTGAGATAGTAGGAGTTATAGGGAAGCTAAAGGTTGCTAATAAGAAATAGTGAGGAGACTAAGAGATATATGTTATAAACATCTACATTCATTTTAATAAATTCATAATACTCCCCCTTAGATGTTCATTACAAAGAATATGCCTCATTAAAATCTTTACATAATTGTTATTGTGTAATAACAATTAAATTAATTATGAGAAGATGAAAAGCTAAATCTACAAGAAAATTTCTCTATTTATTAGATAATAGAGAATATACAAAGATGAGAAATGGTGATACCACATCACCTCCTCAAGTCCCAACTTTATATAGATATATAGATATAGATACTATAAAGAGAGTGGGGGGAGGTAGAGAGAGAATAAAATAAAACAATAATTTTTTGAGTTAATAAGAGAAATTCTAAAAAGTAATAAAATAAATTGAAACGTGGGGTTTATAGAGACAATTTGAGTAGGTCAAATATCATTAATCTATCCTTTTAGAACCCTTTTCTTTCATTTATATTTCTTTTAATACCGAAAACACCCTTTCTCTCTAAACTAATTTTTTTATTTATCTTTAACTTTTTATTGTTTTTTGAATCTCTCCCTTTATATGTGTGTGTGTATAATTAATCTAAAAAAATAATTTGATGGGTGATAAATTTTTTAAAGTATTGTTATTCTTATTCTTCTCTTCAAACTTAAAAAAGTACTATCTTCTCAAGAATAGATATAATTAATCTAAAAGATAAAGAAAAATAGAAATGGGTTGTTTTAAGCTTTTGTAAACCAATTGAATAGATGAGAGTTACAAATTAAATAAAAAATCAAGAAAATAGATCAGTTGTAAATCTGAAGAGTTTGCACTTTGCAGCAACAGAGAGAAAAAGACATACTTGTGCACGCAAAGGAGATGGAAGAGAGAAAATATATATTGGATTCATTATATTTGTATTTATACTGAGACCTGTTGACATTAATGATGATATAGTACCGCTCAGATTTTTAACCCTCTCAAATATTTGAGGGACGTCAAACTCCCATCCTAGGAGAAAGACTGCCTTCACTCGAGCTCAAGAATTCTAAAAAAAAATATTTAAATTAAACTTATACAATACATCTGTAGAGACTCGAACTTCCTCCCTCACATTTGTGAGGGAGTGGCTCTAGTCACTTGGGCTAAGCCCGAGTGGTTGAGCCTGGAGGAGTGTTAAAATCGCTACTTACGGTATAAACCAGTCATCATATGAAAGTTTTTGGGCTTTCTTATTTCATATTGGGCCCAGAGCCCAACCATGGCAAGCAATTCTCTATCCTTTAATTTCATTTCTACGCATTAATATCTCGAAAAGATAGGACTGCCAACACATAACTAGATTTGAGCAAAATCTCCGGCTCAAGCTAGGCTTTAAAATCTGGGTTGAAAGGATTTAAAACTTAAAATATATGATATGGGTGAGTTAGAAAATATTAAAATGTGTATTTTAATTAAAATAAAATTATATTTTTAAAGTATTTATTAAGCTTTCAAGTCGAGGTCGGGCTTTTGAGGCGAAACCCGACTCCAATCCGAATGCTTCAAAAGTATAGACATGACTCGAAGCGAATTTTTTCTGCCACCCCTATTCACAACTCGTTTCGTCACCCCAAATAATAAACACCTATGACGGATAGACTTAATAAATATTAAAACTACGACCTACTAATAACATCGTATGATCCTAAAACATTTGGTTACAATTTATTGATTGGTACCTGAATTCTTGTTCTGACTCTTATAATTAATTATAAACAACTTTATAAATTGGATAATAAATAACAAGGACCACAGCCTGTTCAAAACGTGCTTCTCCTGATAACCCTGTCTGGTCTGGCAGTGGCATTTGAGTTATGTACTGTTGGAATTAGGTATGTTCATGCTTGCACGTTCGAACTAAACAAATTTACTTCCTCTAACCGAACAACTTCAATTCATGCGATTAAACAAATTGCTCAAACCGCTGCAGCAGCATATCATCAGTGGCTAATCTAAGTACCAGCGAGAACAATTGGTGAACAAAAATAAATAAATGAAATACCTGAAAATTATAATCATAAGTCCAACTTGCTTTAAATTCCGTAGAAAAGTTGGAGCTGTGTAAACGTATAATCTAATCTATTATTGGTTTATTTAACTTCAAATTCAATGGAACCATCAATCGATGGTCTTAGCTTGTGGAATTGTAGGTATTGAGATAGAAAGTCCTTTTCTGTCTATTGGTGAGTGGGGAGCAATCGTTGCATCATTCACTTAAAAAATAGAAAATAAAAAATAAGCCTTCAAAATCAAAGGTCATAATCATTACAATATCACCAAGTTCTTGACTAACCTGCCCTATAATCACATGATGGGGTCATCTATATCTTGTTGAATATTTTTAGTTCAATTTTCTAAGGTTTCATAATGTGTCCAAGAAAAAGCATAAAGATGAGAAAGTGGAAGATTCTTCTGGATTTGTTTAATATATATAGCAGACAAAAGCACTCTTCTTTGGTCTTGTTTTCAATCATTAATTTCAATTTCTATTGTTATATGCATCTTTACCACTTGCTGTATACGGTTTCTAGTGCATATTTGTAGAATATTTACAAGTTGGCGACTTGTTTGGTAATTCAAAAACTAACCCAACTAGACAACTTGGTTACTAGGAACCAAAATTAATGTTACGGACTTACGGTAACAGTGTTCGACAGTTCAAGCGGCAGTAAAAATTTGTATTCGAACGGTAAAGAATAGGAGCCGCACAAAGTGGACATAATTGATGAATTGAAGATGATTAGTAAATACCAATACCTTGTATATAGTGAATACTTGGACACTAACATAAATTAATGACTTCTTAAAACTAGTATTTAAATTGTAAATTAATTAAATAGTATTACTATCACTCGCCTCTACTAAATTTTCACTCATTGTTACTAGATGTGTGAAATGTAAAAAATAAATTTGTGAAAAGGAGGAGAATCAAAGAAATTTCCCAGATATGGGTTCAAATAAAGAGATGGACCACTTGAGTAATGAAGATTAATGTCTTCTGCATGGACCGTCTGTTTGATTCTTTGTTCAACTTTTCTCCCTGAAATGTCCATTTTAAGTGTCAACACGCAATGAGACAATGACCACTATTTAGTAATTCTTTGCAGAGTTCAGTGATTATAGTCGCCGACTCATCTCATGATTGACAGGAAATTGAGCTGCAATATTCATCTTTTATTATCATATTATATATATATATTAAAAATAGTCTATATAGCACTTGTCAATATTAGTTATGAACATTAAACAATTATATAGGGTATATATCTCCCATATATATATCCGATGGGAGTACTAATGTCCAGCAGATTGTTCGGTTATATTACAAGATGTATGTATTTAGATTTTTAATAAGTTTTAGATTAAAATGTAATTATTGATTGTATTTAAATATATATATATATATATATACATCTAATATATATGGTTGCTCCATGAACTTACCTCTAATTTTTGTGGAAATTAAATTTGACTAAGATGATTCTTTTGTGATGAAATAATTTTAAGCTTTAAGCCTATATGATCTTATTTTTATTTTCAAACACGTGCTTGAGGAG
Organism: Citrus trifoliata; assembly: GCA_018350135.1. Lineage (NCBI taxonomy): Eukaryota > Viridiplantae > Streptophyta > Magnoliopsida > Sapindales > Rutaceae > Citrus > Citrus trifoliata. The sequence continues at coordinate 26,955,728 of CM031385.1, read as the reverse complement.
GGCGGCGGGGGGAGAATTTTATACCTAGATTGTCCATCCCTAAGCTTGCTATGAAGCTTCTACTGCCAGCTGCTGCCGTGATCCAAGCCTCTGCAATTTGCTGCGAATTCACAACTTCAAGTCTTCACAATCTGCACACGCAAAAGGCAAGAACGAGAGAGAAGAGTGCTTTCTACACTCTTGGCTAAGTATCAATTATGTGAATAATGAACTCCAAATGGGTTAGAGTTACTTAAATATAATAGCTAAATGTAAGAATATCTCAATTGTCAGTACAAAATTACCCACCTCATTTTGAGTTAGAGTAACACAATTTAAAACTTTACTTGTCCTTAATATATACGGAATGAGGGCAACCCATAAAAAATACAATGGTTTCTTACTCGTGCAACTCAATTTTTTTCTTGGCAACTTGGACAACTTATAACTATGTTTGTCCCGTGTATCACTAGGAAGATCGGAATTACGGTGTAACAAAAATAGATTAATTAATATAATATTTAATTATTTAATAAATGAATCTATCAAAATTGCTCCTTAATATTTAACATTAGTCACATGTCAATATGGTAAAACGTAAAATAATTTGAACCATTTATGCTAATCCATAATCTATGGGAAATAATACAACTATTTGGCTATAATCTTTTGCCTTTATCAGGAGTCGATATCATTGATAGTTTTTTAATATATATGTGATTTTCTTAACTATCTATAAAAGAAAATTTTCGTCTTTCATGGCTAGTTTTTTAAACCAGCTCTATTTTGTATTTTACAAATTAAAAGAGTAGTCTGCATCAGATGATATTCACACTTAATCTATATCTTATGTGTATGTGAATTAATGTTAGAGCCCATTTGTTTTTCTAACTTAATGATTTAATTAACTTAATTTCAGTTAGCTCATTCATTCATTAAGGGTGCGTTTGAGGTAGTTGCAATAACTCTAAGTCCATGTAGTTTTCAACTTAAAGAAATTTTTCAGTCATTAACTTATTAAGCTATTAAATAAAAATTTCAACTTATAATCTAAAAAGTTTGAGTAGAGATAGCCAATGGACGGGTCGGCACCAAAGCAAGACTCAAGCGTGCTCGTGTCATACCTAATTTTTTTTGCTTAGGCTTGGCCCGGCACACATGTTGTGCCCATTCGTGTTGTGCCCACACGTTTTGTGTCGTGGGTCGTGCCGTGCCGTGTCGTGTCGTGCCTAAGGAAAAAAGCCTACTAAGTTTTTTTTTTAATTTTTTAAAAGCGCATATTAAGCTGTTAGCATACTTTTTTCAAATATATGTATTTTTCTTAGGTCTATGCCTTTATTCAAATTTAATACTCAAGTCCATATTCAATAATAACAAACTAATAATAGTAAGAAGATGTAATATTAATTACTAAGTTTGACCTTATAGTATTAGAAGAAGAAGAAGAAGTATAGGGAAATTATCATTGCACCACCTTTATTTTGCCTTATGCTCATCCAACCACTACAAAATTCTAACATGTACTTTGCACCACCTTTTTTTTTCACATTTGTATCAACTAGTCACTTTTGCATTAACACTATCAAATAATTTTAATACAATGATAATTTTACCCCTAAATAAATTGAAAGACCGTTTTATTTTATAAAAATTTTAAAAAATAAAAAATATAATGATAAAAATATCCCTAAATTTAATAAAAATAAATCCCAAAAATAGAATTTTTGTTTTTAATAAAAATTATAATTATAAAAATAATTACAAAATTTTGGGATTTAATAAAAATCCCCTAAATTATTAAAATTTTAGGATTTATTCTTTTAAGAAATAAATTCAGTTATTTTAATAAAATTTTACAAAATTATAATTTTAAATAAACAAATTCATTTATTTTTATTGAAATTTTGTAAAATTATAATTTTTAATAAAAATAATTTTAAAATTTTGTAAAATCTAAATTTAGTAAAAATCAGTTGAGCACCTCTATTTGGGATTTATTTTTTATTAAATTTAGGGATATTTTTATGATTATAATTTTTAATTTTAAAATTTTTTATAAGATAAAATAGTCTTTTAATTTATTTAGGGGTAAAATTGTCATTTTATTAAAATTATTTAATAGTGTTAATGCAAAAGTGGCTAATTGATACAAATGTGAAAAGAAATATGGTGCAAAGTACATGTTAAAATTTTGTAGTGATTGGATGAATATAAGGCAAAATAAAAGTGGTGTAATGATAATTTTCCATAATAATAATAATAATAATAATTTTCTTAAAGGTTAACTTAATTGTTAACTTGCAGTTATTTATTTAATAACTCATAACTATAAATCAATTATAGTATTTTTTAAACTAAGAATTAAATGAATTTAAAAAATTCAACTTCAAGTTATTTGTAAAATCATAAAATTTTAAGTTTACTTTTATTAAAAAAATAAAGCATACTCATTGCGGGCTTTTTCATTGTACCGTGCTTAACCTATCTCTAATCGTGCCGTGCTTTTAAATCCAGCGTGTCCAAAATTCTAAGCCTGGGCAGCACACATGCGTGTTGTGCCGTGCCACATGTCCCACCGAAATGTGTTCATGTCGTGCCATGTCACATGGCGTCCGCCCCATTGGCCATCTCTAAGTTTGAATGACATCATTATAACTTATTTTCTAAAATATCCCTATTAGAATTAGCATTATTATTCATCTCCATAACTTGTGATACTATAGTAGGGGATTATTTTTATTTTTATCTTTTTATTTTCTTTAAACTAACATTATTTATCTTTTCAATTTTTTTTAAATAAGACATCATAAAATACAATAAAATTGATTAACATATTTTAGTTTAGAATATTAAAAGGGTTGTAGTCATTTGAACATAATGTATGTTATAATAAAATACTATATTATTTATGTTCTTTGAGATGTTTGTTATTTGTTAATCATTAAAATTATGTAAGAACACTAATGCAAAATTACTTAATTTTAGATTTTTTAAATTAGAAAAACAAACAACTTGGTATTTATTTTCTGAGATTCAAATAAAAAACAAACATCTAATTCAAATTTAAATATTTAGATTTATTTAGAATTTAGACCTGTTCAGATTTCAAAAAAAAAAATACCTTAATATAATTAAAATTTTATATTTGTATACGCACACATACATACTAGTATTGTATGAGTGCTCAATCTTTATCCTGAAGGGTGGAGAATTAATAAGATTAAAATAGAATCTCTTGAAAGTTAAGTTTGTATTTTCTCTGTTGTAGTTATGGTTATGGCCACCCAGTACATGAATTTATATAACTTAAAAGATCCACCTAAGTTCGGAAAACCTAACTCATCTGTTGTCTACTGACTCTCCCTTCAAATGAATAACAATTCAAAGATGTCTACCTCACCCCACAGACATGACCTATCTTTTTAGTACATCATTATCAACTCCACTTGTTTGAAAATATTGACAAGGAAACAAATATTAAAAAATAATTATTATTATTATTATAATTGCTTCCATACGCCTTTGCACGTTCAGTATCACATAATTAAGAAAAACATGTAGGCTAATGCCAAAGTCAATAACTAATTATGCTGTTAATATACAATATCAATTATACAACTAATTATGTAGATATATAAACATTGAAAGCGTTCAAATGCGGCGAAACCTTGTATATTATTCTTTTTAGATAAGCCAATTGCCAACTAGCAAACATTAGACGTTAAAAAAAAAAAAAGGAGCCTTTACTAAAGTTCATATTTGTTGACACGTGATTTCAAGTTCAATTGGCTAGGGAAAGCAACACCCACCTCAATTAATTGGCAAAATTAGAGCCGTGAATTGAATTTACAAGCCGAGAAAACCATGAACACCGCTAGTCTTCAAATAATTTAGCACCTATGGGCTATGTCGACAGCCGAGATCATGTGAATAAATAACAAAAATATTAAGTAACACCTCTATGGTCTATGCCGATCCCTTGGCCCTGGAAAACTTATTATTTTACCCGATATTCAATCACTGTATGTTGAATATTCGTTCATGTAACGTCAGTTTCATCCTATAGTTTCCAAACAAATACATATATAAACAAAACCCACTTTTGAAAATTTTCTATATATCAAATATCTTCAATGTCACATACCTCGTTATTAATGAGCCATGTTCTGGGTCTATTAATGAGCCAATAAATCAGCGAGCAAACCTGGGGATAGTGGGACGGTCAACTCATTTGTTATGAAACTTTTTTCTTTTTTAATATAAAATACGTTATTTTAATAAGGTGATTAGGGTTGTCGACTTTTTACTTATTTTGGTGAAGCGCTGACTTGTCTGTATTTATCTCTTCTTTGCCTTATCCTGATGAAGAAATATTAATACTTATCTAGCGAGTGACGCCTCGTGTTGCCGCGGCAATGTAATTAATATTTGCTTCTTCTTCTTCTTCTTCTTCTTCTTCACGGATCGTTTAAAATTATCTTCTCCCCTCGTGGCTCGTAGTAAAGGAAGAGAGAGGATTTGCACCGTTTGGTTTTGAAGTTTGAACTAAAACTTAAATTTGTTTCATAAAAAAATTTAATATGAAAGGCGCACAGGCAGTACGCAGTAAAAGGAAACCACATAAAGATTTGCCACCATTGTACAATTGTATTGCTTAGATGGTTGCTGACTGGACCATTTACGATACAGCTGTTCAATCTTCCATTTGTTCATACAATTTCGTCTTTATCCAAAACCTAATTCATTTCATTTTCGGCTTCCCAAACAATTAACACCGAGTTTGCCCACTTTCTAGCCTGGCCTTGGAAATTATGCACATTCTTGCTTCATGCTGGGGTCTTTTTTTTTTTCAACGAAGGAACATATCATTTATTAATTCCATACAATGACAAATCATCTTTATCCAAAATGATTTGCTTCCACGGCCAACAATATTCATTTTTAGTTATTTTAATAAGACATAAAAAAAAATGATGACAAATTAAATATTATGACTAACATAATTTATTAAATAACCTTCTAAAATTATGAGTCGTGTTGTTTTGAACCAGAACATCAACCTAGCTATTAGCGGGCCACACCACAATTTTCTAGTATGGTGACCTCACAAATAGAATAATGATAAATATAAAATTAATACACGACAAATCCATCTCTAGTATCAAAGATGTAATTAATCTTCTAAATCAATGCTACACAAAGCTGTCTTACTACAATTCAATGCTGAATCATAGCTGTGCCTGTGTATAATATCAAACTCAAATTTCATAATGTCCCGACATTCGTGTTAGAAAACAACATAAAAATTGATGAAATATTAATTAAGTTTATATATTTTTACTTCCTTATTCAAAATCCAGCGAGTTATCTGTTCGAACACCATCCACATATATAGATAGAGTAGATATATCTCTAAATATTAATAAGTAAAAAATCATAATTGTTGTGCCGTGATAAAAATAATCCATCCTAGTTCCAAAAGATTCTAAAATATGAATATTTATTTGTAGATTTGCGATTATAAAAACAAATCAGCATTCAAAAATTTATGACAGATTAAATTAAGACATCAGCATGACGACAGTAAGCAAAGATATGCACTGATCTTAATATCCAGTTCACTAGCTCAGTGTCAAGAATTCGTGTGAATGGGACTAATCAATTTTGATTTGAAGTACGTGTGAACTCAGTCCACTTCCTCCCCGTAATATGTAATCGGAATTAAAATGGCAAAGACTTTTATTGCATCTCCATTGAAATGAAGTCATCAAGTACTGTTATTAAATGGCCAAGCCGGCAGCCTTGTTTGAAGTTTGAATACTCAAAGCAAATTTCTTTAGTTGAATAACTTTAAATCGAATGCCCTATTTTATGTATTAGCTGTGTCTTGGTGGGGTTCTTGGATTTCATGGCTTTTATGGTTTTTGGACTTTCATAACCCAATAATTGGAACAAAACAATTTTTTTTCTGAAAATATCCGTGGAGGTTTTTAGCCAACTGAATGGGAAAATTAAAATAAAGAAACTGTATAGAAGCAATTTAGTAACATTCAGTCGATTTCATGTTGAAGAATTAAAGTTTAACTCGCGATCAAAAAATTGTAAGAATTCTGAATCTGATTAGTATGAATCACAAAATTATCACGTTAACAATTATTAAGTCGTTTCTATTATTCAAATTCGATACGGTCCTTCAACAATTGAGATCGATGGAGATTTCTAATTTCGTAGTAGGAGTTGGTGGAATATATATCGTAGTAATCATTACGACTTCCTTTTTCTTCTCTTTTGTTTATATTCTCATTTACTTTATAGAGTTCGAATTCTTCTTCTTCTTCTTCTTCCCTCCTTTTTCTTTTTTCACCTTTTGTTGTTAACTTGTTAGAGGTTGTTTGGTTGGAAATTTATGTTTTTGCTTTTGTAAAGCAATAGAAATGCCCAAATGGAAGCTTCAAGGGGGCATGGTCATGTCTAATTGTCTATAGTTCTTTAATCACCCATTTAATTACCGTCACTTTTTGTAAATATAGTAACAATACAGTTATTACATCTTGAAAAAAAAAAAAAAAACAGTTATCACTGTTGAAATGGACCCCCAATTCTACTATAGGACTGGAAATTGTGTATTCTTAATTTTTTTATTATTATTTATTTATAATTATTAGTTGATTTAATAATTGATTGCATGTTGAAGATAATGTCGAGCCTCCGACAAATGTGGTCATTATTCTACGTACGAGACTAAATAATTTTACAAATAGAGCCTCTAGGACCCAGTCAAATAGTTTTTAAATAATTGTATTTAACTGTTCAATTGAGTTCGAATTATGAAATAGTAGAAAAAAAAAAAAAGAGTTCGCTTTGCACTGATTAAAGAAATAAAATAAAATACCACAAGTAAGAAAGACAACCCTGAGCAGATAAACAATATGAAAATTAATCCAAATATGAGTTAATGACTTCCCAAATGCAATATATCTTATTCTGTTATAGACACTGCAACTCAAAACCTTACTTAAACTAAAATGACAAATACAACTCAAATATGAAAATCAAATAGATTATCTTTGTTAATTCCTCCACATGACTATATGTTAACCATAATTATTACGAATTACAGATCTTTTTTCTCCTTTAATACGTGGGGGTGTTACAAATTATTTTTCTGATAAAAGTTGATTTTCTAACGGAATATGTATAAACTAGAATAACTAGCAATGATATAATAAGTAACAATTAAAAAAAAATTTTTTTTTTGGGGAAGATTATCTAATAAACAAAGTATTCCCTTGTTTGATTAATTGATTTTCAAAAATAATTTTATTTTAAGAGAAGTAAACAACATACTTCTCTTGTTATTACGAATCTTCCTAAATGGGCGGAAGATATTTTCTGAAAAAAAGAAACAAAATCATGAAGCATTGTGAGAATAAAAAAGATTCTCGTTTCCATTAGTTAAAAAAAATTAAATTAAAAAAAAAAAAAAAAGCATTCTGACCGATAACCTCTACGGGCAAAACTCAGACCTGTGGTCGACTGGTCGTTGTTTGGCTTAAAAATCGCAAGCATCTACCAGTCATAAATATACGGTAAATACAAATCAGAGGGTAAATTTGTCAGCAAAAGTAAGCCAGTTCAGAATCTCTTTTATGGTAACGTTTACCGTATCCCGCAAGTCTAGGAATTGACAGCCATGCAAAAAGCCTTGGAATACGTCATCTCGATCCTTCCTAATAAAAACCCCTCATTTTTCAGATAAATATCGGAATTGCCATCTCATCAGTTAAAGTTGCTCGTTATACTGAAATTAATCAGGATTTTTTTTTAATTAATTAATGTGGGATACCGCGATTCGTAATTCGACCTTAAAACATGCCAATAATTACGTAAGTATTATAAGAAAAAGACTTTAAACTACCTTATCTCTCTCGCTTGGTGTTTTATACCTGGTATCTTTGATATATCACATGGAACAACTTTGCTGTAAAGAACTTTTAGTTCACGTTTTATCAAAAACTTTTTAAGACACCTACAAATCCAACGTTATCCGATTTCAGATAAAGCAGAAAATTAAATTAGGTGAACTGGCAAAATTTAGTCGACTCACTCCTGACGTGTAAATTTATTTCTAACTAATCGTTATTTGTCACCGACCCTTTTTTTTCTGTAACAGTAATGATGGTTTTGTATTGGTAGATCATTATTTCCTTTCAAAAAAAAAAATTAATTGATTCCCATTACTTTAATTTTTAATGCCAGCGTCCCCACCATCCGATGTGAAACTTAATTTGTTAAGTCGATTTTGTAGGACCATCCAACGGCGGAAAAGTGAAGGAGACTTGAGGACAAAGAGAATAGTTCGTTCAGTTGTTACTTATTATATCATTACTCGTTTACTCATATTCTGTTAAAAATCAACCTTATCAGAAAAATAATTGGCGACACCCCCCACATATTAAGAAATTATAGTTGATTCACAATTAAGATAATAATTATAGTTGACAGCTCAACAGTCGTCCGCCACCTAAGAAAATAGGAAGACATTTCTCTATATATACACTTGCCAAGCTTGTCTAAACGCTCTGTATCTTTTTTCTTTATTGCCTGCTTACTCTTTAGTCTCAAATTTTCTTGTTTATTTTCTTCTTCTTCTTCTTCTTCTTCCTCGTATCATCGTTTCTTTATCTTCTTAGAATCAAGAAAAAAAAAGGAAAAGGCTGAAAAAATGCCTGCTGTTGGAGGATTTGATAAGGGTAACGGGAAAGAGTACCCCGGAAACCTCACCCCATACGTGTTAGTAACATGTATTGTTGCTGCCATGGGTGGCCTCATCTTTGGTTACGATATTGGGATTTCAGGTAATTAAAATTTAGTTTTAAACAGAAGGGTACCTTTTTTCTTTTGTTTCTCTTTGTTTGATTTAGGCTAATAATGATGGTTTTTATTTAATGACGGGAAATGGGAAATGTAACAGGTGGTGTGACCTCAATGCCTTCATTTTTGAAGAAGTTTTTCCCGTCGGTGTACAGGAAGCAACAGGCGAACGAGTCAACGAATCAGTACTGTCAGTATGACAGTGAGACGTTGACTATGTTCACGTCGTCGCTTTACTTGGCCGCTCTATTATCATCACTGGTGGCGTCAAGGGTGACGAGACAATTCGGAAGAAAACTGTCTATGTTTTTCGGCGGTATCCTGTTTCTTGCCGGTGCCTTGCTCAATGGCTTCGCCCAAGCCATTTGGATGCTTATTGTTGGCCGACTTTTGCTCGGTTTCGGCATCGGTTTCGCTAACCAGGTAACTTTTCATTTGATTCTGATTATTCCTTTTTGTTTGGATCGAGAGATTGGTATGTTTTTTAGATTTTTTTGGTTGGCTTTGTTTTTGTTATTATTGTTCACAAGTTCTGTGAACAGGACAAGAAAATGTGCTGTCCGAACCAAATAAGAATCTCTATAATTCCCTCCGTGAATTATTTCACTTGTTGTCTCATGTGTTTGTCCATAAAACATGTCCTTTTGTGTTATTATTATTATTTTTATTGTTTTGGGGTTGTATTGTGCTCTTCAGATCTGTTTTCCAATGGTTTCCTTCCCTTAGAGGTCACACCGTTTCTTGCCTGCAAAACGACAACAATGTGTTTTTAACATAAACTTGTCTTTGCTTTTACCCACTTCTGATCATTAATTTTCGATACATTCAGTTCCGAGTTTCTTTCAAAATCAGTGTTATTGATCTGTTTGGTTGATGAGAAAACGTAGGAAAATAAATGGAGACTTGGTTTATGTTAAATATTACTTTTTCAAAGTCGTCCATGGCTTATTTTTCTTCGCGAATGACATGTTGTGTGTACGCTTTTTCCGCGAGTGTTAACTTCTTGCTGCAACGTCGTTGAGTACAAAATCGAAAGTTGATAGCTTACTCTTATTATTATATTAATTATGCAAGCTGTATTCTTCTTGTTTTATCTGGGCTTAATTTGCGTGTTCAACAGTTAAGCTCTGTCTTTATTGTTGAAAACAGGGCATGTTGACATAACTTGTGGGGTCTCCTAGGAAGACCTTTTTGTTATTTATTTAGAATTTAATTATTTTATGATTAATTGATTAAGACACAGTAATTTAGAGTTTTAACTAATTAATTATGTGGTTCTGATTGTAATTACAGTCCGTGCCACTCTACCTCTCTGAGATGGCTCCATACAGATTCAGAGGTGCTTTGAACATTGGGTTTCAATTATCAATCACAGTTGGAATTCTTATAGCAAATGTGTTGAACTACTTCTTTAATAAGATTCATGGTGGCTGGGGATGGCGTTTGAGCTTAGGTGGTGCCATGGTCCCTGCTCTTATCATCACCGTCGGTTCAATGATCCTTCCGGACACACCAAATTCTATAATTGAACGTGGTCGGCACGAAGAAGCCAGGGAGGAACTTAGAAAAGTTCGCGGTGTTAATGATGTTGAAGAAGAGTTTAATGACCTTGTTGCAGCAAGTGAAGCATCTAGGCAAGTAGAACATCCTTGGAGGAATTTGTTACAAAAGAAGTATAGGCCTCACCTCACAATGGCCGTTTTAATTCCCTTCTTCCAGCAGTTCACTGGCATTAATGTCATTATGTTTTACGCCCCGGTTTTGTTCAACACAATTGGTTTCGGCAGTGATGCTTCACTCATGTCTGCCGTGATCACTGGCATTGTCAATGTTGTTGCAACCATGGTATCAATATATGGTGTTGATAAGTGGGGACGAAGGTTTCTTTTCCTCGAAGGTGGTGTTCAAATGTTAATATGCCAGGTACTTGATTTTCTTCTAGCAGTTAATAGTCATTCTGTTTCTGACCCACTAGCTTTTGTTACTTTTGTTCATGTGACGCTAACTCATTATCTGTTTGCGAAGGCTGTTGTTGCTGCTTGCATTGGTGCTAAATTTGGAATTGATGGGAATCCTGGGGAGCTGCCGAAGTGGTATGCAATTGTTGTAGTGCTTTTCATCTGCATATACGTTGCTGGATTTGCCTGGTCCTGGGGTCCTCTTGGATGGTTGGTGCCTAGTGAAATCTTCCCACTCGAAATACGATCAGCGGCACAGAGTGTGAATGTTTCTGTCAACATGTTGTTCACATTCTTGGTTGCGCAAGTGTTCTTGAACATGCTGTGCCATCTCAAGTTTGGCTTGTTCCTTTTCTTCGCGTTCTTCGTGCTGGTGATGTCATTCTTCGTCTACTTCTTCTTGCCGGAGACCAAGGGAATTCCGATTGAAGAAATGGGTAGCGTGTGGAAGACTCATTGGTTCTGGTCTCGTTATGTCGGTGAAGATGATTTTGTCCCCGGTGGAAACGTGGAAATGCACAAAGGAAGCAATGCTACCAAGAATGTGTGATCAACAACTACTCCGGAATTTATTTTCCGTTTTTCATTTTTCTACTTTGTAACAGTAAATACTATTGGTTTCTAAACGCCAAGGTTCTTGAACTTTGGTTCCTAATTTTATCATCTCAATACAGAAGTGAATTCTATGTAAAACTCTACCGGCAGCTTATTAATGTCAATTACGTAGCACAAATAATTCATGTTATCTTCATATCCTGTGACTTGTGTTCCTGCTTTAGTTCAGTGTAACTTTGCTCTTCTCCGCTGCGCATTTCCATACCAATAGCACCGTACCAGAAACAATAGACAGAGTAAACACGGCCAAACATATTATTTTTCATCTGAACTTTGAGAACAAAAAAAATTTCATCCTTCACAATACCAAATTACAAAGGCATCATAAATTTAAGAGACATAATAATAGGAGGACTAAATACTTCAGCATTGGCTTAGGTCCATAATTTTTCCACTTTATTATTATTTTTTAAGCAAAATCTCCATGGTTGAGTCTGAGCATATTTTACTCTCAGCCGAATAATTTTCAAGCACTTTTATCTAGTTTTACTTTATTTAAATCCTGAGCAAGATAAGGTATTAAAAAAAATTAATTTAAGATTTATCCACCGCTTCACCTTTTTAGCAAATAGAAAAAGTAAAATAATATTTTAAAAGAATCCAACTGTCCAAGCATGCACTTTGGAACCTGCTTCGGCGGCATCACATCATCCGCCAATCTGTGCCTTTGCACCAAAATTTTAGAAAAAATTAAATGGGAAAGATTTGTATTGCAAATGTGTTCGGTCTTGATATTGATTCCTTATTTCAACAAGATTCACGTAAATATTTTTATTATTTTTTAAATAATAATCATATTTGAATGTAATTAACTCTAGGAGAATTATTTATGTAAGGGATTAGAATTTTCTTTTGATATGATTATGTCATGAATAAATAATTTTATTACTAATTGATAGTTAATTAATAATAAAAAGTAAAAGAAATTAAATTTTATCCGTACATTATTACTAAAAGACACGTAATAGAAGATTTTTAAAAGTTCAGTAGAGCTTAGATCATGAGAAAATCATATTCATTAAATTCTGATTCCATTAAGCCCCCAAGAGTATGATCGGGTTAATTACAGTGCAGCTGTAATTTCTACCAAAACCCGAATTCAATTCTTAAAAATAATAAAATAGGTAAAAAATATATTTAAACCTACCCACGTCCTTTATTTTTTTTAAAAATTCCATTAAAAAGAAAGAAAAGTATTAAGCTTCAATTATTCTATGCGAATTCGTACAACATCTTTAATCTCGGTCATTTCATGGGTCGCTATAATTAATGGATAATGGCATTCAGTGAAGATATAATCACATGGTGGATATGATAGCTTTTGCGAAAATTCATCCCAATTATCCATTAAAACCCAAAAAAAAAAAAAAAAAAGCAGAGCACATCCGAAATCCACAACTTTATTGCAAGTAGGGAACCAAGTAGTTTCTCATGATGTTTGTGCGGCATTTTCTTTATGCTTCAAAATAGTGAGATTGCAAGACCTTCTTGGGACAAGTGTGAGGGTGAATTTTAGTCGAAAGTGCAAGAAACGATACACAACCAAATCTTTTTGGGGGCGGAAAAAAAAGGTGATAGCTTATCAATTTGGTCACGGCCTTGCAATGAAACAAAAGAAGAATCGCATGACTAGTCATTAATTATTTTGGGCAACTTTTGCCTCACAGATTTAGATTGAGATGGAATTGGATAAAGTTAATTTGTTATCTTATTTGTTACTTATTCCACCATCTGTCTCTCCCCAATTAAAGTGGGAATCATATGCCTTTCTTTTTTTCTTTTTTTTTTCTTTTCAATTTTAACTCCTCTAACTTATTGTGTGCCGCTATTTCAATTATTTGAGAGGGAATAATATACTATTTGAAAAAAAAATATGAAAATATTGTAGAATTGGGCCAGTCCAGTTTATGAAGCCATGTGCTGTTGTACCCACTTTCAATTTCGATGGGCTTCTATGTGAACTGCTACAATTCTAAGGCACCCCAAGAAAAAGGATGGCCTTCGAGAATTTCTGATTAACAAAGCCCTAACTTGAATGAGGAGCCTATAGGCCAAGCTTTTCCTTCATTAAATTAAAGAATAATACTTTGGTTTCTTGAATTCTATCTAAATAAATTCAATGACCTTTTTTTTAATCGCACTCTTACTATGAAAATTTCATTAACCCTTCTCACAGTTATTGAATAATGTCTCAAGAGAGTGATGTGATTAGTATAAGGAAACAGAAACACGAAAGTCATTATTTCTAATGCTAGATGAAACTCAAATTCAATAAATATTAATGAGTGCAAAATTAAGAGTATTTTTGGAGAGCTACAATATGCCCCCTATAACATATACATACACAAAAAAAAATCAATTTAGAATAATAATTTAGGATTAAAATCTTATGTAAGTTTACAACGTTATAAATTCGTTCTAAAATTTAACTCCGAGCCTTATTCTTATTATTATTATTATTATTAATTTTATAATGAGAATACTATTAAGAGAAAAAAATATGTTTTAATATATTAATAGATAAAAAATACAATTTTTAATATATTAAAATTTATATTTTTTATATTTTAGTGGCATCTAACTTCAGAATCAGCCACCCGGTGAGACATGAGTGCACATTTTTTTTTCTTTTTTCCAAATTTCAAGCTCTCAAATAAAAACAGGAAGCAAATTCTTATTGACTTTATTTGAACCAGCGCTAGGCACTAGAAGAAGCATACAGAACACGTGCTCGTTAACATGACAAAAGAAATGACCACAAATTCGAACAAAATGAAACTTAACAACACGGATAATTTAGAAGGCATTCTCAATCTCTGATTAGCAGGTGGTAGTTTAGTTAATTAATTGCTGCCGGCAACACAAAGCCATTGACCGACGAAGATGGCATCACAGTTAATATTGGGGTTGATGGCAAGAAAAACGTCGGTGCTCAAGTTGAACTCCTCCGAAACGACGGAGCAAGTATCGCCTTCCTGGGCACCATACACCGAATCACAAGTTGGAGGAGACGTTTCGAGCCCACCTGCATGCACATTCCGTACGTATTTTCATCAATAAACAAATTAATCAGAATGTACAATTAAGCACGTTGTTATCAAGTTCGTTTATAAGAAAATTATAAAATCCAATGTCTAATATTAAAGTAGTGCTAACCGGCGAACGTGCGGCTTTCAGCCATGGAGACAATGAGGAGAAGAGCAAGGACCAAAGCCAAGTTGCGGAACACAGAGGTTTTGTTGCTGGCCATTTCTTGATTAATTAATTTCTGTATTTGCTTACGTTAATTGAAAAAACTCTCTCTTTTTGTGATCTGTGTTGTGAATTCCTTGAAGCCTCATCTATTTATAGTAAAAGCACCATGGAAAAGACAGAAGAAACCGTCTATTTTCCAGCTATACAAGTTACTTATGTGTAGCCGGCTTCTGAAATTGATACAAATAATTTAAAACAACCTCAAAACTAACTGTTACCGACTGTAATTTAATTAAGAATGAATTGGCGGAGTGCACAAAAATTGAAAGCAAACTATGCTGCTTGCATTGCTTTCCCATCATCATCATTCGTCAACAAGGGATTTGTATTTACATTCGTGAATTGCTGGCCATGGTTACAATGAAAATAAAAAATTTAAAAAAAAAAAGGAAAAGAAAAAGGAACTTTCTCTAATTCTGGCTTGTGCATAATTGACGTATTGGATCTTAAAGGGAGAGGCTAACTTTGTGCCCAGCAATTCAAGTACATTACTCTCTGGAGAGAATCTTCGGTCTGATGATTTATCTTGTTCTCTTGATCTCCATTTCTAACATAAAAGCCTATCCTTGTCATTGCTTGCACCAGGAGATGGAAGACTCTAGTTATATGATTTTGAGCTGTAATCAGCTGCTTGGCCTTCCGCCGCTGCTACACTAGCTGCCTTGCAGACTCTTGTAATTACATAATTACTCATTGCTTTTGCAATTCTAATGTATCAACTTCTTTTCACTTATATTTTTTGTGATTTCAATCGTCTCTCCTGTTTCTGCAAGTGTGTGTGGGAGAAGATGATGAAGCTGCGCACAGGCACAGTGCACGCGTATATAGAGAACAAGTGAATAGTTTCAGTTGGCGATCCAGGAAATTAAAGTCGGTTTTGTGTCATCTAGAAAATTATTTAAAGAAACTAAATCCATTTGTGACAACCATGGTTTTAAAGATAATAAGATATATCTTGATGCTAAAATCTAGTCGAGTTGATGATGGTGACCAAATTATTTCGTCAACACTTGAATTTGTTTTAATGAGAAACTGTCACTTGCCACTCTATTAGAATTGAAATCGCAACGATTCTTCTTTTTATCTGCAACAACAAGAAGCTGTCAGGAGATAGCGAATTTTTCCTAGCGAAAATCCTCCGACGCTCAAGTCAACAATCGAATTTTCTTGTAAGAAATAATAATGTCACACCACTCGTGATCGTAAGAATTTTGAGTGTGTTTTCTTTCTATCAGATCTCCTTATCTGCCAAAAAAATCCCCCTTTTTTAAGATCTTTCTAGGCTCTTATAGACAACCGTGAACATTGCTTGCTCTTCAACGCACGACCGTTACCAAATTGAATGCACCCCTTAAATTAAGAGTTAATGTATCCATTTCTTTATAGTTATTGAGCTGAAGTTATAACGCCTAATCACGCTTAAACGTTATGGAAGAACGTGCTTAGACGTTACGGTCAAATTTTCAAGTGGAATTCAACAATCTGAAAATTAAACCAAGACCTCAAGGTCGATCGACCTCATTATGGTCTTCTCGTAAGATGCTGGTCGCATACGTACATGCGACCAGCTAAATTTCTCCTCGATGTTTCACATTACTTTTATGACATTAATATCTAATGACTATATTTCTATACCCCAAACAATATAACCAAAAATGTTTTATTAAATCGACCAAAGTTAAATATATTTTCTTTTCTTTTCTATTTTTTGACCAAAACTGAATAAATATTTCGTCTTTGGAAAATCTTTTATGAACTCTGTGCTTCGAGATTTTGCAGATCGAATAACGAAGAAAACCGCGGCGGTGATATTTGTGTGATAATATTAATAGGGGTGACATTTACAAATTGAAATACTCAGCAATGAAGGAAAACTTAAGTAACCGACCGACCAACTTTTTTCTGCGTAAAATCTAGCTACAATCTGTTCTTATGATTTTTAAACAAGACGCTGCGGAATCAAACAACAAAATTTTTTTATACCACGGGAAAATAGAAAAACTTACATTCCCACATATAATTTGGAGCGTGCGAGTGCGACGACCAAATGTCCACAAAACACTAAAAGAGAGGATGGCATTTTGCAGCCAAGCAGAGATCGGTCATCTTATTGTCCGCTTCCGGTCAGACAAAATTTGAGCGCCAGTAGTTGTGGCTCTCTGCTAAGGCGCCCACCTATACCGCAAATTACAATCACAGAGGCACATATATTTCAGAGGACGATTGAAAACTTCAAAGCTCACAATCGGCGGTGGCTATCTCCCCTTTGAGACGGTATACTTGCACAAGTTTGCATTTACAGCCCAGAAGGGCACTTTTAGTTCAGGTTACCATATTATAGGCCCCCAAGGGGAAAAGTTTTGCCGTTACTATTCCCTACGCTAAGTTACCTTGCTAGAAACTTGAGACAAAAGGCACCGCACAAATAAACTATTTGAAAACAATGCTTCAGAGAGTCCTCTTCCACCCATTTTTCCTAATTTCATGATAATCCTGCGGGGTAAGCTGCTGAACTGAACTGAGTGAAACTAACCAACTACAATATCACTAGCTGTTTTATGCAATGACACATTGACACTGCTCCATGCTAACAGACCAGACTTAAGAGCACTACATATGGGGCCGATTTATTCTTGAAAGCAAGAGAATCAAAATTATGGCATGTACAACATGAATTTATCAAGTTTATAACATCTCAAATTACAACAATTCAACCCACATTTTTACAACAATGTTTTAGTTTTCCTAAATGATTTCTTTTGCAAAGAGACATTGTTCACCTTACAAGGAAGGTTTGGAGATACACTCAACACGAAAAAGCAAACAGAATAACAAGTGCTCTATACTGAGTCTACTCCTTCAACTTGCTGTCGCGCAAGGTATCTTTCTCTTCGCTCTTTCTGCACAAAAAGGAATAGATGGACGTGGATGTAAAATAGTATGAGAAATAGTTTTCAAATGTAAAGTTCAGAAGCTTTAAGATAACACACCCATTCATCTATGACAAGCCCTTCCCCAATAATCCTTGGACCCGTATCTTCTGGTGGCTTCTTGCGAGCTGCAACGGCAGCATCAGCATCTGCCAACTGGCGCTTCAATTTTTCAAGAGCCTTCAAGAAATAATGAGACGCAACCACATAAATCAGCAACCTAAGAGCATCTGTTTTTCTATATTATTGGTTTTTCCTTCTTCTTTCTTGATGAAGGATTGATTTTTATTTTACACTTATTCGTCACATGAATGTAATAGTGTCGTACTTACAGGTTCAGGACGCTCTGGATTTAGAAAAACAACCCGCAATATTTGCTCTGCGGCTGTTTGATCCTTTTGCTCATCAAACTGCATTCAACAAAATTACATGAGATATAAAGAATAATAACAATCAGCAAAAGTCTCAATTGTTGGCAATGTTCAACATACCAGCTCAGGGACATAGTCTACATCCCCTTTCACCTTCATGCTAATTATTTTAAACTTATCTCTACTCTTTTGATACATCGGTTTTTCGTTGTTCTCTGGAACCTCCACAAACTTGAAGACTAGCACATCATGCAAAATCAAGCACAAGCAATGGTTTACAGGTCATGGTTGGTAACATCAATTGTGTCCCAAACACCAGTACAATTCAAATTGAAGGCAAACCATTTAAGTTCACAAACAGATGGTTACCGGTTGCTATGAGACTCTCGCCTGGTGCAAGAATAGCACCTGGAGGACGCATGAAACAGCTTTTTGGTGCTGTTGTTTGAAACTAAAGCAAGAGAGCAAACAACTTGTTCAGTTATTCAGTAACAATGACAAGAAGCTCATAAATGTTAAAGTCTAACAAAAAACACATAAAAGGAAAGGCACAAACTCTAGCTTTACCTTGAAAGCCACATGCGACTTGCTTGTGTTCTTTATCTTGATTGCACTCCTGACCTGCTTGCCAGCCTCGTCTTGAAAGAAAATAGACGACATAAATCATGAAAAAAATCAGAATTAAATTTGAAATGATACATCAAACTTGCTAAACAAGCATGCAACTAATAAAAATAAATAAATGAGGGTCTCTTTTATTACGATTTAGCGAAATAGCAACCCAATCACTTCCTCCCCCACATAAGGGGGCTGGAACTCCCAGAGCTCTTATTTTCGACACAACAAATTTTACCATTTTGACTAGATAGCACCCGCACCTGAAAAGTTATTTTCATATTCCACTAACTAAACTTGTTCAAATCTAGCTGGGCTTACTAAATTTCTCTCATAATTGACGTGAAATTCTTGTCATTGACTAAAAATATTTGTCTTGCTTTCTATCTTTTTCATGCTATCTAATTTCTAATTTGATTTGTTTTTCAACTGTAAATGATATAGAGTAAAATTCTAATTATTTCGGTACTGCTCTACTAGCAGTAGCAGTTGCGTTTTCTAGCAGTTCATTTGAGGAATTAAACGTGACCATTTTTTGAAAAATGAAATAAATTATAGCACTTACAGGGAAAGTAGAGCTTATTGGCAGGATCAAGCTTGAGACGGCGCCGTTTGGGTAGAAGTGATCGTGCAACGGAAGAAACCGAACTGGAACCATGCGTTTTCGATCCCTCTACTTGTTGGTTACTTTGATTCTGGTGTTGATGAGAGGCTGAAGAAGACGTCGACGTCGTGTTTGAGCTGTTCCCCGACTGTCGAAACGGCAGCTTGAAGAAGCCCCAGCCTTTACCATCAGACGGCGATTTTCGGTCAGCTATCGCCATTTCTTCTCTCGCCCGAAATCAGAGCGTACGCTGCGGCGTCGTTTGCTTTGACCGCTGTTTGTTATTTTCGTCAATCAAGGTGCCGAGAGACAAATTGAACTGAATTTAATTAGCCGCGTTGGCGTCCGCGTCCGTTGCCTTTACTTTTCTTCACAGGTGTTTGGTACTTCTTAGCGGGGCCGGGAAAAAGAAAGAAGTACCGAAAAATGGCTTCATAACGACGTCGTATTCTTTGAGGTTGACTTGACGTCTGACTTTGTTTAAAAGTTGGTGCCGCTACGTTCGGGTTTAATAATGGAATTAATCGCCAAATGACAGGTTCTGTCAGCTGTTTAATTAAATTAATGAGAAAATGTAAAAAAGAAGAAGTTTCGTGCATTTCGAAGTGGGACAACCAAGAAATCAACTGAAAAAATAGTTTGGCTTACCGTTTCTTCCACTCTTATTTGAGGAAAATTTTTGGGTGATTTTGTAATATTCTCTCTTTTATATTCAATTTTTGTTATATATATATATATATATATATGTATGACTTTTTTATACTATGGGCCTTTTTTTATACAAATAATCATTAATCCGTACTACTTAATACAACCAGTATTAACACACTATTAAACTGTAAATTTTATAATTCATTGAAAAATAATTTTATTAAATCAAATAACTTAACAATGTATCCGTATTTTAAAAAAATAAAGATAACTATACCAGATTGATATATATATATAATGGTATGCACACACAACTAACAAATCACAAATAAATAAATAAATAATATTCCAGAAACAATAAAAATCTTTTCCTCATTTGAATTCTCCAATGACCAATCAATTGTTAGGTATGGGCAGATTAAATCAAATTTGATGACTGATAATTGAAATTTCAAAACAAAAAGGCTCTTCAGTTTGATATCGACGCGAAGCCACAATTCTTACATAATGGGTCGTGGGTAGGTCAAAATTGTCATAGTTTCAAAAAAAAAAAAAAAACAATTGTAGTATGCAACCGAAAAAACAAATGTTAACATGATAAAAGAGCATTTTACCTTGCGTAATAGGTCGTTGGAACCAAAGTCGCTAGTTGTCCTGCTATGTACCTAACAATTGTAACATTATGTGAGAACCGATTGGAAATGAGATAGGAATGTTATAGAAATTCAAGGATTCAACGCGGAATTGGAGAGTGGAGACATAGAATGGTTGGTATCCTTAACAATGCATCCTGTGCAATTGGAGAGAGAGAGAGAGAGTACAAAAAAGTATATTCACTTACACCGCATCTCGTGTCTTTTAAAAATCGTAAATTCAGATAGCAAATGTATTTTATGTTGACCTCAGATTAAAAATCAATACAAACTCAATTCACATTAATTTTGAATATAAATCATCAAATGTTAGTCATAGATAACTATGAATTTTAAGTCAATATGCATCGGACGATTCATATGAAAGATCCACATAAAACAAATGATAACCAACTTAGAAATGTTGATAAATAACAACACATGGTTAGTAACAAAACCATGTGCTAGGAACTCATATAAAAAAAAAAAACGATTATCAAATCTAATGATCCAAATCAAATTAAGAAAACAAATAGTAAGGATTCAAATATGAAAAAAACTTTCCTGCCAATCTCTCATCACTCAATCTATAAATAAGAGCCAAAATTTTGAGAAATGATCTTTCGACCAATTTTCAAAGCAAATCAAAAGAAATTCAAATTTAAAATAATTCTCAACCTCCAAATACTAAATTGAGTGTCAAAGTATTTTTTGCAGACACATAATCAAGCCCAATCAATGAAAATCGGTGAGAATTCTAAGTTACATTGACAACCTACAAAGAATTTAACACCTTCAATTATCTAATAAGGAATTTCTTATTGAACTTAACACCTTCAATTATTTAATAAGGAATTTCTTACTTTAACATAGTAAGAAATAAGGTAAAAGATAAAAAAATAAATTTTAATACACTATATGACAAACACACATACACTATGTTTATTTTTTAAAATTTTTTTTAGCTCATCCCTTATTTGAAAATTTAGCTATCTATCAGGGATTGCTTACTTTAATATGATAAGGGCTTAGTTAAAGGATATAAAAATAAAAATCTCAATACAATACATAACAAAACAAAGTGCATTAAAATATATGTTTTTCTTATCTTTTAAGGGACTCCCGAAGTTATTAAAGTGAGGGATAAACTAAAAAATAAGTAAAACATATATTCAAATACAAATATTTTGTCATGTAGTGTATTAGAATCTTTATTTTTTATCTTTTAATTTATCCCTTATTTTAATAACTTAAGGGATCGATAATTGAAAATATATAAAATAATTATCCAGTAAAAATATTCTCATTTTAATAATGTAAGGATGTCAATAAATACAAAAAAAAATTCATATTTCAATGCACTATTAAACAAAAAAATTATAATTTACATTAAAATCTGTATTTTTAAATATTTTTATAATATCATTTCCTCAGCAGAGTAATTTCGAATAAGGATTCCTTCAATTTAATAAACTCTTCATTCTTGTACTTTAATAAGACACAGGAGCCCTTACCTAATAAGTTCTATATATGTACATGTAGAGTAATTTACTAATTTTTCCATAAGAGATCTTTTAATTTATTAAAGTAAAAACAGACTGAAAGACAAGAAAAACACAAACTCTAATGCAATATATTCTATGATGTAGTGTATTAAAATGTAGGGAGCCTCTAAGTTACACTTAGCATTTGCCTAAAATGCATATATATTTTTCTTTTAGCTTGTTCATTTTTAAATGATTGCTCATTAGTTTCTAATGAGTAATCATGTTCTTTATTTAAAATGCAGATTACAATAGGAGTCGATGGACTCAAATCTAATGGCTCATTGTTTTTTCATTTTAAAATTTGCACATGATAGGGCATATGCAGATTTTATGAGATAATGGCTTTAATTGGGAATCCTTAGTTTAATTAGTATAGGGATTCCTCATTAGAACCTAATTGTCTATATAATTATATATAAGAGATCTCTCACTTTATTAAAGTAAGAGATAAATTAAAAAAAATAAGATAAACATATCTTTCAAATGTAATATATTTTATTTTGTAGTATATTGTAATATGTATTCTTATTATCTTTTAAGAGATCTTTTTCTTCAAAAAAGTATGACACCCCTATATGTGTGTAGTTATAATTGATCTGGTTTATAATCTTATATGTGAAAGTTATTACACCAAATGGTGTAATAACATAATAGAATTACATTATTGCAACATATGCTGTAATAGTTTTTCTTTCTAGAAAAAATGAAAAGAATTAAGCACTAAGTCAAAAGTTTTCTAAATAGGAGACCTACAGGATAAATTTTTAAAATGAAAATAAATTGGTTCCTCGTAAAATTATCGAGCACAAGGGAAAAGAAAGAAAACTTCTAACATGCTCAATCAATTTGATAATAAAATGGCGTTTGATTGTATAACGTAAGCTAATATTCAAACAAACACATAGTCGGTACAATTTACATCCCATTGAAGAGGGAAAGAGCTGGAGCTCAAAACTGGAAGTCAGAATCATCCCATTGAAGTACTGCGGACTCTGAATTCTGCTCCCTTCTCATCTTGTCCTTCAAGAACCAGTCGCAAATCCTACCAGCATTCAGTTCCTCAATCGAACATCCTTCTTGCTCTGCTATCACTCTCAGTAGATTCAAAGATGATATCTGCATTTGCAGCAACAAGCACATACATAACCTTAGATGTTATTTTAGACTGTAAATTCGGCTTTTTTTTCTTTTTTTATATATAAATTAAATGGAAAGAGATACCGTTAAACGGCATAGAAATCGTTCGTGAGTGCGGAGACCAGACTACTTCTACTAAGCCAGCTTCTTCAAGAGACAAGAAACTTCGCTTTTCTGTCTTCTTCTCTCCTTCTCCTTTTCCACTGCATCCTCTTTTTGTCAATTTTCTTTTGTTACAAAACTTGTTTACTTGGCCAAAGCTTGTTTGAGTTATTGTTACTGTCTGAAGCTTCGAGGGGCTGAAGATGAATGGTGATTGATGGTGGCTCTTAAAGGGTCTGAGAGAAGTCATACTACTTCTAGTGTTATTTATTTATTTATCAATTTCTTTTGTTTTTGAAATTTAAGTAGAAACTAGATAGAAGATGAGCAGAAAAACGAAAAGCTTATCGGTTCTGGTTGATTGCTGAATTTATGTGGTGGAGACTGGAGATCGAGGTAGAACTTTCGGACGGGCTTCTAGCCCAGTTTAATAATTGGGTTGGGCCAGTGGATTATATTTCTCTTATCTAGTTCTGATTTGAAGTATAAGGTTGCAGCAAAATATAAACACGAGGCATAATTGCAGCAAACCATTTTTTTGAACTCATTCTTTCTATTTATTTTTATTTAATTTAAAATGACTCTTAGATCTGAACACAGACGAGAGTGTTAAATTTGAAATCCTCAGTAAGAGAAAGACCTCGAATGTGATTCAACTTTCCTCTTTAACAAATAGCAAACACGATCGTATTTAAATCTACAATCGTGCCGGAGGCGGACCTTACTGCTCGACACAAATATAAAACTGTAATGATAATTAGTCTCCTTTATTTGCAAAGATGACATGTATACATATATCCACACACACACAATAACTAGGGTTATACATACAAAAATGTGTTACAAGTTCTCTTGGACTGGCGTTACAAAATCACCTTGTTATGCTTCGACGCCGCGCGAGCTGCTGCAGCTAGCAACAATGAAACATCAATTGGGACCCCAACAGCTCAAGTACATGACAGTGCGAAGAGACTCCTCTGCCTGCCTAAGCTTCTCGCTTCTGGCAGACTTGAAAGCAGTGGAATCAGCAGCAGTGGATAAACACCTTGCCTGCTTTGAAGAAGAAGAGCAAGCTGAAGCTGAATCTTTCAAAGACTTGAACGTTGAGTCGCCCTTCGATGCTTGGTCTCTCAGCACCTGCACCACCCTCATTCCCGCTTGGTAAAACACCCTGCTTATGTACCTCAAGCTCATCCAAAATCAATTACACACCAATTTTCAGATATACACCGATCAATTGCTAGACTGAAAACTAAACCCTTGTGATCAAGCTTCAATATTTTGAGAGGTTGAGGTTAATCAAGTGTTGTTCTATCATATATAATAGTAAAGCCAAAAGCCCATGTATTATTTTATATCAACCGGCTATCAAAGATGATTTTATTGCTTCTTCAGCGGGAAAAGCTAAGAAAACCGGGGGCCGCTGGGGTCTTTATCCTGTGGGTCGATGCCACGTGTGAGTCTCCTGGGCATTTAGGATTTGGATAAGCAGATAAGGACAATTTCGATTGTCTTGCTTGCGTAGGCTTGTTGGAAGCTTCTGTCTTTCTAATTCTCTGTTTATCGTTCGGTTAATTTGATTTCTTAAGATATTTTTAGCAGATGGATGTTGACTAAGAGGCGGTTTTTTTTTATTAATTTAATTGATTTAATTTTAATCAGTTAAATTATTAAATTTATTTAACTTAATAAAAATTTCAGTAATTAAGTTATTTTTTTTAACTTTTCACTTTAAAAAATCTGAATGATATCATTAAAAAAATATTCTCTAAAATATTTCTATCTAATTCATTAATTTTCATCCTTACTTAAAATAAAACTTAATAATTAACATTATTACCAATTTCTATATAACTTATAATAATATATAGTGGTAAACTGTTATTTTTTCTTTTTATTTTTTTAAATTAACATTATTTATCTTCATAATTTTTATGAATATTTTTTATATAAAAATATCACAAACTATAATAAAATTGATTAACATATATAATATAGAATATTAAAGAGTTTTATTTAATTGAATATGATTTATGTTATGATAATATATTGTCTTATTTATATTATTTGATATGTTTATTATTTGTTTAACATTTATAATTTGTGAGGGTATAAATGTAAAAATATTAGTTTAAAATTTTTTGAGTTAAAAAAATAAATAATTTAATATTTATTTTTAGCTATTCAAACAAAAAAAATAAACATATTATTCAGATTCAGACATTCAATTCTATTTAAAATTCAAACTAATTTAAGTGTATTAAGATTTCAGATAAAAAATAAATGCCACCTAATAATCTACTTAGTGCCCAGGCAATGTAGGTTAAAACCATAATCATTGTAAAAAAAAGATTGTGAAATAAAAGTTGAATGGGGTATGGTAAATATAATTCTAAATAATAATTTTGACAATAATAAGAAATACTATAAAATTTTCACTATTTAATTATGAGATAAATTCAACTTAATTTTCAAACTATGATCATTGATGTTTAATAAAATATTTTAATTTTATTACACTTGTCCAACCACAATATCAAATAAGGCTTAAAATATTTATTCTAGTACCTGTTTAATATGATTTATCTAATGATTATAAGTGTTTATTTAATGTTATTTATTATTTTTAAATTTTTTGTTGTTGTTGTTTGGTTATTTTTTTAATAGAGTTTTTAATAATTAAATAACTTATTTTACTTCTATTAGTAAAAGTTTAAATCTTAGATTTTTGGAAGCAGAGTTTAATTTTGTTAACATTAAAATATCTAAAATATTATTTACTTATTTGATTATTTTATTTTATTTTTTTCGTAACATGCCTTTAAAAAGCTTTATTTGAAAAACTATATCCAATGAACATGTGAACAACAATGCGAACCTCTTATTATTTACTTTTGAATATTGTATTTATTTTATGTAATTTAGGTACCTTACATGAAGATGCTCTCCAGATTTTTGGTTGAGCTGCATTTGCTAGTACTGGATTGACTCTTAAGTTTTATTTGGTTTTTGTGCACATTTTTATTTTCTTTAATAATAATGATTAAGATGCCAACATCTCAACTTAAATCTCAATTGTTATATGATATTTATCTTTTGGATAGTGAATTTTGTGGCTAATAAATTTAATGTGTTCTATCATTTGTAAATGAATAACACATTAGAAGAGGTTTATGGTGCGTTTACTAAACTGAAATCAGAATGTGCTCGAATCAAAATGAGCAAGAATGAGAATAAGGTGTAATGAGAGTGGGAATGAAAATCAGAATAAGTTGTTTACTTAAATTGTATGAATTGGAATTACAATAAACTACATTGTCATTAATATGTTTACTTTGTCTTGAAATCAGAATCGGAATAAGTTAGATTGTAATAATTACTAAAATGTACTTAACGAACTATTGTCAGAACAATTATTTTGTATTTTAATTATTGTGATTATTTATTCAAAAATTATTATTATCATTAATTATTGTTAATAATATATTAATTAATTAATTTTTTTATAGGAATTAATTTAAATTTTTTTATCATTACCAACAACAACAAAAACTACTAGTACTAACATTAATAATAATAATAATCATCATCATCATCACAAAAATTCAAAATATATAAATTGATTTGAATAATTATATTAATTAATTATAATAATAGATTAGTTAATAATAATAATAATTTTTTAACTAAGGATAAAATATGTATTTTAATTTTGTGGGGCAAACTGATCAACCTTAAGAATTGGAGATTGGTTTCCGATTCTCCATTCCCAAATTTAGGTGGGCACAATGATTTCGATTTCGATTCTTACTTTTATTTTGCGAAGTAAATGTCATTAATGATTTCAATTATAGATTTTAATTCTACAATCCAAAAAATATACACACCAATAAGTATTTAAGTTGAGAGTCAATTATAAGTATCTTGGCATTATTCTTTTTTTTTTTTAATATCTCTTGAGTTGGAGTGCACCTAGAGTATAAGGTGGCCCAAAACAGTTCCAGTTAGTTAAGCCCAACCAGTGTTAGGAACCGTTTGAAGTCCACTTTTCGGCTCTTCGGTCTCTTCTCCAAGTCCCAACGTACTTTTTATCACTCAACTGTTTCGCACAGTTTCGCCATTTCATGCCACACAGCTCCCCACAATCATCACTGTAAATTCCCGTTCATCAACCTCCTGGTTCTCCATGGTTCTCCTACAGTACACTTGCCATTTCTCCACCCTTCGATTCTTTTGCCTCCATCCTTCTTCTCCTACGCCTCTCCGCAGACGATCCTTCACCGTCAGGTCTCTTCACTTGCCTCTCCAATTAAAAATTCAAACCTCTTCTAGCCCTTCATTTTCAGCACTCGATTACTTCAAAATGACTCTCTCTCTCTCTCTCTCTCTCTCTTTAATTGCTGAATTTTCAGGTCGACGAGTCTTCCATTTCCAAAACATAAAGCGACATATCGCAGAGAGCTGGAAGCAGCAGTGGACGTCGTTGAGAGAGCTTGTCGTCTTTGCATTGACGTAATTTGCCTTAGCTTCGCTTAATCTTTCTTGTGCTTGTTTAATGTTTAGTTCCAGAGGCAATGTTGAAAATAGGAGAGATTATGATTAGTTTTTCAATAACATAATCTGTAGCGTATGGCCTTTCTCATATGTTTATTCGTTACAATTGCTAGGTTAAGAAATCTCTATTCTCTGATGAAGGTCGCGTTCTTGACAAGAATGACCAAACTCCAGTCACCGTCGCAGATTTTGGGGTGCAGGCTCTAGTCAGCTTGGGTAATTTACAACATTTTTCTTTATATAGTTTGTTTATGAACATCTCAAGTAGAAGCGTGAAACAACCAAAAGTTTAGTAGCTAGATGTGAATGTGCTTCGTTTCATAATTTTTCATACTTTGCAAAATTAATTCAGAGTTGAAGGAAATACTTTGATGACAAGCATGCATAAATAATAATAAGAATTAATAATAATAATCAGATTTTGGCAAAAATTTATCAGAACTTGCTAAAATAGTGGTTCTTCTATTCTGGCCTTCTTCTTCTTCTTATTATTATTATTATTATGGTCTACAAATTTTTCCAAAGCTTATCTTATGTTACTTTTGTGCTCTTGGTGACAGAGCTAAGCAAATTATTCCCCTCTATTCCCTTGGTGGCTGAAGAGGACTCTGCCATTTTACGTTCAAATAATCTGGTGGATTCTGTGGCGAGTGCAGTAGCTGATAACGGAACCTCTGGCTTTGATGATGAACCATTGACACATTCTGATGTACTGGAAGCAATTGACAGAGGGGGAAAGGATGCTGTTGTCTTTTGTACGAAGCCAGCCACATACTGGGTAGGTCTATGTAAACTTTTTAGTAGAAGTGGATTATTTGATTCATAAACTTCTTTCTCTTGGCTTATATATCAATTGATACATGAAGGCATAAACCAATGATAAATTCTGCATGCTCTAGTTCATGTAAATAAACAGAGCAATTATTTGTTATAAGGGAGGACTTCTGAATGTACTCTACTCTATAACTGTGGCCTTATGGCTTGTTATCTGATATTACAAGTATTCTTTGATTGTTTCGATTAGCATTCACAGTTGAATTTGTATTTTGTCAACTTTAATCAAGTCCATAATTTCAAACCAGGTACTGGATCCAATTGATGGCACGCGAGGGTTTCTAAGAGGGAGTGAGGCCTTATATGTGGTATGCCTTATTTTCTTCTTATAGCTAATTTGCTTAATTCTTTGTATTTTTAAGATTGCTTAGTGTGGTAAAATATATGCTGAGTTAAGGCTGTTTAGAGAAGAGAAGAAGGTGTTCTGCATTTGCTAAATTTCCTTCGAATTAGCTAGTCAGTTGACCTGCATCCATATTTTAACAGAGCACTAAGATAGTAGATTTGGCATGATTAATGTTCCCAGTCAAAATTTACTGCTTTTGGAAGTAAAAATGTAAAACCACAATGAAGCAGTTTTCCGCGGAACAACCTCAATGGCATCTATCTTTTAAATTGCTATTGCATTGAAATTTAGTTGAATTTTGGATGATCTTTATTCTGGGACTTTCTTCTTTGTAAAAGTTCTTACTCCATTATTTTAGGTAGGTTTGGCTCTTGTCGTTGAGGGAGAGATTGTTTTAGGAGTTATGGGCTGCCCTAACTGGCTGGAAGATAAGCCCTGTACATCCACTACAAGTATGCAGGAATATGAGAGCAACCAAGCTGGATCAGGGATCATCATGGTTTCTCATGTTGGCTGTGGAACATGGACGAAGAAGTTGTCAAGTATACAAGATACTAAAACACTTGATTATTGGACCAGATGCTCTGTTGATAGGTGTTGTTTAGTACATAAAGCAAGTTTTTGTATTCCAGACAGTCAAACATGGGAATCATTGCCTCTATCAGCTTTGTTCAATGCAAAAAATGATGCAGATAATATTGGGGATGAAGAAATTCTTCTTGTGCCCACATGTTGTGGCAGGTTTGGTGTTACTTATATCAATAGAATAAACCAATTTGCTTCTACTTGAGTTTCTAATTGATTTTGTGTTCAAAGGCAGTGATCACTGGCTTTCGATCACTAATTGTAGCTTTTCAAGAGAAGCAATGTGCTTTAAATACACTGATACACATGCATGTAGCATGTGCACTTTGCCTACCAGCACACGCTAGAGAAACTTACTACTAAAATTTTTGGACTTTTTTTTTCTCCCTTGATTTTCTATTAGAAGATTTTCGGTCGTAGTTTTTGTTTGTTTCATAATAATTAATCTGTCTAAGCCGTAAGCAATGCCTATGACTTAAGAGACATCAACCTGACAACTGGCTTCAAACTGCAAAAAGCAGCTGTAAGGGTTGGATATGGTGATTTCTTAAGCGGAACTATATGTATGATATTGCTTTACATTGCATAGGATATGGTGATTTCTTAAGCACACTTGTTAGTGGAACTACAAGTATGATATCGCATTATGTAGGATATGGTGATTTCCAATTCCCGTTTGTGTTTTAAAATCTCTCCAATAATCAGGATTATTTAATGGTCTATGTTTTTACTTAACCATCTTCATGACACCTGCATGATACAGTTAATATTATTTCTATGCAGTTTGTGCAAGTATTTGATGGTGGCTACAGGTAGGGCATCAGTTTTCATTCTTCGAGCAAGAGCTCAAACCATTATAAAGGTATTGTGTTGTTTTCTAGTTGCATGATTGATAGATATTGTAGTAGCTTGGGCTTATTTCTGCTATTATTTATGATTTAGGCTTGGGATCATGCCGTTGGCATAATATGTGTTCATGAAGCAGGAGGAAAGGTTTGTGTTTCATTGGTTCTTTTGGAAGCTGCATGATGTTTCATTTGTACACTAGATTCAGTTACATCATTTATTCTGAAATGTATTTATGCTGCTGGGTTGCACCGTGAGAATAGAAACTAATGTCAACCAATTAAAGTGATTAAAACTCAAGTTCTTTATATCTGTAGCACTACTTATGCAGTAACCATGCGTTCATAGATAATGTGTCAGAGAAGGGGGGGGGGGGGGGGGGGGGGGATAATAAAAATGGATACCCACGCTTCTTTTTGTAGAGACAGAAAATTTGGCTTGTGACTGATCATTATGGTAAATGATGTTGGTTTTCCTTTCTGATATTTCCATAATTTCTTGTCTTTTACATTAGTGCAAGTGTTCTAATCTCCATAAACATATATTAAGCACTCGTTCATATAAAAGAATAAGATTTTCAACTCTTATATTGTAATCATAGTATTCATAAATTTATTTTTCCAATTAAAATCCGAAAGGTTTCCTTCAACCAGGTTACTGACTGGAGAGGAAGTCCAATTGACCTCGATGCTGATCAAGCAGAACGGAGAGCCATATTTCCTTCAGGTGGTGTTCTTGTGACTAATGACAACCTACATCATCAGATCGTGGAGATTATCTCTTCACGTTCATCAATTTTTTGATGGTAGATGCTGTCAATCTACGTGTTCTGTGTAAGTGACCAAAAAAGAAAGTTGTTTTAGGTTTTAGGCGATTCTACAATTCTTAAAATGACACAAGATCGCACGAAATATGTACTGTATAAAAGCTAAAGTGAAGCCATTCGATTATTTCATTCGGATTGATCTTCATCTTGATTCAATTTGTAATAATGGATAAAGGCCAATACCATTTGATATACGTACCTTCTCGATTCGAGTATTACATTTTCTGGAACAGCATTTACCGAGTTTTTTTTTTTTATTTTTTCATTTTTTCAAAGAGTTTGGTTTATGCTTAGGAATGGGATGTAGCGA
The DNA here is from genome assembly GCA_018350135.1 of Citrus trifoliata. Classification (NCBI taxonomy): domain Eukaryota; kingdom Viridiplantae; phylum Streptophyta; class Magnoliopsida; order Sapindales; family Rutaceae; genus Citrus; species Citrus trifoliata. The sequence goes on along the minus strand of CM031385.1, from coordinate 26,924,157 downwards.
CTAAAAGGGAATTTTGTTCTCAGTCATAATATGCTTTCATCTAGACCAACAGAATATTTTTATTTTTTCAAAGTTTTTGGGGAGTTCTAGCGGATACTGAAAGGGAATTGGTCGTCATAAAAATATTTTTATTTTTAAATTAATAATGTTAGAAGCCCAATTGGTCGTCATGCTCAAATCTGGCCCATGCATATTCTTGCAAATGACAGTTTATATTTTGCCCAAAGAAAGCACCCTTGGTCTTGAGATGAATTGAACTTCTGCATGATTTGATTGGAAAAAAATCACTGTTAAATAAGATATTTTATTTTTAAACAGGATAGCCGTACAATCAGCCAAATATTTGTACATTTCTTTACCTTATTACGAAAGACAATTAACGAGAGCACGCCACGAGCTGTCTTTATATCGATTGGGCACCTGGCCGGATAATTGGCAAAGTCAACTTTCGGCTTCGATCAATTAGCTTGAGGCACGCTTTGCGTCTCGTGAATCTGGATTCATCGTCTGATCATCACTCCAAGAACATCCACCATCCAGCGTGCCCCACGTGTCCAAGATTTTAGAACCCCAACCTCCCCTGTCTGGTCTCGTGAAAGTTCTCGACTTCTTTCTCGTATAAAGTAGCAGGTGTTTCTGATCTCTTTACAAAAGTACATATAATTGCACACCAATATAGACTGCGTAGTAATTAAAAAAAATAAAAACCTAAAAGAGTAATAATAAGTAGTAACTCATTAAGTTAGTGAAGGTAAGACTTATTGAAAGAATGGCACTGGAAGATATCAAAATAGCATACATCGTAAATGCCCCGCCCCCCCGCGGCCGAGGCATGATAAACAAAACACACCCTTAATATTCAATATTCAACGTTCGTTGGCGCAATCGAACAGATCACAACTAAAATTAACAACGTTATATCTTTAGATCATATATAATAAGTATATTTTTAATTAAATCCACCAAATTTCTTCTGTACGTACATATATATCAGCTGGTCAACAATAACACGTATGCAACTTCTTTGGGTAATCTATACATAATCAAATCCCTGAATTTTAACCAATAAAGTGTTGGCTCCACTGGTAATAGAGTCCTCTTAAGTGGCTTAACTGAGTTTGCTCCCCAGTTCGAGTCGCAAGGAAGTCGTCTTTGTTGGGAGAACTTGTGCCTCCCGGTTCGAGCGGTGACTTTTAGTCTGAGTTGTGGTACGGAATTAAAGATGCCTCCCACAGTTGGGGCTCTTCCCAAAATACCTCGTGATTAAGACAAAAAAAATCCTTAAATTTTGGACAAGTAATTACCCTATCGAAGATAAGATGTAGGCAACACTTTTAAATTAAGCATAAAATCTCTATTAACAATCCATAATTTGGCTTAACAAAGAATTCTGATTCGTTACCTAACACATATGCGTGTCCTGGTGATAGCATGCAAGGAGACATTAGCCTGAGATTATGATCGTGATAATCTTAATCATCCAGAATTGGCGTGGCTTTATTTTCTTTAATCTTTTCATTTAATTAATGACATAAGAGTACTTTATAGCTCGGAAGGCTATTCTTGGGAGCTAACTTTTGATGGTTTATAATATTATACGCTAATTAAGATGAGAAAGGCAAACAAGCAAGCAGATAAGCTCGGGGGTTGGTTCAAAATATAGTGTATCATTCTAATGACACCGGATGACTGAGAATAAAATATTATTTGACCAGATGCCCTAGTTTAATTTATTTGTTCTTTAAACGTAAATGAGACACCTTCACCCATCTGGTTTGAATATCCACGAAAAATTTCTTCAAATAAATTCACTTCTAATTCTATTTTTTTACACTGAATAGCATAGACTTGACAGGTGTTCAGCATTATTACCTTCTTTTTTTCTTTTTTCTTTTTTTAATTCAATCAAAAGTGTAAAATTAATACATCAGATATTAGTACAAAGTGCTAATTAATTACAACCGTACCAATTGTAGCGCTTTAAGAATTACAAGAAAAATGTTAATGAACAGGGTTTCCACATGAGTTCAGTTTTCCATGCATGTTTTTCAAGACCACACATGTATAGTAAGCAAATCTTAAATAATTCTATCACAGCAACCGTGCAGTCGTTCTTAATCGATGCCACAAACTTGTTAGATTACCAAAATTCATATAAACTTACAGGTGGTTGCAATAGAGAGGAGGAGTTTTTTTTTTCCTAATTTCTTAAGGGGATTAAAAAAAAAAACGAAATCTTGCTTGTGAATAAGAAGTACGTCGCATGTAAGCAAAATATAAAATAACACACACACACAGAGCTATCAGTAATTATAAAATTAACAAATTGAATTAAATAATATAACAGAGAAATTAAAATATAAATCAACCATAGACTTTTTACGTCACCGCCGCGTTCTCTGTTGCGAGGAGGGCAGACATGAGGCGTCGGATGCAACGACGTGGCCACCTCTTGATGGGTTGATGAGGCTGCTAGTCTTCCTTGAGGTGGACGCCAGTTTTATACGTAACGTAGAAACCCCAAGTTTCAGTAAGTAAAATAATTTGATTTTCTTAACCAAAGAATTTAATGGAACGAGGGTTTCGTACATGCATGCAAATGCAAATATAGTTTTAATTAGGGATTATTATCTCATCGCCCATAGTTTATAATAAAACTAAAATGACCATAATGCTTCTGACGCTTGCATTTTATTATTCCAGCCGATATCTATCGTCAGTCTTACGCCGACCACAATTTTGTTTATTAATGATGAAAAAATCTTCTTAAAAGAGATAAAGAAAGTCGAAATGTGGACTCTAGCTGTAATTAAAGCAAGCATACAATGAGCCTAACTGAGTCTTGAACACCGCTGTGTATAAAAGTTAGGCAGCAACAACACGGCTGAGAAAAGTGACCAAAATTTTCAGATTCCTGCTTTATTGACTGATTTGTGATTGTGTTGCGCATTAAATTTTCCCACAGGCCACAGCCATGGTTGAGAAGAAAAAGTTTGCGTCTCAAAGGGGTAGGGCCCATGTAAAATTGCACATGATCATTAGCTTGAGCTTTTAGAAGACTTTTTAAGTGTTACGGCAGTCTTAGGATGTACAGTACAGCACGATATCTTTTTTTTTTTTTTTTCTCTTTCTGTCTTGATCTCTATTTTGGCCATTTTCTTTTCTTTCTTGCTTTAAATTTGTCGGGTACGTAAATCTATTTTGCCATATTCCAATTAAGCAGAACATTTGTAACTTCGCATCATGCTGGAAGTCTGACAAATTCATCAATATTATGATTGGTACCTAATACTGTAGAGGATGCCCTTTGTCGACGACATAACTAAGATATATATATATATATCTATAATATGCATGAAATTGAAGATAAGCTATAAAATGTTAGTGGAGGAAGTGGTTGTGATCGTACGGTCGGGCTTAATTTAGAGCTTGTTTAACCAAAGAAGAAACAAATTGCGAATGAGAGGCTGTGAACTGCCTGGAGGGGAGTGTGGCGATTGATGACGAGAAATATTGAGCTATAACCCACGAGCTATTCTTAGCCGTCGTCAACTCCAATTGGTTTAATCTCTTTTGTAGAAACAGAGACAATAATTGCTCAATCAACAGAGCACAAGTCAATGAGGTCCAGTTCTTTACGTTTTGCTCGACAGCGAATCATCGTCTTCCAGGTGTACGCAGAGAAAAGAGAAGAGAGAGGGCCACGAGAACCTTGCTTGCTTGCGGCAGAATATTTGATAAACGTTTTAAATTATATGAAGTATGAACTACAATTGCTTCACTAAATAGGTCGTCTATAGAGAACAATAGATGTCTCACATTATGCCCATGGTTTTGTTGACTACGAAATAAAATTTAATTATTTGCTAGACCATAAAATCTTACTGGAGTTATATGATTGATTTGATCTATATATATATATATGTGTGTGTGTGTGTGTGTGTTTGAAAGATATTATGCGTTGCTAATTTTCTTCTTTTTTCAAAGGCAAATAACATGTCCTGATTGACCAATTTATTACTAAAATGATTTAACTTTACACTTTTTATTTGGAGTATACTGTTTGGTTGCCATTCTAATAAATGCAGTCATTTCTCTTGAGCTGTCTTTCGTTGAAGCCCCCCATAAGTGCCAAAACATGGTCACATGCAAAATCAAAAATCAAATGGGGCGGCACGATGAACTCTGTTTATATATCCAACGTCTCTTTTTCTTGCATAATCATGTAATTAATCTTCTGTATTCACACATATGTAGAAATTAAAAATCATTTTTCTTTTTTCCTTTTTCTTTTTACATTATTTGACCTTGAAAACGTAATTCTTAGTATCATATTTTCGTCTCATTTTTCTTGGCCCCAGATATATTTTTGTGATGAATTGTATGGTGAATCGGGAAAAAAGTAAAAAAGAAATGTTACTAAGCCAAATATATTTAAAGAAATTAATAGAACAGAAGAAAACTTATCTTGATATTTATTGGAGGAGAACTCAATTAAATCACACACTCACAATAATGTTGATGTATTTAGCAAACACCGATCTCTATTATTGTCATCCAGAGTTAGATGCTCATCATCAAGCACCTCCCATTTATTATATCTTCTATATAAAATTGACTTATTATCAAGAAAGTGCCGTACAGATACACAAATGGCTGAAATTGCCCTTATAGCATGGAACTTATGACATTATCCAATGATAATTTTAAGCGTACAAAATCGTCTTTTTATCATACAAAATTAATGAAGGGAAAAAAAAAAAAAAACATAAGCCATGCTCGTCAAGCTAGCTTGTCAAGTGGAGCCATGCATGAATGAAAAGCGAGGAATCCCTGAGCAATTACAAGGGTCATGTTCAATTGGAGGGGTACGTGGCTAATTCATGTTGATGACAGCTAATATGAATCCAGAAAGCAAGGAGTGACATACACCGCCGGAAAATGATAGCTTGGTAGCAAGATGAAGAAAGATACTATTAGAGAGAAATTAATGTTAATTATACATGTCGATTATGTAGTAAAATTAAATAAATTATTATTAACCAGGTAAAAGGAGAGAGATATATTAGACTTGTAACACATTTCTCCAAATCAAGGGGACACGTTGCCTTGGTGATGTACAGAGGACGGCACCGAATCGTTTTGACTTGCTTTGTTTCTAGCCCTTCACTCCCTGCTATTTATACAAGTACGTTCGCATACGGACCTTTGCTGCAAATACAAATCTCTGAAAGTTTAAAAATAGTACGCCTCACAGTAGCTTAATTAAATTAGAAGATTTCTAGAGGAACTCTTACTAGCTAAAACACGATGGGAAGAGCACCGTGCTGTGATAAAAGCGGGCTTAAGAAAGGGCCATGGACACCAGAGGAAGATCAGAAGTTGATAGATTACATTCAAAAACACGGCTACGGGAATTGGAGAACACTTCCAAAGAATGCCGGTACGTTATGCCTTCTTCTTCTTCCTTTGAACGAGTTTTATAAAAGTTGTTAATGATTGATACTCGACTTTTCATTTCTTGCTTCTTTTGTGGACTTTCGTGTTTACGACTCGCTTTATTTGCTTTGAACTTGTAGGTTTGCAAAGATGTGGAAAGAGCTGCCGTCTCCGCTGGACTAACTATTTGCGACCGGATATCAAGAGAGGCAGATTTTCTTTTGAAGAAGAAGAAACAATAATTCAGCTACATAGTATATTGGGGAACAAGTAAGTCTTTATTTGTCTTTATATATATATATATATATAAGCATTCACTTTTCTAAAGTTTTAGCCATTTTGAAAGATATACAGTTTTTAATATTAAAAAAAAATTCAATCTTCATTGTATAGGTGGTCTGCAATTGCTGCTCGCTTGCCTGGAAGAACAGACAATGAAATCAAGAACTACTGGAACACTCACATTAGAAAAAGGCTTCTTCGTATGGGAATCGATCCAGTTACTCATAGCCCTCGTCTTGATCTCCTTGATCTATCTTCGATTCTAAGCTCATCTTTTTACAGTTCATCTCAAATGAACATTTCGAGGCTTGTCGGGGCGCAGACTTTAGTTAACCCAGAGCTACTAAGATTGGCCACATCTCTTATGTCAACGCATCATCACCGCGAAAACCAAAACCAAATCCAAAAATTTATTTATCAAAATTTTCAAGAAAACCAATATCAGCAATTAGTCCAACCTGATAGTCACCAACTTCAAATTCCACTTGAAGCTTGCTGCACATTGACTCCTCCTCCTCCTTGTGTTTCTCATTCTAATGATCAAGCACAACTAATGAACTCTAATGTAGAGCAATTCCCAACAAATTTCACCAACTTTAGCAACCAAAATTGTCAACAAAGTGAATGGCAGAGCAATGGGATGCCCTCGAACTTGACAGAAGATTATGTACCTATACCACCAAGTTACAGTTACTATGGTTCTGATCAAACGGTCATGGATCCTTCTTCAGAAACTTCAAACTTCCATTCCAACAACAGTAACCAGAGTTTCAACTTCGCTTCAGTTTTGTCGACGCCTTCATCAGGTTCAACTCCATTGAATTCAAATTCAACATATATCAGCACTGAAGATGAGAGGGAAAGTAATTGCAGCAATATGTTGAAGTTTGAAATACCAGATATCTTGGATGTTAATGAATTCATGTAATTTCATTGTAAAACTAATCCGACTCTTTTTTTCTTTTTTAATTTTGATACTTGCAATCATCTGGGCTCAGTGGTGTGGATATGTGACAAATTTTCTAATATTGTTTCTTCAATTTTTTTCCCCCTCAAGCTTACTGTATCAGGAAGCAAAATCTTGTCCTTTGTTTCTTTTTCATTTTTAATTAATGAATCGTTTCCATTTCTGTTATGTCATTATTTTTTTAATCCTTTCTTAGATCATATCAGCTCATTTGCAATTAAATATCCTACTGTGTGTTGAATTTTCTTTTAATGGAGAGAAGAACAAGAGTTAATTATTATATGATTAACCTCTTGTCCGCGGACAAGGAATTTTTTTTTTTTACCTCTCTTTGTGTCTTTTTTTTTAATGAGTGGTTAAAATTAAATTTTATATTTATTTTTTCCATTTTTCATTTTAAAAAGAACCCAACTTTTTTCATAAGAACATTAAGGCAAGGAGAGACAAAGAGAGAGCAAAAAATAATAAGAAGATGATCCTAATCGCTTGTCCGTTCTCCAATAGGTCAAAAGACAAAAGTAATGCATAATTAAATTAAGTTTGTCGCACGCTCACAAGAAATATGAAGTATTATGACACTTTTATAAAGTTCCATTTCTTTTGTTTTCCTTAAGTGGCCAATGCTGATCTAAATAAAAGTTTAAAACTGAATTTTGAAAAAGCTTGAAGAAAAAAAAAAAAAAAAGAGAGAGAGAGACAAAAAGAAAGTTTGAATGCATGAAAGTAATCATGATCATAGCAAAAGGCAAGGGCGAGCGTGGTTTCAAAGATCCCGACAGGAAGTCAAATTCCGGCTAAATCTCCGGCCAAATCCACCGGAGCTTTTGAAACTGCAACCTGTCGCTGCCACCTGTTGGGCAACTGTCTTTTCAATTACGAATAAAGTAATGATTTGCATGGGATTATGGGTAATGGGGTTTGACAAAAATAGGGGGCACGTGTCCATGTAGTAGCGGTGACTTATGGCAGTGGGGGACCACAATAAAAGAGTACTAGCTTTATTGAAAATCATGGCGTGGCTCTTGTGCTCTTCTTGTCGCTTTATTATCTCAACAATTAATGGCCTCAGTGTGAAAACCAAGACCTAATATTTAATTACTTCATGGCTTTGGACACGTGGAAACAATAATGCAGAAGTGGGTCCCCGTTATGGGGTTTGAGTAACCGGTTGACCCGGTATTATTCGTGTCTTAATCTAATCCTATCCGGTTTTCAAATTTCAAGATCTTCGCCTTTGCTTAAATCGCCGATTATTTCACGAATAGTTTTAAGATTCTTTTTTCTTTTTTCTTTTCTTTTGTGTTCCTTGGCTTTCGTGCGATTTTAGCTTTATCCCTCCCACCAAAGATCAGTGAATGATGATGTTAATCATTAGAGGAAGCATACTGTTGATTGAAAATGCCATGTTCACAAATCACGAATTCACAGTGGACGCTCTAGCTTCCAGTGTTTTTCACCTTATAAATAGCTTGGTTTATATCTATGAACATCCACGATTTCCTCAAGCAATCATAATCATCCCATAGATTTGGTGAAGTATTGCTAATTGGAAATATGTACAAGCATATTGTGTTTGATATTATCACCTAACACAATTAAAACATAAAAAGCTTTAAATCTTTGTAGCAAAAATGTAGAAGAGAGAGAGATAGCGGCGAGAGACGACTTTATGCAATTGAGCTTATGTGACTTATTAACTTATTATAATTCGGGGGGCTTAATTTATGGAGTGATGGAAGAGTTACAATTTATTTTATATAAATTGATCTGGCCTAAATTTATTGATGGATGAAAATGAAAAATAACAAAAATAAATCATGTAGGCTATGCGTATTTGATCCAACTAATTGAAGTATGCTGCAGAAATTTGTGCAACTTGTAACTCTATCTTTACTTTTATTTATATATTGACATAATATGACGGCTTATTTGATTTATATTCGATGGGAAAGGGAATATCATCTTTAATTCATCATTACAAGCAACCAAACATCAAAAGAAGATTAGTTTTTCTCATCTACAATTGAGTATTACTCTCATAGATTGTCGTTCCAATGTACAAAATATTTATTTTGAAAAAAAAAACACACCTGATGCTAGGATTCTCATATAAAATAAACTTCTTATGAACAAAATTTAGATAGTGATGGATGGTTAATAAATGAAAAAAATAAAGTAAATACTACTTATAAATTAAAGACACGTGGTACACGATCTTTAAAAACTTTTGATAGCTCACAATGAAAGGATCCTAATTTATAGTAGTGCTAATAGTGCACTTCTGTCTTTGAAATGTGTTCTCCACACATGTTGCATATTTTATTCCAATTTTCAATCATAAATAATTATAACAAACTAGGTAATCCCAAGTGACCTCTCAAATCTTAAACATTTTAGAAGAAAATGCAAAAACTTGTATTTATTTCTTTGAAAAATCTTTGTTGGTTTGTAAGTTCCATGTTGATTTTGTCCTTATATATATTTAAGTGTTTGTTTAGTTCTTATATTTTTTAAAATTCTCCAATACACCCTTATTGTTAATTATGTTATAGTCTTACCATTATTTTTTCTTCGCCTTTAAAATAGTATCCTTACAACAATCTTAAGGACATTAATGAAAAAAATTAATTTACCAAACTAGTCCTAAGAGTAAAATAACAATTTATGTAATTTTTGTTGTTGTTCATATTAAATTAACATTTTACTCTTTCATATTGGTGTAAAGGTATTATGGTAAAAGTAAAGAAAAAATAAAGATAGGAGTGTAATATAATCGTTAGCAGGAGTATCTTGTGGTATTTTAAAAAATAATGAAACTAAATGAGTATTTAATCCAAAATAAAGGGATTAAAAGAAAATTTCTACTTGACTTGTACTTAATCCAGAGGCCAGAAGAAAATAACTAGAAGAAATTTCTGATTTAGGTGACTAGAGCTGCCCAACAAAAAATCTTCTCATGTATTTAGTTAATCCCCCCCCCCCCCCCCCCCCCCCCCCCCCCCCAAAAAAAACTGATTGTCAATTACTCAATTATTATTTTAAAAAAAGACATACGGCCTTGTAATTGGTCCTGATATTTGACCCTGCAGTTTATTTCAGCATCTCCACTTTTTAATTAACATTTATTATTTCCATAATTATCCTTATTATTCATTTTTCTCTTCCTCATCATTCTCTGTCTCAATCTCTTCTTTTTCTGTCAAGCACCATTCTAACGCATCGGATTCTGAAAAAAAAAAAAATTACAAAACTCATTATCAATCAATATAGAAGTGAGTTTAATTTTATATAATCATTCTCTCAAGCTATTTATTATTATTTTATACTTCAGAATTTATTTTTATTCAATTTCAAGTTGTTCCTATTATTAAGAATGAAAACCAGACTATGATTCTTACATCAACAGCTTTAATGGCTGTGCCGATGACTTTAAACGCGGCGGCACAGGTTGTCTGACCGGTTTCACACATCGTTAAAAAATTGTGATAATCATTTTTTAAAAATAAAAAATACCTAAAAATTAAATATTATGCTGGCGAATAATTGATGATGATACATAAAAGATAAAAAGCGATGATGAGAGAGAAAGGTCAAAAGTAAAATCTCTTTTTTTTTTCTTTCTTTAATAAGGATATTTATGAAAAATAAATGTAATTAGATGAAATACAAGAACTAATCAGATAATTTAAGAGATTAAATGTCACTGCTATTAGATATTAGTCATGCATGTAGTCAAACTCTACGAAGACAAAACCACCACGTACCTCTTAAATCAATAAATCGCGAAAAGGGCCAAAGACCCAATTGAACAACTCACTTCTATTCGTACGATTCGAAGGTGCTGTCGCGTTACCGGTTGTTCAGGTCAAAGCTGGGCATGCATGTAAGACATACGTCATTTATACGTCAAAAAGTAAAAATTATTTGTACAAAACAAAGAGTTAGGTCTCTGCCCTCTCGTGCTCTTAGATGCGTACATGTACACGATCATGTGTAAAAAGATCAAAATTGAAGCTTGACGTGTCAGAATACAGAGATACTTGTTAAATAAAAGAGTACGGCTAGGCCATTGACTATCAGCCGACAAAAGCAAAGACACATGCAACATCTCTTTCGTCATCGACCGCCCAAAGAAAAAGCCATTCAAAGTTTTTGAATTAGTAAACCCCTAAAGTGGGCTTGTGTCTTTGCCCCTGCTCCTTGTTTTCTTTGTTTTAACTTTGTTGCATATTTTTCTAATTTGTCTGTTTCCTTTGCTTCCTTTGTACCTTTTGCATTTTCTAAAGAGGAAAATGTGCACAAATGGTATGAGAAAATGGGGCCTCGTGACTAATTTCTATTGTGGAGACTGATTGATTTTGTTGACTAATAGCAGTTTACATGACGGTTTTTGGATGTTTCTTCGGATTATGAAATTGATTTCCAGGTGATATAAAAGATTGGGTTGTGTTGCCTACTTTTGTTGTGGTTATAGAAGCAGCTAGCAGAGCTTAATTTGCCATTGCTTTTGAGACTGTGCGGGTAAAACAAAGGTAGGCCAGGGAGTTACCTTAGTGATGTAAGCATGCGAAATATATGTCATCAAAGTAAACTTTAGATTACATTATTGGTTTAATTGCGGATAATACCAGCCGAGACTTAGAAAAGAATTATCTGATACTTGGCATGATTTTAATCGGAACTTGGGATAGATATTCTAAAAATGAATTAGTTAATTAATGCAAACACTTCATTTCCTTCATCATCAAGCTAAAACATATATTATCATCACTCAAAAGAGTATTACTAATGAGATATATATATATATAAATCTTTTTTTTTCTTTTTGGAAAGGAATATCTAAATCTTATTAATTAGTCAAATTCACTCAAATTTTGGAAAATCATACACTGAATAAATAGTACGTCCCACTTGCGGTTTATGAGAAAAAATCAACGTACTATAGTCATTCCATTGAACATTTGAACTAAATGGCCCCCATGAGATTGATGTTGATGACATATAATAAATTATCTGTGGTTGATATTGTTACAAATCAATTAGTTCTGCGTCTATCACAAATCTCACGATTAAACAACTTAACGTCTTGCTGAAAAGGGCCTGTAGGTCTACCCACTCTTCATATATATTTATGATTACGGAGTTAAAAAGACTCCAATAGCAGAATCTGTAAGACTGCAACAGATTTTCTTCATTTCCATGTTCTTCTTCTGACCCATGGAAACTCTTTTGGATTTATACGAGAGTAAACTTTCGGCGGCCTGATGAAAATATGGGATTTTTGAGACACAAATGGGCCGGTCCCTATCGCGATCGAAATGCCACACACAAGTCACAACTATTGGAGTCAAAGAAAACTTTGGATTTTATTTGACAGTTATAAAAATGGCTTATAAATCAAACCTGTAATGTCAACTAGGTACATCTGTCAATCACATCATTAGTAGCGATAAGGCCTATTTTATTGCAGGATTGAAATTGGGTTAAACATCCAAAGGACTGTGCATAAGAGTCTAACGTTATTATTTGGAAAATGACTTTTGACACCAGCTGGGACAAAATTAGAGCTAGAGAAATAAAGACAAATGAGTAAAGGATCTAACCAAAGTCACAGTTAACGTAACTTACATCTGTTTTTGTCTCTTCTGAATTGTTACTGTAAATTCTCATTGGTCCCCTTTCACTTTATATTTTTTACAATTTATTAATAAGTGTTATGAAACCTTCTGCATTATAAAATTTCTTTCCGCCCCTTATACTATGTTTTATTTCATTGAAACCCTTTGAATATCAAATTCATCCTCTATAACTTTTAAATTCCCAAAATACCCTCCATTTAAATAAAATATATTTATTATTAAATGGATTATAATTATAATTATAATTTTTAAATGGATTATTATAATAATTATTAATAAAAATAATAATAAGTATTATAATTAATTAATCTATTAACAATAACTAATAATAACTTTTTAGTTAAATTGTTAATAATAATTAACAATAATTATTATTAATAATTAACTTTTGAATAATAATAATAATCACAATAATTAAAATACAAAATAATTATTATGATAAAATTTAATTAAGAATTTTATAGTAACCTTCCAAGGATATTAATCATCAACAAAACTTTCAAGGATATTACAATTCATTTTCTTTATAATATCATCTCATAATAATTAAATTAATATTTTCATGATAAAAGGTTAACAAAATAAAAACACAAATTTCCTTTGAAACCATCCCTCTCCAAGATTAATTTCTCTTCATCAGCAACCTTCATTGATAATTGAAGCTACCATTAGACTCATTACAAAGGAAGAGAGTGAGAGAGGGGAAGAAGAAATGGAAAAAAAAAATAATATGAAATGTTTACAATTTTACAGTGCATTCATTAATTAGGAATCAAAATTAGCTGGAAACACAATGAGTTAGAATCGACAAAGCTAAAATTGAAATGAGGAATTTGAATTAGAATAATTTATTTACTTGAATTGCAGGAATCGTAATTAGAATGAGCTGTATTACCATTTACATATTTACTTTATCTTAGAATTAAAATCGAAATGAGTTAAATTGTAACAAATTACTATAAATTCTTAATTAATTTTTATCATAATTATTATTTTATATTTTAATTATTGTGATTATTATTAATATTATTCAAAAATAATTATTTTAAATTATTACTATTAACAATTTAATTAAAAGATTATTAAAACTTATTGTTAATAGATTAATTAATTAAAATATTTTTTATTATTGTTATTAATAATTATTAGAATAATACATTTAAAAATTATAATTATAATTATAATCCATTTAATAATAAATATATTTTATTTAAATGGAGAGTATTTTGGGAATTTAAAATTTATAGGGGATGAATTTGATACTCTAAGGGTTTCAATGACATAAAACATAGTGTAAGGGGCTGAACAAATTTTACATTGCAAAACGTTTCATAATACTTGTTAATAAAGTATAAATAATCTAAAGTATAAGGGGCTCAATAATATTTATAGTAAAAAATCAGAAAAGACAAAGCAGCTGTACGCTGTAACTTACTTAAGTGGATCCATAAGTAAAATATATAAAATCACTCAAAACCACCTTTTTTTTTTTTTTTTTTTCATGAGCACGGATATTTGAACTAAAGCATTATAAAAGGTTGATAAAAACACACCCAAGATATTTTTTTGGGATGAGTTAATTTTTTGTCAAAAAAACTTAAAACAACATCGTTTTAAGTGTATTTTTATCAAGTTTTGATTCCCCAATCAAATTTTTTTTTTTATATATACCTTTTGAGGAAGTAATAGGGTTCCCAATGCAATACTGGTTTGCTTTTGGTTTATATAATATAAGATTGCTCTTTTTTTAAGTTTAATTAACTATTAAGTCAGTCTCAATTTCTTTAATGATTCAATCATATATTGTTGTATTTTGCTACCATTTTATTCTAATGTCTTTACAATATGTTTACGTTTTGAGAATCAGAATGGGTAAGACTTGGAATGAGTTAGAATTGGAATGAGTTGGAATATGAATGAGAATTATAATATGTTATTTACTTCAATTTTATGAATTAAAACCAGAATCAAACAGTATTCCCACTAATGTATTTACTTTTGTCTTGAAATTAAAATGAATTGCTATACATTGCAAAAATGCTTTAAGTTAAGATTATATAATTTCACTAACAAAGTAAATAAATAACATTTTTAAAGCAATATATGCAAGGTTATTATAATATTGGGCGTAACACAACCATTTCTTTAAGTAAACTACTTACTATATACAGCGAGTCTACAATAGGCCGGGCGGAGAGTGATTCAATCAAAGGCTGTGAAAAGGGGTTGACCTGACTTTGGTAATAGAGATAAGTTATTATTATTACTACTACTGATTCTATTATTATCATTGCCATTATAATAGCTCCGTTCAGGAAAAGGAAATAATCTTATTTCTATTTTCATGATTTCAATAACTATTTTCTGCTGAATTTCTTTGATGCTTTAATATTTTCATATAGCAGTAACTATTAACTAACAATTTGGTAACAAGGCTTCTTCCAACAACTTTGGCGTGAAGTTTATTCCAGTTCTCCAGCATGGCTAATTCAAGTCAAGTTTCTATGCCCGTTCCAGTTCCAATACTGGTCTTCGGAGGTGACAACTATGATTGCTGGTTCATTCAGAGTATTTGGCTGCAGACGCTACATTCATATTCCAGAAGAAAAAAGAAATAAACTAGACGAGAGAATAAATGAAGGGATATTTGTGGGTTACAGTACTTAGTTAGAAAGGTACAAAATCTACATTCTAATAATAATTATTACTACTAGGGTTGGCCTACCTTACGTTTAACGTAAGGTACAGTCCCCTCACACAGCTGAGGAGTGAGTCCCAATGAGATCCAGCTATATGAGGGGGGTTGTACCTTACGTTAAACGTAAGGTAGCAGCTCCCTTACTACTATTATAATAATAATTATTATTACTATTACTAGTGTAATCAATTATAATTTATAATAATCAGTATTATTATTTGATTTTGTTATAGAGACAAACGACAAAATTATAATTTTAGAAATTATGGGTAAGAACGGAAACGGTTGGTTCAATGAATCAAAATTTGATTCTCATGTCTCCCTTCCCCGTGAGAATAGAATTCTCACTCCTCATTCTTAAATTTGGTGAGCCCCACTAATTTCTTTTTAATTCCCAAATATAAAATAAGTTGATAAAAAATAGAATTGTTTACATTCCTCTATTTCGATTCCTCAATCCAAGAAGTAAATGCATCATAATTTTAGAAAATATTCACGTTATCAATAAGGGAATTTTATAATGTATGATGTAAGGGTGCAACCAATATAGGAGTCAAAACTCAAAAGTAACTGAAAAGAAAAAAAAATAGTGATAAATCCACAAGCTTATTTTTATATAAATTGATATGGTATAATCACAATGATTAAAATAAATCATATAAGTCATGTGAAATTTTTATGTAACTAATCTGATAATATTACATTAGTTTTGTACAAAAATTGTGACCATTAAAAAATTGTTCTATTGTCTCGAGCATTCAAAATTTGTTTTTAAAATATCAAAAGGCCTCGTCAAGGTTATACTTAAGGCCTGATGTTACGAACCCTTTCGCGAGGCTCAGTCCATACAGCAGATAGTTTAAATTCGGGGCCCAAAAGGAACGTAGTAATGTTGGACCTTAAATGGAACCGAAGCAAAAGAGTGACTTGAAGTCTGTCCCGTTTTAAAATCTTGCACCTTATTCGGTCAGATCCACTGGGTCCAAGTTAATCAGGCGAAGAAAGACGAGGAACTGACGGAGACGTTACCGACACTGATTGCCATCTCATAGTGAAAGTTGAACAATTGAAGACTGCATATGGTTCAAAATTTCTAGATGAGTGTTACGTGTAATCTAGTAAGAATTGAGTCATGTGTACAATGGGTCATGTTATAACGTAACTTACATCAATTTAAGAATACTATTCATGAGTTTAAATAGTATTTGATTATTGATATATCTTGAGTTATTGGATTAAATTTTTTTGATGAATATATATAATAATGTAAGTTACCCACAACCCATATATATAAAATTATTCCGACACAAGATTGGTCATTCCGTATTCGACCGATGCTCTGCCAATGACCTGCGACCTGCATACAACAGCACTTCACGTCTGTCCTGTTTTTCCTTCCGACTGACACTCTTAACAGGCACCGTTCCATTCAATAATGTTGCCACCCCTAGACGATGGTAACCATGTGAATTTTTTTAATTCGAATTTAATTACGCGTAATTGAACTGAGTCCACTTACTCGGCCGCCACTAACCTCCTATCCAATAACGTTGATAGTACCTATAAGCCAGCCACTTACTTCATCAGTGGACAGTGGGAGCAGCAGCTACGCTTCTAGCTATAGGACTAATTAAACATGAAAATATTTCTTTCCAGTTTTCCAAATTTGAACACATGAAAATCTTTCTTGCTCTTTTAACTTCAATTGGATTAGCATATTAATATTAGTGTTCTAACGAAAGAAATTTTACAAGGCTATTCCCCTTTCCAGGAGAATTTATTAAAATTCTTCTCTCCGACAGAAGAGATGACGATTGACGAGTCCTTGTCCCGACATGAAGAACCGGCAGGCAGGCGCAAGAGCAACACGTGTCCCCCTTGGCACTATCATTGCGGACAACAGACGCGTTACTCATCAAGTCTTTCGATTACGTGTCACTCATCCAAAAAGAAGAACAAAGCGTGTGTCAAAACAAAATAAAAAAGTTGGGCCCAAATGATATTTTAATTAAATAAATAATCACACGTTAAGTATGGATGAATAAAGACGGGAGGGAGAACGAAACGAGGTCATTCCATTTTTATTTCTGGGAGTCCAGGGTGATCGGTTTGAAATTTGAAGAGAAAAGAAAATTAAAAGTCACAAGAAAGAAGCACGTCGACATGGCGCGGTCTATGGAGCCACTGGTTGTTGGGAGAGTGATTGGAGATGTAGTTGACATGTTCACTCCAGCCACTGAAATGACGGTCCATTATGGGACTAAACAGGTTGCCAACGGCTGTGAGATCAAGCCCTCTGCTTCTGCTGACAAGCCCAGCGTCCAAATTCATGCTTCAGCTCCTGCCTCTTCCAATCTCTACACACTTGTGAGAACCGAATTAAGCCGCCAAACTTTTTATTTTAATTCTCTGTTTCTTTTCTTTGTTTCTCTAATATTAAACGCTTCTTTCTTTCTCTTCTTTTCGTTTTGTCTATTACTTCAAGCTAAAGCTTGATTGATTTGGAAATTTATTTTGTCATGTCATATGCTCTCTGTATATTATAGGTTATGGTGGATCCCGATGCTCCAAGTCCGAGCGAACCCAGATACAGAGAGTGGCTCCATTGGTACAGCAATATTACGGCTGAATTTATTTTCAAAATTATGAACACAATTAATAGATATTTAACGGTAACGGGTTTCTTGATAACCAACTGCAGGATTGTTGTAGATATTCCAGAAGGATCAGATGCTGCCACCAAAGGTATATTTAAATTACACATACTGCCTCTTTTTTTTTTTTCTCCCAAAAAGCTTGACGTACAGAAACATCGTGAACTTCAAATAATAATAATGATTGTTGCTCTTTGATAACAATATAATAATAATAATAATAATAATAATAATAATAATGTAGGAAAAGAGTTGGTGGCATACATGGGACCCCAGCCACCCACCGGAATCCACCGCTATGTGTTTGTGCTCTTCAATCAGAAGGGTAAAGTGATGGCCGGTTGTCGACCTCCCGACGCTCGCAGCAATTTCAGCACCCGCCGATTTGCTGCTGACAATGGCCTTGAACCTCCAGTTGCTGCTGTCTATTTTAATTCACAGAAAGAAGTTGCTGTCAGAAAGCGTTGAAGAATGTTGTTTTTGAGTAGCCAGATGAAATGTTGTCAATTATTTTTGCTGTAATTATTTGCAAAACAGATTTGGGTTTATTTCTGCGTGTCAGGAAATTTGTACTAGACATCGACGGGTGAAAATTATATTGTTTGTTCATTTTTAGATCTATTTCATTTCCAACCTCAAACAAACGCCTATTATTACATTTTGAACTCATCTTCTCATTTTGTCTTTATTTTTATTTTGTTTAATTTTATTAGTTTACGATTTTATCAAGCACCTATCGTTGAATTTCAAAAAGACAAGCTCAAGGATCTGAATCTTATATTTCTTTTAGCGGTGAGATTAAATTCAGAAAGTCTAAAATATCACAGTTCGAATCTTTTGTTATGTTTGGTATGTCCGAACTGAAATAGGGATGTGATGAAATTATTAATTAGATTATGGAAGATTGTTTTTAGAATTATAACACGAGATAGAACGAGATTATAATTTTAATGAAAAAAATTATAATTTCTTTTTTTGACGAATAGAAAAATTATTAATGGGTATAGAGTTTATAAATTTTATTTGGATCAAATCCGACGTGTACCCCGTGAAAATCTAGTACGGACAAAAGAGGCATAGGACACTAAAGGGTGAAAATTGGTCTATTTAATTTGGTATTGAATTTAAAAAATCAGTTAGAACAGAATTAAAATAAGAAACTGATCATAAATTGAGGTTTTTAATTTGAATTGGTTTTATTCTTTAAATATTAAAATTTTCTAATAGTTTATTTTATTTTTAATAGATCATCTCATATCATGAGATGTAGCAGTACTTTAATATAAAAATATTAGTAAACTTTTTCGTTTCGATCTTAAAATTTGAACTGAGAACCGAACCCAAATTATCTAACCGGAATGGAAAAACCGTTTAGAACCGGTTCACATTGATGAAAAATATTTTATTTTTAATGAAAAAATGACGTGGAAATGAAACAAGGAGAAGAAAAGCCCACGACAGCAAAGCAAAATCAGCAGCCGTCCTAGTCCAAATACTAATAATAGTAAATGCTCTGAGCCAGCGGGTTCACATTGGCGGCCCATCAAGCTGATTTTTCTTTCTTTCTTTCTTTCTTTATTTCTCTGCCCGTGCGTCGCGCGGCGCTAGGTATCTAAAAATCTCAGCGAGAAAGCGAAGAAGGAAAGGAAACACAGGGAAAATCGAACAGAATCTGACGACTAGAATCAATGAGAAAATGCTTTCGACAGCAACCACTATCATTCACCGTAACAATTGCACGTTAGCCTCTTACAATCGCCATGTCCAGGTCGCTTCCCTTGTCCTACTTCTCTGGAACTAGTCATAATCTTAAGAGTTAGGATTGCCATCTCTTTTCTTTTCTTTCTTTCCGTCTTAGCTTTTGATTATTTTGTTATTTGAATTTTTTTTTGCATTTCCTTTAATAATTGTATGAGATTTCACTTTTTTTTTTCCAAATCAGAATACGGGAATGAATAGATAAAATTAGGATCAATATTTTACTGTTGGCATTTGTTTTTGTTCAGTGAGCCTGTTCGTAATGAACTTTAAAGCTAAGATGGTAAATTAAATAATGGAAAGATTGGCGCAAATCTTTTTTTTATTTTTTATTTTTTAATTTGCTGCAATGTAATTGGTGCAGAGTTTTGACATTTCGAAATATTCGGAGAGCTGCACAATCCGTTCTTACAAATGAGAGGGGATATCATTCAGAATTAACAAAGTATGGGGCAGTAGTTGCAGTTGGTTTGCGTGTGCCCTACTATAGATTTTACTCGCATTATGGCTTTCCTAGTGGAGGACATTGTTCGGTCCCAGTGTATAATGTGAAGCAGCTTCTTTGTAGGAGTTGTTCAGTTAGGAGTTTATCTGTTGCCTCTGCAAGCAGTGTAGCGACGCATCAAGCCCAAATTGCTTGGAAAAGGCTTTTTGATTATAGTTCTTTCCGTGACCAAATTTTCCCCTGCATCAGTAGGATAGCGCAGGCATTCAGCTTGGCTTTGACACGTTCACCCCTATTAGTTCCTGGTATCATTGCCTTCACATCTGGTCAGCTGGTATGGGCACAGCGAGTGTCTGCAGAGACCGAGTATTTCCCATCTCAAAATGCTTTCTACACACGTGCACAAGATGGGCATGCTTTTGTGACCTCAGTGCTATATTCCCTTGTAGAATGTGTTATTTTGCTTATGAGGGCTCTCTATCTGGGAGTTTTGTTCTCACCTAGCATAATGATGGCCCCATTTGCCGACTCTTTTGGACCCCAGTTCAGGGAACTGTGGCTACATGTTGTTCTTCGGACACTGGAAACCGCAGGTCCAGCTTTCATAAAATGGGGTCAATGGGCAGCTACTCGTCCAGATCTATTTCCTAGAGATTTATGCAAGAAGCTTTCAGAGCTTCACAGTAAAGCTCCAGAACATAGCTTTGCCTACACTAAAAAAACTATTGAAAGAGCATTTGGCCGCAGGCTTTCTGAAATTTTTGATGGTTTTGAAGAGGCACCTGTAGCATCTGGTAGCATTGCTCAAGTGCATCGTGCTTCTTTGAGATTTCGTTACCCTGGTCAAAAGGTAAAGCCTATAGTAGTTGCCGTGAAGGTTAGACATCCTGGTGTCGGTGAATCAATTAGGAGAGATTTTGTGATAATCAACCTGGCAGCCAAGATTTCTAGTGTTATTCCTGCTGTGAAGTGGTTAAGACTGGATGAGAGTGTACAGCAGTTTGCAGTTTTCATGATGTCTCAAGTTGACCTTGCAAGGGAAGCTGCCCATTTGAGCCGCTTTATTTATAATTTCCGGAGATGGAAGGATGTTTCTTTTCCCAAGCCTGTGTATCCCCTTGTACATCCTGCTGTTTTGGTGGAAACTTATGAACAAGGGGAGTGTGTCTCTCGCTATGTCGATGAACTTCAAGGACATGAGCGGCTTAAATCTGCCCTTGCTCACATTGGGACTCATGCACTTTTGAAGATGCTTCTGGTACCATATCTAAATAACTGAATTGTGATTTGCTTTTTGCCTTGATTATGCCATCGCCATTGGCGATTTCCTTGTTTTATCATGCATTTATGCATGATTAAATTAAATTCTTGCAGAAATCTCATTGGTTATTATTGCCTACAATTTTTTTTTAATACAATATGATGAAAGTTACCTGTGTAAGTTTTGAACCTTTATAGTCTAAATGACTGGACCTGAAGTAATCGTGCTTAGTAATTTGCTACTCCTGAGTAATGGATGCATCAGGCTTTTTAGCATAATAGAATTCAGATATTCTCCTAGTTGAAATAACATATTTGACCAGATCATTAAATCTTTGCCGTGCTCCCTTATTTGGTCTGCATTACTGAGGAAAAGGTAAGGAACTTTATATGAACCATAAATATTCTAGATTGTTTGTGAGGATGATCATTTTAGAGGTTATCATTTCTGAAATAGATGATGGGCATTTATGAAATACTTTGGAGCTTCAAAGTTTTCCTATACTGATGCTGAAGACTTGCATAATTCGTAATGTTTGACTGTTCGAAGAAGTTTGATATGCTAATGATGGAACATTCTCCAAGAAATATCATAGAAAACCTGCATTTTCCTTTTAAAAGGAATTGAAATGTACATTCAACATGCTCTTAGAGAATTTTTTTTTTCTCTATTGACACGTGTATTTTTCCTTTTTGAATTGTGTATCTCTCCCTTTGTGGTTTCTCATGATAACTCTGGGATTTTGTGTGATCCATTATTTTTCTGTTAGATAGTCATCATTTAGAAGTTTTCTAGTAATTTGTCGGTTGTTTCAAAATAGACTGTCAATGTTTCTGAGACATTTTTAATGTCTTTTTCCAGGTGGACAACTTTATTCATGCTGACATGCATCCTGGAAATATTCTTGTTCGGGTGGCTCATAAGAAATCTTCTCAGAAACGGCTCTTTAGATCAAAGCCTCATGTCATTTTCCTTGATGTAGGCATGACTGCCGAACTTTCTAAGACTGATAGAGTAAATTTAGTGGAATTTTTTAAGGCTGTTGCTCGTCGAGATGGCCGCACAGCTGCAGAATGCACACTGAGATTGTCAAAGCAACAAAACTGCCCAAATCCAAAGGCTTTTATTGAGGTAACTATCATACTTAAAAGGATATAGATAGAAAACTCTTCGTCTTAAAGTCTGATTCTTTTAACATAATTTTTTAATAGGAAGTGGATGAGGCTTTTGCCTTCTGGGGTACTCCGGAGGGTGATCTGGTCCATCCTGCTGAGTGCATGCAGCAATTACTTGAGAAAGTTCGGCGTCATAGAGTCAATGTTGATGGAAATGTTTGCACTGTGATGGTAACAACTTTGGTTCTCGAGGTAATTATCTCATATTTTTTCAGTCAATTATGAAAAAGTTTGGTGTTGGTTGAGTAGCCTAGTCACAAGAAGAATACTAGCTGACACGGGTTAAGACCTGTTCCGTACTATGATTATCAGTATCTTCAACGCTGTATGTGACAGTTTGTATGCCTTGTGGTGCGTATTTCAATTTTACAGGGTTGGCAGCGAAAGCTTGATCCTGGATATAATGTGATGGACACATTACAAACATTGCTACTGAAAGCTGATTGGGCAAAGTCTCTTTCCTACACGATTGATGGACTAATGGCTCCATGACAAGGTCCTTACGGCGTTTTTCTTTTTGCTGATCCTTTGAAACAATTTTGACAGTGAAAGACCTTATAATATACCAGTCCCTGAAATAATACAAGCCTCTCGGAGTTCTTTTGCTAAAATTTTGTGACTTTCCTTTTAAATGTGAAAATTTTGTTCTTCAGTACTTGTTCCATTACTTTACCACAAATCATTATTGTTATATCTCAGCCTCCACAACTTGCACACAAATGGTGATGGGGCACAACAATTGACTCGAATAAAATGGTTGGCATTCTTTTTTCGCTAGTTTTCTTTATGTACAGTGTGTACTTCTTCAGTGTAAAAGCAATAATGTTATTTTTTTCGAAGTTCTCTAATGCGGCAGTGAACTATATTGAATTTTTTTACTTCTCCTTTTTGTCTGATGGCAGACGTGGTTGAAATAAGCATAACACGTTCACGGCTGTTTCAAAACAGAAGAACGTTATTTCCTTAATAATGTCCCACAATTTTGGTTCTAAGTGATGTGGCAGCTCATTTATGACTGCCATAGCCGTTTTAAGTTATTATTTTTATTTAATTTAATGAATTAACTTCAAATTATCCCCCGAAGTTATTATGTAACCATGTCAGCTCTCCTCGCAGAATATGAGTTGTTTGACAGTGGTGGCATAAAACGAGCGAAGAAAAGTGAGGTCCTTTCAGTGAATGCAAACCGAGACAGTACGGTCCCTATGCTATGCTGTAATTCCTACTTTTATAGCTTTAAGGTTTCCCTTTAAATCAGGGGGTAGTATCTGGAAGTAGGTCGCAATCTATGACAAGTTACAAGTTCGGAAACTTGATCACCTACTTCAGTCACTGGTAATCCCACTACTTTACTGTTAGCCAGTTAGGTTAGAGTTTGTTTGGTCGGGATCAGAATCAGTTATTTGATTTGATGAAAAATTTATAATATTTTTTTAATTTATAAAAAAAAAATTATTATTTATAATTATAATTACAAAAAATTATCAACTTTTATATCACTCTTAATTCTTTTTTCTTCTTTTCTTAAAAGAACAATGATTCAATATAAATCAATCCTAAGTCATTAACCACTAACTATCAGTCAAAAAACTTTGACAAAATAACTTTTACGATGCACGGGTCTCAACTGCACGATGGAATTTCACTGCAAAATCCCTTACAGTTTAAAAAAGTGAAACAGAATAAACTCTAAATTTCTATTATTTTATACTTAATTTACCGGTAATTTCAGACAACATAAGACACAACCGATGGGAACAGGGTATTGTACTTCTGTTGGCAAAGCAAGAAATGCTATTGGCTGAGCAAATCGTGGTCTCTCACCTAAATGTGCATCTCTTTTCTGTTGTCAGTTATCACTCCTCAAGTACCTAGGACAGACAAATCTCTTAATAATTTACACTAGGATTTCATCCAAATCTGCTCACCAACAGTGTACTGTTAGTATATCATTGTTAAAGAAGGATTCATTTACCTGATCTGGAGCATTCTTTTTTTTTTTTTTTTAAATTTTGGAACATTTATAGTATATTACAATCAGAAATGTAATTCATATTTGCTCATATTTACAATCAGAAATCTATTACAAACAAGTATCATTCCTTGGACATTTGACAAGTATTTATCAAATAGGGACAGTGGAACTATATTTCAACAAGCAGTTTAATTGACCTGTTCAAATAAATTAATTTTCAATAATATAAATAACCAATAGCTGCAGCTAAGCTACAAATTTTTCATTGAGAATCATTTACAATTTTCTTAGTTCTAATCCATCTCAAGAGTTGTCATATGATCTGATTATAAGTATTTTTTCCAGAATGTTGTCTCGCTAATAGCCCATAGCATTAGGGAAAAAAAAGAAAAAGAAAAAGAAAAAGAAAAAAATTTATCCTATATACACGAAAAATTATCAAATTCCTAATAACAGTTTGAGTTATGTACTCAAATTTGGCTGGAGTAACCCAACAGGCAACTCAACTCCAGGATAATGTAGGCAGCCACAGACATAAATTGGGCACCATTCTGTGACATGTCTCATGTGAAGTGAACTTGACAGAGAACCACAAAGTAAAAATTTTACATCCAATGGGCACTTACTCTGCACATGTAAGCTCACGAATTTCCTTGACTGCTGTATTAATAGCATAAAGAGCCATTTTTGTCACCTGCTTCGGCCAACATGGTAAAACCATTTTCAATTGACCCAATCAATTTCACATAAGCAAAGATTGATAATTAAAGAAAATTGGCAACCAAAATGATGATGAATTTCACCTCAAATTTGTTTGCTTTGGCTTTATGGTCAGTAGGAAGCAGTCGGATTTCATCAATCAACTGAATGCACTCGGTAACATTTTCCGGCGAGATAAAGTCCAAAACCACATTAACGCAGGACTGCAGGTAATTATACATTAAACGAACAATAGTAATGCAAATAAATTTCCTATTCAACTTGAAACTAATATAAGCATTTAAACACAACAAATTACAGGCTACTGAAATCAACTATATTGATAAATTAAGAGTCATTTTACTGCAATTTCTGTGTACTTCTTCACTTTCCTCTCCTACTTTTCTCCAATAAACATACTTGGAGGTTTTCAAGTTTTCACACTTTATACCTTTGTAATCATTTGCAAATAACTCATTGATAGTGACAGACTGATCAAAAACTTTTTAGGGAAAAAAAAGGAAACCAGCGGGCTTCACACATTTGTAATGGCAAAGCCATCACAACGGCCATTGACTAATTTGCACATTGTAATCTGGCAAGTATTAAGAGTTTATGAACTCTACAATTAAGAGTTTCAACTGTGTTACACATTTTACCTTAAGATTCCTAATCTGGTAAGGACATCCAGCAGGAATGATGACAGCTTCTCCAACATGTTGCTCAAAAGTCCAGGGTTCAATTTCTGGATGCAGTGAAAGTTTGGACATCAACTGTAAGTTTATTTTTGTTGGGAATTTGAAAAAATAAATGGACAGATATATTTACCAAACTCCTCTTTAAGCCTCATTTTGTGAGTTGCATCAAGAAAGAAATTCTGATCAAGAATTGGATGAACTACCTGCAGCAGAGGAATAATCAATCAGCACTGATTCCATCGAGCTAACAGTATGGCATTTCTATTCTGAACTTACATGATCTTGGAAGCCATTTTTATGAGGAAACTGATTAGAGTGCCTTTTGAGGTATTCAATAAGCTTTGGTACATCCTCTCTGCGAAAAACATCCCATTGGGCACCACAAGACTCTGCCAGTCTTTCCTTAATAAAAGAGTTGGAATTATTCTTGTGATCCTTAAAATGCATCCTTTTTTCTGATTTTTTTGAGTTTTGATTAATCCCACAACCCAGTATTAAGGAATCAGGATCAGAATCAGTATCATAATCCCCATCGTGAGATGAGTTTCTATCTCTGACATTTAAATCACCAGCTTCATGTCTGGTGATTTCTTCTCCTAACACATCACATAATCCAACTTCCTTGTTTTCACAATCTGAATGTGATTTTCCTCCCATTCCATTTGCCATCTTCTGTTCAGGAGCAACTTCCACAGAGTCCGTTTGATGTTGACCCGTGTGCCCTTGCATCAACTCCCTAATATTATTAAGCTGCTTTGTAGATACAGGGACATCTGTAGTATGAGCCAAGACATTAACCTGGTATCAAAAACAGACAGAAAGAAAGGCAACAATTACTCACAAATTCTTCTAAACTCTTTGGCATGATTAATTTGGTCTCTTTTTTTTCCCTTTTGTCAATGAGAAACATGACAACTCCTGAGACAAAGGAAGACTAACAAATGCATGCATTGCAGGTGTTACATGGTAACATAAGTGCATGCAGCAACATGCTTCAGCTTAAACTTCACAATTTTTTTTATTATTATTTTTGAAGATGTTACCAACTAAAATTCTCAAGTAGAAGAGAATTTATAATTGCAGAATAAGGCACTATCACTCAAGGTTCATATAAAGGCTAGTATTAAAACACTTGAAGCTGGAGATTTGATTCGTCCAGGGGTTTGATACATCAAACAAACTGCTTGGAGACTCCTAAAACATTCTCATCCTATGAGGTAGGGATACAGCATTAGGGCATTATGGAAGGCAATGCATCTTTAATGTAACGTACTAACAGTCAAGGAAAAAACTCAAAGAGAAAGTGCATGAATTAAGTTTTAACAGAGAAGAAAACCTGAATAAAGGATAAATGAAAATGAAAGAGAGCTGGACATACCACATCACATAAATCATAGCATAATTTTGTCACAGAGTCAGCCTGTGCAAGTTCCTCACCACTACTATATGAGATGTACACAGATGGGCCAAGGTCAGAAGTTGGGAAATTCTGTGGAAGCTTTGTAGCAATATTCAAAACACCTGTTTTTGGATCCATGTATTCAGGAAGTGGTAGGCCACGAATAATCTCAGCATAATGAGCAGGAAACTGTTCTTGGAATAATCGAGAAGAAAGCCAACCCTTCAACTTTAGCTTCTCATTACACATATCAGCGTGCTTTGGCCCCCTCAAAGACCCCAAAAATAACTGCTTGACACCAATTTCTACCTGCCAAATGAAACAGAAACAAACTGGTTAAATAACTACACTCACTTTCAGATTCTACAATGCAATAAATAGAAACCTACTTTGCAACAGACAGAAATGTACAATCACCCTTTGAGAAAAGACCAACAAACAATGAGAAACAGATTATCATTTTAAATACACAGCTGCTCCAACACAGAAAAGAATATTGAAATGACTGAATAAGCATGTTTAGCTTTAATTTTTCAATAAATATACCAGTGAAAGATAGTTTTATGAGTGAAAAATGCAGAAGCTCACAGTCAGAACTCTTACAATCTTTAACCTAGAAGATGAAAAATGGATAGGTATTTAAGCTCCATTTTTCTGCCAAGCAGCTTAGCGTGATACCATGGACCAATTGCTTAGTGTCCCAAACTTTCATATACACAAAGGGCATCAATTTTTTTGGAAATGACAGAACTCCAGACCACCATTAATGGAAAGTTTATGTAGCTTATAAAAATGCAATATTCTCTTGTCTTACCTCATAATTGAAATCCAACATTAAGTTCACATATTAGAATTACTAGACATGTCACCCCACAAAATATAGTTATGGTCCATTTACCAAGCAAGATGAGAGATGAGAGAGAGAGAGAGAGAGAGAGCAACATCTATAAGTTTAAAAAATGGTCACACTAACCTCGAACCAGTCGGAGCAACCAGTTTCTTCAACTGCTCCTCCATCATTCTCAGATTTGAGACTACTAGTCTTAAGATAAGTGCAGAACATGACTATTGGATCCCAACTTAAATCTGATGTAACCTCAAGCACATTTCGAACTATTATAGGTTGACCTTTACGCCAGTGTTTCTGGAAATGCTCAAGTTTGTCACCTTGAACATCCATAAGAGTAGGGTAAAATAGAAAGTTATCATTTGAATTCTCTCTGATAGCAGCTACTTTCAACTGCTTGGTCCCATCAACTTCATGATCCATCCCCGTACAAACTGAGCAACACGAGGACATGTCTATGGTTTCTGGCAACTCATAACAACCTACTATTTGTTCGGCATTAATTTCCAGTTCTTTAGTCCAACACGAAGGGAAAACACATCTCAGATCAAGAAAGCTATCACCACAACCACCAAACTCCATGGGTGGGCACAATATACCAGCAGTGCCATCAGGAGCTTTCCAACTAGGTGATGCTGCAGAAGAATCAAAATATGTGCTGCCATAACCTTCCTTATAGGTCCTTAAAGATTTCTTCTCTAGAATTCGTACTCCAGATGTGCACACTTTCCCTCCGTTTGGACATTTGCAAAGGCGAGCTCTAACACAGCCAGATAAGCTACCTTGCAAAATATCTCGACAACAGCTTAAGCACAGGGTATAAGAACAACTTGCACAGCTTCTATGGTAATCTACAATAGATGTCTTGCAACTATTGCTGCTCCAGAAGTCATGTCATGCATCAGAAAATGATACAAAGTTAAAAGTTATCTACTTTTTATTTCAAGATATGGCATAAGAAATCAGCAGCAAGGAACATACCAGCAATATAGCCTATTATACTTAAATTCAGCCTCCTGTATCTGAACTTCAGACTGGTTTTTGCCTGTCACACGGGGAAACATTAAAGATACCATCTTCTGGCAAAATTTTATGATTAGACGATGGATGTCAGAAGATCAACATGCAGAATCTGAGAACGAAGCTCTAATGGGCAAGTTTTATCTACCTTTTATTTTTGCTTCTATTTCTAGCTCAAGGTTTTGGTCCTGGTTTATTTGTCTCACAATGGGAAGAAGCATACAGATCAAATAATGAAAATGTAAAACTTTGTCAACTTCATTATTGGCCTTCAACAAGTCCTGAAACATAATTTGTAGGCACATTGAAGGATCAGTATCCAGCCTGAAAATAGGCATTTATTAGTCATACAATTTAGCATATCAATTGTCAGACCTTATAATCAATGTCTCTATATTGACTTGATGAGCAGGCCTTACAGCCACAAGTTCCACGACAAACTGGACATGCCTTCTTAACATCTTCTTGCGTATCAAAATACCTATATTCATTTAGATGTCAAGAGTTTTCAATACCACAACTTTTCTTCTAACTATGATTGGCAAAGCAAAAGCCAAGATAAATCAAAGAGTAAAAAGCTTCATAAATGTCACCAACCACTTAGTGCACGACTAGAAGAAGAGAATGCATTGTTACATGACCTGCTTTTGTACGAAAACGCACACCAATTTCTCCTGCTGGATGTGTAACTTCCCAAAACCATTATTTTCTGAACTACCCAAATGTGAGTATGTAAATATGTTTCCACGACAGGTAAATCGTAGCTTCTTTATGTGTCATAAATTAACACTTGCACCATTGGTAATATTATCTTTTCAGAATTAGATTTAATGTACTACTTGAACTATTGAGTCCTAACTCCATGCCAAGTTAGTAATTCTGCATTTACTACTACATTTCGAAGAAAACTACTTGCACAAAAGTAAAGTAATGTATAGGTAGCATGAATAATGAACTCTATGAAAAACTTTCAAAAAAATATAAAAACTAAAAATACATACCACTCTTTCACACAGTCCACGCAGAAAAACAGTTTACGACAACTCGAACACTTAATCAAACTCTGACCCCTTCGCCTACACCAATGACATCTCTTCCTCCTCCTCCTCCTCCTCAAACTCACCACATCCCTTTTATATGGAACTACCTATAACATCGAAAACAGTCAATTGCAAACATTCGAAATACCAAAACATCATTATCATAACCATAATTCTAAAATTATTTAACACCTGCAATGTGCCAACTGGCATTGGTTCAATGTTTTTAGAGCGAAAACGTCTTCTGTTAACCGCTGCCGCCTCAGCTCCTATTTTCACAGCACAAGAAGTACCTGCATTGTCAGAATTTGTACTAGAAATTGCCATTAAGCCATTAGGCAACTCTCGTGTTAACTCTCTATCGCTATCGCTATAATTACTGTTGTCACAGTTCTCTTCATCTTCGAAATCGAAATTTTTTTGCCTCTTTCGCTTTTCAACTTCTCTTTTTAACACCATTCTTATCAATTCCAGCTGTAAGTCTCCTCGCTTTAGTTTCATTTTCTTTAAAGCCTCATCCAACGCTTCAGATTCGCCGATAACTCGCTTCTTCTTCTTTCTTTTGAGTTTCTTCGACTTCCGTGCCCTAATTTCTGTTCTCTGTTGAACCTTGAAGATTTTCTTATGTTTTCTCTGGATTTTTAGCGATTCGGGAACTTTCTCCCTGTTCTGACGGTGACGGCCTTGAAGATGATGAAGTTCGCAGAGCTTTTTGTCCTCCATTACGCGTCGATTGCACCTCCATTGCTTACCATCCGTTCTCTTGCACCGCAGATGGTCCGGCAGATCTTCTTCTTCTTGCATTTTGAAAATTCTGGGGAAAGTTACGGATTTTCCCGGAAAGTTAGAAATTTTCTCGAGAAAATTTGGAGGGTGAGGCGAAAGTTTGAGGTTTTAGTTTTTAGTGAAATTGTGGGCGTTTGGAGACTATTTATTATTTTTCGGTTGGTATACTCGAGTGGAATGAATCGAACAGATAGTGGCATATTCCGTAATTTATGACAGAGATTGAGTCCAATTTGGTCTCCGAGATCTTCAATTTCGTGGCAAATGGAGATCAAGCGGTCGCCACGATTTCGATCAGTGTTTGGTTTCTACTTTCTATATGTGTACACGCAGATAGAGAGATAGAGATAGCCTGATAGGCCTTCTTGGCAGTTATTGTTTTCGCTTTATTGAATTTTCCAGTGCAGACACCTTGATTATATTATATTATATGATATTTATTACTGTTGTATAAGTGCCAAATGCCGCTGGTGATTAGCTTTGCTGCATTTTGTGTTACAAGCTTGTTTTGGTTGAATGTTATTTCATTGTTTTGGCACCAGATCAGCTCTCAATATTGCTCTATGCATCAATTGCGCAACTGTTATGTTTGAAATTTTGTCTATAAAAGCCAGAAATGCATGAACTGAGAACAAAATTTAATGCAATTTTTGTTATCTTCTTGTGAATCCGCTGTAAGCAAAGAAGAATCCTGTGATTTTCATTGCATTAGCTGTGTTGTACATCTCATCTCCTCTGATCTGAACATGGCTTGTAGCAGAAGCATCCCACTTGATTCTGGCTACGGGCCAAAAGGGTTTTCCAAGATCAGAAACACAACTGTGTGATAAAAATAATATGGTTATCATAGTATATAAGAAGGATGCTTTAGTGTTAAAACAAAAGTGATTCATGCAGGCATACTAACAACATGTGAGATATTGGAAGAATTTCAAAGTATATCACAGAAACTACAATTATTTAATGTTACGTATGATAATTTTTTTTTAATTAAATTCATATATATCATAACACAATTTACTTATTGTATAATTCATATAGCATGTCAGATGTATTTTTAAATTTCTACAAAAATTAGAGGTGCAAGGGTAGAAGATACAGATGACAAAAAATGGTGCAGCGTAAATAATGCAGATTTGTGAGGCTTATCAGTTTCTCGGGAGGCTCAAATAAATGTGTGGAAAAGTTTTTTTTTTTTTTTTAAAGAAAAAAGAAAAAAGAAAAAGGGCCCATTAATTTCTGGTTCCAATGCTGAATTATACTTGGAAAGTGGAAATCCTCTTTTCGCATTGGTGAATGTTGTGGTTACTATCAAGGAGACCAATCCAAGCACGAAATATTGGATTTAAAACACCCGCGCTGATAAATTGATTGATGATATTATTGATGATTGTGTCACAGAGGGAAAAACAACAAAATTCTCACACCAAACTATCTAAAGCAGAGTCATAATTCAGCCATTTGCTTGCACAGGCTCTGGAAAATGAAGTTGAGGCAAGCAAAATTGCAAAAGTTAATGAAAAAAAGTGGCTGTCTGCGGCCCCAAATTGGCCTTCTCTTGCACGATTTCTGATAATAAGCAGCAATAAACATATATAGTCACAAAGCATTTCATTATTGACGGCGCTGACAATAATTGAGCATATATATGCTCTTCAGAACCTCCAAAATTTGAACCAAGACTAAAATTGAAACCAAACAAAGTGAGAAAAGAAACCTGTCAACTGTCATGTGCGTATTATCTGGATCATCCTGAACCAGCAGAGCTAAAAAACATGATCGAGTGCAGCGCCGGTGAAAGAATCCTGGCTAGTATAGAGAAATATTGGCAAAGCACCGGCAAGTATTCATCAACGCTGCACTCAATGATGTTTTTTTCAATCTGGGAATCTTCAAGTGCTTGTTTCAACTGCAACAGATCCATAAATCTTGGTGAATCATCGCATCTGCTATTATTATATAGGAAAACATGGTCATGGAAACGGAATGTAGTACAGCGACTTTGTATTACATTGTACTACACGTTATTATGCGTGTCTCCGCACCTCATTTAAGCAACGCTATAAAATCTTTCCTCAACTCAACTTGGCTGTTTGTCATCTCATTGAATTGCCGTCAGAGAACTGTACTGGATTTTGTACTGGAGTATTTGTACTGCATCTTTTCTCCACATGTGATTAGTTTTTCTGGTCTACCAAAATTTTTAGTCGTTTCATGCTAACAACTTCACACACGACTCCTGGATGTTGATGGGGACCGTTTGATTGGCGGTAGGTCCCGAATTAGCCACTTTGGTGGTTTGATTCCCGCTTGGGATCGTTACCTACACTTCCATTAATTAAGTTATTGACCAGTTCCTAGATCATCATTTAAAGAAAAGCGATGTGTTGCGTGCTTCGAGCAATATTTAAATCCAAAGAGGATAACTTTTAGATGAAGACTTGTACAGATTATTAATTTTGACAGTCACAGCCTCTATCAGAATTGTTTAACGGAGTCTTTAAAATTAAGACCTCGGGGCATCCAGGGAGAGGTGTGTGCAGAGGCTCGTCCTAAAATAGTGACCGCAGGTTAGGGGGCCAAAGGCTCCAAGGGCATCGAGACGGGTGTGCTATAGGTTTGGTGGGCGGCGGGGGAATGTGACCTCCCCGAAACTCGGAAAGGGGCAAGACTTTTCGAAGGGCCTCAGGGCACCCGGGGGGAGGTGCGTGCAGAGGCCCACCCAAAAATATTTGATAGTTTACACATTCATTTCAAAGTGATTGTTGCACAATTGGTTGCAGTACAAACTTCAATGTGATGATTTATAACTAGATTTGCATTATGTACATAAAAAAATGAAGAGCATAGATACCATTGGTTAAGGACCAAAAAGAAAGAATTCTGTCGTATATAGTAAACAAATCAATAATACCTACAATGTTACTATCTCCTACGAAGAATAATCTTGCCCCCTGCATCATCATGCATAATTTGTAACACTTCATTAGGCGGATGCCGCCAGATTTGAGGCTTCTTCAATAGGTGTCCTAGTTGAGCAAACTTATCAGCAGCTCTGTTGCCTTCCCTATATATACGAGTCACAACACAATTATTAAGTTCTGGTATGATTGATGTTACGTCACTAATGTGCCTTTGCACTTCTGCACATCTAACGTGCCTTCTTTGCACAATTATATCAACCAATGATTTGGCATCACCTTCGAGCCATACATCACTCCATCCATTTTCGAGTACCAACTCGAGGCCTCTTCGTAGTGCAGATAGTTCAGCAATGGTGCTAGTTGTTCTTCCTATGGATTCCGCATAACCCAGTAAGAATTCAGCCATGTGGTCTCTGAAGATCCCTCCAATGCTGGATTTACCGGTTCTGCCTTTGCAGGATCCATCAAAGTTTAATTTAGTCCAGCCAATATCAGGTTTCTCCCATGATACAGGAATTGGTTCTTTGTGCCAATGCCTGACCAATTTTAGAATTGGTCTATTTACAATTCTTTGGCACCTTGGAAAGTTATTGAAGGATGATAACATCATTTTTAGAAATTTTTTGTTAAAAAATATTTAAAACTTAAAGACAAGAAATCAAACGTCAAAGAAAACCAAGGAAATGAAACCATGCATGCAATATTTTCAGGATGTGATTATTGAATTTTCTCCGGAAGAGAAATATTTACAGTTGGAGAGGTTTATAGATAGAATTTACACATAAAAGATTCAATTTCATATCAACTTATGTTGAGAAATTTAATTATATAAATTTGTAAGTACCAAAACCTGTTGATGCCATTACCATGCAGAGGATTCAAAACTCAGGGAAGCAAACAGGATGAGAAAACCTTCAAAGGCAATGTGGATTGTGATGACATTTTTGATGTCAAAGAATGAATTTAAACCATCTCTTTTTAAAGATACCAATAAAGAGTTATTTCTTCACGTAATGTTTTATCAATAAAGAGGGAGTCGAGGAAAAGCAAGGCACATTCAGAATATTTCAGCAACAAGGCAACAATTTGATTCCCAGACAACGAAGATGGCCTGAGAGATTGTTACTTCAAGAACTCTCAAAACGTTTGCTGGTGAACACGATTTTGTACGTATTATGTTTCTGTTTTCTTAAGGAGAAGCTTGAGCGCATAGGTTTTGTAAGGGGAAGAAGGGTTGTGTGACAAGAAAGAGTGGACATGTTTGAACAATTGTTGACCGTTAAACTCTAACTGTAGGAATAAGAAAAATTTATGTTGGTAGTTTATCCTTGAATGCTGGGGGTTTCAATAATTTTGATTGGCACGTGGCAAATATGGCCTAATAAACGATTGCTTCGAAATTTGCCGGCGAAAATTCAATTGCTGCTGAATTTGATACTGGCCAACTGTCGCAAAGTTCATATTCTATTAAGCAATTGAGAAAGAATGAAGAAAGCAGATCAATTGTTTTGCAAAGATCAATTACATTCAAACTCAACTGGCATTAATTTTGAAATTCCAACATAGTTAAATATTCATTCATAGGAATTGCTGTGGAAACTAGTCTGCAGGATGCCAACTTTGTTAGTGACCCCAATGAATGAAGTCTTTCTTTAAATTGCTCATGGTCTGTTCCCCTGGTAAGTGCTACTCTTCCTGGATTTGTGCGAAACTGTACAATCATTTCCTCTTACATCTTATTCTGAATGTATTCGTACTTAACTTTCTTCATCAGCAACAAGAGAAATTTTGCTCTGATCGTTAAAAGCCGTCTTTCTTACCAATGAGCCACAGCCAGTCAAGAGCAACCCCGGCAAATAAGCCGCCCAGAGAAATAACACAAGTATGTTACCCAGGGCATTTTGCTCAGGTCCCTACAAAACGGAAAACCCAATCATTTGGTTAGGAAAAGATGAAAATCAAGCGTTATCGCAAAATAATGACGAAGTATGGTGCCAACTAACCTTGTAACCTTTGGGTGCTACTGTCATAACACATACTGTCAGGTAACCATTTGTTAATCCCAAGAAGGAAGTGAGAAAGATCATCCATCCCTGATCACCATATTTAGAAGTGAAGTAAAATGCAGGGACGAGTAAGAAACGACAGAGAATAGTGATCATAAGGCCCTTTCTGGATTCCAATTTGACGCATTTCACGAGGGGAATGTATCTTGCTATTAGATCCCACACGTTGTATGATGCTATCAGAACAAGCGAATACCTGAAAGATCGCCAGCCATATAAAAAATCTGCAAGGGCTATCAATATGCTAAAATGTGTTTAGTTCAAAAGTTTAGTCAAGATTCAAACTTTCCAATTTCAATTGTCAATTAATGGTACGCTGATTAATTTTTCAGTTTCAGTGAACATGAATACTACACAAGTTCTCAGAAAACTAGCTAAACATGGAGGCAAGATATTCAAATTCCAGCAATGAATATTATAGGGACAAAAATAGTACTCCTTCAAAGCATATTCCCTTCAATTCTAAGACAAAGAAAGTATATGCATTCCACGACTAAGATACAAGATCCAATCCAAATTTTCTTTTGCCATAGAACAGCACTTACCATTCACCCAACCGGTGCTGTCCAGTATTTTCATATAAGAATCCCGGAAAAATGGACAAAGTAAGCACGTAAATCAGAAACAGGTCGAGAGCATAATCAAAATTCTGGATGAATAGTTGCTTATTGCTCAACCGTTCATATTGTTTGGCTTCATCTTCAGCCTGCAGAACTGCCAAAGTTATTAGGAGAATTGGAATTGCAAAAAACATTCTCAAACAAGATTGGCATTGCAAAAAACATTCTCAAACAAGGAGCATATAAGTCGCAGTAAGATAAAATAATACCTGGGCTGCTTTTGTTTGGATGCCAGCAGCTGCAAGATCAGCTGAAACAGTTTTTGATCCTTCTGAAGCAGCCTTTGAGCGAAAGTACTTGACTATTGGGAGTTTTGGGAAGAAAAATGCATATAGGAGAATACATAGAAACTCAAACGATGTACATATTGCCAGGAATAACACTGCAAAAAAGACAAAAAGAAACTCTCATCAATATAGCTTCTGGTATGTGGTAACCTATAAATGACTGTTCGTTCACTTTTCATTTTAAGCACCACAGAGTATGAGAAAAATCAACATTTACGGGCTGTTCAAGAGACGTAGTGACTACTGAGTGAAAAAACAAGTTTACTGTTGAAAAATAGAAACACAAACCAAATTTTGTCTATTGACGAGAAAAGAAACGTACTAACTCCCTTGCGAAGACCATCATGAGACTTTTCAAAGGCAGCCTTTGTTAGTAACCTCAAACCAGAGGTTAGAGCACCTGATGCAGCCAAACCAGCAAAGAAAGACTGCAGAACAGAATGCCAACATGTAGTAAGAAATAAATTCTCTTTTCAAAAATAGATTAGAAACAACTGTCAACGCAAATTAGAAATATCAACCTGCATGAATTCAGGGTACATGAAGGATAAGTCCCCAACAATACCACCTTGAACATGGGCATCTGCGACTCCAAACAAAGCAACAAACACACATACACCAAGAAAAGGTCCAAGTCCTCCTTCTCCAGATGTGGCTAAATCCAACTGTCAGAAAGCAGTAGCAAATCAGACATAAATTTGCTGGAAGCAATTTATAATCAAGATACAGTGCAGAAAAAAGCATCACAGTACTTACAAGTAGGAGTGCCAATGTACTTGCAAAGAAAATAATGTAACCAGTAATGTTTCTCTTTCTGGTATCGATCTTTGATTCATTGTATGCAAGTATTGCCATTGTTCCAAGCGCAAATGGTTGATAAACAAGGGTAAGCGCCCTTGTTGGATGATATTTCTGCAAAAGAAATGAAAACATCATTAAACTAGGCACCTAATGCTCATAAATAGTTCTATAATTTGATTTTCTAAGCAGGCTAAATATCCAATTCCTAATCAAATCAATTATTAAAAAATAATAATAATAATAATAACAATTGCCCTCTTTCCTGCTTATAAAGTAACTTAACACTGATTTTCAAAAGCAGCAATTAAAGGAAGATGTGATAATGAAACATCAGCTACCCACCTACCTTGAACAGGTTATTGTAGTAATCTCCTATTGTCAGCATACTGTTCCAAGAGATAAGGGAGCCGATCCCGAGAACCCAACAGACTGCCATAGCTTTGTACTTCCCCTGTTGATTACAGGAATCAAATGAAAATCAAATTTAACATAACTAATTTTGAAGCAACTTATAGTATGAATCAACGAAAGAAAGATCAAGTACTGACCTCAAGCCTTAGTGGGGTTTCAGTTTCAACAGCAAGAGTCATGACTGCTCCCTCTAAAATCTATTGATCAACGCTTACAACAGAAACAATATAAACTTTAATTTAAGCAGTCTAAAAGTTTGACTCCTTACATGGGGGTTGATATTATTACAAACAGATAAAAATTAAGATATATGATCCTCTATGTTACGTTTAAACGTAACATACACCAACACACACAGAACAACAGTAACTATTGGTAGGGTATGTTACTGTTGCTGTGTGTGTTCTAAGTTACATTATACGTAACTCAGGCCTTAAAATATTAGTCTATGAAATAGATAATGCAAAAAGAGCACAATTAAAAAGTCATCACAGTATGATCACGTTACAATCAAGGTATTTGTGCATTAAAAAAAGAATGCAATTTGTGAATTCAGAAATATGAGAAAGACAAATATTTTATAACTAATTACAAGACTAAAAAACAGAACTTGAGAAAGCGAATACCTTAGTTTATGCCGGCAAAAATATCAGAAACAATGAAGGCTGAAGCAGCAACCACACATGGAATAGAAGTTATATATATAGAAAGAAAAAGGAGCAGGAAGCCTTACTATAATTTTCTAAAAGGAAGAGTGTGAACTGAAAAGTATGAAAGCAAAAGTACGTCAGCATTCAAAAGTTGAAAAATTATTTAAAGAGTTTTTTTTTTTCAAATTAATGATCAAAGAGATTCAAGATTCCTGAAAACGGTGGATAGAATAATAAAGACGCAGTGATTCATATCCACAGGTAATAAAGTAGGGGTAGGGAGCGGGTAGTAAGGAAAGAGTATCAAAAGAATCTTGGCGCAAGAAAATTGCTTTCATTGCACATGTGTATTTATTAGTCAAAACCTACCGTCCGCACTCCACAGCCCACAAGCAACGCAAGTTTAGTGGATAAAAAAGGCCAAAAATTAAAAATGTAAAATAACATTAATTAATAATTATATATATGAATTCTCCGGTTAGGCCAAAAATTAACTTAGAGACATTATTAACTTATGTAATTTTATAGTTAATTAAACACTAACTCTATTAAATAATATGGTTTAATATTGAATTGAACACTAATTTTATTAAATCATATGGTTAAATAATGAAAAAAAAATAAAGACATAATAAAAAGAAAAAACCTCATACATATATATTTCCATTAATTTTTGGAGACAATGAAGTAGGTATCTGCATGAAAATTCGTGCACGAAAAAATAACATTCTAAATAAATATATATAGAGAGAGAGAGAGTCATGCTTAGTTTTATATCCTTCATACAGTGAGATTAATTTGGGAAATATATTCAGAGAAGGAAAAATGTCTTGGATTTTAATTCGGTAAGTTACAATTGCGGCTATGCATTGTTAAAGACAGTTGGCATTAGATGCAGAATCATTACGTGTGAAAGGTAACCTATTTGGTGCCCTAAAATTTGAAGGAGAAGTCAAATATGAGAAAGAAACAAAGCTGTCCACCCTCTATCAATGGTAGTTATATATTTCGACACACCAAATTTTTAAACAAGGGGTTGATGTGAACAAATAAAAAAAAATAAATAAATAAATAAATATATATATATATAAATAATGGCCCGTCTGTCAAAGCTCAAAAGGTGAAGGGCCTCTGGGCCTGTTATAATCTGTGTGAATTATTATCCTCTGTTTATGCATGTCGGCTCCTTTTGTAGTCAAAGCCATGAGGTATCCCCATTTGGTGATCGTGATTGATTTATATGCCTTGAAATGTGTGTCATTAAAAAGGAAGGAAATTGAAAATTATAATATTTGACATTTCTTATAGTTGGCTTAAGATTGAAGTTAGACAATTATAATTTAAAAAATATAATATTTAAATATTTAATAAATATTAATTCATGTAGTTTAGATGTTAAATTAAATTAATTTTACATTTATATAATAAAAATATATTATATTTTTATTATTTTGTTAAAATTATTATTTAAAAATTATATTTATTATGTAATATTAATTTTTATTTTATAATTATAATTTTTTTTTTTTACAACAACTCTAGTTTAAAAGTTACATCACTTCAATTCTATCTAAAAAGAATCTTAATTTTTCCATGGTGCACACTTGATTTGATTTACTAGTATTTCAGTTCGATGACCTAATTAAATAGCTACAGTCATTCTGTTGCTGAAGTTGATGTTACAAGATTACAAGAGAAAATCCAGAAGCCGCGATTGGGCATCCATAAGAGGCTGGATTCGTTTGGGTGGTGACAAAGCTTGCAGAGCGTTGTTTCTATTTTTGCAATGGAAAATGATAAATAAGTGGTAAGTTCGTTGTCAATTTTGTATATACGAATGTGTTTGTGTTCTATAGTTAACAGCGGCATCCAACCCATCCTCACCGCCCCTCCAGATTAAGCATATCCCTCACACATCAACCATTGCAACGCTTTAAATGCCAAATTAATTTTATTATCTTTTGGAGGTAGGTCTAATGTGTGTGTCTCTCTCTCTAAATATATATATATATATATATATATGGTGCGGGTTATAATATTATTTATATAAATAGAAAAATTTTCTAATGCATGTCATAATATCATCTCTCTATATATAGAGGAAATTTTTTTTTTAATCCGAATTTATAATTTTGGATTAAAATTGAGAACGAGTTGGTAACAATATGAACATATTTTTACAATATTGTCAAATAATTTATAATGTTATAAAAGTATGTTTCATTGTCAATTCGTCCCGAATTTCAATAAAATTTAAGATCTTGGATTAGATCACTATTCTATATAAATAATATTAATAATAACAATAATAATAATTCTCTAAATGAGAATGTCTTTATTTTAATAAATTGAGAAGCCACAAAAATTTTGAAAATATATATTTCAATGCATTAATATACAAAAAAAAAACTCTCTAATATATTAAAATATATTTTTTTAATTTTACTGGCATCATGCTCACATTAGAAAATGACTATATAAATATAAAAAGAATTTAAAAAGAAAAAAAAACCTCACAATAGATCAACTTGAAAATAAGAACATAACGTGTGTTGGAAAATTCATCCGACCATATAATAGTTACCATCCTCCGAATAGCTATTGAGTAAGCTATGTCTTTACATAATTTAGGAGTGTGCTCAAAATTCTTTTTGGTTCTCAGAATTTCTGAGATCACCTAAAATATTTTTGTCATGCTACCCTTTCTATTATTAACAAAGTTCACTACTTTCTGGAGTCGAATAACCACAGAATCCATTCCCCCCAACAATGTTCAAGGCAACTTGCATTCCCCACTGCACGGCAGTAGCTTCAGCCATTACCATGTTGCCAAAATATTTAGTTGCTGTGACAAACAACAACTATACAATTGCTATCAGAGTCTGTTACCATAACCGTCGAACCCGCCACTTGTTTTCCAGCACCAACAACAGCATTCACATTTTAGCCAGCCATTAGAAGGGGGCACCACTGTTTTTGCTTCTCAGCATTAACATGGTAGGGTTTTCTTTTTTTTTTCCCTTAGAACAACATCTATTTCTTGCATTCCAAATAACTCAAGGTAAAGCTACAACTAACTCTCCATCTAGTTTAGTCCGCTGCTGAGGCCAAAAATACAGCAAACTGACTATATCCTGAATATTCTCGTCGTGAAAATCAGCTGCCAGTAGAGAGTTTTGCCAAATTTTCCTTGACATTCTACATTCCAACAGAGCATAAAATATGCTCTCTATTTTACTACAGCAAACACCTAGGCTCTTGCAGTACTTTTTTTCCCCCACAAAAATTCTCTACAGTAGGAAGTAAGTCTTTGGTAGCTCTCGAAAGAAATATTTTCACCTTCTTTGGTAAAGCAAACTTCCAAATGACACTCCACTGGTTTGGATTACAAGCAGAACAGCTTGGATGATCAGGGTACTTCAGCTTCAAAGCCACCTGGTAGTCACTCTTTACTGAGTATTAACCTCTTTTATCATCATATAACATAAATTGATCGTCATTTGGTCTTCTTGGGGGTGGGATTTGCATAATGGCGTCTGCATCTTCTATTTTTTATATGTTCACAAATCAAAGCTTCCTTCCAGTGTTGATCGGCATCAAAATTAGCTCCGTAACAGTAGTTTCTATCGCTATAGATGGAGCTGAAATTATTTAAAAGTTAAAGGTTTGGGTATCCAATTACTCTTGTACACCTGGACATTCTGACCACCCCTAATTTTCCACCTGGAGCATTTGTAAATCACTTGCCTTCCCCACAAAATACTCCTCCTCCAAATGAAAGATGGTTTTGATCCCATGCCTGCACCCAAAAGCCCTGAATGTTTGAAGTATCTAGCTTTCAAGACTCTTGCCACCAATGAGGTTGGAAACTGTATGATTCTCTATCCTTGCTCAACTATAAGAGCTTAGTTGAAGCTTGAAAAATCTCTGAATCCTTTTCCAGTTCTTGTTTTGGTTTGGCTCATCCTATCCCACCTCGCCCAATAAATACTTCTTTTCTCTTGTTTTGTTTCCCACCAGAATCTTGCCACCGTCTTACTACTATTGCAGGCTAGATATGATCATGCTAACCTGGTTTTTTTATTTTTATTATTATTATTATTATTATTATTATTATTTGGTTGGTTCTATCACCCTCCGATAAACTTAATGACTTTCTTCACCAAGATTTTAAGCAGTATTTGGATGCTTATTTGCTTTTCAAGAGAGAAGACAAAAGCCTCAATACGCATGCTTCTTTGTTTTCAAGAAATTCCAAGGAATCAAGTCCGCAACAAAATCATCCAATGGTAAAAAGATAAATAATAAAGTGAACCTTAAACTCAAACATTATATAAATATGATGAATTCAAGATATTAAAATAATAAAATTCAACTTTTGAAATGTTCGGCTCTTTTTGGGCCAGACCTAAGAGCATTAATTTTCTATTTTACATTTTAAAAAAAATTCATTGTATTCACAAATTTATAGTTTATAAATTTTTGTTTTTATTATATTAAGCTTTAAAATTTGGGCTCATATAAATTATGGGTGGGTTAAAT
Source organism: Citrus trifoliata (assembly GCA_018350135.1). Lineage (NCBI taxonomy): Eukaryota > Viridiplantae > Streptophyta > Magnoliopsida > Sapindales > Rutaceae > Citrus > Citrus trifoliata. Next base: position 26,881,074 of record CM031385.1, on the reverse strand, counting down.
AAACATTAAAATATGTATTTTAATTAAAAAATCATATTTTAAAACTTTTTTTTTTATTTACCAAACTTTCGGGCCAGACTTGAACATTTTAGATAAAGCCCAATGTTAGAATGTTAAAGAAATGAGTCCAAGCCCTTATAAGGTAACTTCTCTTGTATATAAGGGCAGGTTTTTCGCCAATAATTGTAGTAATGAATTTTTAAACTGGTTATTGCTCGACATGTTTTTAGGGTGCACTAAAATTGATGTATCTAAATTCCCACTAAATTTCAGATGTAGCTCAAAAGGGAGGAAAAAAAATGTGCACTAACTATATATCAATGGGTTTGCTTTCGAATTTACTATTATGTTTTTGAAACTCGAAATTGAAAATAATAAAGAGGTGAGTTCTCATTTGTTACAATAATTTTTTTTTAATATAATCATTTGTTACAAGATTGTTATCTTTAAAATATATAGATTAAAATAAGCATTCTCACACACTAAATACATATCAATAATTGTTACTCAAAATTTGAGATACCATGAGTGCAAAACGTACACCCAAGCACCCAAAACAGCTGAGGTTTAAATTTATGGTAATATTATTATAGGTGGGCTATATCAACCTATTAATTTTCTTTCAACATATTCTTTTCAATTAATCTTTTATTATTATTAATTTTTTAATTAATGAAATGACCTAACTAACCATATGTTTTCTTTCTCTAACCTACCTTATTTTATTTTTCTCTCATTCCTTCAGTTTCTCACCAATTTTGACATTTGTTTTTAGTGGTAGTTTGCAAATAATTTTGAAAGATAGACAAACTGCTCAAAATTCAAACATATATTGTTATAATCTATCAAGAATAAAGAAAACAAAACCCACTATCTACATGCAATCTTCACATATCATAAAAACTAAATAATTTTTTTTGGTCTGAATTTAAGAAAGAAAAAATAGCACCTCCTAATTTCTATCTAAAGGTAACAATATAAGTTAACAAATATCCCATTTTGATTTCTATTGAAAGTAAGAGAGTTCTCTTTGGAGGCAACCATGGTAGAGAGAGAATTTTGTTATGATGGGATTGGAAAAGGAATAAATTAGTGATGGTTTAACTTTATAATTTAAAAAATAAAGATCTAATAATAAATATATTTTTTCAGGTTGGTTTAAAGAAGAAATTAATGGGTTCAAATAACCGTATTGTGAATCTATGAAATGTGAAACTTATTTGTGGGACTAAAAATTAAATTAAAATGACAAGTTGCAGTATCAGAATATATAATAACAGTCAACGGGCCAAATATGTACAAGAAAAGAAAGATTCTCAAAAGAGTTGAGACGCTAGGTTGCTTTCAATGGCTGCGTTCAATCTAATGATGTAATTATAGCGTGAACGAGTAAGGTTTCTAACTCATCTTTCATCAATTTATTTATCATTAAATAGAATAAATCCAATAGATCAAAATTAAGTCATAATTTTAAGTCAATTTTTTATTAATTATATTAATCTTTATTAATTAATTATTTAATCTATATAACTTTAGCTTCCCCCGTTATGAGTCTTTGTCTTGAAAAGGACTTGAATGTCCGACCAATTAAATTAGTCATGACCATAACTATCCCTTTTAATCTCTCCCAACTTGGCATTATGATATTTTAAGTACATATGTTTCAACATCAAATACACATACGTTTGTTTCTCTGAGAAAAAATAAGAACATTAAAACTTTAATAAATGAATATTTGATAAATAAATAACTTTGATTAAATAATAAAACATTTTGATGTCTTTTTAGACTACTGTACTAAATTAATAATTTCATTAAATACGTAATATAATATTTCTTCGAAACCTTTAGGGTCCAATGAACATAAAAATTAACAATTAGTTGAATAAAAAAACTTTAATAATAAATAATATATAAAATTCATAATATTAAGGAATTTTTTTTTTCTTGACATCTTCATTTTTTTTCAATTCAACTCTTTTTCTAAATTATGTATTGAATGATTTGAGACTAAAAATACAACTAACGACCCCATTAAAAAAAAACTAATAACCGATGTATTTATAGAGTTTATGTTCTATGTACTTTAAGCATTTGTGATACTTTATCTTTCACGAAATTAAATGTGAAAAGTACATACATCATTTTTTGTATATGGACAATGCACTTACATTAATTTTCAAGTTAGATGTTTTAGCATTTATTAATATTTTTTTGAAGGGACAAGATTGAGAGCCTCTCTTTTTATACACAATTATTTACATACATTTGTAACTGTAGATTACGTTCATCTAATGGTCAAGGTTAAAACAAACTTAATTATATTTTTTTGAATAATTAATTGATGAAATAGTGAAGCCAATAGTAATATTTAATTGTTCCCTCTCCTTCCTCTCTCGATTTTTTGAAAGGGTTTACTTTGTTTTTGTGTTCAATAAAACAGATTAAATCTTAATTAATTATCAATATTTTGTCTCTTCTCCCTCCTTATGATTTTTAATCTCTTTGTTCCACTCTCCGTACAAATTCTAAAGCACGAAACATCAAAACAAGGCAGCTTGTCTACAAGAGTAAGGCATTCAGAATTGGTGCAAGAATTACTTGCCGACATTGATAGTTTTGCTCCTCTTATGTTGGATTTCTTCTAGTTTTCAGAAGATTTTATTCAATTATTCATTTCCTGAAAAACAAAATTTGAAAAAAAAGTTTGATTCGAGTTTAAATCTTGATATGATACTCAATATTGTTAAAATATATAAGAGTTTTCTGTGTGGATTTCTTTTAACACTATAAATTATCTTAAAAAGATTCATTTATCTCTCTTAAAAATTAATCTAATTTCAAGAAGACATAATTAAAAACAAGATAAAAACATTCCTGGAACTGAAGAGAGGGAAGCAAAGAAGTCGGAGGGAGGAAGGAGGAAAGAAAAAAAATAGTTATTATCAATGGGGTCCACTATTTTATTAAATAGTTCCTTGAAAATATAATTTAGTTTTAATTTTCACGATTAGATGAAATGTAATCTAATGGTTATAAACATGCGTAAATAATTGTGTGTAAAAAAAAATGGCTCCTAATTCACGAATCTTTGATAAAAAGAATAGTACACATGACACAAGTAATTAAAATATAAAATTCTTATTAAATTAATAAATATTATCGCTAAGATTTATTTTTTTGCAGTCGGTGCAATTAGAATCGGTCTGCTATTAAGTGGGCAAGATTGATTTCAACTTTGTGTTGTTCGCGGGTTCAAATTCATAAAGTAATTAAAAAGGCAACTTAAAGTTTAAAAATTATAAGAAAATTAAAATAAAGGAATAGTCAAAGATTTAAGGGAATCCTTTTGGATTAAAAGAAAATACTTTTTTCAATAGTTTACAACTTGGTTAACGGTCAAAGATTTGAGGAATTCTTTTGGATTAAAAGAAAGAAAAAAAAATCTTTTTTCAATAGGTGACAAATTGGTTAACGTTGGGGAAAAAGAAGGGAAAAAAAAATCGAGCCGAAAGAATCATTTCATTAATGCATATTTCATTTTTTAATTGACAAATATCCGATATCTATTCTTTTTTCTTTTATTAATTGATTATGATCCGATATCTATTCTATAGACAAAAAGAAATATGAAATTATTTGTTTATATATGTTTACAAAGAAATCAAATTAATTATTTTGTTGGAAAAGTTGGCCTGCCGATTGAGAACCTTGAGCGGCCATTGGGTTAAGGGCTCTAAGATAGAACGAATCCACTCTTTTTATTATTGTTTTTTTTTCTTGTTTAAAAATTTTGTATGACAACATTATACAATTTTTTATTTTTCATTTTTAAAAATATAATATAGATATAACTACAGCTTATAATATTATCGAAGTATAATAATTTCTTTTAGGATGTACTGGAGTTTTCCTTTTAATGGTGATTTTTATAATAAGAAATCTATTGAGATTTGAAATATACAGAAAAAATATATCATGATTTAGGATCTAACTATGATACTCATAAAGTAATAATATATGTACCAAAAATAACATAAAATTTAATACAAAAGATGCAAAAATTTGTCTTATACTGAACATTTCTAATTTTGTAATAAGTTTTTTTTTTAATTTTATATTTATAGTGTACTTTTTTTTTGTGCTACTTTCTATACACGTATCACTATTATACTTTCAAAGCTGCTTTATAAAATTTAATCACCGGCTAGGATTTATTATATCGTTCTTTTATTTATAAAAGAATTTAAAAAGAAAAGAAAAAGAAAACAGACTTGTGAATGCCACGTGGGTTATACAATAATGTCGCCGTTTAATATAGTAATTGCGTGATGATGCAGTAGCTCACTTACTGAAATCGAACGCATCATACTTTTAGAGATTCGCCTGGACCTTGGAACAGTTCCCTTTTTTGGTTAAATTCACGGTGGCAAGTGCCCCGTGGCAGCGACAACTTACATCACCTGAAAATCACCAATTCAAACAAAATATGATGGGCCGCGGCACGGAGTCATCATGGTGGGACCGGCTCACCAATAACTATTTATGATTGGTCCGTAAGTGCTGATTGAACAACTGAGTGGGGATAGAATTACTCAGGGTCGAGGACAAAAGGGTGACTGGCTGCCACGTTAAATGATCAGAATCAGACAAGCCGACTTGGCCCCACCTTTTGTGGACCATGCTATCAGCTGATCGTCCCTAAATCTAAAGCAAGCATTTCGCAATTTGCCTTTTTGTGAAGTTCAATCGTCCGTCACTCTTTTAGGCTAAACCTAGGGGACAAGTTCTGAGAAGAGAATCATCCAAAGCTGCAATCTTGAAAGTCTCTTACAAGTAAGTGTATGCTGATCTCGATCGTTATAGTTAGTGTTTCATTAACAAGCTCGATCTGCTGAAGCTTTTAATTGAATCTGAAAAAGCATTATTTTTTGTTACTTATATTTATTATTGGCACGATTTTGGATTACTAGCCAACACAGATGTTCTGACAATTCTTTTGTGGTTTTAATTTACGACTAGTCAAATATGAGTCCTTCGCAATAAAAAAGGGGATAAAGTAATGAAGAATCCAAGCATTACGGTAAACTAAATGCATGAATGAAAACTGGATTTGGTCTTGTTATGCATATCATTTTAAAAATATCGAATCATGCATATAATCTTTACTTTCATGCAAGAAGTTCAGATTGTGCATGGTTAAGAGTGACTCTTTATATATGTATATATGTATATTATTAGAGAAATCATTTGACCCAACAATATAACAAGTCTAATTATGATATTAAAATTAAGTCTTAACATATGTACTTGAATTGGTCATATATTTAAAATTCAGTATTGGAACCCAACTTTTTTTGTAATGTTGTTTTCTTCTACCCGACTATTATTGCATCAAATTTCCTGCTTTCACATTGAATTGAATATATATTTCATAAGGTTCTCCAATATTAGGTATACTATACGCCTCCCTGTCTTAAGATGATGATCAATGATAACATAATTTAACAAGGAGTTGGTAGTAAAGCCATATGTAAATCCAATTCCATCTTCATTTATGTGAGGGATTTAAGTTTAAATCTTTTAAGAGTTTTACTAACTGAATTAACTAACACCCACCAGCTAATCTGTTGAACTAGCGAGTAATTGATAAAGGTGATTTAATCTCTAGTTTAATTTGCATTTTCTTGCTGCTTTAAAGAGATGATGTGATTGGTAACACCTTTCTTTTATGTTCCTTTTCTAGAACAAGATTAGTGCAGTATTTATTTAGTGAACACCGCCGGGGCCCTACAAACCGACTTGAAAACAGTTGACATTTGACAGCATAAGGTTGCATGGTCCCATATCGCATATTCGCATTACCTGCCCTTTAAACAAGGGCACACAATATAATCATTTTCGACTTATTATAGAGAAAAAGTTTAATTAAAGTCTCACAAAAATGGATAAAAACCTATTTAAAGTGACGTTGTTTTGAGTGAATTTAATTGTTTTTCTTTTCTTTTAAATAATATTGAGAGTATTTTTGTCAGTCTGATATCATATTTTAATTCCCCAATCATCTTTTAATTATATATAATATCACGCAACTTGATGGGTCCGTAACATCATCAATTCGATAAACTATTAAGCGGCCAGGATGCATCTGTGATGATACCAGTTCATCACAAACGAACCAAGAATGTTACAATATTATGTTATATATATGCAGAAGGCACTTCACAATTTTGACATGCACGCAGCAGACATTCCTTTTACGTCCTCTCTTGTCATCCGTTAAAAGTCAGAAAGCAATTATTCTTCTATGGATTTGTACAAAATTTGCAGGCTCCCTGTTTTGGAACGACACGCATTTAAAAGCTAACAAATTCGGAGCGGAGATTCCAACCTTTTCCAGTTACCACAATCTCTAATTTTTCAAAGACTTTTCAAACTTTTCTGATCAGTCTTGTCTTTTTTATTATTGATTAACATATATATAAACGGTAACTTCAAATCTAGTGCAGAGAATGACTTCACTTCATCCGTCGGAGCTGGAATCCGGCACCACCGATTCGGTCACCTCTTCCCCGCGCTCTGAACACCAGCATGATCTCCACCTTACGCGTGTACGATTCATGTGCAGCTTCGGAGGCAAGATCCTCCCCCGGCCCCACGATAATCAACTCCGATATGTAGGTGGCGACACCCGCATCGTCGCCGTTCACCGCTCCTCCACCTTCTCCACTATGCTCACCAAGCTCTCAAAACTCGCAGGTTAATATATAGCGATTCATTCTTTTATATTTATAATTAATTTTAATTTTCAATAAAGATAGAGCCAATTAATAATTGATTTTTAATGTGGCGGCAGGTAGTAGTAATATTAGCGTGAAGTATCAGCTACCAAACGAGGATCTTGATGCGTTAATATCGGTGACAACTGACGAAGATGTGGAGAACATGATCGAAGAGTACGACCGCTTGGCACAGAATCAAAGCACAAGATCAGCTCGGCTCCGTCTTTTTCTCTTCACTAAAGGTGAAGATTCAGTATCTCGGGCCAGTAGCATCAGCTCACTCCTTGACGCCTCCACTAATCGTGAGCACTGGTTCTTTGACGCCATCAACAACGGTGCCGCTCCCGGCTCTGGCCTCGAGCGCGGGCGATCCGAGGCTTCTTCCATTTTTTCTGAAGCGCCGGATTACCTATTCGGGTTGGAAAATTCTGATGAGACGCAACCTCGTGAACTCAAACCCAAAAGCCGCCTCATGTTGCATGATAATGTATCCGTCTCCGATCCGGGTTCTCCCGCCCCAGTTGTTTCTTCGCCGTTTTGCTCCACGTCATCAGCACCTCCTGTACCATCCATGCCGGATCTTCCTCCGGTTAAGACCAAACCCGATAACCCCGCTCCAGTATTGGAGTCAAAACACAGCGGTCAAATCGATGGCTTTTCAGAGCTGCAGGCAGTGCAACAAACGGGATATTCTGGTCAACCCATGTGGCATTATGTTCCGGAAACGCGTTACTCGAGTCCTGCCGTACAACAAAAAACACCTGTTTATTATGTTCCGGGTCCGGTTCAAACCGGAAATGCTCCCGTGCAGCAGGCCGGTCCTATTCGGGCACAATATGTTCCACAATACCAGGTTCCTCCTGGTGGTCAAATACCTGTTGGGTATCATCAGCCAGTTCCTGGTCGGGCCAAGTATATGGTGGGGCGGTGAGGCCGGTCGTGACAATGGATCATTCATATGATCAGACAGTGAGAGTTGTTTCAGCCGATGGAGTGAATCAACAGGTTTACTATGGGGTTAGAAATGCGGGTTTGGTTGCGGGTTACCCGGGAATGATGATTCCGGGTGGAGAAGAATTGCGGAAGAGCGGTTCTGATGGGACTCCGGGTCGGATCTCCCAGTCTTAAAATTGTTGGAAGGGTTTGTGCATTTGTATGCAATTTCCATTTGGTCATGCTTTTGGTTTGTTTGTGTTGTCTTTGTTGCTGAGAGTGTGGATTGTATTGTAATTACCAATTAAGTTCGCGTTTTGTTTGACTATACTACCAACGATTTTTAATGGAAGTGTACAGAGGATACCAAATTTGCTGCAACAGTTTTATGTTCTCTTTTGAGGAGGAGACAATCTTTCTCTCTCTTTCCGGAGTTTCTGTTTGACCTGGGACATAGTTGCTTTCCCGGAGGATTGGCACATTATTGAAGCAGTGGTTTCAGATGCGCAGTCGAACAAGATAACGAAGCAGATTAAAACATGGGTGATTGCAAGAATCTCTTTCTGAATAAGGATATAGGTTGAGGTTCCATTTCATAGAAAAAAACAAAGAGCCAGCATAAAGGAGCATTTTTTTTTTTTTTTTATATATAAGAAAGTAAATCTTTCCATTAATCACAACATCATTACACTTGAAACCTCTGTTGGTATTGTTTCTAACCACACAGCAGGAGTATTTCTTCCTAAGGCCAATTTAGCCAAAGAATGGGCACAACTATTATATTATCTGGGAATATATTCTACTTTAACATTCTGAAAATTTTTCCTTTGTTTTTTAATATTATTAATTTATAGAAGTTATTCTGTTTTTTATTAGACATTAGTAAATTACGTTTAAAACAACAACAAGGCACAATGATAGAATCCGCTATTATTATTATTGTGTCTGGCGTAAGTTATATTAAACATAACTTAACCGACTCCTCTTTATTAAAAAATTTTGCTTGTAAAATAACACGTGTTGATAATTACATAAAAAGCTCGGTATGACATCCTCACTTTTATTCCAAAAATATCCTCCTTCTAAACCTCATATTCTCTCAATTCAAAAGCGCGGAAAACACAGTTTTCTTGTGGTGTCTTACTATCCAATGCCCACCATCTATTTGTACTTTTCTTGGTTAAATAAAAATCTGTTATACCTTCAATTACAGATTAAAAGCAACTCCAATTCTATGATTTTTTAACGCAATTTGTGTTTTTGCTGTAATTCTATGATGCTATATTTGTTTTTTACATTTAAGATTCAAAAAATTATTATCGGACGCTAATTCATTAATCTTTGTAATAATCAATTTGATTTTAAGATTATAAACAAAATAATAAAATAAGAATAATGATGAACAAAACCAAAAAAAAAAAAGTGGGTTTGGTTGTGGGTGGGGTGACGGTTTGAGAGAGAAGAAATAGGGTGGTTGGAGAAAGATTGTTTATTCCTTTATCGTAATTGGCTAACTACATAACTGATGGGCTTTTAGAAGGCGGTTGCTAATAGCACCACTCTACATCAACAGTGTGAAAATTTGGGCTGTGTGTTACTCTTATTCTCATTCTGGAGCTTTTAGCACTTCTTTAAAACTCTTGTGTGTGTGTGTATATATATATATATATGTAGAGTTATTACTTTGTTGAAAATTATAGAAAATGACAAAAGATTACAATAGAGTTTAATTAAATTTTTTTTTATAATAGAAATATTATCAGTTTATAATTTATTACTTTATTGCCTCAAAATAATTTTGATTTTAAAAAATGATTTTTTATATAATTTAAAAATGAGAGGGTTCATAATTTGTAATTGTAAAAACATTTTAATCTAGTTAAATTTATATTCGTCCGTTTACGAAGATGGTGTTTGATAAGGATTTAAAAGGGCTGTGAAAAGCACTTCTCTATCGGTTACAAACACCATTTGGGTTGGGAAATTTGGACCAAAGTTAATGGGCTTGAAAACTGAAGTTCTTAGATCTCCATCGCAGTTGCAGAAGCCCCATCCATTCCTAGGCAGGCTTTGGATTCATAGCCCCAAACCTCGGGCTGAATGATGTTGGTTTCCTCTCAACTCCTGGTCACAACAGTTCCAGTTTGAATTAATGATTGATTCAGATACTGCCCATTACAATTAATTGCTAAAATAATGCTTGCATTTCATGATTTTGTCTCTCGTTAAGGAGACCTTATCTGATGGTCTTACGTCCAGACGGTAATGATGATGCTATCAGCATGGGGTGAAAGCGTGCATGCGTTCACTCATGCAATCACGAGGGACGTCTCTCTTAATAGTTAATTGTAATACCAAGCGTGCCCAGAATAAAACACCGAAACCAAATCCCATTGTTCTCTAAAATCAAGCCGGTATTAAAAATAGAAAGATTGTGCGGAGAAACGGATCGAGAAAAGAAGAAAAGCAAAAGTTAATTTGGTCTTCAAAGTAGAAGATGGCAGATCCTGGAATTTCATTATAAGCTTTAATAAACAGGCTTTCTCTTGCATCAATGAGAAGCAGAGAGTCCGTAGGGTCACTAAGAAGAAGATACTCATAGTCACTACTCCATGAAAAATAAAGAGGAGAACCAATAAAGATAAAAATTTGTACAACAAAAGGTACATTCTCTCGGGGCAACTTAACGTGGATGCCCAAATGTATGATTAAAGCTAGCTATACCGCTTCTACCCAATCGATTATTGCTTTTCATTTATATATAGCTCGCTATATTGCTTCTTTTCAATCAATTCTTACTTTCATTTCTACTAACTTTAAAATGAATTGGGCTTTGCCTAGCTTGCTGATGTCATCCAATCGTCATACAAATGTCATGGTCATCTAAAGCAATACAAATGTCATACTCATCTCAAGCAATGTTTGATGTTGAAATATTATAAATTTTAAGTTATAACAATTTTGAAAAAAAAAAAAGACTGTAAGTATAAAATAAAAGTTAATAGTGTATAGTAAATATAATATTTGAATAATATTTTCAAAAAATTAGTAAAAGTATTATAATTTTCTATTATATAAGTAGTGGATCAAAATTTAACTTTCAAATAATAACAATTAGTATTTATCAAATACTTTAATATTATATTTTTTAAGTTACATTTGTCCAATATTAAACAAGACTTATGATAATTTGAAACTCATGATACCATTAACATCGATGAATATATCATTACGTAACCATGTTAATGCATTACATATGTCCCCTCAATTAATTATGATGAATCCACCATTTATATAAAATTATCTAATAGACGTATGATCCAAAACGTAGAATTAATCATATTCTTAACTATAATATAATAGGTTTTGTTAGAGAAACGTAATGAGCGTATATTCGGCAACATTAATTTCTTCCTTGAATTTAAAGTGTTATTAATGATAAGAAAATGATATGACTTCTGTGTATTGCAGTCAGTGGTAAGCGGTGATGATATCATGTTTCGTGTTTCTTTTTCTTCTTTCTTTGCCTTTCCTGGCAAAAGAAGCTAATGATTATTCATCATGACGAAGCTATGTAATGCTAATTAGAAATTATGTTGCATAAATCTCTGTACGAAAGGAAGTTAGCTCAAATGGCTTGTTTGACTGACGCAATGATGATCCAAGACTGCAATAATAATTAATAAAGAGGACCAACAGCTTTATTTCTATAATGTCTTGAGTAATTCCTGGGCCAAAACATATGGCGCATGGTCAAAGTAAAGGTTGAATATTTTATCCAAACCTATGGATTTTCTCTACTTCAGTTCATTGTAAGTTTACATAAACGATTTTATGAAATTGTCATATATACTTCTAAAAACTTAAGTGTGGGTTATCAGTTTATCACTCTTTTTATTTTTTATTTTTTGAGAAAAAGTATGGATTATCACTTCTTGCATATCCTTGACGAAGGTAATCAAGTAGTTGATTCTTTAATTTCCTGGAAGAAATCTTCATCGCAATCCTTGGGTATTCTCAAGTTTGCTTTATTGCAGCACCACTTAGAAAATATATAGGAAATTATGTGTATACATAAGGCATGCTTCACTTGGATACCTCCGCATGGATTATAAATTCTTCCTGCCGCTTTGAAGACAACTAATACAAAATAGTGTTGCTTTTTGAGTATCCTTCCTTCTGTTCCCAGTGGCAAAGAATTATCCTGGAAATTTTGAGCAAGTCAATTCATCTTTATTTCTCTTACAGGGGTCCCTTTCACGAGTTAATGTGGGTGGGTCTCCTGTTTTGATACGATGTGGAACACCCAAATCTGAAGTTTCAGACACACATAGCCTGTGTGAATGGTTCACTTTAAAGTTCATCGCATAACATGGCGTACGCCATTAATGAATATATGTCTTATTCTATGGACCAAACGTTAATTAATTGATTTAAATTTTTTGAAAGGAAAGGTCTCGATCGTACTCATATGCTGTGGCTGAATTTGCCGGGCAACACAGCTCAAGAGTAGCGCAAAGCGTTGTTCTTACGCCCTTAAATGCTTGATATTTTGGAAGAAAATTAAAGGGCGATTTTGAATTTTCGCTTCAGTACCACAACAACAAACGCACTGCAGGAAAAACTTCTGGAGGCAATATTATTGTCGCATGATTTGAGCATTTCTTCATATTGAAATAATTTACATGGAAGGAAATGCCTCGTCTCCGTTGATGGGGCCTCCCTTGTCCCAACCCAAGTCAGGTAATTTCCTTTGGGGGAACTTTTTCTTTTCCATTTCAAATTAAGATGAGGTGCTTACGAGGAGAGCGAGGCTTCTCATCTATCACAAGGTAAGCTAACATTATATGTATCCACGGTCCATTCATATTTTGTATTTAGGAATGTAGTCGACTTTAACAACTTTATAATATATGTATGCCTCCAGCCGGTTTCTTGTTGGGTAGCAATATATCTCATTTGTCCTCATCTTACAATAAAGTCTCAAAGTGGCATTGGATACTAAATTATATATACATACTTATTGATGGAGACTCAGGGGATTTGATTTCCATATGCAAATTTATCATGCTTTTGGAAGTAGAAATTAATACTTAATTAATCAGGTTTTATGACTTTGTGTGTAACAATAGATAAATCACCGATCGACAGCGCAAGCGAATTGACAAGCACACACAAATTATTACATCTTTTTTCAGTAGAGAAGAAATTTCCAGGAATCTGATCGGCCCGCTGCGGTGGGGTTATGCTCTGCCTTCTGTCAGTGTCAGGCAAATTCTCTTTATAATAATAAAAAAAATTCACAAACTAAAGATTGCCATTAAATAAATACCCTCTAATCTATAATTCAATTAGTGTTTAGGATTGAAGCAAATAATCTCCATTCATGCATATATATAAAAAGATAAAGTCGCAACATAGTGGGCAACGGACATTGGCATTTATAGCAAACACGTGAGTCACATGTACGGGCACTCGCCAGGTTTGGGGCAGCCTGCGGCGCCAGCCAGAGAGTTATTTGTTTTAGGGATCTCTCCAATCTGATGGGACTTGATGGAATGGCAGCCTGACACGTGGTTTTCCATTTCCATCACTTCTGTGACTGTCCCCAGTCCCCGGCTATTAATTAACTGATGCATTAATTAGGCTAATTATTTAGATTAGATAAGCTAGCTAACATTAGGTGTCGTGTGACTTATGGTAAGCAAAATTGCAGTCAACTCCAGTCTCCAGATCTGTAAATCTAAATCGGCATTCGCTAATTTAAATCATTGAACACAAGGTCTACAATAGAATATTTCCATCCATTCAAGGAAGTAAATAAAATAAAACTAGGAAAGGCGATGGACCAAAAATGTATTTGAAAGTAGGAGCGGCTAGGCAGGTTAGCAAAGCTAGCTGCAAGTGAAACGTTAGTCACCATAAAATTAAAGCTGGGGCACATACATGCATGGGTGCATGCCTTCATCAAATGATAATAATCTGGATCATTATGTGATGTATATACGACAAGGATCAAGACATACACAAATCATAAGAATCAAGACAATTATGTTGTACAACCAAGATTATTGTGTGATCGTAGATTTGGAAGACGAATCCTTTTACGTCGTTTATAATGTTTGATTATTTTTCTTTTTTATATTATTGAATGTCTTGTAAATTCGTCTTGTTTCTTTAATTTTGTCATCTAGAAGATGCCCTTACAAAAGGGAAATGCTTTACGGTCACCATGTTGTATGTCTTAGGTTGTGTCCGTGTTGAATCGTGCAATTAAACGCACTGTTTTGTGGAAGTGACTTCACACCAAATGTGATTCTCAGCTATCTGTATGTCTTTTACGTAGAAAATGATGGACCCTTGAGAGTTGAAGGCGGGAAAATTGGCATGGGAGGATTGGCATGATGGCATCCATAACATTACAGCCAAGCAGTAAATCGCTTTGGCCATTTAGTTTTGCGTAGTCGTGGTACAAGTTTTATTTTGGCCATACAAAGACAGGCTTTCTAACTTTATCGTCAATTCAACCATTTTATGATGCTGTCCCCAAAAAAATAAATAAAGTTACAGATCCCATTTACGATTTAAACAGCCAAATCAACTTGGATCCTTAGAGAGAGATCTTAGATGCGAATTAAAGGTGTATCGCACCATTCATATGCTTAATGTTAATAAAAAGAACCCCCGCGTCGCATATTAATTTTTTTCCCCCTTTTTTCTCTTTTTCTTTTCCATTTTAGAGAACCAATGATATCCCGCAAGAAAATTCGAAACACTCCATAGATTTTATTAAGCGAGATAGTTTATGGTTATTAAAGTGAAAGATTAGGATCTAAGGAACTTGGCTTTTGGCAGTGACATGTAGACAGGAAAATTTTGATTACTTTCGTTATATTCAATATCCTCAATTGGAGATATTCTTCCTATGTACATTTCTCAACAAGATATATTAATCTAGATACACGCGTGTTAATAATTCAGCAAGTAAGAGTATCTAAGATTACATCAAATATAAGTTAAGAAAACCCGAACTTATCTAGTTGCAACTTTATGGTCTAAACATTCTTGAACTTTGAGTTGAAGGATTAGGTTCATACTTCATAGGTAAGGGGAAGTGGGCTAGCTACATGCCAAGTATATTTAATTTGACAGTGAGTGTGGGAGATGCATGTGACCTGACTGAGGAAATTTTCAACTGCGGTATGTTTATAAATGATATTACTCTTGTAGTAAAAAGTGACAAAAGAAAAAAAAAAAAAGATTTTGTATCTCTAAATTTTTTAGATAGATATACATAATACATAATACATAATAAATAATTTCTTTTTCTGTTTTTTGTCTCGAATAATCACTAATTTTGACATCCATAAAATATGAAAGTTGAAAGTCCTTCATCCAAGATTTATCACTTCCACTGTACCACATACATGTTCACATAAGGATTATTTACAGATTTATTGACAGACTTTAATTTAATGTTTTCTTTTCCAAGGAGAAAGAGAGATAGGAGGGAGAAGCAGGTACTTACATACACATATTATTAAGTTAATGGAGGTGGTGCTGCTGCTCTTGCACTGAGAAGTAGTGATGTTGAAGACTACAGAGCTTCTTTTTCAGCACAGAAAGCGAAACTTCTCTTTTCCATAATTATTACTCTCTCTCTCTCTCTCTCTCTCTCTTTCTTGTTATGTCTTTTGCATTCTCTCTTTCTTGACCATTCTCTATTGCATCTACAAAACACAACCAATTTATTTTTGGGGAAAAAAAAAGAAGACAAAATGGAGTTTGATCTTGAGAACCCCTTCACAAGCTTTGAAGAACACCAATCTGATACTCTTTTGGATCTTTTTGCCACTGAATCTGATCATATGCCCTCACATAACTTCGTGCAGTGTTTAAAAATCACTGATTTCTATGTTTCCCTTCGTCAAGAAACCGTTTCACTCATTTTACAGGTAAAAATAGGGCCATAACTTGTATTGCTTATCACTTTGGGACTTATTTTCCTCCTTGATTTAATTTAATTTTGTGTTGTTGGGCAGATACAATTTGCCTGCAATTTTGAGCCCTTCATTTCCTACCTAGCTGTTACTTACTTGGACCGGTTCATCTCTCGGCAAGAAATTCCGGTAATAATTATAGACCTTGACATGTATATTTCACTTTGACATATATTGTGATTGTTTGCACATTATGTATGCTCTGTTTCATTGCAGAGAAGTTTCACATAGTATTAAAGAATGGAAAATCTTCAAATGTTGCACATACAATTAATTCTTTCTGCATTGCCTTTGCAATAGAACAGAGAATAATTTTGAATATGCGAACACATTCAGTTAACAGTTCTAATTAATCGTCGAATTTGCAGCAAGGAAAGCCATGGGTTCTAAGGCTTCTTGCGGTATCTTGCATCTCTCTAGCTGCGAAGATGAAGAACACCCACTTCCCCCTCTCTAAGTTCCAGGTAGAGGGTTTACTCTCTATTAATTATGAGATGTAGTGCGATATTTGGGAACACTGACATTGCGAGAGCAGCAACTCATGCAAAATTTTTATGATAATGAAACAGGGTGACCAAGAGCTCATCTTCGATGCACAAACGATTCACCGAATGGAGCTTCTCATTCTTGATGCATTAAATTGGAGAATGAGATCAATAACACCTTTCTCATTTCTCTGTTTCTTTATTTCTCTATTTGAGCGGAAAGATCCTCCATTGACACAAGCTCTCAAAGATCGAGCTACAGATATCATCTTCAGAGCTCATAGTGGTAACATATGAATTATCAAACTAAACGATTAAACCATAAACAAATTTTATTGTCTCATTATCATCATCGACATCATTATCATTAATTTATTATTATTATGGGTGAAAAATTAGCTCAAACCCAGATTTTTTTTCTTTTTTTCGGTTGCAGAAATCAAGTTACTAGAGTTCAGGCCATCAGTAATTGCGGCATCAGCAGTTCTTCTGTCATCATATGAACTGTTCCCATTGCAGTTCCCTTCTTTCAAGACTTCAATTTTAAGTAGTGACTATGTAAATAAAGTATGCAACAAGTTAATGATCGATAAATTGTTGTTATTCGTGTCTCACATTTTGATTGCTTTAAGTATTCCTTACTTTAACTTCCATTGTGCTTTTTATCTAGGAGGACCTGTCAAAATGCTATGATACAGTGCAAGAAATGGTGGAAATGGACGGCTGTGAGTCCATTTTAGATACACTGTCAAGCTCAATAACTCAATTTAGTGTGGTGGATTACAAATGCGCGAAATCAGAAAGCCAACAAATCACGAATAGTGGCATCACAACTACAACTATGATGCCAGAAAAGAGAGAAATCAAGCGACGCAAAATTAATGGTTTTTGCAGTGAAGGCGAATTTCAGCTTCCTCGTATTCAAAATTGTTGAATGCACTGAAAGACAACGAAATTGGTCCAAATTGCAGCAGCACATTGTCAACATCTAAAGAAAAAGTGAAAAAGAAAGGTAACGGATGGTCCTGATTGGAATTTCAAGCAGATTAGCAGAAGATATTGAAAGCTCACAATGAGGCACAACCCCCAACTCAACTAAGGGAACAAGCAAATATTTATTTAAATAAAGAGAAGATTTTGTACCATGAAAGCACAAAATTGGAGGAGTGCAATGTTGAGTGCTACTCTACATAATTGTTTTGTGTTATTGGGTTTTTTGGTTATGTCTCAATGTCTCTCGCTCGGTGGCGGCAAAGCAATAACAAATGCTTTCAATTCAATAAGATGATAATCTTTTTTTGAGAAGTTTCAATTTGCATGGTCAATGCATGGATGGAATTCAATTTACCAAATTTTCTTTTTGTAAAGGAAATGAATGGATACAACTATGCGAAGTAACTGGCTGCAGCCGCCTGCAGGTGAGAAATTATTGTGAGAGTAGGTGGGGATAAGAGAGAGGAAGCAGCGTTCAGGCAGGTAGCTTTCTTAAAGATCGTAGTATCTTTGTCGAAGTTATAAGCCATTTATGTGCTTGACAGCAGGTTGGGAAGCGGGCTGTGGCCGATCTTTCAGAAGCAAATGAAGTATGTTGAGGGAAATTTAGTGAGGTGAAAGTGGTAACAACTACAAGCTAGGGATGGGAGTGTAAAAAGTTCGGCCCAGATGGGACTAAGATAGCCCACAACCACGTTGGGACATCTGCTTTGGGACCTTACAGCTGGTTTGGTAGTCCAAATATTAAAGCCTAACCATTAGAGTTTCTATTGGTTTATATTTCAGTATGCCGATAAAACAATAGGGGAATGGGATTAAGAGTACATTTATATAATCCGTGTGCTTTAGGGATAGCAAAATTTAGATCCGAATATAAGTATATTTGCATCTGAATCTATATTGATATTTTTGCATCTGTATCGAGATCTACAAATCCGTGTGGATTATGGGTGGATTTTTTAGATATTCGGATCTGCAGAATGTTAAGTTCAAATGTAAAAAAATTATCGAATTTACCTAATAAAATCAAATAAAAACCAATCATAATTCAATAATCAACAATTCAACATCTAGAATAATATACAACTACACTATAAATCCACAAATAAAAATATTACAACATAAATCAAACATCAAGAATAATATAAATCCAACAATCAAATTCTAACAATACCATGAATTCACATATAAAATCACCACAAATCCATATAAATCCAAGCTGGTGTGTTTAACTTTAGGGTTAGGTTAGATTTTTTAGTTTTTTTATTATTTAAATCATTTAACTTATATATTTTATAATTGAATTTTTTATTTAATAAATAATATTTGAATTAAAAGATATGCAGATTTGGATATTCGGCTTTTCAGATGCACTTGCATTTGTATCTAGATATGGATCTTTTGGATCTTTTCAGGTTCGAGACAGACCCAAATTTTTTTACCATCCCTGCATGTGACAACAATTAGCATATTGATATAGTAGTTATCTAAGTTTAAATTTGATAAATCTTCACAAATCACTCACTTAATAGTGATATAATTTGAATGGTTTGAATATAGATAACATCTTTATGATATCGAGTCCTGACTTTCTAAGATGAATACCATGACCAGTGAATCAGACTTTCAAGTTAAAACCAAAATCATGTCATATACACATAATGATAATTCTTTAAATTGAATGAGTGAGTAAATTAAATATGAAAACTAAAATGTAGCCTGCTCCAAAGAGTACAAGCTATTTATGTTATTTTTATGTAACTATTAAGATTGGGATCCATCTATGTTACAACAATGGTATCATACCATACCACAATTTTTGTCTTTATTGAGCTGAGTCGTTGGATGTTTTATTGGTCAATCTAATGGCTGAAATTAATTATTAGATAATTGATGCGGCAACCTGCAACCGTTGGAGCCAGTTGCGTTTTAATGTAATATCATTTGCAAGCTTGTGGTGAGAAAGTTTGTTGGTACTGCATCAATGGAACTGATTTAATCTCAAATCGATCTGGAAACAACAAAATAAGACCAAAAATTGGAATTAGGGTTTAGCTATGTTTGTCGCAATTAAAAATTTTTGATGACTCGTAATGTGAATATGGCGTGTGTCTTGTAGGCAATCGACGGCGAAATTATAATCAATAGGGCAAAGGGCAATCGGAAGTTAGCGGTGCTGAATTTTTAGGCATATATGAAATCAAAGAAGTGAGATTGGTAATGAGGAGTTGTTGGTTAATTTAATTGCAACAAGCATTGGATTGAAGGAGGAAGAAGCAATAAAATTCTTGTAGAATAAATGAAGATTGGTCTTGCATAAGGAAATCGAGAAACAATGAGAGGCATGAAGGGACAAACAATGAGGGCATAAGCTAGTGCAATTGTGCAAGCAATATATGTTATTTTCATTTTTTCTTTCGTCTTCATGAATTATGCAAGCGTGGAAAAACTTTTCAGTGAACAAAACTTCAAGCTAATGAGGAAGATGTGAAGAAACCCAGCATATATATGTCACTACAACAATTATTGAATTTGATTTTTAGAATAAAATAACAAATTAAATTGCAGCATGAGATAAATTAAAGTTGCACAAGACTATAGAGAAATGAACAAATTAAAGAACTCCACCATGAAATGACTGTGAGATATCTTTTGATGTTTAATAAGAGAGAAAATTTGGTCAGGATTTATGGATATAGAGAAAGAGGAGTGTTAGAAAAGAAAACGGCTGTAGACGATTGTCCTTTCATCCATTTAGCCTTTGGCAGAGGATTTCTTTGATTTTCACCTAGACTTCATAAATTCCTCAAATTTCCTTCTTGATAACAGTAATTTGCGTTCGGAGAGAGGTGAGTCACCGTGTTTCGTCACATCCAAATTTACTTTTTCTTAACCGATTTCTCCGGTCTTATCCAACACAAATGTGACCATCTCTTTTCCGTTCGATTGGTTGCTTTTAAATCCAATGGTTATATTAGATGATAACAAAAATTGTGGTATGGTATCACTGTTGTAACATAAGTGGATCCTTAAGATTGATGCGTGCTTGTAAGTTATCAGACTAAACTGAGTGATTGCGGCCTGTAGGACTGATAATTTCGATACTGAGTGACTGCGGCCTGTAGGACTGATAATTTCGAAGACAACGCATCAGTTTAACAAGACTGCATAAGCATCTGATCAATTAATTCATTGGCTAAAATTAAAATTAATTATTAATTAATGAACTTGAACTAGGACTCAGTCAATAATGTTTTGTATAATATGCCTTTACCCCACATTGTTGATGACTTAGCTACTTGTCACTAGTCGACGACGACGACGATGATAATACAATTATTGTGAATAATAATAATAATAATCATAATTATTATAATAAATAATGGCAATAATCAACTAATATCATTTTAATATCTTACAATAATTCATTCTAATTCTAAGAAAAAGTAAACATATTAATAGGAATACAACTCATTATGATTCTGACTCTTAATAGTAAAGTAAACAATTTATTCTGATTCCCAATTCTAGCCTATTTCAATTCTAGTTCATTTCAATTACCGATTATTATACGCACCACAAGAGTTGTCTCACCCCAAGTTTATATATACTGTCTAAATTTATTCTCTTTCCCCTCCCCCACAATATAATGCAACTAATAAATTCCTATGAATTTAGAATATCCAGAAACATAAGGTTGTACTTTCATTGTCCTTAATTTTTTTAATTTAGCAATTTTAATAGTGCATTTACTAAATGAAAATCAAAATGGGCTGGAATTAGAATGAGAAATCAAAATCAAAATAAAAAATTTACTTGAACTGTAACAATTAGGATCAGAATGATTTGTATTTCCATTAATATGTTTTCTTTATCTTGGAAACGGAATGAATTATTTTAAGTTATTAAAATACCCTTAGTTAATTAATGTTTCTATATTATTAATAATTATTGTCAATAATCAACATCATCATTATGAGATGACAGGGTTGTAACTGTTAAGTTGGAGTTAGAAAGCCTATGAATCCTTTACTAGTTCAATTTTTAGTGAAATTATGACTCTAAAGAGTGCCTATATAAGAGAGCAGACATTAGAATAGAGGTAATTTCTTAGCACAAAAATTTTTCTCATTAAAAGGAAAAAAAAAAAAAAGAGAATGTTCTAAGGTTTCCATCTCCTACATAGTAATTAGGTTTCTTTACACTCTATACGCTCAAATTTGTGAGGAAGACGATTGGAGATAGTAGAAAAAACTAAAACCATATTGTGCGGATCCCAACAATGATAGTGGAAAATATTGTAATCTTCTTAATATTTTCAAAAAAAAATTAAGATATTTCTCTAATCCAATACATGTATACAAAAGCAAGAAAAAGATCCGAACTTCTGCAGATTTTATTAAATAAGAAAATTCTTTTTAGGCGTGATTTTACCAATAATAATGAGCACCCGTGCTCTCTAGACTTGCCTTATTACTAGTTATAGTGTCGAGGACCGTATATAAACAACGCTTCTTTTAAAAGCACCTGAATTATGTGGAGCAGAAAAGACAAGCTGGCATTTGATAAGCAACTTCATTTTTCTAAAAAGGTAGCAGGCATTCTGGCCTCTGACTGACTGCCAGTTAGGTTTCACAATAAAAATTAAGTTGGCCCATTTTACATTTTTGCAAGACTATGAGTACTATAGAAACTTCGATTTATCATTAGCTATATCAGTTCTTTCACATTTTATTTCAATTATTAATAGCCTTTAATAGTTTAATTATGTTGAATTATTGCGAATTTACTTGTAATTTTCCACGAAGATGAATCTAATTAAGTTTATTCTAATTATTACCAAAGCCATAATTTTTCATTTAGTCACAGGCAGGCAGCAAATGCTCTAGTCAAAGTCCACCCATATTGCCCGCGTCATTGACTGACTAGAAGCTCCATTTAGGACCGGAAAATTGAAATTAATTAGTATTCTGTTCATGTAAATGTTTAGAATATAGTTCATTTCTAGTATGGGTCCTTTCATTTTTTTTTTCATGCACACACGCTTGCTCTCATTTTAAACACACTTTTAAACCGTGCGATTTAATAATATTAAAATATTTTCTATTAAACTGTACAACTTAATAAAGTGTTTGTATTAAAAAATGAGCGTACAAGAATGAATTGTATATATATGTAAATAATCATTCTTTAGTGAGACCGCTAATACAAAAAAAAATAATTAATACACTAACAAATCAAAAACCACAGTTTTTAATGTATTAAAATATGTGTGTGTTTTTTTATATATTTTAATGACAAAGTGAGTATACTCTCACTAAAGAATGACTCATATATAATCAAAATTATTATTATTATTATTATATATTTATTTGCGAATTTATCAAAACTTTTTACAGGTACCGAAAGTGTGTTATCTAATAAAGACAATTTTTAATGACGCTGAGGTTGTTAAAACTGTACTAATCTTAGTCGAATGTGGCAGGGTAGTCCGTTATATCAATGTTCTTAATTTTCCACTAAATAAAACGCCCCCAGTTTAATTGAAACCTGTGATAACTGTTACTATTGACTTTAATTAGCTTGTGAATGATACTTGTTATTATTGCACGATTTCTTTTCAATTCACTCCCGCAACTTGGACGAATTGACTTTAACATGCTAATTTGTTCAACTTTTAATTACTCTTGCAATTCATAGGCTCATTCTGCTTCAAAGGGAGAAAGCAGCTCTGGAGAATTCGGTTACTGCTTGAAATTTTTGAATCGAGAATGTCCAAGTATCTCCGTCAAGTAATGACTAATAACCTTAAGAGTGTTCATTTCCTGCATCGATTTCCCTGCCCAAGCTATTGTTAGCTTGCAGTGCGCATCATGCCGATGGACAGCAATTCTTTAATCGGTAAGTATGGGTAATTAGCTCAATTTAAAGGGACTAAAAGGGCATTTATTTGGTCTTTAAAAACTAAAAATCTCACTCAGGTGAATATAAACATCTGAAGAGTTCATATTAATTAAGTAGGGGGATTAACATTTTTCCTTATACTTTTTGAATTTTACCACTTACATCTCAATCCTTTTGATAATATATCATTACCATCATTTTCTAGTATGACATCCTCACTTTATTAAAGTATGATACCACTAACAAATAAAAAAAATTATAAATTTCAAAACGATATTACATAAAAAAAAATTCAACATATTGTTTTTATTTTTAATTTTTAGAGACATACTCCAAGATTTTAGAGACATGCTTCAAGTGAGGATGTTTTCACTAAAGAAAAACTATATATATATGTATATGTATATATGTATGTATGTATGTTTAAGCTCCCTCATTTTTTTTTACAAAGCATGAAATTTAAAAGAGTTACTTTTTAACTTTTTTCAAGGTGCATGAGTTTTTTGTGTAAAAGTTTTACATTATTTGGTAGCAAAATTTTATTAAAACTAGGGACAGAGCTAGAAATTTAGATTACAAGGAAAAAAATTTAAGAATGAGGTCTATTTATAAAAATGTGTATTAAAAACTTCAACTCATAGGACATTTCAGATAAGATCATGGGCCAAGAGCTTAAGTTCTTCAACTCACAAGGTATTTCAATTGAGTTTAGGGGACATGGGCTAAAATAATTATGCGATTTAATGACTTTTGCAATCAAGCGGGGGCAGGTGTCCCCACTTTTACCCAAGACTAGTTCAGTCCTCGATGAAAACCGCAGAGGGGTACAGATAACAGTAAAAAAAATGTAGTGGGAAAGTGTCATTTACCTTTTGAAGAAATACTTTTAGTTTATAAACAAGTCTTATAAAACTACAAGTCCTTAGGCTTAGACTTGAAAGTTAGTTTGAAAGGGGAGGTTTGTCTCAAATTTATGTATTTAGCCCGAGATTCATTGTCAATCAATGTGAGTTTTTTCACTCAGCACCCTCATCACATGCAAATTGATATTTTTATCTAGTTTTTATTACGTGAAAAAAATAGTGTAAGCCAACACATAAGTGAATTTAACTTTAATATCATATAGGAACTCATTACATTAAGTTAAAGGTCGTTTTAAACTTATATAACAGTGCAACACTCATTACTTCATTCTCAACTAATGTCGAGTTCCTTAATTAACAAGCCCAGCGTAGAGGATCCCACTAACAAAATAGAGATCTTCTCAGTTTATCAATTCAATCTAAATTTTTCAAAAAGATGAAAGAAGCAAGAATAACATTCTCCTTTCTAATTTTTTTACTTTAGGTTCGGTTAATTTGTATATGTATGATATTAAAAAGAAATAATGGAAAAGGAAGTAGCTAATTTACAACTTTTATTGTCGGTCAAACCTGTTTGCGCGGGTTAGGCTCCCTCATTCTGTTGTTCTAGCATCTGTTATTTAGCCAATAGTATGTTTAAGCATCGATGCATAGCCATATTAATTAATTTTGTGAAGAGATTCATTAATTTCCTGAGAAATTTATTCTCCTAAGTAATTAATTACTGTCCTCGTAGCTGTGGAAAATTTATGCAGATTTTATTTTTGAAATTGATAGTTTGACATAAACTCTCATTAGTTGCATTAGTGTATTTGTTGAAAATGCTGCTTCAGATTTCCAAATCCTCATCCACATTGTTTGCATTGCTGCTTTTATACTTGTCATGCTCTTATTATTTATTATTATATATTTCGCTTCAGCAAATGAAATGAGAGGAAAGGAGGGGAGGGGAGGAAAAAAAAACAATAAAATTAAAACCCTCCCTATTTTATTCTATTCCAAAAAAAAAAGCCAAAAAATCACACACACTTGTTGTACGTGGCACAACATCTTACACAACTTAGATCTAAATTGAAAATTACCTTGATAACTAATCGAAAATTGCCTAAAACTTATATCATTTGTCCATCAATTATTGGCCACATGGAATTATTCTCCTAATAATGATATGTAAGATTCCAGTAAACATGATAAAAAACAAAACATTAGACCGACTTATAAATGAAGAGAGTTAGATAAACTTATGGTATTTAGAAAAATGATATTGAGCCACCAAAAAGACACCATCAAAATAGAAATAATAACATATTTTGGTAAAACGAACAATAACCTTATTTTTATCTGAATCGTCGTCCTAATATTCAAGTACGTTGATTGTGCGGACTTTGGCACTTTCACAGGTGACGTCGTCTTGGGCGAATCTAATCTTCTATCTCTAGTACCAACCAATTGAAAAATTGGAATAAAATATTTAGGCAGTGAAGTAAAAATAAACAAAAGCATAATAATAATAATAATAATAACTCGTTAGATTCGATCATCCAAAAGGGAGTGGGGTCGTGGGCTTAATCAATCCAATTGAGACTCAAGATCTTCAAACAGTAATTATTGTGGAACATAAGGTTTGATCTTTTTATTCGAGCCATGTGTGAGAGTGATACGCTCAAGCAAATACTTTATTTAGATAGACTCGATCCAATAATCAGAACAAGTGATCGATAAACCTAGCATCCAATATGCAACAGTATACGTTGCTTTCAACACATATAACATTATAGGTATGAAGCGCAAATTAAAAGAAAAAGCCAATATTAATGGACTTGAACACCACATTAGTTTCTTTGCATCAGAAACAGACCCATAAATCATCGTCAGCATCATAAGAGGAAGCACTGGAAGCAGATGGAAATTGGTAATCTTGTTGGTACCCCCACAGAGGAGATGATACCACAAATCCAGGATCTGTGTATGTTGCCTCTTGACCATAACCCTCCGCCATAGTCATGCACAAGGTATCCACTGTAAATGGCTGCTCCCAAAAATTGTGAAGTTCATCTAGGTTTTCGGATGGATGATCATAATTACTCACTTTTGAGCTCTGGATCCGGTAAATTTCTTCATAATTACCAGAAACATAGCTGGTTGATGAAGAACAATTATCAGCAGAAAGTTGTGGGGAAGGGGAAGTGCACCCAGTAAGGACTTTTGGTGGTTCTCTACAGTTATTGGGAATAATAGGTATGGGATCAGCTATTAATATTTCAGGTGGATTCTGATTCTGCTTGTTGGCTTCATCAAATTCAAATATGGCTGCAGTTTGAGTTTCTTGCAAAGACTTAGTAACTGACGGCACCTGCTGCTGGTTGTTCTTAGTTAAGCGTTTCTTACTCAAGCGACTGTGCCAGTGATTTTTGATCTCGTTGTCTGTTCTTCCAGGCAGCCTTGATGCAATAGCAGACCATCTGGTGACGTGAATTCGTACACATATTAGTTAGTTAATGTGTAAATTTTACAGAAGCATTAATCTAATCGGCAATATATAGTTGATTCTCAGCTGATAGCTAGATTCCCATCTTTTTGGCAGCTCCGGAACGTTACGCATTATTATAAATTATGAGACCAGATTTTACACAAATTATGCATTAATGCATGGATCCATATATCTGCATAAACAACCTATAAAATAGTGAGGAGTTGACACACATTAATTAAGAGACCAGATCATACTGGAGTTTGAGATAGGATCGCCATTGCTACTTTGCTAGATCAATAATTTCCTGGAAATTTACAAAACCCTAAATATAATTGGAGGATGTTTTTGTCACTTCACATAACAAATATTATAGTAAATGGAATAATAAACTTACGTGGTGCAGCTAATTAATTACCATGTTCAAGTAAGAACTCTCCGCTAACTTTAGCAACAATAAATATAATAATTACAGATTAAAGAGACTGTCGCACATGGTTGAGAATGGTTCGAGGACTAATTATTAAGAATACACTTAAAACAACCTTCAACTCCCTTGATCTAACTATTGAGTATAAGTTAGGCCATTGAGCTTCAATATGATATATATCATATTGAAGGCTAAGAGAAGAGAAGCTAGTCACAAAGAAAGATCATGTTTACGTACAGATGTTATGTACTTGCTACGTACCAAGTTAAGCTAAAATTTCAAATCACTTACCGATTTCCAAGTTGTTCATGGAGCTTGATTATGGTTTCATCTTCTTCCTGAGTGAAGTTTCCGCGCCTAATATGTGGCCTGAGATAATTCATCCAACGAAGTCGACAACTCTTCCCACATCTCAACAAACCTACAAGAACAAAACGGAGACGGAGGTTGATTAGCTAGCTAGCCATCTAATTATTCATATATTCTCTCATTTCATGATAAAAATTATTGAGGTTCTCGCCTTTGGTTTTTTTTTTTTTTGCTTTTTTCCTCTTACTTTGTTGTTCCTAGATATTTATGTTTATATATGTATATACCAGCATATTTTGGCATCTCACTCCAGTTCCAAATGCCGTATCTCCTAATATAAGCTATCAATTTCCAATCTTCTTCAGCAGTCCATGATCCTTTTCTCAAAGATGGCTTCTCACTGCCTCCAGCCTTCACCATCTTTCCTCTTTAGTGAAGATCTAACTCACTTCCAGCAATTTTTTTTTTCCCCTCAAAGCAGTTCATGGGGCTCGGATATATGTATATATAGAAATTTTATTTTTAAATGTCTAACTTCTTCAATGACGACAAAGCACACGTATTCTCCGCAGATATGGCCCATCCTAAAGTATAGATTAATACCTGATAGATGCCATAATCCTGCTTATTTGGATTTTATACGTTACAAATTTCCTCAGATCAACTTTGACAAGTAAACTCACAATAGAGGCATTCGGAAGAGGGGAAAAAAGGGATTTTGATTTATATTGAAAAAATATATATAATTACTTTCTAGATCCTAATAGAATCCATAAAAGCCCTTGAGACTTCTCGTTTAGTGCTTACCATATCAGTCACCCTTTGTTTTTATTTTAAGGTTTTTTTATATTTTTTCTTCACTTATTATTTAATAAAAGTGATTATTTTGACTTAATTATCCTTAGCGAAAATGATAAAAATGATATAGAGGTAAAGTATATATTACATTAATAATTAATCAATTGAGCATGCTAAATCTAATATATAGAGATTGATAAAAGAGATACATATATAGAGTGTTAACTAGTATAGAGAGGTTTCATTATAACAGAGTTTCCAATTTTCTCTCAAGAATATCTCTAAATCAATATTAAAAAATAATCTATTAATACAATTTTATAGTTAAGCTACTCTTGACCTCTAAAATTCAATTTTAGAAAAACAATTGGTCATTTTAAATTAGAGTTAAAAACTTACTTTATCAAATACATATTTTTCCCCTCTTTTAAACGCACAAGCATTCACACAATATATATATATATATATATATATATACTTTAGCAGATCTGATCAAATTAAGTTCCTAAGTCCGCCCATGATAAGCTATGGCATTCACACTCCACGTCATTAGATAGATTGTACACAAGTTGATAAGCAAATTGGAGCAACAGCATATACATATCACCCTGAGGCTGAGCTAAAGTCTAAGCAAACAAGACAGATGAACTAGTAGAAATAGGGCAACAAGAGCCACTTCCTAAGTAAACCAAAAAAACATTACAAATCTAGCACATCCAACGCTACCATCGGAATCTGTTGTAAAATTCTTGGTAAAAAAACATGTAGACATGAAGGAAAAGAAAATTGGAAGATGCATTTGTCTCTGAATTTTTAAAAGACAATTGTGACTTGATAATTCGCAAGTTGAGATCGATGCATATCAGAAGCTCCTATGGTATTGGTTTTAGTATTTTTTGGTCGGCTATAATTTCTTTCGTTCAATTTCCAACCAAAAAGTTGTAATGACTAAACCGAGTACTGATGAAGCTTCGAGCGGGGAGATTGGTCTACATTCTCTACATGATCAAATTTGGAATCCAACTCGAGGTCAGCTTCATAAGCGTGTGTTCAACTATTTCATTAGTTTAGAAGTCGTTAACTAATCATAATTAACTCTACCAAGGACTCCGTCAACATGATTATTGATTCATTAAAATTTAATTTTACCCACATAATAACATACTGTAAGGATGGCTGGCATGGTGCCTGGTGGTGACGTAGGGTCACCTTAGGTCAGCAGCTTCGTACTGCGTGAACATAATTAATTTGGAGAAAAAAAAATCAAGTAATTTTTTTATAAGCAAGTTGCTAAATAAAAAAAAAAAAGGATTAAGACCTTAATCCAATATAATGAAATTGGAAGAATAATCTTTTCTTTAAAAAGACAAGCTGGCAACTTCAATGTCTGACGGGGTGGCAGACTGGCTGACTTCCGCGCTTTAGTTTCATTTTATAAATAAGAAGACCAATTTTTTGTCTGACGGACGTCTATAATTAATTAAGAACAAATTAAAGAAGATCGATAGAAACTTCGATTTATCATTAACTTTTATCAAATCATTCACACTTGAGTGAAGTTGTTTATGACTATTGGTGAGGACTGTCACTTGAATTATATTGTGGATTTACTAGTAAGTTTCCACGAAGATGAAAATGACCTATTTGAAGACCGCGTAGTCACGACAGGAAGAGCGTTTATCACATGCTTATATTCAATGCCATGGCAACAAATTTTCTAGTAAAGCTTGGGTAGAAAGAAAGCTCTAGTCAAAGTTCAACGGTTCAACCCCTCGTGATTGAAAGACTAGCTCCATTATTTGGCTTAGAAAACTAAGTGAACCTGGTATTCGTTCATGCATGCCATGAAGAAATAAATATTTTTGGTTCGAATTTTATCAAGGCTTTTTTGGTGATGGAGAGTGACTCTTTTTGTTTTCACTGTTAATGACAAGTTAGAAAGTACATTTGAGGTGGCCAAAAATGTATTAATTTCTCCTGAATGTAATATGCGAAAGGGTATTGCAGGTAAATGCGACCTTAAGTTTGGCTTAAAATTGGAATGCACGATCCCCGTTCCTGCAAAGACCAATCACTTTATGACTGGGACCATCTATTGATCCGTCTGTTCGTAGCAGTGAAACTTATGATGTATATTTTACCAATTTCTACAGTAGCATGAGAATTCCGGGAGGAAAATTGCATTTCCATGATTGCTTTTCAATTCACTCCGAAACTCAATGGTAGAATTTGACTTTAGTTTGTCCTGTCCATGAACCCGACCATCCTCTTCCCGGAGTTTGTTCGATCACGTTTTTGGTCTTAATTCATAACCTCATCTGCCCCAAGATCAAAAAGGTCTAAAATTATAATAGCGCTTTAAAGAATTTATATATATATATATATGTGTGTGTGTGTGTGTGTGATAAGTTACAATAAAAAATCGATTGAAACTCTCTTCACTAATTCTATTTTGACATAACCAGAAGTTGGACTCTTAGTTAATATCAAAAGAATACCTAATTTACGCCAAATGATGGAGGGATGAGTAGACCCCTACCCAAATTTATTGGGAGGGAACCGAGTTATGGCGATAAAGCACTGAAGAAGCTCACGTGTCATGACGATAAATGAATAATCCCAAACCAATATCAGAGACAAATAGAAAACTAAAAAATTGAAGCCTTATCATCATAAACAAAAGCTAAATGCGTGTGAATGCAAACAAATAAATCTATATACAACTATTCAACAGAAACTTTCAGGAAACTATGTTTTGTTCCAAAATGGAATACATATTTAGGTTTCAAATCAACCAGGAAGAAAGAATGGAGCGTAGCTGAAACTTTTGGCAAACAACTACAGGTAAAGGTTGAAAAGGAGTGGTAAAAAAAACCTCACCTTAATAAATACAATTAATATTATTATATTAATAGAGAATTAATAATATTATTATATACTATCTTTATTTAAAAATATAATATTATTATATTTATTTAAAAATGATAGTAGTATATTTATTTAATATTAATAATAAATAATTTATTCTAAGAAAATATTAATTTCGTACAATGTTAATAGTAAAAATGTTCCATTTATATTGCCCTTATTAATAATTTTTAATTTATATAATTAAAATTAAAATTAATAAAAAAATTGTGATGTACATAATTAAGAATATTAATAATTATTATAAATTTACAAATATAATAAAATAAATGTTTATTCATCAAATATATTTTTTGTTAATTTTGTGTAATTAAAAACTATAATAATAAAATAAATGTTTATTAATTAATAAATGTAATTAAAAACAAATATTTATTCATAAAATATATTTTTTATTAACTTTGCAATTAAAAATTATAATTATTTAAATAAGGGTAAAATTATAATTTGAAACTATTTATTCATGATCTAAGACAAAATAAACACATAAATTGAATTCTAATCTCCATTCACGTTCTATTCCAGTATCAATAAACAATATACTTTCATTCTCACTTCACACTCTCAATCCTAAGATTCTCTCTTTTCAAGATTCCACTCCAATCCAAAATATAAATATTACCTTAATTTATTAACAAGACTTATAAAACTATTACTTGAAAAGTTAGCTTAAAAGGTGAGATTTGTCTTAAACTTATATATTTATCTTGAGATTTATTGTCAACCAATGTGAGATTTTTCCCTTAGCACCCTCAGCACTCTCATCACGTGTAAATTGATATTTTTACCTAGTTCTTGTTACGAGGAAAAATAGTGTCGGGCAACATAAAAGTGAATTTAGTTTTAATATTATATAAAAACTCATTAAATTAAATTGAAAGTTGTCTCAAACTTATATAAAGTGTAACACTCATTAATTCATTCTTAACTAATGCTGAGACATTTTCTATATTAGCAAGCCCAACATAGGGGATCCCACTGACAAAATAGAGACCTTCTCAGTTTATTAATACAATCTAAATTTTTCAAAAAGATGAAAGAAACAAGAATGACATTCTCTTTTCTACTTTTTTACTCTAGGTTCGGTTAATTTGTATATGTATGATATTAAAAAGAAAGAATGTAAAAAGGAAGTAGCTAATTTACAACTTTAATAGTCGGTCAAACCTGTTTGTGCGGGTTAGGCTCCCTCGTCTAGCATCTGTTATTTAGCCGATAATTGTTGAAGCACCGATGCGTAGCTACACGTTGCCCCGGCCACCCGCCCCCCCCCCCCCCCCCCCCCACACACACCAACAAAAAAAAAAAACAAAAAGACATTCACTTTCATATTAATTAATTTTGTGAAAAGATTCATTGATTTCTTGACAAATTTATTTTCGTAAGTAATTAATTACAGTCCACGTAGCTGCGGAAAATTTATGCAGATTTTATTTTCGAAATTGCTAGTTTGACATAAACTCTTCTTAGTTGCATTAATGTATTTGTTGAAAATGCTGCTTCAGATTTCCAAATCCTCATCCACATTGTTTCCATTGCTGCTCTTATTACTTATTATTGTATATTTGGTTTGAACAAATGAAAGGTGAGGAAAGGAAAAGACGGGAGGGGAGGGGAGGAAAAAGAAAACAAAAGAAAACAAAACAATAAAATTAAAATCCTATTTTATTCTCTCTGATACTCCTCTCCCAAGAAAAGGCCAAAAAAATCAGCATACGCTTGTTGTACATGGCACAACATCTTACACAATTTAGATCCAAATTGAAAATGACCTTGATAACTATTCGAAAATTGCCTAAAATTTATATTATTTGTCTATCAATTATTGGCCACATAGAATTATTCTCCTAATAGTTATGCGTAAGATGCAGTAAACATGATAAAAAACAAAACATTAGATTGACTTATAAAAAAAGAACGCTAGATAAACTTCTAGTATTCCGAAAAATGATATTGAGCCACCAGAAAGACACCACCAAATAAAAATAATAGCATATTGTGGCACTGTAATATGATCAAAAACCTTATTTTTATCATAAGTGTCTTCCTAATGTTCAAGTACATTGATTGTGCGGACTTTGGCACTTTCACAGGTGACGTCGTCTCGGGCGAATCTAATCTTCTGTCTCTAGCATCAACCAATTGGAAATTTGGAATAAAATACATAGGCAGTGAACTAAAAAAAAACTCGTTAGAGTGGTCTTGGGCCTAATCAATCTAATTGAGACTTAAGACCTTCAAACTGTAACTATTGAGGAACATGAGGTTTGGTCTTTTATCCAAGCCATGTACGATGGTGATACGCTCGAGCAAACACTTTATTTAGATAGACTTGATACAATAATCAGAACAAGCGATCGGTGAACTTAGCATCCAATATGCAACAGTATACATATATTGCTTTCAATACATATAACATTATATGGATGAAGTGCAAATTAAAAGAAAAAGCCAATATTAATGGACTTGGACACCATCTTAATTTCCTTGCATCAGAAACAGACCCATAAATCATCGTCAGCATCATAAGAGGAAGCACTGGAAGCAGATGGAAAATGGTAATCTTGTTGGTACTCCCACAGAGGAGTTGATACCACAAATCCAGGATCTGTATGTGTTGCCTCTTGACCATAACCCTCCGCCATAGTCATGCACAAGGTATCCACTGTAAATGGCTGCTCCCAAAAATTGTGAAGTTCATCTAAGTTTTCGGATGGATGATCATAATTATTCACTTCTGAGATCTGGATCGTGTAAATTTCTTCATAATTAGCAGAAACATAGCTGGTTGATGAAGAACAATTATCAGTAGAAAGTTGTGGGGAAGGGGAAGTACACCCAGTAAGGACGTTTGGTGGTTTCGGAGAGTTATTGGGAACAATAGGTAAGGGATCAGCTAATAATATTTCAGATGGATTCTGATTCTGCTTGTTAGCTTCATCAAATTCAAATATGGCTGCAGTTTGAGTGTCTTGCAAAGACTCAGTAACTGACAGCACCTGCTGCTGGTTGTTCTTAGTTAAGCGTTTCTTACTCAAGCGAGTGTGCCAGTGATTTTTAATCTCGTTGTCTGTTCTTCGAGGCAGCCTTGATGCAATAGCGGACCATCTGATGACGTGAATTCATGCACATATTAATTAGTTAATGTGTAAATTCTACAGTAGCAATATACATAATTGATCAATAATTTGCTGGAAATTTACAGAAACCCTGAATACAATTGCAGGATTTTTTTTCACTTCACATAACAAAATTATTGTAAATGGAATAATAAATTTAGGTGGTGCAGCTAAGACTGTCAGTTGACTTTGGCATCAATAAATATATTAATTACAGATTTAAGAGATTGTCGCACACGGTTGAGAATAGTTCGATTTAAAACAAGCTTCAACTCTTTTGAGCTAAGTAACGAGTACAAGTGAGGCAATTGAGCTTCAATATGATATATATCAAAGCCGACTGAGCTTATAATTAAATTAAAGGATGCACTTGAAAGTTCATAGAAGAGAAGCCAATCATAAAGAAAGATAATGTTCAAGTATAGATGTCATATACTTGCTAAGTACCAAGTTAAGCTAAAATTTCAGATCACTTACCGATTTCCAAGTTGTTCATGCAGCTTGATTATGGTTTCATCTTCTTCCTGAGTGAAGTTTCCGCGCCTAATATCTGGCCTGAGATAATTCATCCAACGAAGTCGACAACTCTTCCCACATCTCAACAAACCTACAAGAACAAAACGGGGACGAAGATTGATTAGCTAGCCAGCCATCTAATTATTCATTTATTCTCTCATTTCAAGATAAAAATTGTTGACGTTCTCTCCTTTGTTTTTTTTTTTTCAACTTTTTTCCTCCTCCTTTGTTGTTCCTAGATATTTATGTTTATATATGTATATACCAGCATATTTTGGCATCTCACTCCAGTTCCAAATGCCGTATCTCCTAATATAAGCTATCAATTTCCGATCTTCTTCAGGAGCCCATGATCCTTTTCTCAAAGATGGCTTATCACTGCCTCGAGCCTTCACCATCTTTCCTCTAGTGGAGATCTAACTCGCTTTCAGCCCCTCAAAGCAGTTCATGGGGCTCAGATATATACATCCATATATATAGAAGAAAGAGAGAGAGAGAGAGAGAGAAAATTTATTTTTAAATGTCTTAACTTCTTCAATGATGACAAAGCACACGTATCTCAGCAGAGAGGGCCCATCCCAAAGTATAGATTAATACCAATGGATGCCATTATCCTGCTTATTTGGATTATATGTGTCACAAATTTCCTCAGATCAATTTTGACTTGTAAGCACACAACAAAAGTATTCGGAGGGGAAAAAAAAAAGGTTTTTTGCTTTATATAGAAAAACAATAAATTTACTTTCTAGATCCTAATAGAATCCATAAAAGCCTTTATTGTTTAGTGCTTACCATATCACTCACCCTTTGTTTTTTTTTTTTTATTTAGATATTTTAATATGTTTTTTCTTCACTTATTATTTAATAAAAGTAATTATTTTGACTTAGTTATTCTTAATGAAAGTGATATAAATGTAAAGTATATATTACATTAATAATTAATCAGTGGAGCATGTTAAATCTAATATATAGAGATTGATAAGATATACATATAGAGAGAGAGAGAGAGAGAGAGTATTAGCGTAGAGAGGTTTCATTATAATAGGGTTTTCACTTTTCTCTCAAGAATATCTCTAAATCAATATAAAAAAGTAATATATTAATTAATACAATTTTATAGTTAAGCTACTCTTGACGTCTAAAATTCAATTTTAAAAAAGCAATAGGTCATTTTAATTAGAGCTAAGGACTTATTTTATTCCCTCTTTGAAATGCACAAGCATTCACACACAAAAAATATAATAAATATATACTTTAGTAGATCCGATCAAATTAAGTTCCTAAGTCCGCCTGAGGCTGTACACAAGTTGATAAACAAATTGGAACAATAGCATATTCAGATCACCCTGAGGCTGAGCCAAAGTCTAAGCAAACGAGACAGATGAACTCGTAGAAATAGGGCAACAAAAGCTACTTCCTACGTAAGCCATTAAACATAACAAATCTAGCACATCCAACACCCTTCTAAAGAGACCATCGGAATCTGTTGTAAAATTCTGGCTAAAAAAACACGTAGACATGAAGGAAAAGGAAATTGGAAGATGAATTTCTCTCTGAATTTTTAAAAGACAACTGTGATTTGATAATTCCTGAGTTGAGATAGATGCTTACCAGAAGCTCCCTATGGTATTGGTCTTAGTACTTTTTGGTCCGCAATAATATCTTTCGTTCAATTTTCAACCAAAAAGTTGCAAATGACCAAACCGAGTACTGACTGATGAAGCTTCGGGAGAGAGGGGGGGGGGGGGGGGGGGGGGGGAGGGGTAGGGGGGTGGGTGGGTGTTTAATTATTTCATTGGTTTAAAAGTCGTTAACTAATCATAATTAACTCCACCAAGGACTCCGTCAATATGATTATTGATTCATTAAATTTTAATTTTACCCACATGTTAATATACTGTGAGGATGGCTGGCATGTTGCCTGGTGGTGACGCAGGGTCACCTTAGGTCAGCAGCTTCGGACTACGTGAACGTAATTAATTTGGGGAAAAAAAGGGTATCAAGTCATTTTTTATAAGCAAGTTGCTAAATAAAAAAGGATTAAGACCTTAATCCAATATAATGAAATTGGAGAATACAAAAGTAAACAATTTAATGTTCATATCGTGGGGAAGAATAATTTTTTCTTTTAAAAAGACAAGCTGGCAACTTCAATGTCTGACGGGGTGGCAGACTGGCTGACTTCCGTGCTTTAGTTTCATTTTATAAATAAGAAGACCAATTTTTTGTCTGACGGACGTCTATAATTAATTAAGAACAAATTAAAGAAGATCGATAGAAACTTCGATTTATCATTAACTTTTATCAAATCATTCACACTTGAGTGAAGTTGTTTATGACTATTGGTGAGGACTGTCACTTGAATTATATTGTGGATTTACTAGTAAGTTTCCACGAAGATGAAAATGACCTATTTGAAGACCGCGTAGTCACGACAGGAAGAGCGTTTATCACATGCTTATATTCAATGCCATGGCAACAAATTTTCTAGTAAAGCTTGGGTAGAAAGAAAGCTCTAGTCAAAGTTCAACGGTTCAACCCCTCGTGATTGAAAGACTAGCTCCATTATTTGGCTTAGAAAACTAAGTGAACCTGGTATTCGTTCATGCATGCCATGAAGAAATAAATATTTTTGGTTCGAATTTTATCAAGGCTTTTTTGGTGATGGAGAGTGACTCTTTTTGTTTTCACTGTTAATGACAAGTTAGAAAGTACATTTGAGGTGGCCAAAAATGTATTAATTTCTCCTGAATGTAATATGCGAAAGGGTATTGCAGGTAAATGCGACCTTAAGTTTGGCTTAAAATTGGAATGCACGATCCCCGTTCCTGCAAAGACCAATCACTTTATGACTGGGACCATCTATTGATCCGTCTGTTCGTAGCAGTGAAACTTATGATGTATATTTTACCAATTTCTACAGTAGCATGAGAATTCCGGGAGGAAAATTGCATTTCCATGATTGCTTTTCAATTCACTCCGAAACTCAATGGTAGAATTTGACTTTAGTTTGTCCTGTCCATGAACCCGACCATCCTCTTCCCGGAGTTTGTTCGATCACGTTTTTGGTCTTAATTCATAACCTCATCTGCCCCAAGATCAAAAAGGTCTAAAATTATAATAGCGCTTTAAAGAATTTATATATATATATGTGTGTGTGTGTGTGATAAGTTACAATAAAAAATCGATTGAAACTCTCTTCACTAATTCTATTTTGACATAACCAGAAGTTGGACTCTTAGTTAATATCAAAAGAATACCTAATTTACGCCAAATGATGGAGGGATGAGTAGACCCCTACCCAAATTTATTGGGAGGGAACCGAGTTATGGCGATAAAGCACTGAAGAAGCTCACGTGTCATGACGATAAATGAATAATCCCAAACCAATATCAGAGACAAATAGAAAACTAAAAAATTGAAGCCTTATCATCATAAACAAAAGCTAAATGCGTGTGAATGCAAACAAATAAATCTATATACAACTATTCAACAGAAACTTTCAGGAAACTATGTTTTGTTCCAAAATGGAATACATATTTAGGTTTCAAATCAACCAGGAAGAAAGAATGGAGCGTAGCTGAAACTTTTGGCAAACAACTACAGGTAAAGGTTGAAAAGGGGTGGTTAAAAAAACCCCACCTTAATAAATACCATTTTGCTACTATGTACAAGGACCTGAGATATCTCCATCAAGAGTTTGAACAGGTAAGCATCTGGATTTGCAAATGCAGGGTGGTAATCTGGCAGCCAAGACTATATTCTTCCCTTTGTTGGCTGCTACTAACTCTTGGACATGAATCATCAGTCAATGGAGCCAGTACAATATTGCTCCCTCAGCAAAGAAATGGGAAGTCGGTACTTTTGCACACAGCAGCAGCCATGGAGGGATAAACAGAGCAATTATTGAAATTCACAGCTTCTCTGGCTCAAGGGTGATCACCACATCCCTACTCTTTTGCATGATGCAGCGTTCGGGCCACTTCGTCGAGACAGGGGGTTGGTGCAGCTTAAAGAAGTCTCTATTCCCTTCACTATAGCTCCCTATGCATATCGTATCACCCCTGCCATGCCAAGTGCCATCTTGAACATTGTTCATCTCCAAAGTTCTAGCTTCCTGCTCATAATTAAAGCATACTCATGATCAATTTTCAGATATATGAACTGTTTGCCAAGTTTCATCGAAGTCGCATTTACATATTCTATAAAATGACGTCATATCCTCACTTCTAAAAGTTTGCAGTACCATTTAAACAAGAAACTAGATTTCTGCGAAGAAGGGAAGGCACAGAATATACCTGACATAATGTGCAGCAAGGGCAGACAAGATGATAGATGCAGTCATCCATAGAACTATCACTACCCTGAAAACCATCAAATTTTTCCATTAAAACAAGAAGAGAGATTTCAACACATATCAAATGCAACAAATACTATTAATCAAAAGGCATAAGATTCAGAAAGTGCACTAGTCATTAGATAAGAATTCTAGCAAGGTTCAACTCATCAAAAGATTCTCAAAATTGAAATATGGAAGAGCAATGAGAGGTAGGATTATCACAATAAAAGACTCAACAAAGGTTGGAACCTAAATAAAGGTCGGCAGAAGCCATGTTACTCATTCATGTTAACAATGAAGAAAATTGAACAAGGACCAAACTCTTCCAATGATACAAACGAATTATCAGACATAAGAGAATGTGCCCAAAACTTTGAAACTTCTAAACGATACATTAGAATTGGTGACTTTAAACTCTACATACAAGGTTCCACTAACAAATGTATGAGGTAAACTCATCAGGAAAGTGAAAGCCAGAAAAGACTAGACGACCTTATGCACGTTTTTAAAAATCCATAAATAAATAAAAGGCTGAACAAGGTCACGAAGAACACAGAAGTGCTTGGAGAATATATACGACTTGCGGAAATGACTGTTAGGGATAATATCCCACATTGACCGAGAATGAATCTTGCCTCCCTCAACTCGTGAGCTAACTTTTGGGTTACAAGATCCCTTTGATATGAAAAACTCATTATGAACCAGTACATGATTAAAATATGGAACAAAAAACTGAATGAAAAGAAGAGGAGAAGTACAAAACTAGTGCACACAACATACTAATGTTGAAGCATCAACGACAAACTCACCAAAATATTAAATTTCTTTCTCATCTGCGTTCGCAAAAATCCCGAGTACCCTCCTATAGAAATGAAGAAGGCCACAGCCAAATACAAAAAGCAATGCCGCCTAGTGACGATGAAAGCAATGAAATTCATAATGGCACCAATGGCCAGAATGAAATAAGCGGATCCCTGAAAAATTTCAATAAGAAACTCAGGGTCTGACTAAATCAGCTTCATAAAAAATGACATCAAATTCTGCAACTCTTAAGTGCTAGAGAACAAGTATAAAAATATATCAAAGACGATAATATTTGCATTCTCCAAAAGCTGCAAGATTTACCTGAACAAAACAATAACCAAAACCAGCCCGTCTCATGTTCTTCCCGAACCGGTAGCATGGACAGCTGCAACACCAATGACACTGTTATTCATAAGCACAATATTTTTTTTTGCTAATATACACGTAATGATTTTTGCCCAAAAGTTTTTAGGTTTCTGTAGAAGCAGTCAATAGATGGTATTCAAATTAGCAATTTCAGGTGCCTTTATAGAAAGCGATTTTAATTTTACTCCTGAAGCCCCATATCTAAAGAAGCACACCAAACACGCCCTAATTAATATACTTCTATAAATTATTAAAAAAAAAATCATCAAATTACAAAAATTATTCAATAAAAAATCCACCTAGGAGCTAGCTGCCTTAAAACACAAAATTTTTGTTTTAATTACTGTCTTGGTCGGGAAAAATAAAAATCATTTAGAGAAAACAAAAGCAAATATCCAAAGAAAGAAGCAACAGACTAACCAGGCGGATTGGAGAGCGATGGGACGGTCATCGAAACAGTCAAGGACTTCACCTTCCCACATCCTCAAAACGGCGCCGAACTCACCTCCGTCCATATCAACGTCCGCGCCGTCACCTTCCGGTGTCCTCCATTTCCCCTGAGTTTGCAATGCCACCGTCGAACACAGGACGTCGAAATTTACTACCGCCATCCCTTCGAGCAAGCTCTCCTCCTCTTCACCACCCGCCTTCTCTTGCTGCCTGTCCGTTTCCGCCATCAATACGCCGTCGTCTCCCTTCGTTCGCGGCTTCAAACGATCCGCTTCAGCTAATTGAAAACGAGCCGCTGTTATTTTATGTATTTCTTGGAAAAGTTTCAATGTGCTTTTCTCATTCTTGCGCTTTCCGTGTTTTCAAATAATAATGGAGGGTTTGCTTTATTTAGAGTTCGGCGAGGGGAGGGATGGTGACGACGACTGTGTATGTTAGGAAGTTCGGCCGATGGCGGGCAATTAATGAGGGAGAGTGGGGCCCAGTGAGGCTCATTAATTGACGATACAGTTGTTGCCACGTTGGATCTACAATATAGGAGAGGATCACTACCAATACAATACAATCACCACTACCCGTGATTACTGAACAAATAATTAACGCTCTAATTTAAGAACCTACCAAATGGGGAAAAAAAAAAGTATTATCTTTTGAAGGATCTATTAACAGCCCCTGAAAGTTGCAACCGCCGTTTATTAGCCTAAAAATTCAGTTTCGTGCTCAGAACCATATTCACATATAAACTGCTTTTCGAGTTAGGTTATCTATTTTTAAAAAAAGTATCTATAATTAAAGTTAGATGTCATGATAAGAATAGAAGAAGATAATCATAATAATAATAATACTGGTAGTGGTAGGCTTTGGAATATTATTAAGAAAGCAAAAGGATGATCATCGGTTGGTTTCGACTTGGAGTGGACAGCAGTGTCAAGCTGGGTGGCGGGACCCGCGTGGCTCATATGTGATTTTATCTATATATACATATATATCCTTTTCCGCGGTGTTTGTTGAAACCATATTATAATTATTCCAGATAAAAGTTTTGTATGACTCTTATCTAAAATAACAACCGCCCCACGTGCAAAAAGCCATTTTGTTGCAAGTTGATTAGTGAGGGAGTATGGTTTTTTTTAATTGAAATTAGTTAAATAATTTTTTTTAACCGATTAAGCATCATATTACTGTATTATATAGAGATATATACAATTGTAATCATGTTATTATATTATACAAAGATATATACAACTGCTATGACTGCATGTTATTATATTTACAATCAGATATATATATACACGAAACTTATATTATTGCATTTTTAATCTATAAAGTATATGTCCAGCCAAATACCCCTCACGGAGGAGGAATGTCTCTACTCCACTCGCTTTTCACAAGGGAGAAATACGTTATAAGTAGTATCCACACAATTATATTTAATTGAGAGATGTTGAGTTCGTGGGGACTCGAACCATTGCCCTCATAATCATGCTTAATTTTGAGGGCAATTGTTCATTACGGGACTACAAGCCCAAGCAGCTACTTAAATAATTAGATATTAGATAATTTATTTATTTTTAGAAAAAAAAATCAATTTAATAGTTAAATTACTTTTCTTTTAATAAAAAATTTTAAATCCACCTCATTTCATAATTTATACAGTAAATAATTAAATTCTTTTAGAAAATTGTAGGAATTTAGAGTGATGGAGATAGAAAATATATAATAAGAAAAAAATTATTCAACTTTTTAGAATTTATATGGATTTTATAAATCAAAACCTAAAAGAAATACTTATTTTCAGGATGAAATTTTATGAGAAACATAATTAATTTAAAAGACCAAGATTCTCTGCTGTCTGATCTTCTCTGAACAAACATACATGTGGTGATTGATAGTTAATAAAATAAAGAAATTAAATTCTATTTATATACTATCACTTAAACACACATGGTATAAGATTTTTACAGAGTTCATATAAATAAAGGATTTTTTTTCTAATTTTAATATATGAATTTGTATTTTATAAATTAAATTAGAGTATTTTAAGAAATAAAATTTAAAATTGGGTGTTATAAGGATTTTAAAAGGGTGTCAGAAGCTAACTCTCTTGAAAATCATCCATGTTTCAACTTTGCCTGCAACAAATTGCAAACACCCGGCCCTAGTTTGGAACCAGATCATACCTGACACTTTGGATTTCATATCTTACGCCTTATTTGGAATTGAAGCGTTTTAATTTTTAAGCTCTAATTATTGTGAAATAAAATCATTAGCTTAAAAAAAAAAGTTGTCATGTATTTTTAAATTATAGTAATACACTAATACTATAAGGCCGCCGTGAAAGAGCAACGAATTACGACGCACCACCTATTGATTCAAAGAGTGCGTCAAACTGGAAGCCATATTTAGATGGTGGTGTACCGTAAATCACCACCACTTGACGGCGGTGTTACGAAGCAACAGCTACGAATTTGGCCGGCCAGCCAACAATTGTGGCTTCTTTGCTGCTCCTTTGACGTCGATGATCCCACCATAGGATAAATTACAAGAAATACAGTTCAATGATATTGAATGTGTTGTGACGGGCACATTTTGATTTTGCCACCAAGCCACCGACTGTTGATTTACTATTTTTTATAAATATTATAATTAGATTAATATTCATTAAATACAATAAATTACAATTTATTAGGATATAATTATAGTTTACTTTACAAGGGTAATATGGCTATTTCACTCTGTATAGTGGATTTAAAATACTGGCTGGGCAAACATTGGGCAGGTGGGCTTGCTCAGCTTCCACACATTAGTCTGAAACGGGACCTCATTCAAAGGAATCAAATAATCATGACCTTGTGGTCGCAATCAGGACATGACATTCGTCAACTGTACTGCATTTGATGATTTTTTTTTAATGTTGATATATTATAATTAGAATCCCTCGGTTATATGTATCTAATTTATAATTTTCTCACATAAAATAATCTTTTTACATAAATAATAAGTGAACCCGTATTATTTATTATTCATATACGATGATTATAAGTTACATACATATAACTTAACATTATCCTTATAATTAAAGCTCTGATAATATCTATAATCAACTACTTTCTTAAATAATCATATTACAGTATAATTTAAATATCAACTATTTTCCTTATTCGGACCTAGTCACTACATTTAAGTACTTTTTGAATTCTATTTCCCTGGAGAATTTTCGTGGTCCATATAAATTATATTTTGGGAGTTTTGGTTGCTGTTCCCTTCTATCTTCAAATTCACAGGATAGGCAATAACCTTTACGCAGGTTTGCCGCCGCATTAAAGAATGATGCGGCCAACTGCAAAATAATGAAGCCATAAGAAAAACCTCATGCAAGCATATTGATATGACAGCAAGCAAACGCGGGGAGATGAAGCAATCTCACCACCACCCCGACAGCAGCACAAAACTATTGGCAAGAATTTGGGTAAAGATATCATCGACAAAAGATTGCAGGAGTAAATTGCTCACGTCTATTGATCAGTTTGAATTGCACAAGAAACATATTTATAATGTAATATAACTGCAACACATGAAGAGAATTGCACAAGAACCATATTTATAATGTAATATAACAGCGACACATGAAGAATGCTAATTTA
Organism: Citrus trifoliata; assembly: GCA_018350135.1. Lineage (NCBI taxonomy): Eukaryota > Viridiplantae > Streptophyta > Magnoliopsida > Sapindales > Rutaceae > Citrus > Citrus trifoliata. The sequence continues at coordinate 26,836,941 of CM031385.1, read as the reverse complement.
AAATACATTAGCAGGGGCCATTGAGTGCAATTTTTTTTTCCTTTTTTCCCCCTATTTTGGCCAAAGAGCAATTCACACACAATTGAATTAGCAAAAAGTGTTATGTCTTGGCTGCAGGTCTCACCAGCCCCAATCCTGAACCACTACCCAAATGCTTGAAGTCTCTTGCTTCCAGTCGATCACCATGGGCAGCAAACCCTGTCCCCCCTTTTTCCACATTCACCAGGTTTCTCTCTTTACATGGCTTATTGCACACCAAACAAACCTTATCAACGGCCATAAACTTGTCAGCACATTTCTTGCAGAAGACATGCCCACAAGAGCTAAGGGCCACGAGGGACAATGTGTTGGTCAAGGTAACCTTGCAGCTGGGGCAGATAAAAGACTTATCATTAGAACTGGATTTCTTCTCTTCACTCTTGTCTTCAGTGTAGTAGACAGGGAAGAGGGATTTCAGCTTCAGTTTCTCCTTGCCTTCTGGACATATTGTGCTAGCAGAGGGGGCCTCAACCTTAACAGGAGCCTCAGGGGTAGCAGAAGGCAGCCAAAATGCTTTCATTGTTCGGAGGGCTTCCTCTTCGTAAGATGTGACTTTCACACTATTTGCCCCATGGAAGCCATTCTTGTCTTGGCTATGATTTCTATCATTGTACTGTGGTACAGCACCATGGTTTTGTTGATCAAATGCATCAAGCTCCCTGGCTTTCTGCAACATCAACCTCTCTTCTTCCTCTTCCTTCTCCTGCTTCTGCTGAGCAGCATGGGCAACTAGCTTTCTGCCAGGAAAAGGGAAAATAAGCTCTTTGGCATAGAATTCACAAGATAATAGGAAAACTAAGCAGACTGCTCATCAAAAAATTAACAAATAGGAAATCAAGAAATGTGTAGAATGTTCTACTTCCTTTGTTATCTTTCAGAAAACTAACGCACGAGGGACGAGTACATGGCAGCTATTGCATAAGCATTCAACCAAACAACCAGAAATTTATTTTCCCCTCTTAAATAGATGTTCCATTAGAGTGCAACTGTCATTTATAAAAAAACTCAGATTTCCAACAATTGGCCCAACAGTTGCAAAAGTTTATATGAAGATGATCGATTAAAGTAAACCAAATAATATGTTCCTAAAAGGGAAAGGGAAGGAGAAGAAGAGACTGGAAACTGTTAGGATACGTTGGAACAAACTTTGAAATGAGTTTCCCTAGCTTCTACCAACAACCGGCAAGTGCTACCTCGGCAAAAAATTCTTAAAAGATCTACACAAACCAAAAACTGATATCACAATAGCCAATAAACATACATAAAAAGGAGAATAATTATTTGATTAAAAAAAACATATGAAGATTGATGCCAAAAACACTCATTTTCTAAATGTATAACACAATTAAGAGCATAAAAAATTCAAATCAATCATCACTTCATATACATATGGTAACAAGTGAAAAATATAGATCAGTAAACATTCAGAGCATAAGAAAATTGCACACGATTTTAAAGTGATCCAAGATTAAACAAGATAGTAGATCACTTGTCTTGTACCATTATCTTATTGGGTGATTCCACTATTACAATTGCAAACAAACAATTGATTGTCTTTAGTTCTCCAAAAATCCTTCCCCTGTTCAGTGGTTGATTGGACCACAACTTCATACACCCAATCTAATAGAAATCAATGAATATAGCATTTCTCAAATCAAATCAGCTGAAAACACGAAATTATAACTTCCATACTTAATCTGTTCCCCTGGCATAAATCATTAGCAGACATACCTCATTTTAAGTTACAGTAGTTAACAGCACATACTAACGTTGAAGCATGTTTGTTAACTTGTATGCTACTAACAAGTCTACTTTATGATTTGATCATTCCAATTTCCATTAACTGTTTTAAGATTCATGTGGAGGGGCTCCATAGTATGATTTGATTTTCATTATATTCACATGAAATCCATTTGAGTTTTGTGCCTACGAGCTCCACTGTACCCAATCAGGTGTAATAAACATAGCTGTATGGGAATTTCTAAATCTTGTGCATAAAAATAAAAAAATAACTCGTAAAATTATTAAAAGAAAAAGAAAAATAGAAGTATGTAGTCACGGCAGAAGGCAAGCATACCTTTGAATGTCTTTTTTCTGGGAGAGAAGGCACTCGAGAATGCATTCTTTACAGAAGATGTGGCCTTTCTGGCAACACAAGGGATCGATGAACGGCTTCAAACAAAGGCAACATGCATCAAAGGGCTTTATCGAGTCCTTGCCGAGCCGCTCCTTCTGCGTACCGTATCCGAGCTTACGCTTCTCATCGTACGTGAAAAACGCGAGATCATTATTGTTCTTTGAGTGCCTCTGCGGCATCGTTTGGTTTTGTTATCTGATTGGAGAAGAAAAAAAAAAAAACCCCCAAATTGATTGCTCTAGACAACAGACGTGAAACCCTAGCAATAGCGAAAGAAAGGGATCGAATTCGATCCGAGTATTTTTGTTTGGTTTATTTTACCCGTATCCCAAAGAGATAAGTATAGATGTTTGTCGTAAAGACGGTGGAGTTTTACTTTCTATCGTCGGATTTAAAAGATGGGCATCGCCGCCGTCCGTTGTTTTGGTTGATTTCAATCCAACGGTTGATAATTTTTTAGACCTCGGTGGGTCTGTGGGTGATTCTAATCTGGGCGCTTATACGGGCTCCAACAGAATATTAAAGCTTTTGTTTCAATATGAATGATATATTTTTTTTTTGAAATTTTTATGATTTATAATATTTTATAATTTGACATTAAATTTAGTATAACCCAAAACTTTACCCGACAAGGCCCATAGCCTGCTTCAATCAGTACTTGGGATATGTTTATTGGAGCGTTTGGTGGCAGTGCCACAGCGCAGCTGCTCCTCCCCTTATATTCTTGTAGGCCCATTCAAATTCTCCAAAGGAAAATGAGTCCCCAGTGAGTTTTTAAGTTGAGGGAATGGGCTAAACTGCTAAAGGGCCAATGACAATATGAATGAAATTAAGCTTTCTTTTCTTTGCTTTTCTAATAAAAAATTAACCCAAAAAAAAAACACCTTTTTAAAGAGATATTTAAGGGCTCTGGTCATTTTAGTATGCTAATTGTATTTTGTTGTGATATTGGTGGATATCCACCATTGGTGAGTTTGGTTTGCAAGTGTGCAGTAAGCAAAAGACACGTGGTCAGATATGGCTGAATAACCAAAGAGTGATATCCTTGGTAATTAGCTTGATGTCCAGGAAGAATAAGCTCTAGCACGTGCCTAATCTGATAACGGTTGTTTTGCCTACGTGCACTTGAGTGACGCACGCATGGCATGTTTTTAAACACTGCTTGGATTGATAATTGATTGGATGCAAAACCAACAAATGAATCGGGTCAGTACTCTTCTAATTTAAATTTGATTTATTTATTAAACGAATTAAAATTTTAATATTTAGATTTAAATTATTTATTAAATGAATACTTGATTCATTTATCGTATAATGAATTGAATCTAGATTTGTCCATTATTCATTTATCATATAATGAATTCATACCAAATCAAATTGCAAATGAACTCGTTTATAAAAATATAATTAATAAATAAAATTAAGTAAAATAAAATATAAAAATACCACAAATTTAACATCCTACAAAATATAAATTTATTATCATTTATAATCACTATATTAACCTTCAAACTTTAAATTTTTTCATACATAAATAAGTAATTTAATTAAATTAATAGTAAATGAATTTTAAAAGAACAATTCATATTGGATTTGTTTATGATCAATTTATTACACAAGTCATAAATGAATGAATGAATCAATGTCTTTAAACTCAATTTCGATTATTTTAATTAGCAAATATAATCGGATTCACCCATTTATTAAATAAATTAATATTTTCAAAACCAAACCTATTTAGTTTGTATCAAATCGAACAAACAAATCATTACCCAGATTGCCAACCCTCGCTAAACCATCAAGTGCTTATATACATATTACAAGCCAAACCGAAAATAACCGATCTAAGTTTGGTATTTAAGTTGCATTACGTGTCTAGCATGACATGGCTAATTAGTATTGGTCTCTGATTGCTATAAATAAGAGAATTCTTGCCTTGTATAAGTTGTACTATGATACTATCCGAATTGAGATTTATTCTCACAAGGAGTAATAACATCTGCTCCCTAGTTCATCTCTTATACTCATTCTTTTACTTCTTGTTATAAATTCTATACTTACAATATATTTACGGATATTGTAAAAAAAATTATATTTTATAGCTATTAAAGTAAATAAAAATTGTATGATAGTAATAAATAGAGTATGATAATATATTATATCTTCAACTGCAATGAACGACTTAAAAAAATTTAATTACTTGATGGAAAAATCAACCGGCATGCTCCCAATAGTAAATATTTAGGGAAAGTTTGATAATATTGTTACTTTTAAAATAATCTGACGTTAACTGTGCTAAAAAAATCAACTATGAGTTAAATGTTTGATAAATTTTATTTTTGAAAGTGATGTGAGTTTTAAGATCACTCGTGTGTGTTTGGAAAATCTTGTAGTTAAATTACTATTAGAATGCAAATGACTGAAATGAATATAATGTTAAATAAGATTTATTTTGCACATTCACAAAATATAAATAAGATCTTTTATTGTGTATATATAATAATTGATAAATAAAATGATTTTTTTTTTTATATTTTCATTAATTTTAATTTTATTTTGTTATCTCACTGTAATTGGTAGTAATATAATATCTTCAAATTATTTGCTAATTGAATAAAGATAATTTTTAATTTTTATAATACATGTGGGGTTATACACGAAACTGTATTAGGTATACGTAAAATGATCATCAAAATTAAATTTTTAAAATCTACTCCTTTTTTACTTTTCAAAATATATTGTAGAGTAAAGTAATTTTATCAAAAATAATTTTTTTTAAAAAAAATTACCAAGTACCAAAATAAGTTTTTAACTTTTAAAAATTACTTTTAAGTCTGTAAAAAGTAATTCCAAATAGTTCTTAATCTTCTTGTTTAGAATTACGAAAGGAGGTGAGAATTATTAATTTGTTTATCTTCAAATTTTGATAACACTAAAACTAGATTATATACAAACAATAGTAGTTTATGGAGAGTTATAACATATTTAAGCTTTTTTTTTAAATATTATATTACAATCTATTGATATTACAATCAAGTGTCTTACTACTTGCTACATAGGTTGTAACTTAGTAAAACCCTTCAATCAAATAGCCTCCTGAAAATTCTAAGTCTAAAATTATATAACAAGATCGAAGGTATCGAGCACAGCTCAGATGTTGCGTCAAATAGTTGTGAAATAACCCGTTACTCTCATTATAAAAGACGTTTGACAATGACCACTTCAACATTGAATGTCCGACTCCAACTCATGCGACATTAACAGCGTATTAATTTCACATACTAAGAGACCAAAACTTATAAAATTTTGGGAATTTTGATAGAAGGTTATTATTTTTGCAATAGTTGTTTATATATATAGCTTCATTGTCAAATGTTTTAAAGATAGTAACATACGCATGTAAAGATGATACCCTGTGCAAGTCTAATTCTGTTCCAATAAAATTTTGAATTTATTAAAATCTAAGAAAGTTATTAAGGTATATAATTTAATGACCGAGCCAAAAATATTATTAAGTTACCAAGTTTAATAAATTTATCTATATGAGAGTTAATTTTTTATTAAAGATTTTTGACTGTTTTAAAATGAAGAATAAGTTAGATGATAAAAAAATATAAATTTTAATATAACATAAAATAAAATATATTATATTTAAATATATGTTTTTAATTTTTATTTTTTTTAGTTTATTAGAACAATAAAGACAACAATTTTGGCAGAAGAAGGAGACAAGACAACAGGTAAAACAAAACATTAGAAAATTCTACTAATAAAAAAATAAAAAAAAATGTGCCAAGCACTTGCCACTGATACTGCTGATACCTTCCAACGTGGCTACCTCTGCAGCAACTCGCCCACGTTATACTTGAATAAAATATTATTAAATACACAGAACCCCCGCGTCCCTCTGCCGCTCCGCGTTTCATTTCTCCCTCAATCAATTATGAAAAACTAAATCCTAACTCTGTTGGCGCTCTTAATTATATACTTACATAAATATAGCATGACGTCGCCAAAACACCCGCCGGAATTATCTGACCGCCAAGCAACGGCGGTGATAGTCCAACCGTCCTCCCCGAGATTCCCACTATCTTCTCCAACGACCGGTGGGAACCACCGCAAGATCGGGATCGCCGTGGATCTGAGCGACGAGAGCGCGTTCGCCGTGAAATGGGCGGTGCAGAATTACTTGCGCCCGGGGGACGCCGTGGTTCTGCTGCACGTGCGTCCCACGAGCGTGCTGTACGGTGCGGACTGGGGCGCGATAGAGGTGTCGTTGGAAATGAGCGAGTCGGAGGAGTCGCAGCGGAAGCTGGAGGATGATTTTGATCAGTTCACGACGACTAAAGCCAACGATCTGGCGCAGCCGCTGGTGGAGGCGCAGATACCGTTCAAGATCCACATAGTGAAGGATCATGATATGAAGGAGAGGCTGTGTTTGGAGGTGGAGAGGCTGGGGCTGAGTGCGGTGATTATGGGAAGCAGAGGCTTTGGTGCTGCAAAGAAGAGTAGTAAGAGTAGGCTAGGGAGTGTGAGTGATTATTGTGTGCATCACTGTGTTTGTCCTGTTATTGTTGTTAGATTTTCTGATGACAAAGACGCTGCTGATGGTGATGCTGATGCTGCCTCCAAATCCGATGGAGTGAAACTTGGTCGAGAGAATGAGCTCTGTACGGTTGCGGAAGAGGATGAGCAGGAGTACCATGATGCTTTCGATAAACATTCAGGTTTCTTTTACAATTTCATCCTACTTTCAACGTCAAATGCTTCAAGTTTTCTTTCATTTTTGTTTCCCAGATTATGGTCTTTATTGTGATTGTTGCCTCATTTTCATTGTGGTCTAGGCAGTTCTTATTGCTGATATTGACAATGTATAATAATTATTCATTATAAATTTTTCACTCCTTGTACATACTTACAGGTTTCTGTTTAACTGAAGATCAATTTGTATGATGATCAGTCTGTCAGTCCTGACATTGTGTTGTGATAGAGTATCGGTTGTTAACCATGTTTTTCTTGACCATTTTTCATTTTGTTGCATCAAATGGTTAGTCCCAGAAATTAGCTATTCTGGATCATTCTATTTGGATGAAAGGGATAATGAGGACTCTCTAGTTTTAGTTCATATTGCTTAAAGTTTTTAGAGACTGTTGCCTTTGTCATATGGAAATGTCCCCCTTTTTTTTTTGGGTTGGACAAGTATGCATAATTTTTATTTTCCTGTTTACAGTCCATAAAAGGTGTTGCAGTTTTGTATCAATTTATCTTCTTCAAAATACTTCTATTTCTAGGGCACCTCCTTTCCCAACTTGTAAACTTTTGTTTTTCCTGCTGATAGTCCATTTAGATTTGCACTTCTAGATTCCACATCATTTTAAGTATTGTCTGTTTGTGGTCAGTTCATCTGTTACAATGTAATTTATTGTTTCCCCTTCATTCATGCATTTGTCGGTACTTCACTTATGCAAAAAAATTCTTTTTCATCTCAGCATTTCAAGATAAGTTAATGGGCATTGTATTCAAAGCACATGCAATGCAACAATCTTTCTTTCCTTGACCCTCCCATTTAATTAAATTTTATGGCACCATTGCAAGCACTATTTCAAAGTTCCAGGTTTTGGGGACATGTCTACTTTGAAAGTGTAGTTTAGAAACAGTTTCGACCTTTTTCTGGGTTTTTAGTTCAGTATTCCAACATTCATGATGTAAATTCAGCATCCATTTGGACTTATTAACAATTTGATATCTACGAAATCAAAGGGAATTTAATTTTCTCCTTTTTTTTTAAATGAAGACAAGAAAAAAGAAGTAATAGAAACTGGATTTAAGGTCCGATAATTGAATTCTTACGTCACTTTTACTATATAGTTGTTTGGTGGAGCACTTTCATTCAATTCTTTTTTGGTATGAAGATCAATATGGAATCTTCTATCTTGTGAATTGTCTTCTGTGTAGAAAATAATTGTTGCTTTAACCGTTGAAGTATTGTGTCCTTTTGTGAGTGGCCTAGGGTTGGAGGGATCTCTCTCAAGTAAATCCTTGCAAGAGCTGCTTTTATTGTTTTGTTGATTTCTTATTGAATTGGGACTTTGGGTAGACATATATCTTTATGAGGCTTCGTTAGTCTTGAGAATAATTTTGTCCTTAGTCGTGAAAAATGTTCTATAGCAACCAGTGTTCCTCATTGATGCAAAAAGAGTTTGTTACTGAGTTCTTGCTTCTATTCAATGATAGATTCTTGAATCCACGTTGGTTTTGTTACAATATTAAATATATGAGAATATATGGACTTGTAATTATATCTACTGTCATAAACAGTAATCAGGTTTTAGTTCTAGATTCCTGGAATATTTGTATATGACCAAAACTCAAAAGGGAATTGCAACTCGGATTTCTATTAGACTCTTAAATTTTAATGTGAATTGTGTATGTTTCTGCAAACAGCAAAGCAACTTCAGAAGATGAGGGCAAACTTGGTACAGCCAAGTATGAATTTTGAATGTGAATGTCCTGATCCTGTCATGTTTGCCTAAAAGTGAGTGAAGTATAATGGGACAGAAGGTTTTTGTTTTCCTTTTGGTTGTTTCTTTTACTGAAATGGGGGATCATGGCAAATGCAGCATCATTCTGAGAACTGCTTATCTTAGTGATAACTTCAAGGATAATATTGGTGATTGTGGTCTCTGTGATGCTTAGTTTAAATGAAAAAATGTGTGACAATGTAGTGAAGCTACCAGTTTTATCAAACAATGAATTTGCTATTATTAGCAAATACCACGTTGCACTGATACATGCATCCAGACATTTGCTAGAATGACAAGCATACTGCAGTGACAACAGTGTTTCTCTGATACTCTGTTATTCAAAGTATTTGTAGACAATTGGAATATTTGTCAGAGCATCTTGAGCATGCAAAATTTGTTAGTTGATAATACTTTTTTTGTATTTTCTCCATGTTCAGACTAAGTATTTCTATAGATTGCCTTGCAGTTTTGGTACCCTCTTAGGATTGGTAGTTCATTATTGTTGAGGCTGGAGATTTTGAATCCGTGAATAAGAGATAAATGAGGACTATGGGTTAGTGATGGAATCTTTGTTGTGGTGTGTGGTTGCCACTTTCCATTGAGATGATGATATCAAAGAATGTTGGTGTTGCAATCTCAAGTTGTGGAGACTGCCTTCTACTGTTGGTGACAATATGGTTCCTGAAGTTGTGGGTTCCCTAACAAAAAAGCGCGATAGATTGACATTCCTTGATTTTTTATGACTATCTTTGCTTGTAGGCAGACTATGTAGGAAGACTGTTTCATATAGATTCATCTAGTTCATATTGCTAGAACATTGCTCGTGTTTTAGATGGTATAGTGGGTAGGCACTGGTGGACAACTTTTTAATGGTGAAAAACTTTGATGTTTATGATACTAATATATTTCACTCCCAACTGGTGTGTAGCCAACTAGTAGAGGCTAAAACGAAAGTTAATGGTATGCACTAAGTGCCAGAATTGTTCTCCCCTCCCCGTCTATTTCCCTTCTCTTTTGGTTCACCTTTAATCATGTGTACTGCAATCGTTGTCCCTTTTTTTAAAGTGGAACTTGATTTTGAGAGCAATATTTCGTTTGTCACAGATATTGAGAAGGCTTCTTGAGCAGATAAGGAGACGCCAGGTTTCAAAAATTGGAGGGGTGCTTGTGGGTGTGTGAACATGTCTTGTGAATAAGTGTGGAAGCGGTTGATTATGTTTTCTTCATTTGCTTGTTGCCTTGAAAACCTGTGAAGTTTGGATAACAAATCATTTCTTTTGGTTCCTTCTTGGTATTTTAGTGTAAGTAGTGTTTACCCTTTTTTTAATCTTGTAATGGAAATTGTCTATTAGAAACCTTTCTACCAGTTTGCAACCTTAAGCTTTTAGTTTTAATACATAATATATGTGATACTGCTGCTGTAAATGGGGTTTGGTATCTCATGTGTTTTCGGCAATGGTTTGGAAGTAAGGTGATTTTGCATTTGGAATCTAGCATTGTAGCATGTCATGCCCACTGTTATAATGACTTTATCCACATTGCTCTTAATGTTTAGAGACAAGAAAAATTGAGAAAAAAGATGAGAGAAAAATGTTTGTCATGTGATGACTTGCGACACTGTTATAAGGTGAGAAGGTGATTTCAAGTGTCATTGTCTTATAAAGAAACAAGCCTGATGTCGGATGCAAAGAATGACAAAATGTTACACGGGGGTGCAAGATGTGGCTTCAGGGGGTTCCAGCATTGATGGTATGATCTTCAGCCTCCCAGAATTTGTCTCCAGGGAAAAAAAATTAAAAATTAAAATGCGCGCGCACCACATAGGGAGAGACACGGACGGAAGAGTAACTGAGAGTGAGGGATATCGAAGGTCCGTGAGCTTTACGGGAAGGTCAAAAGCATTTGATGTGCTATATACGAAACGATAATTGCTGGCTGCATATGGATATGGAATGTAAACAAATGTGAAACTCTCAGAGAATCTCCTACAAATGGAAGCACTTTGAGCCTATGCTTTCTGTATTGGGGTGAATTAAATATTTATATGTCATGCATGCAACTCGAATTAATTGGAATTTGGAAGAGGTATGTATTTATATTCTCTATATTAAGAGAGTACAAGTGGCTATAATTGCAAGAGAAAAAAGGGGGCCCAATGTTCTTTGAGAAGAATAATTAAATTTGCGGCTATCATATGGTGACTCAAAATATCTATGGTAGGTCGTTGTAGCTAGTAATGGAATCCTAACCTATTATCATTCCAAAGGGGGATCCAATATTTCCAAATATCTATTTGATTTTATCCATAGGATACTTACGATTTTAGTAGAGATGGCAAAAATCTCCACGGAGACGGGTATTCTCGAGGATTTTTTCTATTTGGGGAGGGTATAGGGATAATTTCATATCAAATTTCTTATTCAAGAAATGGATGAGGAAAATTTTTTACCCAATTTCTTATTCCGGGAGGGAACGGGGATGAGGTGGAATCCTCATCCCCTACCCATTTCCCCATTTTAATTTTTAATTTTTTAAAATTATTAGTAAATAAATAATAAAATTTGAATTATAAAATTATAAATATTGGTAAAAATAACAAATATAAAAATATTTATATTATTAAACTTTTAAGCCTAATTAACTAATTAATGTCCTAAATTTTTATTTAGGACATTAAAAAAATGGGTGAATTCTATTAGTCCAAAAATTTTATTTTAATTTTAATGTTCATTAAATGTTTTAAACTTAAATCTATTTTTTATTTATTTTTAGATGTTATAATTGCCCACAGCGAACCACAATTTTAAAATCTAATTTAATCTAATCTAATCTAATATTTGTTCTTAATTTATTCCGACTTAACTATTGTGTTGTAAAGAGAATAGTCCACATTTATAAAGTTCCCACGCCACCATTGAAAAAGTTAATTTTGAATCTAAATTTGATTTTATTTGTAACAATTTTATATTAGACTATTAATTTATTCACGATAGTTTGTAAAAGAAATTTGTATCCTTTACATGCTGCGTTACTTACTAATTTAATGTATGTGACTTTTGTAATAGGTATTAATGTAAGATATATTTCAAACTTTACTTTTATTTGAATTTTTTTATTTTAATATGATTAACTCAAAATAAAAAATAAAAAATGTATTAATTATTCGGAGATTGGGAATCCTTGGGGATCCCCTGTTATTATTCAAGGAGAAGATGAGATTCTCTCAAGTAATTATGACGGGGACATACACAAAATATCAAGGATGAGTACGGAAAGATTGATCCACTCCCCTCCCCATTGCCATCCCTAGATTTTAGAACATATCGCATAACCACTTAAATTTTCTCCTTTATTGATTCCTTCTTTTTTGTCCAAGCCTTTATCATGAATAATGACTCTGTTTTAAGGAATAGAGATCGATATCAACTTGCAATTAAAATACAAATCCATGGGTTATGGTAATCACGTGGAGGTGTCGAATTATCACTTAAGGACTACTAAATAAATCAAGAGTGATGGTCGGTTGTGTTGATAGATCTGATAAGGAGATGAAATGTTTATTGTGAAAATTATCTTGAGATTATAATCCAAAGATTCCTGTTTAAGAATTAAGATTACCATAATAAAAAAAATGACTCTTTATTCTAATGGAGACTATTTCTCTGTCTTCCTCTGTTGGTTCAGGTTCAGGTTGTTGATTGACAAAAGAACGTTTGACAATCTTCCATTAAAGTTGCAAGTTACTGGATACTTGGCAGAGAAATAGGCCATTTTAAAGCCCAGATCGAAGCTTCCAATTTAAAATATTAAAAAAAGAAAAAGTGTAGCTTGAGAGCCACAAGTCCAACTGTAAATGAAAACCATTCGATAATTTATTATGATCTCGGCGTTTCAAAGGAATGGAATGTACCTTGAATTTTCACTGGTGTGCAAAAGGGGTCTCAAAAACAGAAGCCTACAACCAAAAATCTTGTGGCGCATGCTAAAGAAACAATGAATACCACCTTCCCCTCTGGAATTAAATAGTTCAATGGTTTTGGTTGATTGTTCACTTGTATTTCATCGGTCTAAGGATGAATCCAAATTGGAGACTTAGCCAATTATATCCACATTCTTTGTAGAACTGGGGTCCCACTCCTTTTTTTCCCCCACTTTTTGTCTTGGAACTCAATGCATTCATGATAATGGCCTGGCCATTACCCGATATTTCGTGTGCTTTATGAATGGACATTTGCTAATGGCAGCATTATGTGTGGCAATGAAATATCCAGCAAGTGACCCGGAATTAAGATAACATGGAGATTAATTTTTAAGGTACAAACTCATATAAACATCAAGAACATTACATGAAAGATATTGAAGAAACGATGTGAATCTTTAGGACTCAAAAAGAGACAACATCGATCATCAATGTAATAAGACTTGAACTAGATAACTTAAAAGTCGAATACCTCATCATCTTTAGCAGCTATTAGTCAATGAAAATGCCATCAACAACTCCCCGAAAATTTGCTCTTTCTCTTTTGGCCCATGAGATGTGATGAATCATTATTCTTGCTATCTCAGAAAAATGGATTGATTAACTATATTGGTCTTCGATCTCGACGCTGCTTCACTTCTTTTTTAGTTCATCATTAGCCCAGAAGGTACTTAAAGCAATCTGAGATATACATAGATGTATTTCAAAAGTATGGATTCTTGCTTTGTTGAGAAGATGATGAGTACCCTTGATGATAATCCTGCTTCAAGAACAATTTAATAATATTAATGGAAGATTTCAAGTTGCCAAGAAGATCTAGTCAGATTCAGGAGTAATAGAAACAGCATACTTGACGAGAATGAAACTTTGTAATCTCATTACGCACATGCTTCAAAGAGAATGACATCTGGGATTCAGAATAAGTGCCCTCTCCACCATTACAAAACTTACTTGCAAATTCTTGATCACTTGTTGAAGAGCTTGAAACTTGAGGCGGCGGTGTCGATGACCATGGCACAACTTGATTTTCTTCATCATCATCTTCATCTTCATCACCCCCATCATCATCATCATCATCTTCTTCTTCTTCATTGGCATCATCATAATCATCATCAGTATATGTTTCTCCACGATTCGTTTCTTCTCTAGAAGTAGAACCACTGCCGTTACCAACACAAACATTGCAGACAGATATAGTGGGGCCGAGTTTTGGCCCTGAGCCATTCCAGGGAGTTAAAGATTGACAGACATGACAAAGAAGAGTTCTTGAATGCTTAGCCACTAAAAAATTGGCACCATGAACTTTGGTGTCACAGTCCCAACACAGGCTAGCTTGATCAGATTCACAGAACATCTTGGCTGGAGACCCACAGAGTTCACACTTTTTCATTTTCAAAGAAAACTAAAGAGATTTTAATTTTACACTTGCTACTCCAAACCAATATGTTATATACCCCTGTTTTGCTCTTAACTAAACACATGGTTCAGGGATCAGGGCAACTTGCAGTTAGTTAATATTTGTCTGTTTTGCTCCTTTCAAAATAGATTTAATAACTGGTTATTAGACCATTCGGGAACTCCTTTACAAAAATTCTTCAAATTAAAAAAAAAAGTTATTTTAATTAATTTTTTTCTTTTATTAAAATAATAATAATTATAGCACTTTTTTTCTTTAATAATAATGAGGTAAAAAATATATCACTAATTAAAAATAAATAAATCACCCTTTAAAAGGAGAGTAGGACAATCTCATTTAAAAAATCTTAAAAGTTTAAACATTTATTATTGATGTAGTTCTTTAAATGAAAAATAAAATTTCATTTAAAAAATCTTTTATCAATCAAATAAAGGAGTGATTAAATTAACGAATTTGATGTATTAAGTTAAATCTGTACTTCCTTAGGTGTGTGTTTGGTGAGCTATTGGATATTGGAAATTGAATGCCCACTTAGATCTTCCCACGTCACATGATATCCACAAGATGTTTTAGTTCCGATGCTAGCATGGATGTCAAGCACTGGACCTAACTTGACTTGCTTCTTAATTTGCTTCAATCTTCTGGCTGAAAATATTTCCACTAATCACTTTCTTCTCTGTATTTAGACACATATCGAAAATGAAATATAAGACTCTAGCCCTTTTGGCATTATTATTGTTTTATCTTGTTCGAGTATTTCAAATGATGGTGGCCGGTGACGTTGACACATGTCGACACATTCGAGTTTCGAGATAGATTGTATAAATTATCATTAATTGTCTGAATATTTCAAATTGGGTAGTTAGGATGTGTGGATTTATTTTGATGTGTCCGTGGTCAGGAAGCTCATTATGGGTTAATCTCAAGTAAAAAGTTATTTAATTTTATGCTTTGTTTTGTTAGGTTTTGTTGGCGTTAGTGTCATAACCCTTGAGTTCAAATGTTTCTTAAGACTCTAATATGCGTGGCTCCTAGGCCACGACCATCTAAGTCGTAATAAATTGCCGGATACAGTTGGATACCGAAGGAACCACTGAACTTGTTCCCATTGTCATATCATAGGACACATCGAAACCCATTTTTTAGAATGGTAAAAATCAATCTACTTTGCTGAATAACAATAGCAACGTTAATGCATACTTGCATCCAGCGACGTTAATATTTTGTTGCAGATCACGGGTAATTAAATGTTCAAAAAACCTTCAACGTTCCGGATATGTTTCGATTAGAAATTCAAATTAGTCAAAAGTCCTTTCTATTTCTAAATCCTTTTGGCTTGTATTTATAGATAGAAAGAAGCAGACTTGGTGAGAGATTTAATTTTAAATCTAAATTTTCACAATTCATCATTTTATTTTACCTTATGTCGTAAGATTTATTAACCATTTTTTTTCTTTATTTCAACTATTGACATGTGATTTTGTTAGTAATCACGTGTCACTTATTAATAATGTTTTGGATTAGATTTATAAATTTTGAAGTTTAATATAAGTTGTCATGTGATTTTTATATTGTCACGTATGTGTTGTGTCTTAAACCCCTTGATTGGAGTAACATGAAGACATCCTTTCATGTGTTTTTATTATATTTTTTATAGACATTTGATATAAAGTAAGTGGTTATACTCTTTGCCATGTACACTTGACAATCAAATAGAATGCAGTGAATGTACCGTGTGTATTGCAAGATTTTAATTCTGAAATAGATTTTGACTCTGAAACATCTTTCCCGTTGAGTAAAATTATAAATCCCCTGCGTGAAGATAAAATTTCAAATATAGGATTGTATGAATGACAGATACAGCTCACGTAGAGTCCCCATCAATGGTGATGATGCTGACTCATCAGTAAAAAAGATCTTTTAATGGACATAAGTGGCAAGCATGCCCTCCATTGAATGTGTGCAGCCCGTGGCCAGAAAACTGTTTCTCTTTTCTGTTAGGAACAGTTTCAACCAGAGAATTGTTTCCATTTTACGTTGGGGCCGGGCGTCTTCTTCCACCAAAGAATCTGTTTCCGTTCCTCTTTAATTTGCAATAAATGGTAGCCACATGGCAACATGTATTTGGTTCAGCAGAAGTGATATGTATCCTCATTCTTCCCGTATTAATTTTGAAGTTGCTAATGCATGACTCGGCTGGGCTTGGCTCGTTGAAGCCCATTTGTTAGTTAATTTGTGATTATACGAAAACAGCAGATGATCGGGTGATGCTAATATCGTCCTGCGGGCATAGATATGTAATGTGTCCACAACCACTGCGCGATGATTCAAACCATCAAAGGTGGTCAGATAAAGCCATGTAAGGAGGATAATTGGAGGTTAGGTCACAGATAGGTGCCATGTCAACTGCGTTGTTACGGCTTAAGAAGAGTGATATACCTTTATCTAATTAATAATTAACATGCATTACAAAGTAATGTATATATATATATAGCCAGAGACATAAAGATTCAGAAATAATAAGGACGGAAGATCTAGATGATGAGCAAAGTACAATTTAAAAATCATCAACATTTAAAGCTTCTAAGAACAAATTGGTAGAATTTTTCATCAAGCCAGGACTCAACCTAAACATCAAAGTACAAAACTCCATTTCGTTCAAAGCCCCATCTCCGTCAAGATCACCTTCTCTCAACATGCACATCAACTCTTCGTCACTCATGTCTTGTAATCCAAGCAAGGCAGAGTTCTTCTTCAGGCTCTCAAAAGTGATCAAACCTTTGCCCTCATCCATTAGCAAACGAAACCCGTTAGACAGCTCCTGCATGAACCCTTCAGCTCCCAATTTCTCGACCATGGCAGGAAAGAAATCTTCAAACACAACCCCACTATTTGCAGACGCCATTGTTCGATAATTAAGGATAGAGCTAGCTTTGAACAAGTAATTACTACTGAAATGTGAGAACTGAGAATGAGGGTGCGGTGTATTTATAATATACGTAAAGTGTGCGATGTGTAAATTAAGAGAAATACAAAGGAAAGCTTAAGGGGAAAGAAAAAAAAAATGAGGAAAAAAAAAGGCGTTCTAGGAAAGAGTGGAGAGATGAATGACAACGAAGGTACAGGTAAGTTGCAGAAGCTGTAGAAGTTGCCGGCATTTTGCTGAGTATGATTCGTCTACTGAAAAGGGTTCTCCTTCCTCGAAGTTGCATGGGAAGGTGCCACCAGTTTTATTTTTGGTCATGGCAAGCGTTTTCCTATTCATAAGATAAAATCATTAAAGTTTTGTTTTGGACGGCAATTTACTAAAACGCCATGCTACAACTTTAAATGGTTTTTTTTTTTTTAAAGTATACATAGCTTTACACCTTCCTAAAATGTGTGTACACACTGCCGCCAAATTAAAACATAGCGTTAGCCTTGTAGGGTAGAAATAGAAATGGTCTTTGCTTTATATGATATTAAATTGAAACTTAAGCTCTAACCTCGGATAAAAGTAAATAAAAACCGTAATTAATATTTTTGAAATTTGAATAAATAATAAAATCGCCTTATAAATTCATTCTAGTGGGACGAAAGTTTTTTTTTTTTTTTTTTGCAATAGCTAACTAAGAGTATAGTTAAAAATAGAATAAAATAAGATTTGATTTAAGTTACTGCCATTTACTACTGCGATGCGAAAGTTGTGCGTAGCTTCGATGAAGATGAGTTAGGTCACTGGTCAGTACTATTGGCTCTTTCCTGAGTCTTGACATGCACGTGAGCCCCCTCGATGATGAAGATATTTTGTTTGTTTGTTTTTTATTTTCTTCTTTTGGGTAATGCATGGGGTAGTGTGTATGTTTGATTTTTTTAAAAAAAAATTTATTTATATATAAATGTTTAATAAGTTAGAGATGATAGCAGGTTAATGAAATTCTCTCCCCATACCTCTATATATATATATATATATATATATCTCTCTCTCTCTCTTTTTTTTAAAAAAAAATTTGAATGTTAAATCCCCTGTAAAGTAGCGCTTTTCAAGTTTTTCTATTAATTGAATTATCACACAAACTATTATCACTAATTTGAGATGTCTAGATGGAAGTAGGAAACACCAAGATTGGCTAAATAAATTAGAATTATAGTTTTTGATCTCTTCGTACAATAAAGATTATATGCATGGTGAATTTACTGATCCGTAATTAGAAAGAGTTAGAATTGTAATGGATTGGAATCTAAATTGATTTGAATCAAATTAAGGAATAAAAATTAAAATAAATTATTTACTTTAACTGTAGAAATTGAAATTGAAATAAGCTATATTAACATTGATGTGTTTACTCTACCTTAGAATCAGTATGAATTATTTCAAATTACTAAAATATCTATAGTTTATTATTACCATATTTTTATTATTCATTATAATGATGATGATTATTATTATTAAGAAAATTATTGTTAGTAATAATACTAATGGAAAGGGATCATCTCCTAATCTAATCTCTTCTGAACTTTTTAAGATATTCTATTATGTGTCTTTTAATAATAGTGTATGGATAAGATTAAACTTTATTTATTTTTTTATTTATTAACTACCAATCAATAATTAAATTATTTATTAGAATATGATCAGATAATGAGAGAATCATGATCCAATACTCATAGTTGTTGTTATTATTTTCTCTTTTTATTTTTTATTATAATTTTCTCTCTCTTCTTTTTTTCTTTTTCTCTCTCTCTTATGCAAATTCTTCGTTACTTCTTCTTCTTCTCATTTTTCTTTTGTTTTATTTTTGTTTCTATTCTTTATCATTTCTTCTTCTTTTCCATGTTCAAATCAACAATGAAAGACACCAAAGATGCTGCCGAATGAACGATGACGCAATTTCGAGGTGCTACGCGAGGAGATTTGGGTTTTGGTTGCTTGCTGTGATTTTCGTTTTCATTTTTTGTATTATTTAAATAGAGGAGAAAGTTGTAACAATGTAATTTAAGTGGGGTATTTTATTTAGTTTTTTGCTTAGAAAATCAATTTCCATTCTCAATTTCTAAACTTATGTGGAACCCACTAAAATGAATTTCATTCCTCTTTTTATTTTAACAAGTAAAGATGATTACATGAGTTTGATTCTGATTCTTTAACCAAGAAATTAAAGGCACCAGTAATGTATACAATTAAATTCATGCAATCAATATTAAAATTTTGGATATTGATTGATTCAAATAAATTTTCAAGGAGATAAAAGAGAATTCAACTTACGCATCATTAATATAATATTGATAACTCTGGAATTTATATTACAAAATGAAATTTCCCACAAAGTCGCCCCCCTCATATGGTCTGAATTTTTATGAAATCAATAATCAGGCACCGGTATGAATTTCTAAAAGTCGGCGATCAATGCTATTTTACAACAGATGCAATGGGAACATGAAGAGAGCTTGCCAACTTTCAATATAAATTAAAGAAAGCCTTAACTGCCTTCCCCTTAATACTAATATCACTAATTTAATATTGAATGTTCAATAGAACTAGAATAATGCAGGCTGCAAGATTTCTTTCTTTTAGCTTTTAAGATTTTATCAAACATTAGCATAAACGTCAATTCCCTCATCTTGCTATTTCCTTGAAAGTTCCTAAGTCAATAATGCATGGTTTTGTGGTCTGACAATTAGTATTAATTTAAAGGTCCACTTAAAATTAAGTTCCTTTTATTATTATTATTATTATTTTTTTTTATCGTAAACAGCTAATACTTCTGTTGTTTTTCATCGTTTCATGATCTTCATTCAGTAATCAATATCAATCATTTTGATACACTTTCCAACCTCAAAGCTATTCAATTAGGGGAGCATTGACCAATCTAGGTTAATTAAAGCTACCCAATTGAAACGTGGTACAGAAATAGATATGAAAAAATTATTTTGCCTTAAGAAAAAGTCGACAAATTAATCAAGCTCAAGATTTGAGTTTCATAAAGATCAACAAGAAGCAATTAACTAAGTTATGTTATGGAACGTATCAACCGCAAGAATTTCAGTAGCCCTTGCTGTGCAGCTATTGTCTTGTTCTTGTTCATATTTTTGCACTGCCATTGATACCATAACATTTTCTAATTTCATTAGAGATCCTGAAACGATCATCTCCAGTGGCAGTGTCTTCAGCTGGGATTTTTCAGCCCTAGTTATTTTGACCAATCGCTATGTTGGAATTTGGTACAATGATACCCGTGCAACTGTCATTTGGGTAGCCAACAGAAACAACCCTCTCAACGATTCATCTGGGATTGTCACCATATCTGAGGATGGCAATCTTCTACTTTTGAATGGACAGGAAAAGGTTCTTTGATCATCGACTGTTGAAAATTCAGTAACTAAGTCTAAAAGACTAAAACAGCCGCTCAGCTTTTAGATTCTGGGAATCTTGTCTTGAGTGACATCTCACGTAATTACAAGCATATGAGAAAGTTACCAAGACGGATACGTTCTTGACAAATATGAAACTTAGTAATGATGTAAGAACAGATAAGAAAGTGAAGCTGACATCATGGAAAGGCCCCTTTGATCCATCCATTGGAAGCTTCTCAGCTGGGATTGATCATTTAAACATTCCTGAAGTTTTTATTTGGAACAATAATTGCCCTTATTGGCGAACTGGTCCATGGTCGGATATTTATTGGAGTACCTAACATGAATTCTGCTAATGGCGATGGATTTAATTTTGTTGTAGATAATGAAGAAGGAAGAAATAATCCCAGTTTCCCGATTGCAAGCGATCCATTCTCAATCTTTGTCTTGAACTCACAAGGGAAACTCGTGAAAACAAATCGGGTACATGGGGAGAATGATTGCGAGGTTACTAACTTCATATCCAGAAACCGAGTGCCATAGTTATGGCAAGTGTGCAGCGATTGGAAGATGCAACTCAGAGGAAAAACCAATTTGCAGCTGCATGAGAGGTTTTGAGCCAAAATGTGGAGGAATAGAAAGAGGAAACTGGAGTAGCGGTTGTGTCAGAAAGAAACAACACACTTAGCTCAAGTGTTGAAATTGGCAAAGAAGAGAATTTCTTACCACCTTTTTAACATCTTATCAATGAATTAGGAAACAAACTAGAAAAACTCTGCTCATTTGCCATTTCCCGCGCATGAAATATTTTGTATATTAACACTTTTTTTTTTCTCATGTTACGGATTATACAATTCATCTAGATCGAATGTTGCAAGAACTTCTGGACTGAAGAAAACGCTTCAATATCATTAGTGGAATCAGTCGAGGTCTCCTTTACCTTCATAGGGATTCTGGACTGCGGATCATAAATAGAGATCTAAAGGCAAATAACATCTTATTGGATGAAGAACTGAATACAAAAATTTTAGATTTTGGAATGGCAAGGATTTTTTGAGGCAATCAAGATCAAGCCAACGCTGCGAGGGTAGTTGGGACGTGTGCTTGGTGTTAATTCAACTCAATGGTAAATTTGGTTTGAGCTGACAATATTTTGATGACATGCAGGCTACGTGTCCTTTTGAGTATGCAATGGCAGGGCCATTTTCTGAGAAATCATATGTTTTCAGTTTTGGAGTATCGTTGGTAGAGAGAGTCAGCAGTAGAAGATGCCCAAGTTTTTATCCTGAGAATGATTGTTTGAATCTTCTAAGCTTTGTAAGTCTCAACAACTTATTTCATACTGATGCTCTCACAAGATAGACGTTAAAACCAATGTTTCCCAATACAGGCATAGAAATTGTGGAATGAAGACATCATTGTCACGTTAATGGATCCAGTGCTATTGGAATCAGACTTCGAACTGGAGATTTTAAGACGGATACATGTGGGATTGTTGTGTGTGCAAGAATGTGTGCACGATGGGCCAAGCATATCGACTGTTATATCAATGCTTAGTAGTGAAATTGTTGATCTACCAGTTCCAAAGCAACCTGTATTCACAGTAAGGGCAGAGTGCCCTGGATTCCGAGTCCTCTGGGAGTCAACATAGATGTCCTATTAACAACGTTACTGTCACGGCCATTGATGTCCGCTAGCATAGAGGATCTCGAGACAGGTACCTGTTTTCTTTTTCTTTATTTGATATATCTATGTTTGATGACTCTTGATGAGATTTCAAAGCAAGAAGCTGCTCAATTCCTTATTGAAATTTTAAGTATTTTGAAAGGCTGATAGATTAGACGAATTCACATAGATTGAATAATTTTCGTTATTTGATCAAATCTCGAGATTTTTTCTTTCAGTGAACTGTCTAAATGAAATCATCATAAGCAGTTTGTTGGCATTCCAATTGTCCATGACCATGAGTAGGCCGGCACCAGGGCTTTAAATCAGATATATAGCCGAGTTAGCTACTTAAATCAGTCTGTCCTATATATTTACACACACGATGCATCATCCACTTCTGTAAAGCTTAAACGCTGTTTCGTACCAAGTTGGAATTAGTGAATGATGAACGTACTATGTATGTTGATGAAAAAGGACTTCTCTCGCAGACAAAAAGACGTCACTTGCACTTAGATTGAACAACGAAAGAATCCCAGACCAATCGCCAGTGGAAATTCCCATCACGCGATAACTTGATGATGCTCGCTCGTATGACGTACATTGTAAAGGAACCAAGGCCGTCCAAACCATCAAATTATTTCATCAGCTCCTATCTCTCAAACAATCCCATTAGTAATTTTAAAATAATTTTGTTCTCTCACTGAGTCACTGTACCACAATGATAGCATCCACCATTACTGCAGAAGGTCACTCAAATGTGTTCTTATTGACTTAGCTTCTTTACGAAGCTCGCTGAGAAGTGAAGCATTGGGGATCTTATAATGAATGTGCTGGGTTGTAATTTTTGTTCCGGAATAGTTCGGACCTAAGTCCTGCGCTGGCGTATATAGCAGCCACAAGATCTTCGTTTTAAAAAGTTGGGGCAGAGCAGAGGTTGTTGATTCTCAGGTGCGAGAAGTTGAAGTATAATGCGCAATAGTAGCTAAGGCTGAATTGTAGATTATGCGCTACAAGACATGCTGTGCTGAAATTGCCCGTGCTTTGTCGAACTAGATTATTAGATATTTGTGTGACTAACATGCCTGCTACGATTGACGAGCCAGGAAGACGAATGAGCTGCTCAAGCATTGCGATTAATTGGAAAAATAATTATTACTTCAAAAATAGTTTGTCCTTTTTTGTAATTTCACTTAAGGATAAAATAAAAATTAATATAAAAATAATTAGGGTGAGTCTATTTGAACTAACTTTGGAATGACCAAAAAATCCGGCTTGGCCCGGCTCATTACTATAGACTTTTGGTATGAGCCTCTCACATGAGGACTGGGAGAAGGATTTAAGAAGAAAAAGTTTGAACTAGACTCAAATTCTCAATTTTTAAAAAATATAAATTTATAAATTAGAATAATAAATTTAATTTTAAAAAATAAAAAAGAAAGTCTAAAACTCTAATTTATATATCAGTAATGAATTAAAAAATTTAAAATTATAATACTAAATTTTTTTTTAAGTGTTAATTAATTAACAAAGTACTTAAATTAAAAAATTCAATACTAAAAAATTAAATCTCTAAATTTCTATTTATTTCATTTTTTTATTATTTTATTTTAAAATATTTATTTTCTTGAATTCACTGTTGATTATAATAATTTAATTATTATTAAATCATTTCAAGTTTACAATAATTTAAAAAAAATTAAAAAAATAAAAGTCCAAACCCAACCCAGCCTAAGCTGGCAGTGGACAAGCCCAAGCCCAGCTCTTACACCTCTACTCTAATGGGCTTGGACCTGGGCTTGAAAAAGCTCGGCCCAGGCCTTAATTTACCAATCCTACTAGCTAAATTACACATTAAATTCACCTTTAAAAATAACTTTTAATTATTAAAATACCCCTAGATCATATCATCATGATGGACAATAAAATTTAGTGTAAAAAATACAGAATTTTATTATTGAACTCATTTTTATATTAATATTATATTTTTCTTAAACCTAAATTAATATTTTGTGTATGTGTATTTTTTTAAAATTAATCTTAAAACACATATAAAGTGAATATGTCACCAAGCTACTAGTGTATTGATTCCCATAATATGGTTTCACCATGTAGTTGCATCTTGTGATTCATGCTTTTATCTTAAGCGATGAATGCTTTAATACAATCAATCTTAGTGATAAAAAGAGTTACAGTTTGTTTAACATTTTTCATGACAAAATAAAATAAATTTTCCTTTATGACGAGAGATAGTAAAGAATATAAATAATTTTTTAAAAATTTTTTATACACAACTGATTCTTTTACATTTTTTTCTAGTAAAATTTGAGCATTCCATTCGTAAACATTAAAATTTAATAATTTATCAAATAATTTCCTAAATGAACCAAAAAATCATAGAAATCTGCAAAATTTTTAGTTTATCTATGGATTGGATTATACAAATGAAATATTTGAATTAATTATTTTGAACATATATAAATTTATAGTAAATATACTATTATTATACAAATTGAGTTTGGTAAGGGTATATTGGGTATTTAGGCAGGTTTGTTGAGTAAAATTTAAAATTTTAAAATTTAAGTGTGGGTTTAATTTAGTAAATAAATTTAGTGAATAATTTTGTAGGTTCAAATAGACCTATCAAAATGATTATTGAGACTAGTGAGAGAAATGAAATAGATCAAATGTCACCACTTATTTTTTATTTCCTTTCCATGGCAGTTTCCTAAAGTAAACCCATCCCTAACATCACTCCCTTCAATTATTTGGAATTCGCATAATTATTTCTTTAAATTTTATCACTCTATTAAGGATATTAACTTGGAAACTGCAAGGAAAGAATACTTTTTCTTTTCTTTTTTTGCTTTTTCCCCCTTAATCCTTACTTTTAAACAAGTTGAAAATTCTCAAAGTATCTGATGTACTATTTGGATTAAAACAGTACAAATCAAGCAGTGATACTCAACGTGAATGCCAATTAGTAAATCACCTGTAATATGGATGGTTATAAGCCTTTCGGAAAAGTAGTGTGAAGCCCATCAAACTTGGTTGGGTACCAAACCTCAACGTGGGGTAAGCCCACAAAGTTCGGTATAGTCATTATTGTGGGCATTTGTTAGGAAAATGAGCGCGATGCTAATAATTGCGCAATTTAAACATGTGAAAATATTCGTTAAACTCATTTTTTAATAGAAAATTGTATTCTTAAAATACCCACATTTTATAATCAAAGATAATTTATTATTAAATAGAAGCGTTTTAACTAGATTTTGGTACGAAGAAAAAAGAAACTAAAACTCAGGTAAACACAATAAAGTTTGTATTGATGGTAACATGGGTGCCTCACCTAGCTCAGGGTGCGTTATCTGAGACGGCGTTGGATGAAGTTAGTCAATTTTGGGAAACCTCGATCTAGAGTGAGGGTTGGCTTGATGGGTCGTATTTAACCTGCAAAATTGAGAAGAGAGGTTAGAGATGGTGCCAATGGTGGGCGGTGACCACACTCTGACACTCAAATCAGTTTATAGACAATGTTATAGGTATTAAGAGTTCGCCAGCCCTTAACAATGGTGGTTGAAGATTAAAAAAAGCTTCATCCCCTTTTTTGTATGTGTATTGTTGCGAGTATTCACGAGTGAGAAAAATAGAACATGAGTGCCTTTATATAGAGTGCCCTGGTCGCCTGCCACTTAGAGAATTTTTATTGGTCAATCCTAAAGAATATGTCATTCCTTTGGCTTGTTTATTCATTTGGAGCATTGGAAGCATGCATAGAGAGTAAGTAAGGCGTTATTTACTTGGTTAATTCTCTTTTACATGTGTCGCATTTATGCGATGGTCTTGAATACCTTAGCAGAAGCTGGCTGGAGGACCACTATCACTGGTGTGCTATCCTTTACTTTTTGTAAGTGTCCATCTATCTTTTTTTTTAAAGCAATATATTCATTATTTGATTATGCCAAATTAAATATTCTCCTTTGTGCAATAGAGATATTTTATTATTTTATGCATATAATATTTTGGATAATTTCTTTTTCCACTTCACTTCTGGCATGGGATATCTCGTGTACTACCTCGATTATCAGGTATACCCGAGGTAAGTCGAGTATTTCCAAGTAATTTACATCAACACATGTCGTTTTTTCATTAATTTGCATATTGGTTACCGATAACTTAAATATCCGAAATTTGATTATTTGGGAGACGATCTTGGGTTTATGTTAAACTGCCAAATGTTTGCATTACTCTCCCGTTTCTCCTTGATGGAGAAGTCATTTTGGACAATGTAAAAGGTAGCTCTCATGATTGAGAAAGAAAAGAAGATCATGATAAAATTTTAGACGCCATAACTCAAAAGTCCTAGAGAGCATGTGTAATGTGCACAGGAAAAGGGAAGAAAATAGATTCTTTGTAGAAATCATTTCGATTATGCAATTCTTATCTAGAATCAAGTGATTTACTCCTTTCTATTTATGAGATTTATCATAAATTTGGTTACTAGAATTTTTATAAATTTTAATGGGTTTATTTAGTAATGTGATTAAATTGAGTGAGAATGTATTTGATGCATTGAGAAAAAATAATTTTTAAATTTTAATAATGGATTTATTGAGTAATTTTATAGTTCAATTAGGAGGGGGAAAAGGGAAAGGAAAGGACAAAACCGAGATTCTTTAAAAGATTGAGAAAAGATGTTGAATTCTAAAAATATCAAATTCTGGAACAACGGATTTTCTCCTAGTCAGCAATAATTTGAAGCCAAAACCAAAAAGAATGTCGTAGCATAATCAGTTGACTAGATTAATTTGGACTTTTAGAAAAATAAAAATTTTGACGTTCGTAGTTATTTTTGGAGGATAAAATTGGAATTAAGAGTTGCACTAGAAGTCTAATGAGATAGGTACATGGTGGGGTGAATAGCAATAGCACCACCTCCACTTGTATTCATGGGTCAAAGTAGGTGGTGATGTGTTTATTCAGACTCGGATAGTTGTAATTTAGCCCCAGTAAGCATCTTTTTGGAGCCCTGTTCTTACTAAAATGTTGATGGTTCGTATGTGATTTGAAAGTCGTGTCTAGAAAGAAGAGTAGTGGGTGCTTATATAGTGCTTCTTCTCCAGGCTTAACTAACAAAATTTGACTTTTTTCCTTTTATTTTTTGGGAATAACCTCGTCAAAACGAGGATTAAGATTTTATTAAATTAAAAATAGCATTCAGCAAAATCAAATGAGGCCAGAGAACAGAAGCTTCGAACAGAAAACCGAAAATAAAAACAAAAAGCTCAGTAAAAATCAGTAAGATGGCAAAGCACCCATATTTGCTAATGTGTCCGCTGCACGATTTCTTTTCCGAAATATATGAATGAACCGAACTGGCATTCTCTCAAGCATAAAAAAAACAATTTGTCGAAGGAGTACTAAGTGACCATGACGTCAATTACAAAGATGAAAAACAGCGAGCATAGAGTCACATTCAATAATTAAATTATTCCAACCTCGCATGTGAGCATTTTCAATGGCAAGAATCACTCCCATTAACTCTGCATAAAAAGCATTTTGATCTAGAAAACCAAGAGAGCAAGCAAAAGCAACCCAAGAACTCACCACCACCGCCTCTAATATTTGATTTGCATATCAAGTACTTGTGAAAAAAATCTTCGGCCTCGGTGCATAATCATGAAAAGTGAGGAAGAAATTAACATATGACCGATCCATCGTATGCGTGCAAGAATTTCAAACCACAGGCCTAAGCTCAGGGCTCACCTCATTTTCAATAAATGTGAAACGTACACACTAAAATACTTACTATACAGTGTTTAATCCAACGAGAAAAACCTGCGTTGAAAATATTGAAATAATGAAATGTGGGCACATGACAAGAAAATGGGAAATTTCTCAAAAATCCTTTCAGCATCTTCTGGTTAAATGGGAAATTGGAAAATTTTCAGTCACGACACGGCAGTAGGCAGTACTTGGTTGGTTAACTTGTCACCACTCACCAGCAGACGACAAGTAAACAGGAAGTAACAATGCAATGGCGTTCAGACACGATGTAGTGTAAACACTGTCCAATCCTCCGTCACAACATTAACATGTGCTTCATGTTTATGGTTTCAAGCCTTCCATTCTAAGAAAAATTATTGAGAGACGCTCATCACTCATTACATCAAGTCACAATGATCTCACAAGTCACAATTCACTACAGTACAGTATTTGGCGATGGTCTATACTTTGCTACGCAGCTCCAACCTATAGGTAACAAGTTTAGGCATTCATTATTAATATGCAATTAAATTATTATCCATTTAGAAATGTGAATAAAGTAATTGCATAGGCCAGAATGGATTAGAAGCCATGACTGATTAGAATAGAAAATTAATCGACCTACAGACAACTCTTTCCTGGAAACTAATCTAGGGCCCGCTGACTCTCCTCTTTAGTTAATGGTTCAAATGCCACGCATTGTATATTCCAAATCTTGGGCAGCAAGTGGCTGCGGCTGGCGGCTGCCAACCAATATTATCTTTCCCTGTAACTGTGATTTGTATGTAATTTAATCTATCTATTTTTTAATTTGTAATTGTCAACAACAGGGAAAGTTGTTTCACGTGCGTATTTGTGGTGCGGATATTTTTTAGTGTTTGTTTAGCAGAAGACTTTCTCTCCCTTCAGCTCCAACTAAACCGTCCAATTTGATGTCTCTAGCTTAGCCGGCCACTGGTTATTTATTTATAAATTTAACCGTACCTGTCACATTCATCACCTGCCTCCGCGGAATCTTATAAACGGGGAATTAAAGTTTACACCGCATAAAAAAAATCTGACTTAAAAATTCATTTTTTCAGTTTACCAAAAGTTCGAAAAAAGTTTTGGCAGGATGTTTTGTCTTCACACAAATTGGTTGAATTAGGTTACCAAGAATTTCCTTTTTCTTTTTCTTTTGGGCCTTACGTGTATGAAATTACCAATGTGAATCAATAGGACCTTAAAATAGAAGCATCCAACAATTATCTAAAAAGAATTACGTCGAAATAGAAAGATTTGATTGAAATTTTGAAAATAGACTAAAAAAATTAAAATAAATGCAAACACGTCATCTTGCGATTGAAGGCTTTTTAAGTGGGATCCACTTGGTCAATGGTTTACCATACGACCCATTGCATTATGGGGGGAATAATAATTTTCGGACCTTTACAAAAAGATGACTCGAAACGTTGTCAACAATAGCGTGTGTTATTCAATTTTCTTGACCAGTAACTACACCGAAACCAACCAAGAATGTGTGATTTTCACAACTTGCTTGCTGCTTACACTCAAATTGAGGTTTTTAAGTCGTAATTCTCTTCTCGTCTCTCTCAAGGTCAGCCAGCCAGTAATTCGGCGTATCTTCCTTTGAATTTTATACGTTCTTACACTTTCATTACTCCTTCATCTCTTATCCGTTTTCTCATGAATCTCAGCATTATTTGTCAGAGATTTTAATATGGACATTATCAGCAACAGCAAGCACCCTGTTAATGTTATTCTTCTTTCATTCTTTCTTATTGTATGTTCACTTGCTCATTTTGGCCGTGCAGTCAATACAATTACAAAAGGCCAGTCGATCAAAGATGGTGAAAGCTTGATTTCCAACGGCGAAATCTTTGAGCTGGGGTTTTTCAGCCCTGAAAATTCTAGTCTAAGGTATGTGGGTATATGGTATCACCAGATTGATGAAAAAGCTGTTGTTTGGGTTGCAAACAGAAACAGGCCAATTTCTGATGAAAGGGGAACCCTGACAATTGGTAATGATGGCAATTTGATGGTTTTAAATGGGAATAGCATTGCGGTTTGGTCATCTAATGCTTCAGTTGAGTCAAACAACACGGCAGCACTACTCGAGGATGATGGAAATCTTATACTTAGGAGCGAGGACATTGGTAATCTCGGTAAGGCCTACTGGCAGAGTTTTAATCATCCAACGGATACGCATCTTCCAGGCATGAGAGTTGGGGTAAATTCCGCATTGGGAGAGAACCGTGTTTTCACTTCCTGGAAATCTGCCAGTGATCCTTCTCCCGGAAACTTCACAATGGGAGTTGATCCCCAGGGTTCGCCGCAGATTGTGATTTGGGAGCAGCTAAAAAGGCGGTGGAGAAGCGGCCAATGGAATTCAGTCATATTCACCGGAGTTCCAACCATGGCTACTCTAACTAGTTTTTTATTTGGCTTCAAGCTATCTCCCAGGGAATCAGATGGAAGCATGTATTTTACATATGTCCCAGCAAATGCATCTTATTTGTTGAGGTTCAGAATTGGCTGGGATGGGAATGAGGAGCAGCTAAGGTGGGATGATAGTGCAAAGAAGTGGTCTGTGATGCAAAAGCAGCCTGCAGATGATTGCGAGCTTTATAATTTCTGTGGGAATTTTGGGATCTGTAATGCATTGGGTTCTACCAAATGCACTTGTATGGAAGGATTTGTACCAAAACATTTTGAGCAATGGAGGATGGGAAATTGGTCAGCTGGGTGTGTTAGGAGGACTCAATTGCAGTGCCAGAGGAATCGTAGTGAAGCAGGGGAAAGTGGAGGAGAAGATGGGTTTAAAGTGTTTAAGAATGTCAAGTTGCCGGATTTTGCAAACGTAGTGTCAGTGGGTCAGGAAACTTGCAAAGACAAGTGTCTGCAGAATTGTTCTTGTAATGCATACGCCGACATTCCTGGGATTGGGTGCATGTTATGGAGAGGGGAATTGATTGATGTTAAGAGTTTTGAGAAAGGTGGCAATTTACTGCATGTTCGTCTTCCAGATTCTGAGTTAGGTAAGTTAATTTTTCTTCTGTGGCTGAATTGGTTTTAATTGGTCTTTATTTTCTATCTTTTCTCTGGAGAGAATTTTAGATCACCTGCCCAGTTGATGTGCATAATCTCCATATTTGCTTGATCAGTTTGTGGTGCGAATGTTGAAATCATTTTGAGGGATACCTTTTTTTTTTTTAATTGAAAATGAATAGTATGAACCATTTAACACTATGGCTGCAAAATTTCATCCCTAGATGATAAGGATTTAATGGAGGTTTTTGATCTAAAAAATGATCATCAGAAACAAGAGTAGCCTCATTTAAGTTGCTATTGAGGCTATGAGTCCTCAATTAATCTCTATTGAATTGGTAACTAGTTAAGAAAATGTATCTCGAAAATGCTCTCGAGTCTGCTGAATTTACCGCCACTTGAAATCTTGAATTTATCCCATTCGTAATAACCATAACATGCTCAAATGTATTTGCTTTGTTCCAGCTATAAAGTAGAGATGCTACTTGTTTGTCCTGTTGATTCATGAATTATTGCTTCTCCAGTTAACTCTTAAATATCAACTGAAATTCATTAACAACTCTTAAATATAGGTGGCAGGAGTAAAATATCCAATGCTGTGATAGCTATAATTGTCGTGATAGGAGCACTCTTACTAGGCGCATCTGTATGGCTCTTGTGGAGGTTCAGAGGTAGGGACTTTTTGCTCCTCTCTTAATTGGGAAATAGAATTTGAATACAAAAGGAGTTTTGAAGAAAATCGTGTTTCTTTCTTTTTCTCTGTAGCCTTGTGCAAAGATTCAACAATTTCATGTTGCAAGAACAATGATACTCAATTAATAGACATGAGCAAGAGCCAAGAAATCTCAACAGATTTTTCTGGACCGTCTGACGTGGTTGTGGATGGAAGTCAAGTAAATGGAACAGACCTACCAATGTTCAATTTTAATACTATAGCAGTCGCGACAAACTACTTTTCGGAAGGAAACAAACTTGGGCGTGGGGGATTTGGTCCTGTCCACAAGGTAATGTTTGATTTGAAAATGCTGCAATCAGTAAGTTTGTGAACTGAAATGTACTAAAGAAGAAAGCTTAACTTTTATTTCTATTACCAGGGGAAGCTTCCCGAGGGACAAGATATAGCTGTAAAGAGGCTTTCAAGAAAATCTGGCCAAGGCTTAGAGGAGTTTAAAAACGAGATTATACTGATTGCTAAACTACAACACCGAAATCTTGTTAGACTACTGGGCTGCTGCATTCAAGGCGAAGAAAAGATGCTGATTTATGAATACATGCCAAACAAAAGTTTGGATTTGTTTATCTTTGGTATGTTTTTTAATCTTATCACAGAGTCAGAATTTGCTATTCATGACTAAAATGATTATATTAGCCTTTATGAATTTCATCAAGCATTAGTATTGATGTTTGTTGGCATTTTCTGATAATTATTGTGGCAGACCCGGCAAAGCAAGCACTACTAGACTGGACAAAACGCTTCGCAATTATTGAAGGGATTGCAAGGGGTCTACTTTATCTGCATCGAGATTCAAGACTTAGAATAATTCATCGAGATCTAAAGGCCAGCAACATTCTGCTGGATGAAGATATGAATCCGAAGATTTCAGATTTTGGGATGGCCCGAATATTTGGCTTTAACCAAAATGAAGCAAATACAAATAGAGTTGTTGGTACATAGTAAGTATGACATGTTCACATAAGTACACAACACAAGGCCACTGGAATTCCAACTCAAGCAACTAGTTTACTAATACGAATTTGACACCTTTTTCTTACAATGCAGTGGCTATATGGCTCCTGAATATGCAATGGAAGGCCTATTCTCAGTAAAGTCGGATGTATATAGCTTTGGGGTATTGTTACTAGAGATTGTGAGCGGCAGGAGGAACACTAGCTTCCGTTTAGAAGAAAACTCCAGCCTTATCGAACATGTAAGCAGATTGATTTACTTTCTAGTAAACCTACTGCATATGATTTTCATAATTTGTAATCAGAGGTTTGTGACAGTAAAATGAAAATTTGGAATTATTTCAGGTATGGAATCTTTGGAATGAAGGCAAAGCAATGGAGCTTGTTGATCCAAATATCCGGGATTCAAGTTCTCAAAATCAGGTGTTGAGATGCATACATGTGGGAATGCTATGTGTGCAAGATTCTGCAATGTATAGACCAACAATGGCATCCGTGGTGCTAATGCTTGAGAGTGAAACTCTAACACTTCCGGTGCCCAGACAACCAACATTTACTTCAATGAGAAGCTCTGTAGATGGTGATCATTTTATGGAAGCTCATGATACTGTATCCTCAAATGATTTGACAGTAACTATGGTAGTGGGGAGATAGAATTCAAAACAAAAAACTCACATATTCTTTTCAAAATTAATACTGATATGCTGTTTTATACATCAGGATTCAATATCTATAGTGTTCATGAGATTTTGTATTTATTAGCTTTTCTCTATATTCGAATACAAATTAGAGTGGTCTTTCATTAACTTATGTGGCCATAATAGAGAAAATTTTCATAAGAAAGAAAAGGGGCAAGTATTTGAGTTAAAAGAAGCATTGAGCTGGATTGATGCAGATACATGCAACCATCAACTTTGATCATATGACTCATATTAGAGTGGGTTGCTGTGACGACTAGCGAAGGCCTTCAAGGATTTGGGCAATGTAATTGGATAACTCACACTCCTTCGTTCTAATCGGCTTTTACTAATTAAACTTTTATTCAAATTTTATATTTATTTCCTTTTCAAATTGAGTTTCCGAAACTTTAAAATTTTTTTTTTTGGTTTAGATAACAGGTCCCGCATTCTTCCTCTACAACCGCGATTACTTTGCCTTCATGATCTCATCCTTACTTTATACTCTTATTCTTCAAGCTCATCTATCTTCATGACATATTGCTGATGTCATGCTACTTACTCTTAGAGCATCTACAAAAGGTTTTATAAATTTTATTCTTCAAATATTTATTTGCTTACCTATGTGGCAAATAGAAGTGTAAAAAAAATATGATATTCTCTAAAAAAATTTACAAATAGAAATAACTTAATATTATTTTAATCAAATAATTACTTTTTTAAAGAAAAAGTCAATAGTAATTAAAGCACTTCTATTTTTTTCTCCAATGAAAAGTAATAAAATATAAATTGAAGAGGGAGAAATCAACTTTCTAAATTTGAAGAAAGAGAATCATTTTTTATTTGAAAAATCTTAATTGGAGTGTTTTTTGGAACCTTAAATATTAAGGTGTCTCAAATAATTAATAAAATCTTATTTGATGAGCCTTTTGGTAATGCTCTTATATGTTCATGAAATCTTACTTATGTCATGCTTATTACATGCATGCTTTCTTGTTTTCATATATTCATGACATCTTGCATATGTCGCAGTTCTTACATACATGCTTTCTCTCATAATAACAATATATATATAAGATTTCATAAAGATTTTACTATTTATTTGAAAAACTACATCGACAAAAAGAGTTATTAAAGATAGAAAAGTATAGCCTCATTTGGAGTCTTTAATTTAGTATTATATGATTTTTTATCTCATAATTCATGAAGAGAAAAAATGTTATAATTGTTATTATTTTTATAAAGAAAAAAAATTGTTTAAAATAATATATAGTTATTTTTATTTGAAGAGTTTTGTAGGAGATGATTTCTTTTTTTATTTTTCTATTTGCCACATAGGTAAAAAAATAAGTATATGAAGAGTTAAATTAAAAGAATCTTTTGGTGATACCCTTATGATACCTAAAATTGTATTTAAAATAGAGAGCTATTGATATATAGAGGGCAAAGGCAAATAGCTAAGAGAAAAAAAAAATCCGTTGTAATTCTCATTTAATAGTAAAAAGTTACTCTTTCTATTTCTGTGGACGTAAAAACGTTGAATCACGTAAATTCTTTGTATTTTATTTTTTATATCATTTATTTAATTTTTTAGTTAATTAAAAATTAGCATCAACATATATGTATTATTATTAATAGTAATTGGAGATGTAGGGCTACTGTCATGATCGAACCTAATCTTGAAAAGATATTGTCTGCTGTTAAGGCCCGCATGGTTTGTTCCTAGGGCGCTCATACATCGCAAAATATGTTTTTTCAATTAAGGTGTATATCACCTTTTATAAACCCAACATCTCTCTCGTATTTTGTCTAGAATGTTACATATACGGTATACCCCCTTAGGGATTCAGCGTCCTCACTAAGGTTTGGCCCACCATCACTCAATAAGACACCCGGAGCTTCTCTGATACCATCTGTCATGACCCAACCTAGACATGCCAAGATATTGCTTATTTTGGACCTTAACAAGGCTCACACAATTTTGTTCCTGGGGCGCTCGTACACTCCAAAATGTGCTTTGCCAATTAAAGTGTAAATCATCCTTTATAAACTCAGTAACTCTCCATATTTTATAGATGTGGGATTTACTTATAATGTTACAGCTACAATTTTTGTCCTACAAAAATTTGATAGTCATCCTCCACTCAAATGTAAAGAATTAACTATTACCACCAAAATAACTTCATTACGAGCAGATCGCCACATGCCAACTCAAGATAATGTCGGGACTTTGATAAAATTTCGGGATCACTTTTTTAATTAATAAAATTTTATCACGAAGATTTTATAATTAGTTTTATTATAATTTATAATTTATAATTTTTTTTAATGTAAAGTTGATGACTAAAAAGTATATCGTTAGCATAAAATATTTCACGTGTCATTATTGACGTTGAATACTAAACACTTACAAGATTAGAATATAAAATTATAATTTTGCCAACGTATACGGCCCGGTAGAAACAGGTGTATAAGAGCATGCGTGCCAGCACAACACTTCTCACTGGCTCGGTGGGCCATGCTAGCCCAGCATTTTTCAATTTGGGTTTGATTCAATTGAAAAAAAATAAAAATTTGAACTTAGACACCAATGACTGTCGAACACAAGCGCCGCCCAGCGGCTGCACCTTTATTTTATGTGTTTTTTTTAAAAAATAAATTAATGCTTTTGTTGTTTATGTAATGTATAAAACAATTTAAATCTATTGAACTTTCAAACATCCAATTTTTATAAAATTTTTATTATCATAAAATAAAATAAGACAAATTACATTATTTTTAATTAATTTTTTTAGAAATATATTAATACATTGAATTGAAAGATACTAAAAAAATTCGTACATTTGCATAACATTATCAATAATAATAAGAAAACTTAACAATCATCTTCGCACAATGATAATAGCATTCAATTCAAATTTGATTAATAACTTGAAGTCAATTTGTAAAAGTTTTATATAATGTATATGTATATATACAATGAAGATGTTAGATAAA
The DNA here is from genome assembly GCA_018350135.1 of Citrus trifoliata. Classification (NCBI taxonomy): domain Eukaryota; kingdom Viridiplantae; phylum Streptophyta; class Magnoliopsida; order Sapindales; family Rutaceae; genus Citrus; species Citrus trifoliata. The sequence goes on along the minus strand of CM031385.1, from coordinate 26,800,673 downwards.
AGTTCTATATAATGTATATGTATATATACAATGCCAAATGACGTAAAAAAAAAACATTATTGTTTAGATAGTTTTACATTAGAGTCCCGATATATTTATACTTAATTGTCACATCCAAAACTTTTGAACCATTAAACTGTGTGATATTTTTTATATTATATATTTTTAGAAAAACTTTATAATCTCTACTCCCAAAAGCTCAAATTTTAGACTTTTCCTAATAGAGGTAAATTAGCTTATTTAATCTAAAAAAACTTTACTAAAAAAATAACCAAACACTATAAATTTTTTTAAAAAATACTTATACGATTAAATAAACACTTATACCTCTTAAATAAGGCATATCAAACAGACTCGAAGTTTGATAAATCTTTTAAATTTATATATTTATTATTGTTCAAAATCTCTTTCATATTACAGTTGAATGGGCCTACAAGCTGTCTCCGACCAACTCTACATGATGTAGAACTTCATACATGCAAGGCGCATATATTTTTATTTAATTTGCAAGTCTAATAAGCAATTATTGTCTTTTACGCAAATTGATGGATACAGGAAAGTAATCGACCGTATAAATATATTAAACATCTGTAACTCAATCAAACCGCAACCCAATTCAGGTCAAAGTTTGATTAAAATATAACATCTTTGAATTTGAACCTGCCAGAAAAGGGTGATCAATTCTTAGGCTCTTGGCAACAAGCATCAGGACGAGGTCAGAGTTGAAATTCGAATGTTTTAGACCAGGATTCAAAGTGGATACGTAATTATAATCTAAACTAGAGAAAAAGAAATAGATACCTTTGAAGAAAAATTGGGACTTCAATGGAAGTTAGGCTCAGAGAGCCTTAGACTGCGTTTACTTTAATGATTGTCACTTAATGGTATTGCCATGAGGATGAACCATTTTCCACAGAAGTTTCGTCATGAGAATAACAGGCCGTGGACTAACATGGAATTGGATTGTATTATTTACATGAAAAATTCTGCTGCCTGCATCAGAGAATCGACGAGGACGTTTATGAATAATCCAATGAAACTGGGCGGTAAATGAAGCCAGGTGCTAACAAATTGAAATGGCAAAATCGGATATTGCTATAATTTGTAGTTTGAAACTGGTGTTCACCGTATGGTAGCCAGAACTTCCAATGTGAATGAATTGCGTCACGTCCAGATTTTATTTCAAAGTTTATGTATGTTGGTAGATCATCTAAGAATGGAAATGGGGTTCACGGGTCCCATTGAATTGAAAAATACAATGGCTTGCGTTTCACGCTCAACCAAGTCTTTGAAAGCAACCTTTTAGTTTATTTTTAAAAGTGGGAATTTTGTTCAAGGTCAGGACTGTCGTGATTATTTTGTCTCTTCCCCACTTCACTATTTACTGGGTAATTATTTATCATTATTGTGTAATAATTTAATTAACGATGCATTGCAAAACTCCTGTTCTGTTCATGCAAATCAGACCCGAAGCACGGGTTGATTTTGTAGAGGACGGTGGAACCTTACTATAAATAGGCCACCACCCATTATAAACTATGCACTTTGACTTGGAACACTTTTTCGAGAGAAATAGGAATTGAAGAAAAGCTTATTACTTAAATTCATAATTAATCTTTTTTTTATAAGTATTTTTTTATTTTTTACTTATTACTTTTTATCTAATTAAAATAAATTATATAAATTTAGAATAATATATTATTATTTTCATATTTTTTATTGATTAAATATTTTTTGTACCTAATATTACTTTTAAATTATAATGTGTAATTAAAACCAATGATCAACATTAAAAAATTTCTCACCCACAGAATTTTTTAATTTGTGTGTAGGGTAATAACAAGATTGCAGAAGAAATGAAAAATAATTAAAATACTATTTTGAATTTTAACATTAAAAGGATTAACTAAAAAATTAGAAGTGTATTAAAAAAAGATATTTTCTAAAATAAAATAAAATATAATTTAAAAATAAACATGGCCTGATGAAATGCTACAGTTAGATAGTATACCAATTAGACCTACCAGCCCAAGTTAAAAAGCCCAACATTATCCCACGCCGAACATGTGCTTCATGTCCACGTAATTCCAGTTGCCGGTAACTCGTGGCGGCTTTTTAAGCGTACATTCAAAGCAAAAATCCAGAAGACAAAGACTTGGTAAATAAGAAAGTCGCGGCAGCGTCATGAGGCTCTACTTTCCTTTCCTATCGAACAACAACAAATGTCTTCAACAGGATTAAGCCAAATTAAAATTACCCTTAAATGATTCGTCATATAGAGAAGAGAAACCTCAGTGAAGAACAGGATCATGAATGATATAACAAGCCACCCTTGTTACACAAATCTTTTCTTAATTATCTTCATTTTGTTTCCGACAATTGCCATCTCTGTAGATACCTTAACAGCAACTCAAAATCTCACAAACGGCAAAACTCTTGTCTCCTCCGATGATGTATTTGAGCTTGGATTCTTCTCACCAGGCAGTTCAGGCAAATGGTACATCGGTATATGGTACAAAAACATTGTTCAGAGGACATATGTGTGGGTTGCTAACAGAGACAACCCACTTGCAAACTCCTCAGGAGTTCTCAGAATCATCAATCAAAGAATTGGCCTTTTTGATGGATCACAGAATCTTGTCTGGTCATCCAATCAAACCAAGGCTACCAACCCAGTTGCACAATTGCAAGACTCTGGAAACTTCGTGCTAAAAGAAGCTGGTAGTGATGAGATTCTCTGGCAAAGCTTTGATTATCCAACTGATACTCTGTTGCCACAAATGAAGATTGGGTGGGATCTCAAAACAGGTTTTGAATGGTACCTAACGTCGTGGAAAAGCACAGATGATCCTTCAACAGGTGACAACTCTTTCAAGCTTGATTTTCATGGATTCCCAGAAGGGTTCTTGTGGAATAAACAAGAGAGGAAATATCGCAGCGGGCCCTGGAATGGTGTAAGATTCAGTGGCGTCCCAGAAATGAAGCCGATAGAAGGCATCAACTTTGAATTTTTTAGAGATCAAGATCATGACGTTTATTATTCATTTTTTATTGAAAATAAAAACCTATTCTCGAGGTTAATTGTCTCTCCAGATGGGTTTCTTCAAAGATTCACATGGATTGAAGCGGACAAAATATGGAATACGTTTTGGTACGCACCAAAAGATCAGTGTGACAATTACGGCGAGTGTGGTCCATTTGGCATCTGTGACACTAACGCTTCTCCAGTTTGCCAGTGCATGAGAGGATTCGAGCCTAAAGATCCTCAAGCCTGGAGTTTGAGAGATGGGTCAAGTGGGTGTGTTAGAAAAACAGAGTTGCAATGCTCGGAAGACAAATTTTTACAATTGAAAAGCATGAAATTGCCGGACACTACGACGTCGTTTGTGGACTATAATATGACGCTCAAAGAATGTGAAGCTTTTTGTTCGAGGAATTGTTCTTGTACAGCTTATGCCAACACGAATATTACTGGAGGCACAGGTTGTGTGACTTGGACTGGTGAGCTCAAGGACATGAGGAAATATGCTGAAGGTGGCCAAGATCTATACGTTAGATTGGCTGCTTCTGATATTGGTACGTATGCTCAATTCTCACATTAACTCCATCTTATTCGATCTTTTTTTTTTTTTCCCTATGATCACAACTCATAACCATGAAGCATCAAAAGTCCGTTGGGTAGATGAATTGACACAGGGTTTGGTCAGCGTTGTTAGAGGAATTTTAAGCCTATATAGCTAAGAGGGCTGCATAAGAGTCTAGTTTGGATTTGTACTCCTCAAACTTTGGCATTCCAATTGGAAAAGACCCCAAACGTGGCAGGGCCTAGTTCTTGGCCCTTGTTGTCCCTTAGAAACGGGAGTTATATGGGACAGTGCTGCAATTGCTTTGTTAATTTCTTCAAACAGTGATTTTTTAATTAACATGGAGGCTTTTTGGCCGTCCATCTTAGATATACGCATAGCGGGATTGAACGTTAGTGGGCACCGGTGATATGCTTAGGGCTGAGACACAGGATATTACCACCCATTTAAGTGTCCATCAATCAAAAAGGTATCTAATAACTGTCTATGATGATGATTCGTATCATCATCCACAAGCCTTTTGTATGAATCGCACGTAGGGGTCCCATCATCGTTAGATTTTGATCAGATGTTGGTAAGGTTGTCTGTGATGCCTAAAAAGTTCCCTCGGTTTAAATTAAGAAAAATAATGGGTGGTAAAGCGGGAGAACTAGTTTCTTTCAACTTTCTCTCAGCACCACTCTCTTAAATTAAATCCATGTTCCTAATTCTCATTCATCCTTGAATAATTGCGTGATGCATGTATACTTCACAAAGTCCAACTAAAAGTAAATTAAGTTTTGTAGGGGCCCACAAAAAAATCTTGGGTTAAAAGGTGTTTCAGGGCCGACAATTTTGACTTGGCAAACGTATTGGGCTGGGCCTAATCATTCTTTTGACTAGTCCACAGAATTTGTTGTCTGCGTATTTTTTTAATAAATCCCTGCATTAATATTTTAAAAAAGAATTATTGGATGTTCTCTCTTATCTTTTTTTTCATTTCAAACTACTTTCAATCTCTTCTTTATTACAGCATTCATGAGTTTATAATTTTTATTTTTATTTATCTTTATTTTTCCTAATAAATAATAATATTGGTATATACATAAAGATATCTGTGTGAATCTTTAAAAAAAAACCTAAATAAATAAATAAATTTCACATAATTATTTTTCTTATAAAAATTTGGTTTATTTTTAGATCAAATTCTTATTCTTATTCTATGACAAATCATTATTTTTTCAAAATTTATAGATTTTATGAGTTTATAATGGAGAAAAAAAAAGAAAATATAAGTAGGTTTAATTAGATAAATTTTATTTTTGATATAATTTAAATATAAAAGATAAATTTATAAATAAAGAATAAGGGGGATTTCATAAGGATATGGAGGGCTGCTGATAGTGTCACTCTTAAAAAAATGACTTCGGCGGCAACGTCAGTTCTGAGGGTTCCACCAACTGTAGCACTCCATTATTTTCTTGAGTCTTCCTTTGTTTTTTGTTCTTTATTTGTTTGGAAAGAGCGTTAGCAAGAAAAAAAAATTACAGATAAAAAAAGATTAAGATGATAGCCTACTAAAATCAACCTGTCCTTATTATTATTTTAAAACTTAGGTGAATATGGGTACAAATTGCATTCTTATTTGGTTATATTTATTATGGTATAACTTGAATATTATAGAGTAATACCAAATATTTCAAAATTTTATCTTAAAATTTTATTATAAATGATGTGGAATTCATCAAATAGATAGTAAAACAATGTAATTAATTCATTTGAAATAAAAATTTAGAATATTTACCATTACTCAGTGCTCTAAATTCTGAAGACTCAAAAATCAAAATTGAGTGCTCATAATAAGGAAAATACTTTCAATTAACTTTAATTAGGATCATGATGCTTTTGGCACCTATAATTTGTAGGTTTTTACTTTCTGTATACACTTTCAGTTTTCATCGTTTTGAATCATAAATTTAGGCGTCTTTTGACATTTTCCATTTAGCACATGTGATCTTGTAGAAAATTTAGTCTCATATTAGGTCCACAAGCCGAGCTTGATATTCAACTTAAATGTTCCAATCACAGACTTTTAACTGTCTAATTGCTTTCATAAAGTGGAACATTACGAGCACAAGTTCAAACAACAGTCCCATCCCATGTCAAATCCCACCCTTTAGATTATAGTCTTGCAAGATTAGGCGATAATTCGATGAGCCACACCTTTGAAATCCGTGGTGCCTTTGGAGGGGCGTTATGTTTGGACAAATCTTTATCTATTGGAGTGGAATTCTTTGTGTTCCCTTACTACAATTTACATAGTCCTATAGTTTTCCTGAGTCCTTAATGCTGTATTTATTTATGGAATTGTAGAATGAAAATAAAAAATGAGAATTAATGATAGTATTTACTTATTGAAAACATAAAGGATTGAGAATGAAATTAGTGTGGGTTTCACAAATCTTAGAATTGGGGAGTTGGGAATGAGAATGAGGAGTGAATTGATATTCTTACCCTTAGCCAAATTTTAAAATTATTTTTTACCTCATTTAAGTTTCTATAACAACAACAACAACAACAACAACAATAATTAATTATTTTGAATAAAAATAATAATCATAGTTATTATAATAAATAATGACAATAATCAATTTAGGTTATTTAGTAAATTACAACAATCTATTTTGATTTTAATAGAAAGTAAATATATAAATGACAATATAGTTTCAATTATAATTCCTATGGCTAAAGTAAATAATTTATTACGACTACCTTTCCCCATTTTGATTTCAATTCATTCCGATTTCATCCCATTTTGATTAATAATTAGTAAACGCATTACAAGTGTATTCGCTTTAATTATGTAAAAGCATTAATGAAAAGAAGACATGATTTAGGTACATGGAATTCATATAGTAGTTCATCATAAATACAATAAAGAATCAACAGTCGAATGCATTAATGATTGAAAAGCAACAGCCTACTTGACCACTTCACACCAAAAGAAAACTAGTAAGAAATTGCAGTTTGCCAAATGAACTTTTAATTTATAGATTGATTAGAATCTTTTTGTTTCAGGTGATAGAGCAAATGCAACTCCTATTATAATAGGAGTTACTGTTGGCGGTGCCATTATGATTTTAGGACTTGTTGCCTGTTTTCTTTGGAAGAGGAAGACATTGCTCAATAGACAAATAAGGAAGACAGAACCGAGAGGTAACGTCAGGGTATTTTGTCCTTGAGATAAATGAACAAAGAAATGACGTTATAGTGTTGTACATTCATTATATATCTAATGCATGTGTTTTTTGCTTTATGCAAATCAGGTCATCCTGAAAGAAGCCAGGATTTACTGTTAAATCAGGTGGTTATTTCAAGTAAGAGGGACTACTCGGCTGAAAAAACAGATGACCTCGAATTGCCACTGTTTGATTTTGAAACGATAGTAAGGGCCACAGATAATTTTCCTGATTCTAATAAACTTGGACAAGGCGGTTTTGGTATTGTTTACAAGGTAATTTAGTTGTTGCAGGTTGCAACATGCTGCCTTTTACTAATAAAATACGCCCAATATGTGCTTATAGAGAAAAAAAATGTGTTTCGCATTGACAGGGTAGATTGTTAGAAGGCCAAGAAATAGCTGTTAAGAGGCTCTCGAGGAACTCTGGGCAAGGCATCGAAGAATTCAAGAATGAAGTTAGACTGATTGCAAAGCTTCAGCACAGAAATCTGGTTCGACTTCTAGGTTTTTGCATTGAGATGGATGAAAAGATGCTCGTTTATGAGTACATGGAAAACAGAAGCCTGGATTCTGTTATATTCAGTTAGTCCTTCTTAGTACTTTTATAAGCCAAATCAGGCTTTCTTTAGTCAACGTAGATATGGTTATTCTGACTCAAGGGTACTTATATTTCCAGTTAAAATCTTTCAGATAAAGCTAGGAGCTCCATATTAAATTGGCAAAGGCGTTTCAACATTATTTGTGGGATTGCTCGAGGACTGCTATATCTTCACCAAGATTCTAGGTTTAGAATTATCCATAGGGATCTCAAAGCAAGCAATATTTTGCTTGATAAAGAAATGACTCCCAAAATATCAGATTTTGGAATGGCTAGAATATTTGGAGGAGATCAAACTGAACAAAATACTAAGAGAGTTGTCGGAACATAGTAAGTACTACAACTAATAGTTTTTTTCAATTAATATGATTAAAATAGATTATAATTTCCTTGACATTTTTGTGAAATACAGTGGTTATATGTCTCCTGAATATGCAATGGATGGACTATTCTCAGTGAAATCCGATGTTTTTAGTTTCGGTGTCTTATTATTGGAGATAGTAAGTGGTAAGAAGAACAGAGGATTCTATCACTCAAACAATGAACTTAACCTGCTTGGATATGTGAGTACATAAGTGATTAATTCATCCTCCAAAGATTATTATTTATCGTTAGCGATTATATTTTTGTATGATTGAATCAACGATTCTTGGCAAAAACTAAAATTGGTAGTATTTGCAGGTGTGGAGACTATGGAAGGAAGGAAATGTGTCAGAAATAGTAGATTCATCAATGGATAATTATCCTGCAAATGAAGTTTTGAGATGCATACATGTCGGCCTCTTATGCGTCCAAGAGAATGCTGAAGAAAGGCCAACTATGGCGTCTGTAGTTTTGATGTTGAGTAGTGAAACTGCAACCATGCCCCAGCCTAAAACCCCTGGATTTTGCCTAGGGAGAAATCCCATTGAAACCGATTCATCTTCAAGTAAGCATGATGAAACATTTACAGTGAATCAGGTCACAGTTACAATGTTAAACGCTAGGTAGTGCAAAAAGGGTATTACCTCATCTACAAAGCTGTATATTGCAGTATCCTTTGGAATTTTGTTTGTATATCTTGATTTGAGAGTTTTGTTACAACTTCAATTCATAGATCCTTTTTTAGTTGTTATTGATCCATCTCAGCAAAGAAAAGCTATTTCATGCGGTAACATTAATAATAATAATTATTTTTTCAAATGTTTGAAAATACTTAAATACCTAAAAGATCTGTCAACCTAAGGATTTATCCCTGAACTTTGCCTAATGGTTCTAATTAAGTTACCGGTATTAACAGGACTCTTATCGATTCGTGGTTTTTCATCCTTATCTCTTGGATTAGAAATCAAGTCAGAAAACACAAATGGATGTAGAAACATTTAGTAGCCAAGTTATAAACATGGGATAAGATAGGAGAGCTTTTGAGTTGAATTATTTTGAAGTGAACCAGGATCATTACCAGTTTACCGCAATACATAATATATTTGATCATTCAAACAATAAGTTGTTTAACAATACTCAAAAGAAAAAAGAAAAAAATGGTCAATTGTGAAGCATTTAAAAAAAACCAAATTACTCAGTAAATTTGTTCCTACTTAAACTCACACTAACATTGATTACATAAGCAACAGAATACACAGTTATCACCCTTTTCATCATTATCCAATTAAACACCAAGGCGCTCACATATTGTTCTGTTTCTGTTGAAAAAAAGAAAAGAAAAAAGAATGGATTGCATACGGCAATTTAGCGGTGAAACAACGATAATCTCCTTGTTCCTATTTAGTGTATCATTAAGCTCCGATGAAACAGAGGTAAAAGACATTTTGCTTGCACCTAGTTCTCTCTGGGGTGGCAATAGCTTGATGTCTTCCAACAGAGTCTTTTGAGTTTAGATTCTTCAGCCCTGGAAACTCCAGTCAAAGTTTCTAGGTCATCTCGTACAAGAATCTACCTCCCCTAGTGATTTGAGTGGCCAACAGAAACGGTTCTATCAATTCTAAGTCTGGAAAATTATAGTTATCCTCTGAAAGTCTTTCACAAGACAATGATTTAGGCATTATATGGAATGTAATCCTTCCAAGGGCTACAGGCAGTCCTGCTTTGCAGTTTTTTGTCGCAGGTAACCTTGTTTTGACAGAGTTTTCCCTAAGTCATTCAGAAGGGTACTTATGGGAGAGCTTTGATTCTCCGTCCGATACAATCTTGTATGGAATGAAGCGGGGAATGAACCTCAGGACCGGCTGGAACCAAAATATAAAAGCATGGAAGTCTGAAGACGATCATTCTCGTGGTTTACACTTTCAGCTTGGAAAAATCTGACACACCTCAGCTGGTTTTATGAAGACTCCCTGAGAAGGTTTTCCGCTCGTGGAATGGGATCATGTTTAGAAGAAGCGGAGAGCAGAAACCCAGTCAAGTTTTCCACATAATTTTGTGTCAAATCCTAAAGAGATTTATTATACATTAAGTAATACTAATAACTCCATAGGCACTAAATAACACTAATAACTCCATTCTATTGAGGCTTTCCCTGGCCGACTATTGTTAACATATATATTTTCATAATGTTGATTTTGATGATAACAAACAAGATTAAGAATGATTAATCTTTTAAACTCAAATTATTGAAAAATATATTTTGAAGAAATCATTATTTTTACATTTTAAAGGTTTTATATTTAATGGAAAAATGATTTTATGAAATTGATTGTTTTTATTCTTTTTAAATAAATCATTATTTTCACATTATAAATGTTTCATATTTAATGGAAAAATGATAGTATGAAATTTGTTATTTTTCAAAGTTTATGGTTTAATTGAAAGAATTTTGAAAACTTTGAAATAAACAAGTATTGCTTGAAACTTTGGTAAAGGACTTATTTGAAAAGTATCATAGCATTTTTGGCTATATCATAATTTCAGAAAGTTTTGGGATTAACAAAGCATTACTTAAAAATTCTGAAATTGGACCTATTTGTAAAGTTTCATAACGTTTTGGGCCATAGTACAGTTTTGTAATATTTTGGGGTCAAAATGTAATTTCAAAAAATAGTGCACTGTGCAGGTTACTGTAGCATCCGGCTTACCGGATACAATAATCTAGAAAACCAGATTCGGGGCAGAATGCATCCGAATCGTAAGCGGCTTACCGGATACTGTAAACGGCAAACCGGATACGGGGCAGAATATAGCCAGAACGTAAACGGCTTACCGGATTCGTAAGTGGCAAGCCGGATAGTTTGAAATTCAAAAGTTTGCCTTAACGGTAACATAAATCCGGCTTACCGGATTCCATAAACGGCAAACCAGATACGCCCAGAATGTGAGTAACGGCTAGTTTTTGAGTTGCATAACGGCTAGTTTTCGAGCTCAAACTATAAGAACTCAAATCCAACTCATTTTGAAGTTCTCCAACAAGTAAAAACAAAAAGCACACGTGATATCTTGAGCCATCAACTTGCAAAATACAAAACATTGAATCATTCATTGTTCTTCATATTTGAATATCTACTCATTAAGTGAGTTTCATTGTGATTTTTATTTCTTCATTTCATTTGTAAGAGTTTGAGTGTGTGAGACACTTGAGTGAAGAGATTGGGAGATAATCTCTTTGTTGTAAAGGTTTATTGACACATCGAAGTCAATTGTAATCGGTTGAAGCCTTGGAAAGGTTTGAATTGTGAAATCCTCAAGCTTGGATTGCTTGGAGGCGTGGACGTAGGCGGGGATTGCCGAACCATGTAAAAATCCGTGTGTTTGTTTCTCTTTTCCCTTACTCTTTAATTATTGTGTCTTTATTAAACTTATTGCTTTTAATTTTTATTAAGGCATTAAATTGCTTGTTGTGTGGATTTGGTAGGATAATTTTTAAATTTCTAATTCACCCCCCCTCTTGGGTTGCACATTTATATTTCAACTATGGCTCCATTTGTATTTTGGTATGTGATAATTATAATAACAACAGGGTGTCCATGTTGAACCTTGGACATAACGATTGTGACATGATGAGATTTGTGGACCTTATGCAATTTGCTAGAATGATAGTGATCCCGAATGCCGCTGCCTACAAGGATTCAGGCCACGGTCTTGAAAAGAGGGGGACATGATGATTTAGTCTGGCGGCTGCAAACAGAATTTGGAGGCGGATTGTGGAGATGGTGAAGGTTTTCTGATGTTTGAAGGAATAAAGCTTCTGGACAAAGGCGAACTTACATGTAAGTTTGAGTGTTCGAAGTATTTTTCTTGTTTGGCTTATTGAAACATTATACTGTAGCCGGAGAAATTATTTATATACGAATGGCTTGAACAGAGCTAGGTAAGTATCACCTCTTGAATACTGTTATATTGCTGTGATGTATATATACTGCAGTTAAACCATGACAATTTGGGGTAAAAGTAATGATTTTTGCTTTATTTATGATTCCCAACTCAATTTTTTTTATTTATTTTTTTTAAAATCAATTGTCCATGGGTATAAATTTATATAATGTTTCATATGAGTTTGATCAATTGTCCACCAAATGTTTCATTAAATTCCTTGCGAGTGGAGTGTGTTTGTAACGCCAACAATTACAACTAAAAAACGAATGATTGATTTCAATTTTCTGTTAAATGCAACAATTTGATTTTACTTTTCCGTTGGATAGCTGGAGTCAATTCCTGCTGGAAAGAGGATTCGGCAGGGGAAGGAAAAAAAAAAAAGTCTGGCGCACTGTCATACCAATGGTTTCTATGATGTTTCTCTTTGTTATCTTTGCCTTGCATATTTTTCGTTTGATAGAAGCGAAAAGAAGGGGTAACACAACTTGCTCATCTGATTTGCATCGTCAACTTTTTATAAAGATGCATTCTATTTACCCAAATATCAAATACATTAGTTTATCAAAGAAGGATGGAAATCTTAATTGAGAATTTACCCTTCAGTATTCATTAAGCATCTGCTCATGCATTTTCATAATTGGACAGTCACAAATTTCAGATTTGTTGATTAATGCGAGATATTTTTAGAAGACTATTCTATTTTTTAGGAATTTCGAATTAAAGCTGAGGCCTATGAGAAAAGAGAGAGTTGAACACCAGGCTCAAAGTTTGCAAGAGTGATGATATCATTACTATGGGGAAGTTTAGAAGTAAGAACCATTTTATTTCAGTCTGCAAAGACCTTGGAAGATTGTGCCTTGTTATATTTTGGGTATAAAGCCCAAAGAACCACTGTATGGTGTCCTTATCTGGAGAAAGTTTGGGAGCAGCAGTCATTACTGTTTAAGGAATGAAATAGGGTGACCAAGATAAAGGTGTTTGCTCATACATTATCGTGCTCTACTCCAAAGTAAAAGTGAGCAAATGGTTGAGCAGATCACCTCGACCAGGATGTTATTTGGTGACATCGAGCACATCTCCTCGACCAGGATATTATTGGTCACCTCGACCAGAGTAATATGTGGTGACCTCGAGCACATCACCTCGACCAGAATGTTATTGGTCATCTCGAGCATATCATCTTGACTAGGATGTTATTGGTCACTTCGACCAGAATAATATGTGGTGATTTCGAGCACATTTCCTCGACCAGGATATTATTGGTCACCTCGACCAGAGTAATATGTGGTGACCTCGAGCACATCACCTCGACCAGGAGGTTATTGGTCACATCGAGCAGATCATCTCGACCAGGATGATATTGGTCACTTCGACCAGAATAATATTTGGTGACTTCGAGCACATTTCCTCGACCAGAAAGTTACCAGGAAGCACGATTCAATCAAAATAATTTTTCTGAAATATTAGAGACCATATTCTTAGTGGGCTGAAAATTAGTAGTTTTCTTGAGAATTCTAAGAGAGTGGATAAAAACCGCTATAGTTTCCTATAAAAACCCTAGGAATGAGAAGAAAAATGAGGGATTCTTCTAGCCCTCTCTCTCTCTCTCTAAGTAACTGAACCCATTGTACCTTTTTCTCTCTCTACCACAGAGAAATTTCTCTTTCGCCTGTGATTTCTTTAAGATTGATTATTTTGAATTCTTTTCCTTTAAATTTACTTACAAGCTTTTTGTTTAAAGTAATCATAATTAAGCCACATGACTTGCGGTATAAGTTTTTCCAAGTAAGACCCGAATTGCTGATTTGAGCGTCGGAGGGCTCTCGCCGAAAAAACTTTTGGCACCTCCTGACCGTTGGTTGTGTTCACAGGCTCACAGGTTATCTGCTCATGGATGGTCTGCTCATGGGTTATCTGCTCATGGATCGTCTGCTCATGGGTTATTTACTCATGGGTTGTCTGCTCACAGAATATCTGCTCATAGAAAATTTGCTCATGGTGCTAACTAATCATCAGCTTCCCACCAAACAAATTTAATGATGATGCAGTGATCTGAGATCTGACCAACTTATCCGGATTTCTTGCATCAACAATTACTAAATTTTTTGAAGGGTTAACGAGTATTTGACTGCAACAATATTTCCTAGAAAAATTTGTGTACATTTTTGTTATTTGTTGTGTGCATGTTGTCTTTTTTTTTTTTTTTTTAACTTTTCTCCCTTTCAATGTAATAGCATCTGGAAAAGGATGATCTTCCTGTATATTGAAGTAGAATCCTAATTTTCCTTCTTCTTTCTTTTGATATATGCTTTAACATTCCTATGCAGCAGCACTTGAGAAAGTAGCATTTAAAAAATGTTATGAAGATAATCCAGTGGAGGAATTAGAATCGCCCGCTTTTGATCTGATTTTAGTTTCTACTGCCACTAATCAATTCTCCGATGAAAATCAAATTGGACATGGTGGCTTACGGAGATGAAATAGCAGTGAAGCTGGGCTATCAAAAAATTATGGGCGAGGTCTACAAGAGTTCAAGAAAGAAGTTATTTTGTTTGCAAACCTTCAGCATTGAAATCTTGTTAAAATATTGGGATCTGAATTCAAAGAGATGAAATGATGTTAATTGTTGGGGAAAAATTAGGTTTTTAAATTTTTATAAAACCTTTTGAAGATCGCTCTCATATAATATATAAGAATTTGTATTCTAGAAATCGTACCTTGAAAATCTGAGTTGGCCTTTTTCGCTGAAGTGATTTAGGCTCCTAGATCACGATCCGCCACCACCACTCCTGTTAGATCACGATCCGTCACCACCACGCTTGTTAGATCACGAACTGTCTCCAATGATCTTCCAGGTTATGACTCAGGTTCGATCTGCACTTGACGTGTGGGCGCCTTTATCACTACCAAAGCAACTAGCACGAGAAAATTTTTCTCTCAACAATGGAGAGAAAAATCTTATTCTCCGATTTGTATAAAGTGGCCTCACTTTTTCTTTTAGAGAAAATAAGCCTTATATATCTCCCTTTAGTGAAAACCCTAGGCTCCAAAAAATGCCCTAAATAAAACTCACGTTATTTTCTTTTTCAATAGGGGACCCACCTTGTAAAATAACATAAGGCCCCTTATACAAAAGCTAATTAAATGGAGCCTCCCACTAAATGATATATTTAGGCTTTTGACCCAAATAGCTAGTTATCTTACTTATTAGTCCAGTAGTGGTGCAGTCAATTAAATGAGCTAACCCGGGGATCATTTGGGAACATACAATAGTGGCTACAATAATTAGGCCTGTAATTAAACTAACCCAATTATTTAATTCCAAATCTACTCCACTAAAAGATTGGAACTGACTTCCATAATTGTATGCTCGAATAATAATTCGTCCCAAGCCACATTGATTTCTTTACTGCACAATCCTTTGTACCACATCGTTAATTAAATTGATATCTCAACTGTCCAATCAATTTAATAACATCTTATTCCTTGATCCTTACTGGTTTTCTCTAATGATCATTTTCAACATACTAAATATGTTGACACACTCTGGCCAGAGAATTCTATGATCAAGTACCGAAAACCTATCAAGAGATGTGTTGTACAAATTCTATATTGTTAATCCATAACTCCAATACTCATAATTGCTCCCACCAAGATACCGGGTAATCTTGACCACAAGGATGTGTCGTGCCCATTGGTAACTCAAATGAAATAACAATCACAATCATGAAATCATAATTAACTCAAGATTAAGATTACAGTAAAATCAACGCCTATGAGATTTAATAAGTCTGACAGTTATACAAAGTTAATTAAATCTCATATGTGATCCTGTTCAATGTAGTCGTACTACATCAATAAATTCATACATGATTAAGACAAATCATTCAATGAATTTATTACAGTCTATACCTAAATAAAGTGCCCAACTTTATTTATCAACTGCGAACTAAATTTATTTAATCATAAGATAACTTGTATTTATGTCTTCTGTGAATCCACATGGTGATCACATAAATACATATAATATGATTAAATGGACTTTAATACAAATATTAATGCAATTAAGATATTTGAATAAAATACCTCATTTATTTTATTAATCAGAAAAATTGTTTATTACAATTAAATAAACACATATGCTTTTAAAGAGCATATTTTCCCAACAATCTCCCACTAGCTCTCAAAGCATATCTGGCATATTGCACATGCCCTAGGGCTCTAAGTGCAGGTTATAAAGGTTTCCCACTAATGGCCATTGTAATAAGATCTGCCATTTAGCATCTAATGCCATTTGGGGCACTTTTATATAACCTTTCTACACTATTCCCTTATAAGATGATACTTCCTTTCAATATGTTTTGTTTCTTGTGGTTCCTTGGTTCCTTAGATTGAGCTACCGCACCACCATTATCACAAAATAGTTTAAGGGGTGCAGTTACAACGGGTACCACCTCAAGATTTCGTAGGAACTTGCAGAGCCATATAGCTTCTTTTGCAGCTTCAGATGTAGCCACATATTCAGCTTTAGTTATTGAGTCTGTGATACAAGATTGTTTCACACTCATCCAACTAATAGCTCCACTTCCCAATGTAAACACATAGCCGGAAGTTGATTTTCTAAAATCCTTATCTGACAAAAAATCAGAATTAGTATAACCCACTAGAATAAGTTTATCACCAGAATACACAAGCATATAATTTTAAGTTCTTTTCAGATACTTCATTATATGCTTGACCGCAGTCCAGTGTTCAGGTCCAGGATTAGATTGATATCTACTAACCATCCCTACCGCAAAACAGATGTCTGGCCTAGTGCAAAACATGGCATACATGAGACTTCCCACAGCTGTTGCATAGGGAACTCGTCTCATTCTCTTTATCTCTTCAGATGTTTTAGGTGATTGATCCTTAGAGAATGTAATTCCATGTCTGAATGGTAATAAACCAGTCTTGGAATTTTTCCATGCTAAATCTAGCCAATATCTTATCGATATAGACCGCTTGAGACAAGGCTAAAGTTTTATTCTTCCGGTCTCGTAGTAACTTGATACCAAGAATATAACTTATCTCTCCCAGGTCTTTCATATCAAATTGTTTTGCTAACCAAATCTTTATTGTAGTCAATACTCCTATATCGTTTCCAATCAGGAGAATATTGTCTACACAAAGAACTAGGAAGGCTACAAATTTTTCCTGAATTTTCTTGTACACACATGGTTCATCAATGTTCTGAATGAATCCAAGCGATTTAATCGCTTGATCAAATCTGATGTTCCATGACCGAGATGCTTGCTTCAATCCATAAATGGATCTCTGCAACTTACATACCATGTGTTCTTGGCCTTTTTGTATAAATCCATCTGGTTGCTACATGTAGATGTTTTCTTCAAGATGCCCGTTAAGAAAGGCAGTTTTGACATCCATTTGCCAAATTTCATAATCTAGCACTGCAGCAAAGGAGAGCAGAATCCTGATGGATTTAAGCATAGCAACCGGAGAAAAGGTTTCCTCATAATCGATTCCTTCTTTCTGAGTAAACCCTTCGGCTACTAATCTTGCTTTAAATGTTTCCACCCTTCCGACTACTCCTCTTTTTCTCTTGTAGATCTACTTGCACCCTATAGGTTTTATCCCATTTGGTGCCTCTACAAGTTCCCAGACTTTATTGGAATACATAGATTCCATTTCTTGATTCATGGCCTTTTTCTAAAATTCAACATCTCTATCTATTAGAGCTTCGTTGTAACTAGTGGGATCTTGTACATGTTCATCTGAGATAGCCGTATAGGTTTCTCCCAAAAGCATGTATCTCGCAGGTAACCTAGTTACCCTCCCACTACGACGAGGTTCTAAAAATGATGGTTGTTCAAGGATAATCCTGTATTGATCAGCTGGTTGTTGCTGTTCTTCCTATTCTATAACAGGTGTTGAAAGCTGAGCATCAACCTGATCTCTTTTATTTCTCTAGTTTTACCTTACTCTTAGGTTATAAGTCATTATATAGTCTTCCTCAAAGAAAGTAAAGAATATTTCTATAAATACATTCCTATCTTGAGGACTATAATTCAGACTTTCTCTTATTCATTTAAGATACCTAAAACATGCAAGCTTCTGAACACGAATCCATCTTCTCTATCTCTGATTCTAGTAAATTCCAAATACGAATGTGTCTCAAACTATGTTTGTGACTTTTTCATAATATCTTGGAGTAGTAGACACCGAGATAGATGAAACTAAGTTCAATAAACTTTGTAGTTTCAAATACTAGTATCTGGAATCAAAAAGGTAAATGATAAACCACTTAGTATATATCTTGTCTTATCCAAAAGAATCTTGTTTCTCCATTTAATTACACTATTGTATCATAATGTTCATTGACAACCAAATAGTGCTTGAATTCTCCATAGAGATATTCTTTGTTTCGATCATATCGAAGTTCTTTTATGTTCCTGTCTAATTGCTTCTGTCTTATCCACGTACTCTTTTGAATTTCAAAAGCAATGGAATCATGACGCACTTAGACAAACATAAATAAAATGAATATTCATCAACAAGATTGATAGAATACTCATAACCTCTTATAACATGTAAACTGATTAGTCCGTATACATTTGTATGCGCTAAATCATCAAATACAATGTTATGCTTTTAGCTCAAAAAGAGCATCCTTGTCATATTACTTTTCTAAATAAGATTTATAGAGTTACAATGATCAATCTTAATAGGCCAACAAGTCTATCATTAATCATTTTCTTAAAATCTTATTATAGTTTATATGACTTAAGCATAAATATCAGAGGTGATTTTTGGTTAGAAGAAACATTTCTTTTCTTAGATAAATGCATATACTTTTTATCATTATATCTTACTTTGAATAGATCAATGTACTTCTATGATATAAATTGTCTTTATAAATAACCAAAATAAGTAATAAACAGAGGATCCATAAATAACAGTGTACTCCTGTTTATTAAAACAAGCCACCGAAATTAAATTCCTCTAATATTTGGAAAAATAAAAACAAATATCAAAACTAAAGTCTTGTAAAATTGATCTAGTCTTTCAATTGATATAAACTAGCACGTCCTCAACTGCTGTTTGAAGCTTTCTTCACTTAATCTCTTGGTTTCCTGAAAACCAAATAAATGAATTACAAATAAGATTAGTTATCTCAGAATTCATTATTGTATGAATCAATAGAAATCTGAACTAATTAGGAAGCTTAAAGATTTCCTATACCTGATTTTAATAATCTTAGGACAATCTTTCTTCCAGTGACCCTTCTGTCCACATTTGTAACACTTGCCTTTTGGCTTGCCACTTCTTTTAATGGACAGTTTGCCGATCCCAACTCTTGCTTGCTCATTCTTGTCTTTCGACTTAAGCCTTGAAGAGAATCCTTTTTCAGGAAGTTTTCTGCTATTATAAAATTCTTCTATAGCATGTAGTTCGTGCATTAATTCAATTAAGGTCATATCTTTATTGTTTAAGATATAGCTGACCTTAAACTCTTTGAATGTATCAGGTAAAGATTCAATCACCATGTTAATCTTTGATTTATCATTGATTTGAACACCATGAATCTCTACCTCATTCAAATAGTCCATCATTTTGAGGACATGATCACGAACTTTTGTACCCTCTTCCATCTTAGTATCCGTAATACGTTTTAATGCTGCTTCTCTGGCAAAGTGGGTATTTTGCCCAAACATCTGATGAAGACTAGCCATTATTTCAGTGGCTGTTTCCATGCTCCGATGTTTCTTATGCAGTTCCATAGAAATCGAAGCCAATATATAGCGCTTAGCCATTTTGTTAGCTTCGCACCATTTCTCATAAGGCTCCCTCTGATTTCTATAATCGTATAACGATGGTTCAGGAGGGCAAGGCTGGGTCAACACATATTTGCTTCCTTTAGCAGTGAGGATATTAAATAGATTGCGTTTCCAATCTAAATAATTTTCGCCAGTGAGTTCATTTTTAACAAGGATAAATAATAATGGGTTGATGGAAGACATTTTCTGAAAAAAAAAAACAAAATACACATGCATAAATACTTTGAAACAATATTCACAATAAATGACAAAAATGCAAAAAATCATAAATGCATTTTAATTTATTGTAACGATAATCTAGTACCGCTTCGACAAGCTATCCGTTGGGGAAGTCATGTCTACACTTACTAGACCCAATTATCCATTAGATTATTTACTTTCATGTAAAGACATGATAAATAATTATCGTTCTCCTTTTGGGCCTAAATTTGTTAACAGAGCTTCGTTGGGAAGGTTAATAACAAATTTTAGTTGAGTGTATAACCATTGTTTCAATCTACGTATTTTTCATATCAATAGTCACCGTTGGGGTGAACAATCGATTGAAAAATATTTCAATTTTATCTTTGAAGAAGTTCATCAAATAAAATATCTAATATATATACCCTCCGAAGGGAGCATCACCGTATCATGAAGTCGAGGTATATATATAATTTTATTATTGAACTAACAATGGAGCCCGTGGGAAAAATTATCTTGAATTTTCCCTCTCCCACTCAATATTTTAAAATTGATTTTTCATTTTTAAAACATACATATTGTTAATTGCATGCTTCCTATAATATTATCTAGATGATATCCAATATTATTAAGCATAGGCAAATTTCAAACAATATAATGAAATTCATAATTAATGAATGACATGTATCATTATGCATAGAGTGGCACCACCTATTCTATATGACATGTTATCGTGGCATGTTGACATCCAAAACATAACATATAGAAAAACAATTAAATAATCTTAATTCATGGCTTTCCTAATAATGACAAATATATTAACCCTAAGCCTAATCTTCATTGGGCTTCTTGTCAATGTCCATCTTCCATAAGCTTGTTTTTGTTAATGGACTAGGGGAAATTTGGCTTTTAAATTTATAATTGGTCCAATTTTAATTTTGAAAGGAAATAAATAAATAAATAGTTTTATTTTTTTTTATTATTAAAATAAAACTTTTGGACCAAAAATAAATTTAATGTATTTAATTTTGTCTATGCATTTTTAATCCATTAAGCCCAATTGAAATTGGGCCTAAAACTAGGATTCATTAAACCCAAAACTATTTTTGGATTTAAACGCAAAAAATTAAAAATTTTCTGCCCAAATGAAAACTTATGGAACCATAGGGACCTCCATGATAGAAACCATGAAACCCTAATTCCATATTTTTCTTTCTCTCTTCCCCAGCGGCCATCTCCAAAAACCTATCCCCTGTTCACTGTTTCCAGCCATCTCCGACGCCGAACCACCCGCCGCCATGTTGTCGGAAACGCTCCAAACTCGCGCACGCAACTTGCTGCTCGTGCAGCTCGCGCTACTGGCCACGCTGGCCGCGCGCGCTGTTTGCTGCGCGCGCAGCCTGTACCAGCGCGTGCTGCGCGCACAAGCCACGCTTCCCGCGAGCGCTGGCTGCTGCGTGCTGCTGCTGGCTTGCAGCGCGCGCTGCTGGCAGCGTGTGCTGCGAGCCGCGCGCTGCTGCCGCTGCGCGTGCAGCGCGCGCTTGCTGGCAGCATGTGTTGCTGGCCGCGCGCTGCTTGCTGCTGGTTGCCGCTGTCAAAATTTCCGGCCTCCGTCACTCCGATCTTGAAAATCCGAGATTAATTTACAAATGTCCTAGGCCAATTTTGGCTTACAAAAATTCTATAACAGTAAAATAAATCAAGAGGGAAACATGGTGATAAAAAACCACCCCTCCTGTTACAGATCCAAAGAAAAAATACAACAGAAAATCTAACCATGAATTAAGACAAACCAAAACATGCTTTATTCATATATTAAACAAATAATATATATCTGAATAAATTGTGCCACTCTAATACATAAATATCAAGATTAATTTCATACGAAATTCTTATATATTAATATGAGATGTCTCTGATACCAATTGTTGGGGAAAAATTAGGTTTTTAAATTTTTATAAAACCTTTTGAAGATCGCTCTCATATAATATATAAGAATTTGTATTCTAGAAATCGTACCTTGAAAATCTGAGTTGGCCTTTTTCGCTGAAGTGATTTAGGCTCCTAGATCACGATCCGCCACCACCACTCCTGTTAGATCACGATCCGTCACCACCACGCTTGTTAGATCACGAACTGTCTCCAATGATCTTCCAGGTTATGACTCAGGTTCGATCTGCACTTGACGTGTGGGCGCCTTTATCACTACCAAAGCAACTAGCACGAGAAAATTTTTCTCTCAACAATGGAGAGAAAAATCTTATTCTCCGATTTGTATAAAGTGGCCTCACTTTTTCTTTTAGAGAAAATAAGCCTTATATATCTCCCTTTAGTGAAAACCCTAGGCTCCAAAAAATGCCCTAAATAAAACTCACGTTATTTTCTTTTTCAATAGGGGACCCACCTTGTAAAATAACATAAGGCCCCTTATACAAAAGCTAATTAAATGGAGCCTCCCACTAAATGATATATTTAGGCTTTTGACCCAAATAGCTAGTTATCTTACTTGTTAGTCCAGTAGTGGTGCAGTCAATTAAATGAGCTAACCCGGGGATCATTTGGGAACATACAATAGTGGCTACAATAATTAGGCCTGTAATTAAACTAACCCAATTATTTAATTCCAAATCTACTCCACTAAAAGATTGGAACTGACTTCCATAATTGTATGCTCGAATAATAATTCGTCCCAAGCCACATTGATTTCTTTACTGCACAATCCTTTGTACCACATCGTTAATTAAATTGATATCTCAACTGTCCAATCAATTTAATAACATCTTATTCCTTGATCCTTACTGGTTTTCTCTAATGATCATTTTCAACATACTAAATATGTTGACACACTCTGGCCAGAGAATTCTATGATCAAGTACCGAAAACCTATCAAGAGATGTGTTGTACAAATTCTATATTGTTAATCCATAACTCCAATACTCATAATTGCTCCCACCAAGATACCGGGTAATCTTGACCACAAGGATGTGTCGTGCCCATTGGTAACTCAAATGAAATAACAATCACAATCATGAAATCATAATTAACTCAAGATTAAGATTACAGTAAAATCAACGCCTATGAGATTTAATAAGTCTGACAGTTATACAAAGTTAATTAAATCTCATATGTGATCCTGTTCAATGTAGTCGTACTACATCAATAAATTCATACATGATTAAGACAAATCATTCAATGAATTTATTACAGTCTATACCTAAATAAAGTGCCCAACTTTATTTATCAACTGCGAACTAAATTTATTTAATCATAAGATAACTTGTATTTATGTCTTCTGTGAATCCACATGGTGATCACATAAATACATATAATATGATTAAATGGACTTTAATACAAATATTAATGCAATTAAGATATTTGAATAAAATACCTCATTTATTTTATTAATCAGAAAAATTGTTTATTACAATTAAATAAACACATATGCTTTTAAAGAGCATATTTTCCCAACAGTTAATTTATGAGTATCTGCCAAACAAGAGCTTAGACAATCCCTATTGGGTAAGCCATCCAAAATTAATAGCTTTGTTTTCTATTCACTTGTAAAGTAGGCTCGATATTTAATGATTTGAGTTTGAATATTTGCATTTTCAACCTATAAATATGAAAATGTTTCTTAAATAGAAAATGTGACAAACATTCTTTATGGGATTGCTCGTGTGATACTTTATTTGCCTAAAGACTCGAGACTAGAAATTATCCACAAAGATCACAAAACAAGCAATGTACTATTAGATGCTGAAATAAATCCTAACATTTCAGATTTTGGCCCAACAAGAATTTTTGGAGGTCAAACAGAAGAAGTGACTGAAAGAGTAATTGGAACACAGTCAGTTCTCTGAGCCTTCATCAGAGGTCAATAATTTGGCTTAAAATATTGAAAACTTTCTTTTGGCATGCAGTAGTTACGTGTCTCCATAATATGCATTGAATGGGTCATTTTTAATGAAATCAGATGCTTTGGTGTGTTGACGTTGGAGATAGTAGATGGCAAGAAGAATTGGGGATTTCATCATCTTGATCGTGATCTTAATCTTATAGGACATGTAAGCATAAATATTTGGATATATTACTAACCTACCCCTGTCATAAGATTAAAATTTCTGTTTTTACTTATAATTTTTTACTGTGACAGTGACGACTGTCTTGGAATTGCTGCAGGCATGGAAACTATGGAGTGAAGGACATTTATTGGAAATAATTGATGAACAGAAGAAGATGAAGGGACCGTTTTCTGTGGATGAATTGGTGAAATGCATCTAAGTAGGCCTCTTGTATGTGCAGCAACGAATAGAAGACTGACCAACAATGTCATCTGTGCTAACCATGTTAAGCAATGAGAGCATTAAGGTTCCCCAGCCAGAAGAAGTTTGTTTTGCAACTTCTTCCTCTGTGGACAAAATTGCTACACTGCCAACATTTTAACTATCATAGATTTAGAAGGATGATAGATGGATTAGTTCATTTTCTAAAATTAGACAGCATTATAGACCTTTGTTGGAGCTAACTACTACAACTGTCAATTGAGCTAACCATAGGTGTGTAATTTTTTTCAAAATAAGAGAACTTTTCTTTGGAGGTTAACTGATGAGAAGGAAGAAAATTTTTTATACGTCCACGCGAGCAGGTAACCATGAGTAATTTTCAACAATTATGAAAGGATCTTCAACTAGGTAGAAGTAAACTAAATTTTCCCTCTAAAAATACCAGTCTTGAGTTCAAATTATGAATTTTGTGTTCAAGAAGAGTCGACCGCCAGCCTGACACACAAAGTAAAATCATTACGGATGCAATAAATTTAGATTTCTAAACGCATGCTGCATAAATGAAAGCTCACAAACGCTCAACCAAGCAAACAAGAAAAAAATAATCTCCGGCAAGCCAGTCTAAACGTTGGCCTTCATGGCTTCTTTGAGAGTTATATTCGAACTTGGTGCAGTTCTCCTTTTCACTTGACCCGCAAAGATTTTCTCAGTTTCTCTTGTACAAGAACTGTGCTCTGTACTGGAATGATGGCGATGGAATTATCGCATGCTAAAAGGAATACCGGTTGTAACCACCTGACTCGAAACCTACGAGGTTGATTATTCCAAGCAGACTGAGTGTTTAGCTACACTTTCGAGAACAATTCTAACGAAATCTATATAATTTTCTCAGCAAGAAATGGTATCTTGCCCTCTATACTTGTTCTTGAACTAATAGGGACTGTGCAGCGGCTACTCTGGCGTGAGAACACCAGGCAAAAAAAAAAGGCATGGGTAAAATTTAGATGGCACCGGAGGAGTTGTGTGACATTTTATGCTGGGTCTAGCCCATCAGCTGTACGTGCGGACAATGCAATAAAGTGCACATGCGTACCAGGATTCAAGCCAATGTATTCCCATGATTGGTTCATAAACTATGTGGAAAAGAGGAATCCAGATTGATGTGGCAAAGGTTACGGAGAGGGGTTTGTGAAGCTTGAAGGGGTGAAGGTGTCTGATGCTAGATTTTCCAGAAATTACGGGGTAATACGAGCTTAAAAGAATGTGAGAAAGAGTGCTTTGACAGTTGTAACTGTACAAGGCATGCTAGTACATATGTTAATTAAAGCGGAGGGGGTGAATAGCGTGGTACGGTGAATTAACAGATATAAGAAGTTATCAGATGGCAAAACTTTTACCTAAGAGTTGATGCAGTAGGAGCTTTGTGCGTATATATTTTCAATTTATTAGTCATTTAGCATATCGTACATTAGTTTTGATTGCAAAGCCAGAAATCTGAATCACTTACCCTATGGAATCCATTCACTAACATTTGTGAATTGAAGTTCAAACCACTTTTTTTTTTAACCTGACAAAACAGAAATTGTAGCGCTCGGTTGAGGCCATTTTATATATTATCTAAATAACCAATTGAGAATTTAAAGTGGGTGGGTTTGGTGAAATTTCAGGTAAATCCTGTTGGCTATCAAACCTTTTTTGATGATTAATTGGCAAATCTTTGTCCGTATCAAATTTGAAACTTCCAAAATATCCGGATCCACTGGGGTAGAATGGACGGAAACCTATTTATTGTTGTTGACAACGTTGCTTGGTGGACCGGAGACTATAAATTCTGCTAACTATTAGCCACATAATGGTTACGTCCTAACATTATCCACCCTCACTGTAACATATGTGGAAAAAAAAAGTGTGAGGGGGTTAAAAAGTAAATAAAAGTAAAAGAATAAGCTGGAAATGGGGAAACATATACACGTGTGAGAGAGTGAGAGAGAAGCTGTCAAAACCAACCCAAAAACCCGATCCGTTGGACCCGAAATCGACCCGGCCATATCTTGAGATTCTGGCCACCCCATTGGTCAAGCTTAGTACCAATCTGAAGCTTGAAGACCGGCCATCATACCCCAGCCGTCTACGTCGCGAAAAACAGTCAGAACGTCAGCGACCAAAGCTTGAAAAACCTGCGACTTTCCACTTTGCTCTGCCGGGATTTTCGCCGGTTTTGGGTGACACCACCGGCTGGATTTTGCTCCCCACGATTCCCTTTTGATTTTCCTACCATCCACAGCCACTGAGAGTTGTCGATTTGCTGTGGTTCAGCCGTTGTAGTTACAGGGTTATCGAGCTAGATTTTGGTGTCGCCGCCACGCGTGGGAGCAAAACGCCGATAGCATTGAACTCAGCTCAGCGAGATGTGTCGGACCTGAACTTCACCGTCACCGTTTCTTAAATTCCGACGACCGTTGACCGGTGAGGGCAATTCGGTAATTTCACATTTTGAGGGTGATTTTGTAATTTCTGAGTATGTGGATACTTTAGTCATTCCTAAAATTGAGGATTGTGTATAATTACAATTCTGAGGGTAATTCGGTGATTTACAATTTCAGAGTATTTTAATGATTTACGGATTCGAGAGTATTATGAGATAATTGAATGTGAACATCGTCATTATGAGTGGAATATACAAAACATATTTTCATAGTTAATTATGATAGTAAAGCATGTTTGCGAAATAAGTATTTTAAATATTCTGATTTAATGATTTTCTCTAAATAAATTTTATTCATGCGTTGATATTATATTAAAATGTTTGGTTAATAGTTTTCCGTATCGACTTTGAATAAAATATGATAGTATTTTAAAGATAAGAAAAGTGGATTTATATGTGATAATGAAAAGAAATGTATGATTTAAAGTATGATTAGAATGTATAAGAATATGAGTATAGAGATTGTTTTTAAAATCATTGGATAATATCATTCCCTCTAGATACAGTGATACAAATGAGATGAGAGTCCTTTAGGGCCTATTTGAACACGTGTTTGTTATTTTAACTCAATTGCTATTGGTGTCCATTTGCAAGTGTACACAACAAATAATAAAGTGATGAGTATTCAAGATCGTCTCCACATGGACTGATGCTACTATAAATGCTACAACAATCACGACGGTGCAAACTTTCTTCTATATTAACTTAATAAAATAAATAAAGTTGATTGACTAATAAGATTAACAACTTAACAAAGTAAATGCAGTGATGAAATTAAATTGCACGGTTTGCACAAAAAGAATTCAATAGTTGAATGATCAAACTTCTTGATGGGATGACTGTTTTGTTCAAGCTAACACTAGTTGCTACAACACTGGACATAATTACTTTGCATCCTCAGTTGTCGCATATTGGACATCTAATACATTTATGCAACCTAACGATGATCAGTTGTTATGTCACATAAGATACGACATTTCAAACATATACACTCTCTACCATATAAGGTAAATCTCTATGTCTAGTTCATCACAAATCTTAAATTAAGTGTGACCCTTTGGGACTCAAGTTAAACTCAATCTAGTAAACTTGACTTAAGATCAAATATTACTCTAATAATTTCCACTAAGACAAGCCCTTTTGTGGCTTGCTCTTAACTTGAATCATTAAATGGGAGGTCAATCGAAACAATGATTGTAATAACAGTTATTAAAGCAAAATGTTGCCGTAGACGTGTAGCAACTCATAAGAACAGTCAAGAACCCATTTAGATTATTTGTCACTCAACTACAATCAAATTTAGTTCATAACTTCGGAAAGAAAAACTAACAACAAAATCTCAGCTATGGAATACATTGTTTCAATCAAAGAATAAATAAAGAGACAAGTAAAGAATGATAAAATTTGAATCCAAATAGTTCTATATATTTTTTTCTTCAATAGTGTAGACTTGTTCTCTCTTGAATTTTGTTTCTTCCTTATTTTTCTCTTAATTTTTCTGATGTTGATTCTCGGTCGCCCTTCCATATGATGTGTGCTCATTTTATATTTGAAAATTAGGGTAAACAAAAGCCTAAGTCTTGCATCTTCCAGATTAGGAAACTATAGATCACGAGATTCTGCAAAATCTTTATGTCATTGTTCCAAGATTGCAACAGCAACGCTTGCTACTGCAGTGGCTACATCAACTGCTCTGTTTCAGATTTGTTTCTATTCTTCTGTAGCCAAATTATTTCCCATCTTTTGCAAGTCTATTGCATTAGCATTCCTTCCTTGAAATTTGAGCTTCCAACACCTACAATTATGCATATGATTTAAGCACACAATTTATTCTAAATCAAATAAAATTTATGAAGAATAAACTAAGATGAATGATTATGTAAAATATAACAAAAATGCAATGAAAAAAAATTATTTACTCTCTAAGTAGTATTGATTTAAGTCCAAAAATGTCATGATAACTCTATTTTCATAGAGTTATCAACACGCATAGAGGCTTTGGGCTGTGTGTTTGGGCGCTTCTACCTTTTGAGGGTATATACATGCGGTATGATAATTATAGAGATATAGATATGAGATATAGACAAATATTGAGATACAAATGATACATATGAAATACAGATTTTTTGGGCCTGTCTGAGTACACACAGAAGCTTTGGGCCTTGTGTTTGAGCACTTTTGTCATTTGGGGACTAGATTATGCATGCACATATATGATGAGATATTAAGAGATATGAGATGGTATTTCCCTGTCTATCCGTGTAGCTTCAGGGTGTGACGGTACCTAGATAGTACGTTATTGCCTGTTGAGGTCTGGATACGACGAGATTATTCCCCTGAGTATTTGTTTGGTGATGATTTTTAGATCTCTGTATTCTATATGATATTGTGATATGATTTCTATGGTTATTAGGTACAGTAGTATATATGTTTTTCATGGTTAGTGATTTGATTTAAATGTTAAATGATTTATTACTGGTTTCTCGCATATGGTTTGATGAAATCGTGTTTGGTAATGATATGATTATTTCTTTTAAAGTAAGAAATAATTTTTAAAAATTACTATCTACTCACTGAGTTCACTGAATTTTATATTCATACCGTTTTTATTATATTTTCCCCTCACTAGAAGGTTGCATGTACATTGAACCGACCCAGCGATTGTAAATATATTTTGAGTCTTGGCCACGTGATGGTGTTAAAAGATATAGATGATTTTTGTTAGGACATCTTGATCATCTCACTTTTTTGGGATTGTACAATTTTGTTATATTATTCTTTTGGGATTAAGAATAAACCAATGAATGTTAATATTAGTTATAATATAATCTTTTGATACTCTAGAGATATTTTGAGTAAAATTCAGTATTTTTGTTGAGGATATTGATCATTGGAGTTGATTGTATATTAAATTATTTTGGGGAGTGTTATATTCATATTTACAGATTGAGAGTGTTATATTTATAAAGAAGACTTGCTGAATTTTCGACAGAATTTTCACTAATTAGATTATTATCTAATCCGTTTTGATGAGACTAAATTGACTCACCTGAAAAATTCAGGGCGGATTGTTTCACTCACCATCCCCTTTATTGCCACGCCTTTTCTCGCTGGAACATTTTGTTGTTGTTCCAAAACGTACGAATCAGTAGCCAAAAATATCTAGGATCTATTAATGCCGACGCTTTCCTCCTCCTGAAGTCAAGCTAATCTTAATCATCTAATTGATTGGTCAATAAGTTCAAACTTGTAATAAAAATATTTAAAAATCAGTAGAAAATTGCTTACCCGAAAACTTGTTTGCCCACACCATTTTCTTGTTTTTTTCCTAATTTTCAGTCCAATATGTGGCTGCCAGTCATTCAGCATTTCGAAGTTTCACTGTATTAATTTGAATCAAGTAGTTTTTAGCACATAAAGGTTCTTGTTACGATCACTGTGACTGATTTGTATAACTGAGCTTTACTCATGGATATAATTGCATTAGAAAGTTTTCCAACTTCACAGTTCGGCCTGTTTAGCCATCTGACAACAATAGTAGAAAGTGCAGATAAGCCTTCCCTGAACCTCTCTCGTCCAAGTGACGCTTCTCCTTTTGCAGCTGCAGATGCACAGAAAAACTTGAAAAATAAGAGAGCAAGGCTAAGGATGCTTGATGTAATTAATGTTCTTGTTGTTCTTGGGGTGGTTCTGCTGGGTTTGTGCTACCTTGTTGAGAAAGCATGCTAAAAGGAGAGGTAATACAAAACCCTACAGTTATTTCATTAACCACCATGGTTAAACTTAAAAGGCAATCAAGTTTTACCCCTTTTGCAAAGAAACCACAAGCCTCACTATTTACTAAGATAGTTCAATTGTTGCTCTTCTTATGGATGTGAAAATGCATTCGTTCATCTAGTTGAGAAGAAAAGACAAGCAACGTCAATTGTTATTAATGAATTCAACCACACGATTGTCTGATAATGTGGCCTCTCCGACTACAAAAATCAAAAGAGAAGATGTGATATTCTTTGAACTAAGGTCATGTTCGGTTGTTGGAAAATAAGGCTGGAGAGGAGAGATTTTCCATTTCCTCCATAATTGTCTTTGGGCCAATTTCAGATTACGGTTGAAATTTAATAAGCTCATTAGGAATATATGTGAGATTTGATTTTTATGAAATTAATAAAGTGATATTTGAAAATACAATGAAAACAAGCTTCTGAAACATAAATTTTATAAGGTTTGAATAATTTCTTACCATGTAAATAAAAATATAAAATATGCAAAGAATTTATTTCTAATTCTTTCCATGTAAATATTATTAGAGTAATATTTTATTTATTGTCACTATTAATTACCATAATAAAAGTAACGACTCTTAGTTACATAAAATTTTATAATTACAATCAAAATATATCAATAAAATAATCTTTCATGATTCATAAAGTAAAGCTAATTAGGAATATATGTTAGATTTAACTTTTATGAAATTAACAACGTGATATTTGAAAATAATATGATAATATATAGGCTTGTAAAACTTAAATTTCCTATCATGTAAGAATATTAATTGTAAGATAAACAATAAATTCATGGAATATGTATACTAAATGGGTGTTAAAAAAATAATATGTACTTCATGATCATTTATACAATGGTCCTTAATAGTATATAAAATAACGAGTATTTTTATGCGATATTAAAATTTATGAAAACATGTGCGATCAAGTATTTTTTAAGTTACAAGCAATCTCATCCATGAGTTTATTGATGTAATTATGATATATACTTAAATATACATACTTAGTTGTGTCGTTTATTGGTGTTACATCATAATAAATTTTCAATTTGACTTGTGTTAGGTAACCTACTCGATATTATATCTTATACTTAATAGTAATAGATTTTGAAACATTTATTTAAAAAGTGATTTTTAAACGAGGTTGACAAGTGATTTTTAAATAAAATATGTTGTTCTAGTGAAATTGTTTCAAATCCTAAGGGTGGTCACAATTGTTTAGCAAAAGTTCAACCCCTTAAATGATTTAATA
This sequence comes from Citrus trifoliata, assembly GCA_018350135.1. Taxonomy (NCBI): domain Eukaryota; kingdom Viridiplantae; phylum Streptophyta; class Magnoliopsida; order Sapindales; family Rutaceae; genus Citrus; species Citrus trifoliata. The sequence continues at coordinate 26,769,147 of CM031385.1, read as the reverse complement.
AACAAGTTACAATTATTTTTAAATTATTTATTTTACAAATATTATATACCATTAATTAAATCTAATGGTAAACAATTAAAATATTATTGATACTATAAAACAATTGCCGCATCATGGAAGAACCCTTAATTTCAATATAGAGAGGTTAATTGTTGTTGCCATTGCCACATCATATAATTTAATGCACAGGAAAAACTAGTCCCACTTTCATTTAATGCAGCTTAACTAGATTTACCGCCTAAATCCTCAGCTACCTCAAGTGCGTTATCTTTTTCGTCACCAAAGTCAGAGAAATCAAAAACCATGAATCCTGCAAAATTGTTGCTGAACACTTTACTTTTCTTCCAATTTTCTCAAATCTCCACTTCCATTGATACCATATCATTAAGCCAGCCCATCAAAGATGGTGATGTTATAGTCTCGAGCAGCAAAATCTACGCGTTTGGATTTTTCAGTCCAGGAAACTCTGTAAAACGATACGTTGGAATTTGGTACAATCAAATTTCCGAGCTAACACTTCTCTGGGTCGCCAACAGAAACAATCCTATCAACGATACATCTGGGGTCCTCTCAGTCAACATTCAAGGAAACCTTGTGCTGCACGAAAGAAACCAAAGTACTGTTCCTATCTGGCAGGCAAATATTTCGGATGCATCATCGGGCAACACTGTAGCTCAGCTTTTAGACACGGGAAATCTTGTTTTAGTTCGAAATGATACCGGAGAAACGCTGTGGCAAAGTTTTGATCATCCTACAGATACTCTGCTTACAAATATGAAATTTGGATGGGACAAACGAACCGGTCTTAACAGGTACTTAACAGCTTGAAAATCCCCGGACGACCCTGGAAGCGGGAATTTTTCTTGCACAATGGACCTTGCTGGATTTCCTCAAATGTTATTATACAAAGGTGATGTCAAGTTGTGGCGGGCCGGACCTTGGACGGGCCAAAGGTTTAGCGGTATACCCGAAATGACCAGAAACTTCATCTTCAATATTACTTACATTGATAATCAAGATGAAGTATACATTTGTGATGGTCTAAATGACCTCTCTATATTAGCGAGAATGATAGTGAATGAGACCGGATTTCTGCAGCGTTTTACCTGGAGTAATCAGGATCGTAGATGGATCGGGTACTGGACAGCCCCGGCGGAGCGGTGTGACTATTACGGGTATTGCGGGCCAAATAGTAATTGCAACCTGAATCTTACAAATGGGTTTGAGTGCCCGTGCCTGCCCGGGTTCGAACCCAAATATCCAAAAGAATGGTTCTTGAGAGATGGGTCAGGTGGGTGCAAGAGGAAACCGGGGACGTCCACGTGTCAGAAAGGGGAAGGGTTTATAAAGTTAGAACGTGTGAAGTTGCCGGATACTTCGGTTGCAGTAAACGTGGACATGAATTTGGGACTAAAAGCGTGCGAGGAAAAGTGCCTGAGTAATTGTTCGTGCGTGGCTTACACAAGTGCGTATGCTGAGACTAATGGAGGAATTGGTTGCTTGATGTACCATGGAGATTTGAATGATACAAGAAAGTACATAAATGCTGGTCAAGATTTATTTGTACGTGCTAACGCGGCTGAATTAGGTAAAATGTCTGTTCTTTCCTTATTTCTTTATGTTTATTACGCCTAGATACTTGATTAACCAACTTGGAAAATAGACAATGTGATTTGTTTATAATCATGAGAAGAAGATTCTAAAGTTCCTGTTGAAGCTTACTCCTCAAGGAATAAGTTAAAAAAAAAAAATCGATTCGGTTATCTAATTAATTGGTGAATGGGTTCAATGTTAGACTGAGATTCTCAATAAACCAGTTGAAAATTATTTACAATTGAAAATTATGTAAGGGGAAACTTGTTTATCCCAATGTATTGTTTTGTTTATGCTTAGCTAGCTAGGCTGAAATTTGACCGTTAGTGAAAGCGTTATGAAATTTCACAATCGAAAATTCCAATCAGCTTAGTTTGTTTGATTAATTACTTTCACTTTGACTTCAAGTTACAAATGTAATGGCTGCATAGAAAATTTTCTAGCATTTTAGGGTTAAAGCCTGTTTAAGCATAACGGCAATAACAGTATAAAAGAGGAAGTAATGCATGGCTGAACCTCGCATGTCTGAATGACAAGTCTATTTTCGCAGCTGCAGAGGCACTGAACAACACAAAGAGCAATCGAGCAAGAAAGAGGAGGCTTGCTCTTATTATCGTCGCTATTGTGCTTGGAGTGCTTCTGCTGGGTTTATGCTACTTTTTCCTGCGGAGAAGGACTACAATGATAGGTAATCAAAAACCAAACAATTATACCATTAACTTCACCATTTGTAGTAGTGCAAGGCACTCGATTTTATACTATTGTTATAGAGCAAATTACATATCTACTAGAATTATACCCAAAATTCAATGGTCTGCAGAATATTGTGGACCTTGTTATTATCAAGACATAATGTAAGATTCTGAAAATGGTATGATTGTAGTATATGTTGACTGACTCGATAAATTTTAAAGTTCTTACTTCTTAAGGTGCTTTTGGATCCTCTATTGATGTTGAATGATTACTCTTTCTTCTGGATGTCTAAATGCATCATCTCGTCTAGGTGAGAGGAAAAGACAAAGGCGACGTGAATTGTTATTTTTGAATTCAAGCACAAGATTTTCTGAACGTGAGGCCTCTATTATTACTAAAGGCAACAAAGAAATTAGAAAAGTAGATGTGACATTTTTTGAACTAAGCACTGTGCTAGCAGCAACAGAGAATTTTTCCACCTCTAATAAGCTTGGACAAGGAGGCTTTGGTCCAGTATACAAGGTAATCTCCTTTACATGAAGTTACATAATTTTTTTCCCCTTTTTAGCTAGAATATTTTAATTGTGGGGTGAACATTGTCTTACAATCGTTCCACTAATTTTAGACCTTCAGTTGTAATTGTATGATAGGTGACCTGTAAGAGCAATCACATGCTGAGGCTATTTGTTTAGACTGATATAATTGGCATATGAATATTGCAAATTTCAGGGTAAGCTATCGAATGGACAGGAGATAGCTGTCAAAAGATTATCAACGACATCAGGACAAGGAATTGAGGAATTAAAAAATGAGGTCTTACTGATAACAAAACTTCAACACAGAAATCTTGTAAAGCTCTTGGGTTGTTGTTTAGAGGAAGATGAAAATATGTTAATCTATGAGTTCATGCCTAACAAAAGCTTGGACTACTTTATTTTTGTTATGACTCCTTAACTATACACCCGGTATCTACTTAGTTTGTTGCCTTCCTATTGTAACAAATATGATAAAATGTGAATTGAAGCAGATGAATCAAGGAAGCAATTGTTAGATTGGAAAAAGCGCTTTGATATAATTTTAGGGATAGCTCGAGGGGTCCTATATCTACATCAAGATTCGAGGTTAAGAATTATCCATCGAGACTTAAAAACTAGTAATATTCTTCTGGATGAAAAGATGAACCCTAGAATCTCAGATTTTGGTACAGCCAGAGTATTTGGAGGAGAGGAGATATTAGCAAATACAAAAAGGGTGGTTGGAACGTAGTAAGCAATCATAAGATGTTATTTTGCTTCTTTTAATTTATTGTAACTTATGATGCGAAGAGCATATTATGACTAAGATAAAAACAATTTCTATGGCATGCAGTGGCTATATGTCACCAGAGTATGCACTGGATGGCGTATTCTCTACGAAATCAGATGTCTTCAGTTTTGGAGTCCTATTATTGGAGATTATAACTGGCAAGAAGAACACTAGAATTTTTAACGATGATGATTCCTCAAATCTGATAAAATATGTAAGTTCAATGCTTTTGACATTGCCTTTGCAGTAGATAATACTTTATATTGATTTGATTCTTGAGCAACTCATTCTTTCGGTTGAAGATTGTTCATCTGCTTATTGGTGTCTTATATACTTAAATCATGCACAAAGGCATGGGAACTCTGGAGCGACGACAAGGCCCTGGAGATAGTTGACTCATCTATGGCTGATTCATGCCCTGCCCCTGAAGCTTTGCTATGCATTCAAGTAGGACTCTTGTGTGTGCAAGACAGAACAACAGACCGGCCAAGCATGTCAACAGTTGTCTTTATGTTAAGCAATGAAACATTTGTTCCTTCCCCAAAACAACTTACATTTTCAGTGCGGAGAACTGAAATTGACACAGACAACTCTAGTTCTGGGATAAAGTCTTCTGTTAATGAGGTGACACTAACTACACTTAATGCTCGATGAGTTTACATGGTGTTCTATTGTACTGCAACCATTTTCTAGAATCAAAGCTTGTAATATGAAAATTTTATGCAGACAAACAATTCATTTATAAAATCATGAAAATAAGACTTAGTAAAGTCAGAGGTTCAAGGATAGGAAAAGCCAATAGAGTTCAAACATTTATAGATCTAAAAGTCCTAGCATGACTATGATTATTTTGTGATGGTAATGTGAAATGCGCGGTACCTTGCTGTAAGTGTGGCTGTTATCTTCAAAGTAGATAAATTAAATTCATAAAAATTCATGTTTGACTGACCCATTTACTGATTAAATCTGTTCTAACAATGGATTACGAAGTGGCTAAAGATAGTGAATTGCCATAGAATTTGTACTGCAAAGCGTGTGTGACTTTGATATTAAATTTTGAAATGCTGTAGGTAAGAGTGAAGCACGAACAGAAAGTAACATAAAAGGTTGAAGAAATATAATTAGAGAGGACTTAACCGATGTATTTTAAATATATTTGGTCTCTAAGTTCCTTTCCACAAACAACAAGGGCTCAAGTGCAAAAAGAAATGTAAAATCTATCTAGTGAGACTCGACTTCTCTTTCGGGTTTCAGACGGTTGTGTCACACCTTTTTTGCTTGCTTTCAGAATTGTCTTCATCTATTTTTGTCTGTAAGAAAAGATAGCACACTTATTTGAATCAAGTTCATAACGAAATGTGAGTGCTGAATAGGGTGACAATTAATGCGGTCAAAGATAGTCCAAACTGACACGCTTGTTGGGTTGTAAATGACAATTGAGATTCGTATAATGCAATCTCGATAATACACGTAGAAGATTGATGCAAGTACCAGAATTATTTAACTTGTGACATAAATATAGCATGCAATCCAATCTTAAACATTGAAAAGAAAAGAAAGAAAACAAACCAACAAAACCACTGATGTACAGTTCAAGAATTGCTTTGTTAGAAGATAGAAGTAGTGTAGAAGATTCGATACAGCCTTGTATATAATTACTTGTAAATCAGCTTATAAAATATAGATCTGATAAAACATTTTTCTATCTGTTTTCTCAATCATTTTCTCTGTAACCAAACAAACTTCTTTCCTTTAACTGTTTTCAAAGTCTTCGCATTAATGGCAGGCAGTAAACCAAAAACATAGATTTTTAGGTACTAAACATTTCCTTTGTTTTAGGTAGAGGGCACATTGTTATCACTGTCAAGAAATTATGGCAAGCAAAGAACAATATGTGAATTGGAGCTCAAAATCAGTACATTTAAAATTATTCAACATGGACTTTGTTAGGTTTTAATTGGTGCTTGATTTTTTTTTTCTCGCCATTTGTGGAAATCACATGAGCAAGAGTAAGTGGTGTGTGCAATCTCTAATGCTATGGATGTCAGTATGCAAGTGTACACAACAAGTAAATTTTGATGAGTCTTCAGATCATCTCCGTAGAGATTGATGTTTTTAAATTTGCTAAAGTAATGTTAACCGTACAGTTTTGTTTTAATTGAAAATAAAGCGACTAATAAAACTAATAAACTAATTAAAATAAAAATGCAATAAATAAAAAAATTACAGTAAAGAAATTTAGCAGGTCAAACACAAGGATGTAACCAATGGGAATAGAGTAGTTGAGTGAATAAACTCACTTAATGTGTTGATTGTATTTCTAATTAGGAACATGTTGCTGCAACATCTACTACAGGTTACAGCACTAGGTAGAATCTCTCATGTATCATCAGCTGTCGTCTATTGGAAATCTTATATCTAATGCAACCTAACAATGACCAATTGTTACGCCAACATTAAATATCGTATTAAACGTTCTAGGTCCCAATTACCTTACAAGGTGAATCTTTATTTCTAGTTCATCACTAATTTTAGATCAAATATGACCCTATTCAAATTGAGATTAACTCAACTTGGGAAACTTAATCTAAAGCCAAATATTTTCTTAATGAGATCCACTAAGTCATAACTTTTTGATACTCTTTCTTAGCTTATATCCTTAAATGAGTGGTCAGCCGAAATAAAGAATTAAAAATAAAGTCAATCAAGAAAAAATGTTATAGCAAACACAGAGCAACATGCATATGTCACCCCACGCGTGTCGTGCTCAGGTCGTGCCCAAAAAAGACCTACCAACTTTTTTTTTCCTTTTTTTTCAAGCTCACATGTCTAGCGTACTTTTTCAAGCCTACTTGCCTAGCGTTCTTTGTTAAAGCTCACGTGTCTGGCGTGCTTTTTCAAGCTCGTGTGTCTGGCGCGCTTTTTCAAGCTCGTTAGCCCATGCACTTATAATAATAACAACAACAACAATAACAACAATAATTATAATTTTTATTAAGGGAACAATTAACATTTCATTATCAGTTTATCACAATTTCACAACTATACATTTAATTTCACAATAACCAATTATAATACAATAATACATAGATTTAATTCCTTAGATTATAGCAATGATTAATAAAAATCTATAAACTCAAGCAGCCAAAATATAAAAATATTCAAACAAATTATTCAAATTTCATTTATTCATTTAATAAATTATAAATATAAAACAATCAGAAAAGTTTTTTAAACTAAGACTTAAATTAATTTTTAAAAGCCTTTGCTAATAAAATATATTAAAGTTTCAATTTCAAAATATTTGTAAAATCATAACATTTTATGTTTATTTCTTATTAAAAAAATTTACTTTGATATACTTTGACCCATATGCTATTGATAGCCCATATGTCGCATGTTAGCCCATCAATAAAGCGTGTCTTTTTTCACGTGTCGTGCTTTTAAGGCTCACGTGCCTAAAATTCTAATCCTGGTCCAGTCCACATGTGTGCCGTACTGTGCCGCATGCCCTACCGAAATATGCTCGTGCCATGCTATACGGACATGTGGCATGCCTTTACTGTGCCACGTGCTGCTTGACCCATTGACCATCTTTAACAATAGAGAGTTCTTATTGAATAAAGGTGATCGAGAAACAAATCACTGCACTGAAGCATAATTAGACTTGGGATCTGGTTCCAAAACCAAAGGATACAAAACTAATATCTTGCAAATGGGTGTATAAGATTAAGAAAAGTCTAGATGGTTCAGTTGAAAGGTACAAAGCTCAGTTGGTAGCTTGAGGATTTTTAAAACAATACGAGCAAGACTATGATGAAAAGTTTAGTCGGGTGACAAAGTTCACAATAGTAAGAGTTATACTTACATTCACAGCTAGTAAGGAATGAAAATTGTGGCAAATTAAATCACGAGATCTATATGAACTAACTGAGAGTACTTGAGAATTAAACTCATTCGGAGTATGTATACAAGCTAATAAAGAGCACTGGTGACAGCTTTTAAGCATATAAAATTATTCCAAGTTTCAGTAGCCTCTCACATCTTCCTTACAGCTTCAAGCTCTCATTCTTGGCTTCGATTTCTCAGTCTCAGCTTAGAACGGTACAACAACTAGTGATTTTGTCAACTTTGATTTCTTAGCATTTATCTCATGGTCTTCGGTCTCAAGTTTTCAATTTTATTTTTAAAATTTAAAAATTTCTTCCCTTGAGTTTAAAGCATGCATGCATAAAAAGATGAACATTTGTTTATGATATATCCAAGGCACCTACCTCTAAGGCTCTGCAAATTCGCAGCTAGCAGAAGAAAAAAAAAATCAAGTTGGTGATAGGCTTGTAATCGACTAAGGTGGCGTTTGTTTTTTTGTCTGAAATCTAAATAGACCTGAATTAGTCTGAATTCTGAATAGATCTGAATGTTTGAATCTGAATAATATGTTTGTTTTTTCGTCTAAATCTCAGAAAATAAGTATTAAGTTATTTGTTTTTTTCAACTTAAAAAGTTAAAAATATGTACTTTTACATTTGTATCCTTATTAAATTTGAATGTCAAATAAATAATATATTAAATGCCACAATATTTTAACATTTATAAGTAAAACTATATTCAAGTGAATACATAATTATTTTAAAATTTTAATAGATAAAATACCATAAATTTTAAATTTTATCGTATATAATATAAAAAAGAAAAACATGGATATTTTTATGTAAGGTAAATGTCTATGAGTGAGTTTTGGATAAACATGAAAAATAAATTATAAAGTAAAGATATTTTTGACATTAGCAAATAATTGACTTAATTCAGATTTCTCCATTAAGTAAAAAGTCAAAAAAATTGGCTTATTTTATTAAGTTAAAATTATCTAAAAAGTCTCATTAAATTATAAAAACAAACACCTCTAATTAACTTAATTAATTAAGTTAAGTCACTTTAAGTCATTAAGTTAAAAAACAAATGCCACCTAAATATTTATATATATTATAGCATACATAAGTTGGATCTATAATGCCAGCTGTTGTTGTATCTTATTCATCATCATATATATTCATTGAGATTTATTAGGATGAGTTTCAATTGTTTGATTGGTTTGAACAATTAATTAGCAATTTCACTGTCTGAAAGATGCAACAATAGCACAAGCACCGAGTAGTAATTTTTGGAGAACAACATTAATTAATTGTAGCTTCAGTCATTTTCAAATGACTGATTCTAGATTCATTTTTTTGTATTTTTTAGAAAATTGTTACTAGTCTCTATAGATTTGAATTTTGATTCATTTCATTTTTTATTTGAGAGTTGTATCATTAATTCCTATTTGAAAATGAGATGGCGCTATAAGATGTCAATTTGATTATAGTTTGTCAATGCATTTGAATAAATTAGTATATGCTGCAATAGACGAATGAGATGGCATTATAAGGGTTATATTAGTTTGCTTTAATGCTTGTTCAGATTTTCTGCTTTTTTATCACTGATGTCTATGTTTTGTGTTTGGGGATGCCCTTTTTTTTACTGTAATCATAAGAAATACATTTGAATTGATATGCAGTGCAGAATTTGGTTGCGTGGGATGCTTATGTTCTGGTATGTACGATGTTACTGTTTTATTTACTTTTTTAACTGTTGTTGCTGTAGATCTTTGTTATTTTCAACCATTGCTTCCACTACAAGAAAACAGGGCTTTCTAAAAGTACTATATGTCATCGCTAAAGGTTTTAGCGACGAAACAAATTTCATCGCCAAGTCGTCACAATAGCACTGTCATGCTAGGTATTTGGCGATGAATAATCTAATTCGTCGCGAAAACTTTTAGCAACGATAAACTTTTCGTCACTAAAACATTCAAGTGTGATGATGATATTTGCCGATGAGTTCGTCGCAAAAAGTAGCTTTCGTCGCTGAAAATGATCTTTAGCGACGAAAAATTGATCTTTAGCAACAAATATTTTCATCGCTAAATGCTATTTTTCGCGACGAAAGCAATTTCGTCGCTAAAGATTACTTTTGGCGATGAAATATTATCGTCGCTAAAGGCCATTTTTGGCGACGAAATAGTGTTGTTGTGAAAAATGCTTTTGGCGACGAAAAGCATAAACAATCTTGAAATTAATCACTTCAAAATAAATTAAATTATATAAAAATGATACATGTGCAGATTGTGCCTCATAACTTATCCACCCATTTTTTTCATTGTAATGAGTAGAACGAAAAAAATCCAGAAAACTCTGCACTTCACCTGACTCAGAAGACTGTGAACAACGGACTGCATTCAAACACTTTTTACATGGACAACAGACGCAATTATTCTCATCTGCGCACTTCTTAGCAGCTTTCATAAATTCATTAACACCCTTCAGATATTCATTACAAAGTTTATCCTCAAGGCGCATCCAACTTTTATCCATTATTGAAATCCTAACAAATCAAATCCTATTCATATTAGTGTTTCATTAATTTCTAAATTTTATATCAGTGTTTCATTAATAAAAATAAACACCCAAGAAAGAATATAAGCTAAGAATATAAGCACTACCACACACAAAAGTTAATAATTTAATTCTAATAAATCATGCGACATAAATATATATAAAAAAGATTCCAATCTCTATAATCAGGAAGGAACAACCCAATTAATATAGAATTTTAGTTTGAGGTTATAGAACTTTTCAGAGTAAATAAATAAAACAATGAAATGATAAGTTTAATTATTTAACTTCAACTTCAAATTTGATGTTAGCAAAAATCCTAACCCGATATATTTCAACAGCCTCCAAATTAAAATCCTAATTCCACTCATGTATAATAATCACAGTTTATAGAAAATATTAAATATTAATACTAAAAGTTTATTTGACTTGTAGATATACACAATCGGCCCTTAACCGCAATTATTTGTCAAAATCAATTATAATACAAGTAGTCAACTTTTCTTCTTCTAATTTTTGAATAGCACTTAACTTCTTTCAAGTTTCAATGGCCAGTGTTAGAGAATTACACAAGTCAAAATCTGTGCAGTGCTGCTAAATAATATGAATCTTGTGAAATATTTCACCGAATTGTTAAATTCTTAGAAACTTGAAGGAGTGATGAATTTGTTCTTTAATTCTCTTCTAATTTACTGGAAACTATAAAGCAATTGCCTTTGGTCTTTGCTGCCTAAGACACCCAAAACAAAAAAAAAAAAAAAAAAAACAAAGCACCAAACTTTTAATCCAAACTAGATTGTGTGTAATAATTAAATAATTATAAAACTCACTGTTTTAATCCGAACCAGATTCCCTCGACTGGATCCAATAACAAACCAATCTCTGCAGCAGCGGTGACAACTACAGTTTCGGTGAGGGTGTAGACATTAGGCATTCTCAGCGGCGGCAGCGGTTGCAGCGTGGGCGTGGGCTTGTGCGATTGAATGTGTCGTTTTCTCTCTCTCTCTCTTTCTTTCATGATAGAGAATGAGAAGTGAAGTAAGAAAAGGGCATTAGGGATTGGTCCACGTTCTGGTTTAATGGCTTTTAGATTTAATCATTTATTTATTTTTATTTATTCTTTTATTTTTATTAATGTATATAATTTATATATATCCCCTTTCACCTGAAACCCTGGCACGGATCTACGATACAATCCTCTCATAAAGATCCAAAAAGTGAACAAGAAACTGATTTTTGTTTTTTAACAATTTTGGGGCTGGAAACTGACATGCCGTTCGGTTCTCCCCAAAAACGACGTTCCTTTTTTGAACCCATTTTTCAAGATAAGTCTTTTCTAGTTTTAAGGGATTTTAAAGAAGGGATATATATATATATATATATACACACCCGATTGGTTGTTAAAATCCCAAAACCCAATTCGTTTCAACCCAATTCGTTATTTGGTTCCAATCAGTTATTAAAATTAAATTGTATTTTTATATTAATCTAATTAAATTGAATTGATAAATGATAATTATATAATTTTATTTTTTATATGGATCTTATGTGAAATTATATTTTTATTTCAAGTTAAAATGATAATTAATTTTAAAACCAAATTTAACTATATTATATAGCTCACAATTTTAGCTATATATTGTATCAACCTTATGGGTCAATTTTAATTTTAACATTTAAAAGATATATAATATATTATAAACTACCTCATAATTTTAATCATAACATATGCAAGTATTCTAACTTTGAACTAAAACGAGCTGTCTATCATTCAACCACTATATTGTAATTAAAAAGCGTGTAATTGAATAACTATTTGTTACTTGTACTTAAAAGTCTCCTAACACGAGTAGTCATAAGGCTCTTATCAAAGTTTATTTTTAAGTTTTTTTTAAATAATAATAATAATAAAAGTAGTCATAAGGCTCTTAAAAGTCTCCTAACACTATATATAATAAAAGTCTCCTAACACGACGACACTTTCTCCTCGCTAAAACAATACTTTATGAATAATCCAATGAAACTGAGCGGTAAATGAAGCCAGGTGCTAACAAATTGAAACTGGTATCAGCATACTTCACCGTATGAATTGCGTCACGTCCAGATTTTATTTCAAAGTTTATGTATGTTGGTAGATCATCTAAGAGTGGAAATGGGCTTCACGGGTCCCATTGAATTGAAAAATACAATGGCTTGCGTTTCACGCTTAACCAAGTCTTTGAAAGCAACCTTTTAATTTATTTTTAAAAGTGGGAAATTTTGTTCTCATGTCTATTTGTATCGAAATTATATTATTTGTCTATACTTATCAAGGTCAGGACTGTCGTGATTATTTTGTCTCTTCCCCACTTCACTATTTACCGGGTAATTATTTATCATTATTGTGTAATAATTTAATTAACGATGCACTTGGACTTGAACACTTTTTTTTTTTTGTTGAAAGAAATAGGAATTGAAGAAAAGTTTATAAGTTACATTCATAATCAATCCTTTTTATTTTATTTTAAAAATTTTCTACTTGCTAAAATAAATTATATAAATTTAAAATAATCTATTATTCTTTTCATATTTGTTATTGATTAAATATTTTTTGTACCTATTATTGTTTTTAAATTATAATGTGAAATACGTGTAATTAAAGTTAATGATCAACATTAAAAAAAATTTCACCCACATAATTTTTTAATTTGTGTGTATGGTAATAACAAGATTACAGAAGAAATGAAAAATAAGTAAAATACTATTTTCAGTTTTTACATTAAAAGGATTAATTAAAAAATTAGAAGTGTATTAAAAAAATGATATTTTTTAAAATAAAATTAAATATAATTTAAAAATAAACATGGCCTGATGAAATGAATAAAATGCTACAATTAGATAGTATTCCAATTAGACATACAAGCCCAAGTTAAAAAGCCCAACATTACCCACGCCGAACATGTGCTTCATGTCCACGTAATTCCAGTTGCCGGTAACTCTTGGCGGCTTTTTAAGCAAAAATCCAGAAGACAAAGACTTGGTAAATAAGAAAGTCGCGGCAGCGTCATGAGGCTCTACTTTCCTCTCCTATCGAACAACAACAAATGTCTTCAACAGGATTAAGCCAAATTAAAATTACCCTTAAATGATTCGTCATAGAGAGAAGAGAAACCTCAGTGAAGAACAGGATCATGAATGATATAACAAGCCACCCTTGTTACACAAATCTTTTCTTAATTATCTTCATTTTGTTTCCAACAATTGCCATCTCTGTAGACACCTTAACAGCAACTCAAAATCTCACAAACGGCAAAACCCTTGTCTCTTCCGGTGATGTATTTGAGCTTGGATTCTTCTCACCAGGCAGTTCAGGCAAATGGTACATCGGTATATGGTACAAGAACATTGTTCAGAGGACATATGTGTGGGTTGCTAACAGAGACAACCCACTTGCAAACTCCTCAGGAGTTCTCAGAGTCATCAATCAAAGAATTGGCCTTTTTGGTGGATCACAGAATCTTGTCTGGTCATCCAATCAAACCAAGGCTACCAACCCAGTTGCACAATTGCAAGACTCTGGAAACTTCGTGCTAAAAGAAGCTGGTAGTGATGAGATTCTCTGGCAAAGTTTTGATTATCCAACTGATACTATGTTGCCACAAATGAAGATTGGGTGGGATCTAAAAACAGGTTTTGAATGGTACCTAACGTCGTGGAAAAGCACAGATGATCCTTCAACAGGTGACAACTCTCTCAAGCTTGATTTTCATGGATTCCCAGAAGGGTTCTTGTGGAATAAACAAGAGAAGAAATATCGAAGCGGGCCCTGGAATGGTGTAAGATTCAGTGGCGTCCCAGAAATGAAGCCGATAGAAGGCATCAACTTTGAATTTTTTATAGATCAAGATCATGACGTTTATTATTCATTTTTTATTGAAAATAAAAACCTATTCTCGAGGTTAATTGTCTCGCCAGATGGGGTTCTTCAAAGATTCACATGGATTGAAGCGAACAAAATATGGAATCCGTTTTGGTACGCACCAAAAGATCAGTGTGACAATTACGGCGAGTGTGGTCCATTTGGCATCTGTGACACTAACGCTTCTCCAGTTTGCCAGTGCATGAGAGGATTCGAGCCTAAAGATCCTCAAGCCTGGAGTTTGAGAGATGGGTCAGGTGGGTGTGTTAGAAAAACAGAGTTGCAATGCTCGGGAGACAAATTTTTACAATTGAAAAACATGAAGTTGCCGGACACTACGACGTCGTTTGTTGACTATAATATGACGCTCAAAGAATGTGAAGCTTTTTGTTCGAGGAATTGTTCTTGTACAGCTTATGCCAACACGAATATTACTGGAGGCACAGGTTGTGTGACTTGGACTGGTGAGCTCAAGGACATGAGGAAATATGCTGAAGGTGGCCAAGATCTATACGTTAGATTGGCTGCTTCTGATATTGGTACGTATGCTCAATTCTTACATTAACTCCATCATCTTATTCGATCTTTTTTTTTTTTTCCCTAAGATCACAACTCATAACCATGAAGCATGAAAAGTCCGTTGGGTAGATGAATAGACACAGGGTTTGGTTAGCGCTGTTAGAGGAATTTTAAGCCTAAAGCTAAGAGGGCTGCATAAGAGTCTAGTTTGGATTCGGACTCCTCAAGCTTTGGCATTCCAATAGGAAAAGACCCCAAACGTGGCAGGGCCTAGTTCTTGGCCTTTGTTGTCCCTTAGAAATGGGAGATATATGGGACAGTGCTGCAATTGCTTTGTTAATTTCTTCAAACAGTGATTTTTTAATTAACATGGAGGCTTTTTGGCCGTCCATCTGAGGTATACGCATAGCGGGATTGAACATTAGTGGGCACCGGTGATATATGCTTAGGGCTGAGACAGAGGATATTACCATCCATTGAATTGTCCATCAATCAAACAGGTGTCTAACTGTCTATGATCCACGAGCCTTTTGTACGAATCGCACGTGGGGGTCCCATCGTAGTTAGATTTTTGATCAGATGTTGGTTAGGTTGTCTGTGATGGCTAAAAAGTTCCCTCGATTTAAATTTAAAAAAAATACTAAGCTGAGAGAAAGTTGAGAACAAGCCAAGAGAAATAACAAAAGAAAAAAGTAGAAAAATAATGGGTGGTAAAGCGGGAGAACTAGCCTCTTTCAACTTTCTCTCAGCACCACTCTTAAATTAAATCCATGTAAGTTTCTCTTAAATTAAATCCATGTAAGTAGAAAAATAATCATCCTTGAATGATTGCGTGATGTAAGTTTCGTCGGGGCCCACAAAAAAATCTTGGGGTAAAAGGTGTTTCAGGGCCGACAATTTTGACTTGGCAAACATATTGGGCCGGGCCTAATTATTCTTTTGACTAGTGCATAGAGATTGTTGTCTCAAATAGTACACGGGTTTAAAAAAATGTCTTCGTCGGCAACGTCACTTCTGAGGGTCCCACCAAAGAGGTTTTTACATTAAAGTCAAGTCTTCCGATTTGAGGAGGACGAAAACGCAGATACAAGGAATTATTTGAATATATATATATATATATATATAGAGAGAGAGAGAGAGAGAGAGAGAAAGTCGGGTTAAAACTTTGCTTCCGGTGTTGCTACAACGTTCTGGACTTGAACTTGTACATTACCTCAAAGAGCGTTGATGCCAACTGTAGTACTCCATTATTTTCTTGAGTCTTCCTTTGTATTTTGTTCTTTATTTGTTTGAGAAGAGCGTTAGCAGTAAAAAAAAAAAAAAATTACAGATAAAAATATTCAATATATCGAAATTTGTTTTTTTAATATTTTAGTGATATCTCATGTCTTTATTAGGGAAGGATTATAAATATATTTAAAGAAGATTAAGATGATAGCCTACTAAAATCAACCTGTCCTTCTTATTATTTTAAAACTTAGGTGAATATGGGTACAAATTGCATTCTTATTCGGTTATATATATTATGGCATGGCTTGAATATTATAGAGTAATACGAATTTTTTCAAAAATTTTATCTTAAAATTTTATTATAACTTTTATTTGGTTATATATATTTGTAGGCTTTTACTTTCTATATGCACTTTCAGTTTTCATCGTTTTGAATCATAAATTTAGGCATCTTTTAGCATTTTCCATTTAGCACATGTGATCTTGTGAAAAACTTAGTCTCATATTAGGTCCACAAGCCGAGCTTGATATTCAACTTAAATGTTCCAATCACAGACTTTTAACTCTCTAATTGCTTTCATAAAGTGGAACATTACGAGCACAAGTTCAAACAACAGTCCCATCCCATGTCAAATCCCACCCTTTAGATTATAATCTTGCAAGATTAGGCGATAATCGGATGAGCCACACCTTTGAAATCCGTGGTGTCTTTGGAGATGCGTTATGTTTGGACAAATCTTTATCTATTGGAGTGGAATTCTTTGTGTTCCATTACTACAATTTACATAGCCCTATAGTTTTCCTGAGGTCTTAATGGTGTATTTATTTATAAGATTGCATAATGAAAATAAGAAATGAGAATTATTGATAATATTTACTTATTGAAAGATTCAGCATGAAATTAGTGTGGGTTTCACAAATTTTAGAATTAGGGAGTTGAGAATGAAAATGAGGAGTGAATTGATATTCTTACCCTTAGCGAAAATTTAAAATTCTTTTTTACCTCATTTAAGTTACTATAATAACAACAATAATAATTAATTATTTTTAATAAAAATAATAATCACAGTTATTATAATAAACAATAACAATAATCAAGAAAAGGGTTATTTAGTAAATTACAACAATCTATTCTGATTTTAATAGAAAGTAAACACATAAATGACAATATGCTTTCAATTATGATTCCTACCGTTAAAGTAAACAATTTGTTACGATTACCTTTTCTTATTTTGATTCCAATTCATTCTGATTTCATCCTATTTCTATTAATGATTAGTAAATGCATTACAAGTGTATTTGCTTTAGTTATGTAAAAGCATTAATGAAAATAATATGTGATTTAGGTACATGGAATTCATGTAGTAGTTCATCATAAATACAATAAAGAATCAACAATCGCACTAATAATCGCATGCATTAATGATTGAAAAGCAACAGCCTACCTGACCACTTCACACCAAAAGAAAACCAGTAAGACATTGCAGTTTGCCAAATGAACTTGTAATTTATAGATTGATTAGAATCTTTTTGTTTCAGGTGATGGGGCAAATGCAACTCCTATTATAATAGGAGTTACTGTTGGCAGTGCCATTCTGATTTTAGGACTTGTTGCCTGTTTTCTTTGGAGAAGGAAGACATTGCTTGGTAGACAAATAAGGAAGACAGAATCGAGAGGTAACGTCAGGGTATTTTGTCCTTGAAATAAATGAACAAAGAAATGTCGTTATAGTGTTGTACATTCATTGTATATCTAACGCATGTGTTTCTTGCTTTATGCAAATCAGGTCATCCTGAAAGAAGCCAGGATTTACTGTTAAATCAGGTGGTTATTTCAAGTAAGAGGGACTACTCGGCTGAAAAAACAGATGACCTCGAATTGCCACTGTTTGATTTTGAAACGATAGTAAGGGCCACAGATAATTTTCCTGATTATAATAAACTTGGACAAGGCGGTTTTGGTATTGTTTACAAGGTAATTTAGTTGTTGCAGGTTGCAACATGCTGCCTTTTACTAATAACATACGCCCAATATGTGCTTATAGAGAAAAAAAAATGTGTTTCGCATTGACAGGGTAGATTGTTAGAAGGCCAAGAAATAGCTGTTAAGAGGCTCTCGAGGAACTCTGGGCAAGGCATCGAAGAATTCAAGAATGAAGTTAGGCTGATTGCAAAGCTTCAGCACAGAAATCTGGTTCGACTTCTAGGTTTTTGCATTGAGATGGATGAAAAGATGCTCGTTTATGAGTACATGGAAAACAGAAGCCTGGATTCTGTTATATTCGGTTAGTCCTTCTTAGTACTTTAATAAGCCAAATCAGGCTTTTTTTAGTCAAAGTAGATATCGTTATTCTGACTCAACGGTACTTATATTTCCAGTTAAAATTTTTCAGATAAAGCTAGGAGCTCCATATTAAATTGGCAAAGGCGTTTCAACATTATTTGTGGGATTGCTCGAGGACTGCTATATCTTCACCAGGATTCTAGGTTTAGAATTATCCATAGGGATCTCAAAGCAAGCAATATTTTGCTTGATAAAGAAATGACTCCCAAAATATCAGATTTTGGAATGGCTAGAATATTTGGAGGAGATCAAACTGAACAAAATACTAAGAGAGTTGTCGGAACATAGTAAGTAATACAAATAATAGTTTTTTCTTTCAATTAATATGATTATAATAGATTATAATTTCCTTGACACTTTTGTGAAATACAGTGGTTATATGTCTCCTGAATATGCAATGGATGGACTTTTCTCAGTGAAATCTGATGTTTTTAGTTTCGGTGTTTTATTATTGGAGATAGTAAGTGGTAAGAAGAACAGAGGATTCTATCACTCAAACAATGAACTTAACCTGCTTGGACATGTGAGTACACAAGTGATTAATTCATCCTCCAAAGATTATTATTTATCGTTAACGATCATATTTTCGTATGATTGAATCAACGATTCTTGGCAAAAACTAAAATTGGTAGTATTTGCAGGTGTGGAGACTATGGAAGGAAGGAAAGGTGTCGGAAATAGTAAATTCATCAATGGATAATTATCCTGCAAATGAAGTTTTGAGATGCATACATGTCGGCCTCTTATGCGTCCAAGAGAATGCTGAAGAAAGGCCAACTATGGCATCTGTAGTTTTGATGTTGAGTAGTGAAACTGCAACCATGCCCCAGCCCAAAACCCCTGGATTTTGCCTAGGGAGAAATCTCATTGAAACCGATTCATCTTCAAGTAAGCATGATGAAACATTTACAGTGAATCAGGTCACAGTTACAATATTAAATGCTAGGTAGTGAAAAAAGGGTATTACCTCATCTACAAAGCTGTATATTGCAGTATCCTTTGGAATTTTGTTTGTATATCTTGATCTGAGAGTTTTGTTGCAACTTCAATTCATGGATCCTTTTTTAGTTGTTATTGATCCATCTCAGCAAAGAAAAGTTATTTCATGCGATAACATTAATAATTATTATTAGTTTTTCAAATGTTTGAAAATACTTAAATACCTAAAGGATTTGTCAACCTAAGGATTTATCCCTGAACTTTGCCTAATGGTTCTAATTAAGTTACCGGTATTAACAGGTTGTCTTATCGATTCGTGATTTTTCATCCTTATCTCTTGGATTAGAAATCAAGTCAGAAAACACAAATGGATGCAGAAACATTTAGTAGCTAAGTTATAAACATGGGATAAGATAGGAGAGCTTTTGAGTTGAATTATTTTGAAGTGAACCAGGATCATTACCAGTATACCGCAATACATAATATATTTGATCATTCAAACAATAAGTCGTTTAACAATACTCAAAAGAAAAAGAGAAAAAAATGGTCAATTGTGAAGCATTTCAAAAAAAAAAACTAAATTACTCATTAAATTTGTTCCTACTTGAACTCACACTAACATTGATTACATAGGCAACATAATACGCAGTTATCACCATTTTCATCATTATCCAATTAAACACCAAGGCGCTCACATATTGTTTTGTTTCTGTTAAAAAAAGAAAAGAAAAAAGAATGGATTGCATCCGGTAATTTAGCGGTGAAATAACGATAATATCCTTATTCCTATTTAGTTTATCATCAGGCTCCGATGAAGCAGAGGTAAGAGACATTTTGCTTGCACCTAGTTCTCTCTGGGGTGGCAATAGCTTGATGTCTTCCAACCGAATCTTTTGAGTTTGGATTCTTCAGTCCTGGAAACTCTAGTCAAAGTTTCTTGGTCATCTCGTACAAGAATCTACCTCCCTTAGTGATTTGGGCAGCCAACATAAACGATTCTATCAATTCTAAGTCTGGAAAATTATAGTTATCCTCTGAAAGTCTTTCACAAGACAATGATTTGGGCATTATATGGAATGTAATCCTTCCAAAGGCTACAGGCAGTCCTGCTTTACAGCTTTTGGTCGCAGGTAACCTTGTTTTGACAGAGTTTTCCCTAAGTCATTTAGAAGGGTACTTGTGGGAGAGCTTTAATTCTTCGTCCGATACAATCTTGCCTGGATTGAAGCGAGGAATGAACCTCAGGACCGGCTGGAACCAAAATATAAAAGTATGGAAGTCTGAAGACGATCATTCTCGTGGTTTACACTTTCAGCTTGGAAAAATCTGACACACCTCAGCTGGTTTTATGGAGACCCACTGAGAAGGTTTTTCGCTCGTGGAATGGGATCATATTTAGAAGAAGCGGCGAGCAGAAACCCAGTCAAGTTTTCCACATAATTTTGTGTTAAATTCTAAAGAGATTTATTATACATTAAGTAATACTAATAACTCCTTAGGCACTAAGTAACACTAATAACTTCATTCTATTGAGACTTTCCCTGACCGACTATGGCTCCATTTGTTTTTTGTATGGGATAATCATAATAGCAACAGGGTGTCCATGTTGAACCTTGGACACAACGATTGTGACAGGATGAGATTTGTGGACCTTATGCAATTTGCTAGAATGATGGCGATCTCGAATGTCGCTGCCTACAAGGATTCAGGCCACGGTCTTGAAAAGAGGGGGACATGATGATTTAGTCTGGCGGCTGCAAACGGAATTTGGAGGCAGATTGTGGAGATGGTGAAGTTTTTCTGATGTTTGAAGGAATAAAGCTTCCGGACAAAGGCGAACTTACATATGAGTTTGAGTGTTCGAAGTATTCTTCTTGTTTGGCTTATTGAAACATTATAGTGTAGCCGAGAAATTATTTATATACGAATGGCTTGAACAGAGCTAGGTAAGTATCACCTCTTGAATACTGTTATATTGCTGTCATGTATATATACTGCAGGTAAACCATGACAATTTAGGGGTAAAAGTAATGATTTTTGCTTTATTTATGATTCGCAACTCAATTTTTTACTTATATTTTTTTTAAATCAATTATCCACGGGTACAAATTTATATAATGTTTCATATGAGTTTGATCAATTGTCTACCAAATGTTTCATTAAATTCCTTGCGAGTGGAGTGTGTTTGTAATGCCAACAATTACAACTAAAAAATGAATGATTGATTTCAATTTTCTGTTAAATGCAACAATTTGATTTCACTTTTCCGTTGGATAGCCGGAGTCAATTGGGCTGGAAAGAGGATTCGGCAGGGGAAGGAAAAAAAAAAAAGTTTGGCACACTGTCATACCAATGGTTTTTATGATGTTTCTCTTTGTTATCTCTGGCCTGCATATTTTTTGTTTGATAGAAGCGAAAAGAAGGGGTAACCCAACTTGCGCATCTTATTTGCATCGTCAACTTTTTATAAGGATGCATTCCATTTACCCAAATA
Organism: Citrus trifoliata; assembly: GCA_018350135.1. Classification (NCBI taxonomy): domain Eukaryota; kingdom Viridiplantae; phylum Streptophyta; class Magnoliopsida; order Sapindales; family Rutaceae; genus Citrus; species Citrus trifoliata. The sequence goes on along the minus strand of CM031385.1, from coordinate 26,747,701 downwards.
TCAAATACATTAGTTTATCAAAGAATGATGAAATCTTGATTGATAATTTACCCTTCAGTATTCATTAAGCATCTGCTCATGCATGTTGGTGGTAAATTTGTGGGGAATGACAAATGTAGAGAAATACAATAATAATGGTGGAACTTTATTATGTAAAGTAATGTGTTTACAACTAACTATGTATGTAGGAAGAAACTGCAGAAATTTTGTGTGCTTCAAGGCACGTTACAAATGTCGCTTTCCTTAAGACGTTATTTGCCCCCATCAATTGAGTGATGCACATGAGTTAAACAAATACGCCTCCAGGATACAATGAAGCACTTGTTTGTTTGCTTGAGTTATGCATCGACGAAAGCAAACCAGAATACTCTTGAATGTTGTAAGCCTGCCAAGAAACAATATATTGTTCCTGCAGAAAACAATATATTGGAATGTGAATGCACAAAAGAAATGTGTGTTTTGTGTTGAAATTCGTACTAGAAAGGAATGCTAAGAAAAGAGTGGTGTAGGATCATTCATTTCATATTTAAATGGCTTAAACATGACCCCTATTTATAGATATACTTGTGCCCCCTCATTTGGGTTATCATCTTTCATGATACCCCTTCATTCATGGCCATTGGATCTACATTTGATTTTAATCAATAGTCCAAATTGAACCATTACCATTTCAAATGAAATGACATCATGAAATGATGCATCTCTAAGTGAAATGTTGCCATGAAAAGTTATATCATTTATTAAAAAGATACATTTTCTACAAGACACAATTAAATGGACATGTCCTTACAACAAGACATCATTTAATTTGACATGTCTTTAGTGAAAGGTATTTTTTCTATAAGGCACAATTAATAGGACATGTTTTTACCATAAGACACATTTATTTTTAAAATTTTCAACAATGCATTTTCATAATTGGACAGTCACAAAGTTCAGATTTGTTGATTAATGCGAGATATTTTTAGAAGAATGTTATATTTTTTAGGAATTTCGAATTAAAGCTGAGGCCTCTGAGAAAAGAGAGAGTTGAACACCAGGCTCAAAGTTTGCAAGAGTGATGATATCATTACTATGGGGAAGTTTAGAAGCAAGAATCATTTTATTTCAGTCTGCAGAGACCTTGGAAGATCGTGCCTTGTTATATTTTGGGTATAAAGCGCAAAGAACCACTGTATGGTGTCCTTATCTGGAGAAAGTTAGGGAGCAGCAGTCATTACTAAAATTTTTGAAGGGTTAACGGGTATTTGATTGCAACAATGTTTCCTAGAAAAAATTTTGTACGTTTTTGTTATTTGTTGTGTGCATGTTGTCTTTTTTTTTTTTCAATTTTTCTCCTTTCAATGCAATAGCATCTGGAAAAGGATGATCTTCTTGTATATTGAAGTAGAATCCTAATTTTCCTTCTTCTTTCTTTTGATATGTGCTCTAACATTCCTATGCAGTAGCACTTGAGAAAGCAGCATTTAAAAAATGTTATGAAGATAATCCAGTGGAGGAACTAGAATCGTCCGCTTTTGATATGGTTTTAGTTTCTACTGCCACTAATCAATTCTCCTCCGAAAATAAGATTGGACAGGGTGGCTTACAGAGATGAAATAGCAGTGAAGCTGGGCTGTTAAAAAATTCTGGGCGAGGTCTACAGGAGTTCAAAAAAAAGTTATTTTGTTTGCAAACCTTCAGCATCGAAACCTTGTTAAAATATTGGGATCTGAATTCAAAAAGATGAAAGGATGCTAATTTATGAGTATATGCCAAATAAGAGCTTAGACAATCCCTATTGGGTAAGCCATCCAAAATTAATAGCTTTGTTTTATATTTTCACTTGTAAAGTAGGCTCGATATTTAATGATTTGAGTTTGAATATTTGCATTTTCCACTTATAAATATGAAAACGTTTCTTAAATGGAAGATGTGACAAACATTATTTATGGGATTGCTCGTGTGATACTTTATTTGCCTGAAGACTCGAGACTAGAAATTATCCACAGAGATCACAAAACAAGCAATGTACTATTAGATGCTGAAATAAATCCTAACATTTCAGGTTTGGCCCAGTAAGAATTTTTGGAGATCAAACAGAAGAAGTGACCGGAAGAGTAATTGGAACACAGTCAGCTCTCTGAGTCTTCATCAGAGGTCAATAATTTGGCTTAAAATATTGAAAACTTTCTTTTGGCATGCAGTAGTTACGTGTCTCCATAATATGCATTGAATGGGTTATTTTTAATGAAATCAGATGTATTCGGCTTTGGTGTGTTGACGTTGGAGATAGTAAATGGCAAGAAGAATTGGGGATTTCATCATCTTGATCGTGATCTTAATCTTATAGGACATGTAAGCATAAATATTTGGATATATTACTAACCTACCCATGTCACAAGATTAAAATTTCTGTTTTAACTTGTAATTTTTTGCTGTGACATTGAAGATTGTCCTGGAATTACTGCAGGCATAGAAACTATAGAGTGAAGGAGATCCAATGGAAATAATTGATGAACAGAAGAATATGAAGGGACCGTTTTCTGCGGATGAATTGGTGAAATGCATCCAAGTAGGCATCTTGTGTGTTCAGCAACGGATAGAAGACTGGCCAACAATGTCATCTGTGCTAACCATGTTAAGCAATGAGAGCATTAAGGTTCCCCAGCCAGAAGAAGTTTGTTTTGCAACTTCTTCCTCTGTGGACAAAATTGTTATTCTGCCAACATTTTAACTATCACAGATTTAGAAGGACGATAGATGGATTAGTTTATTTTCTAAAATTAGACAGCATTATAGACCTTTGTTGGAGCTAACTACTACAAATGTCAATTGAGCTAACCATAGGTGTGTAATTTTATTCAAAATAAGAGACATTTTCTTCGGATGTCAACTGATGAGAAGGAAGAAAATTTTTCATGCGTCCACGCGACCAGGTGACCATGAGTAATTTTCAACAATTATGAAAGGATCTTCAACTAGGTAGAAGTAAACTAAATTTTCCCTTTAAAATTATGAATTCTGTGTTCAAGAAGAGTCGACCACCAGCCTGACACACAAAGTAAAATCATTACAGATGTAATAAATTTAGATTTCTAAACGCATACTGCATAAGTGAAAGCTCACAAACGCTCAGCCAAGCAAACAAGAAAAAATAATCTCCAACAAGCTAGTCTAAACGCTGGCCTTCATGGCTTCTCTGAGAATTATATTCGAACTTGGTGCAGTTCTCCTTTTCACTTGACCCGCAAGGGTTATCTCAGTTTCCCCTGTACAAGAACTGTGCTCCGTACTGGAATGATGGGCGATGAAATGGTCGCACACTAAGAGGAATACTAGTTGTAACCACCTGACTCGAAACCTACGAGGTTGATTATTCCAAGTAGACTGAGGTTTTTAGCTACACTTTCAAGAACAATCCTAACGAAATCTATGTAATTTTCTCAGTAAGAAATGGTACCTTGCCCTCTATACTTCTTGTTAAACTAATAGGGACTTTGCAGTGGCTACTCTGGCGTGAGAACACCAGGAAAAAAAAAAGCATGGGTAAAATTTGGATGGCATCGGACGACTGGTGTGAGATTTTATGCTGAGTCTAGCCCATCAGCTGTACGTGCGGACAATGCAATAAAGTGCACATGCCTACCAAAATTCAAGCCAATGTATCCCCATCATTGGTTCATAAACTGTGTGGAAAAGAGGAATCCAGATTGATGTGGCAAAGGTAACGGAGAGGGGTTTGTGAAGCTCGAAGAGGTGAAGGTGCCTGATGCTAGATTTTCCAGAAATTACGGGTAATACGAACTTAAAGGAATGTGAGAAAGAGTGCTTGGACAGTTGTAACTGTACAGGGCATGTTAGTGCACATGTTAATTAAAGCGGACGGGATGAATAGTGTGGTATGGTGAATTAACAGATATAAGAAATTATCAGATGGCAAGACTTTTACCTAAGAGTTGATGCAGTGGAGTTTTGTGAGTATATATTTTCAATTTATTAGTCATTTAGCATATCGTACATTAGTTTTGATTGTAAAGCTAGAAAAATCTGAATCACTTACCCTGTGGAATCCATTCACTAACATTTGTGAATTGAAGTTCAGACCACTTCTTTTTTTTAACCCAACAAGATAGAAATTGTAGCGCTCGGTTGAGGCCATTTTATATATTATTTAAATAAAAAAATTGAAGATTTAAAGTGGGTGGGTTCGGTGAAATTTTAGGTAAATCCTGTTGGCTGTAAAAAAAATTTTATGATTAATCGGTAAATCTTTGTCCGTATCAATTTTGAAACTTCCAAAATATCCGGATCCACTAGGGTAGAATGGACGGAAACCTATTTATTGTTGTTGACAACGTTGCTTGGTGGACATGAGACTATAAATTTTGCCAACTATTATCCACCCTCACTGTAACATATGTGGAAAAAAAAAAGTGTGAGGCGGTTAAAAAGTAAATAAAAGTAAATGAAGAAGCTGGAAATGGGGAAACATATACACGTGTGAGAGTGTGAGAAAGAAGCTATCAAAACCGACCCAAAAACCTGACCCATTTGACCTGAAATTGACCCGGCCATATCTTGCGATTCCGGCCACCCTATTGGTCAAGCTTGGTACCAATCTGAAGCTTGAAGACCGGCCATCATACCCCAGCTATCCACGTCGCCGAAAAATAGCCATAACGTCGGCGACCAAAGTTTGAAAAATCCGCGACTTTCTACTTTGCTCTGCTGGGATTTTCACCGGTTTTGGTGACACCACCGGCTGGATTTTGTTCCCCACGACTCCCTTTTGATTTTCCGACCATCCACAGCCACCGAGAGCCGTCGATTCGCTGTGGTTCAGTCGTTGTAGTTACAGGGCTGTCGAGCTAGATTCTGGTGCCGTCGCCACGTGTGGGAGCACACTGCCGGTATCATTGAACTCAGCTCAGCGAGATGTGTCTAACCTGAGCTTTGTTAGCCTATATGGCTATAAATATTGATTTTGATGATAACAAACCACATGCATTTATTAAGCAAAGATTTATAAATTATGCTTTTATGAAGTTATGGAATTTAAGTATCTTTGATTAAAATAAATAAAAGTCTTATTAAAATATTTGATTGTGTCTTTAATTTCGGAATTAGACCTATTTGAAATTATTTAAACGTTTTTGGGTCATTCTACAATTTCACAAAGTCTGGGCGAAATCATAATTTCAGAAAGTTTTGGGCTTAACAAAGCATTATTTAAAATTCTGAAATTAGGACCTATGTGCAAATGTTTACAAACTTTCTGGGCCTCACTACAGTTTTTATAAAGTTTTGGGGTCAAAATGAAATTTCAGGAAAATGTCACTGTAGCGAAACTGTAGCAGGTACTGTAGCTATCCGGCTTACCGGATACAAAATCCGGAAAACCGGTTACGAGGCAGTGAGCTTCCATTGCGAATCCGGCTTACCGGATTCCAAATCCGGCAGACCGGATAGGCAGAATTTTTGAATTTTGCCCCAACGGTCAGAAAAATCCGGCTTACCGGATACCAAATCCGGCAGACCGAATTCCCCAGAAATGTGAGTAACGGCTAGTTTTCGAGCTCAAACTATAAAAAACTCTAATCCAACTCATTTTGTAGCTCTCCAACACTCTCCAACAAGCAAGAACAAAAAGCACATGTGATATCTTGGGTCTTCAACTTGTAAAACAAAAAATCCATTGAATCATTCATTGTTCTTCATCTTTGATTATCAACTCATTGAGTGAGCTTTATTGTAATCTTTATTTCTTCATTTCATTTGTAAGAACTTGAGTGTGTGAGACACTTGGGCAAAGAGATTGGGAGATAATCTCTTCATTGTAAAGGTTTATTGACACCTTGAAGTCAATTGTATTTGTTGAAGCCTTGGAAAGGCTTGGATAGTGAAATCCTCGAGCTTGGATCGCTTGGAGGCGTGGACGTAGGCGGGGATTGCCGAACCACGTAAAAATTCGTGTGTTTGTTTTTCTTCTCCCTTACTCTTTAATTATTGTGCTTATATTGAACTTATTGCTTTCATTTTTATTAAGACATTAGATTGCTTGTTGTGTGGATTTATTTGATTAAGTTTTAAAATTCCAATTCACCCCCCCTCTTGGGTTGCACATTCATATTTCATTTGGTATCAGAGCGAGGTGCTCTTATTTAGATTTAACCATCTAGAGTTAAAGATCAATGGCAACTCAAAATGATTCCACATTTAGGGAAGGGCAGTCCACCGCTAGACCACCTTACTTTGATGGAAACGATTACCCATATTGGAAAACTAGGATGAGAATTTACTTGCAAGCCTTAGATTATGAGATTTGGGAAATCGTTAATGATGGTCCTTTCATGCCCTTGACTAAAAATGAAGTAGGAGAAGATATTCCAAAACCTTCACGGGATTGGAATGAATTCGATAAGAGAAAAGTTTCTCTAAATTCGAAAGCCATGAATGCTCTGTTTTGTGCATTAGATAAGAAAGAGTTTCATAGAGTGTCTAGTTGCGAAAGTGCTAATGAGATTTGGCACAAACTTGAGGTTGTCTATGAAGGCACGAACCAAGTGAAAGAATCTAAAATAAGTAGGTACACTCGACAATACGAATTGTTCCAAATGGAACAAAATGAAAATGTGTACTCTATGTATACTAGATTCACGGACATAGTGAACACTCTAGGAGCCCTAGGAAAGACTTTTTCAAATAGCGAAAAAGTCAAGAAAATCATTAGGTCTCTACCTAAGGAGTGGAGACCAAAAAGGACTGCCATTGAGGAAGCCAAGGATTTAAATGTATTACCTATTGATGATTTAATTGGCTCTCTTATTTCATATGAAGAAGATTTGGCAGCAGAAAAAGGGCATGAGGAAAAGAAGAAGAACATCGCTCTCAAAGCTTCAAAACGTGAGAGTGATGGGGAAAGCGAAATGGATGATGAGGAGCTGGCTATGTTGGCTAGAAGATTCAGAAAATTTTACAAAAAAAACAATGAGCAGAGAAAATTCAGAGGCTACAAGAATAAGAAGGAGAAGAAGGAGCCCATCACTTGTTATGAATGCAAGAAGCCCGGACACATACGACCGGAGTGTCCTCTTCTCAACAAACTCAAGAAGAAGGCTATGGTGGCCACATGGGATGATAGCGAAGAGGAAACAAGTGATGATGATGAGCAACAAGAAATGACAAATTTGGCTCTCATGGCTATTGGGGAAGAATCATGTGATGAACTTGATGAGGTAAGTGTTCTTCCTACATATGATGAATTGCATGATGCCTTTAATGATTTGCATGATGAGCTAATGAAGATTGGTAAAAAGAATATAAGTCTTAAAAAGAAGATGATAGAGCTTAAGAATGAAAATGATTCATTTAATGCAAAGATTACATGTTTAGAATTAGAAAATAAGACATTGCATGATAGTATTGCATTACACAAGAATTCTAGCACTTCACATGAGAACTTAGAGTCACACATGAATGACTTGAAAAATGAGAATGAAATGCTTAGAAAGAAGAGTGATGAGCTAAATGAAATTGTGTTGAGATTTACAAATGGACAAAAGATGTTGGACAATTTGCTAAACTCACAAAAATGTGTATTTGACAAAAGTGGCCTAGGTTATAAACCGAATTTGAAACAAAAATTTTACAAGAGTTATTTTGTGAAGAATACATCTTTTAACAATAAAATTGTATGCCATTATTGCAATCAAGATGGCCATATGAAAAGTAGATGTGCTGTAAAGAGAAATGCTTATTATGGTATGAAATGTGTTTGGGTTCCGAAAGGAACCATTGCTAACTCTCAAGGACCCAAAAAGGTTTGGGTACCTAAAACTTGAGATTTTTCTTTCAGGGATCAAAGAAGAAGAAGAATAAGTGGTACTTGGACAGCGGCTGTTCAAGACACATGACAGGGAATTATTCTTGGTTTTCAAGCTTTACCAAGATCGAAAATGGTGGAGATGTTTCGTTTGGGGATAATTCAAAAGGAAAAATCATTGGAATTGGAAATGTCGGTAATGTATCCTCTACCCTCATTGAGAATGTGTGTTTGGTTGAGAACTTGAAACACAATTTGCTTAGTATTAGTCAATTATGTGATAAAGGATATAGAGTTATCTTTGATGAATCAAAGTGTGTTATTGAAAATACATGTGATGGGAAAGTCCTATTTGTAGGAAATAGACATGTAAATGTTTACACCATTAATATAGATTATGCATCAACAAATGAAAAATGTCTCTCCGCATTGCATGATGATAGTTGGTTGTGGCATAGAAGATTAGGTCATGCAAGCATGGATTTGATTTCAAAAATCGTGAAAAATGATTTAGTAAAAGGTCTTCCTAAAATCAATTTTCAAAAAGATAAAACTTGTGAAGCATGCCAATTTGGAAAACAAATCAAAACGTCTTTCAAAAGCAAGAATCATGTTTCCACTTCAAAACCACTTCAATTGCTTCATATAGATTTATTTGGACCTTCTAGATATGCTAGTTTAAGTGGCAAATATTATGCATTTGTAATTGTGGATGATTATTCGAGATATACATGGGTATTGTTCTTAACTAATAAGGATGATGCCATTGATGCATTTCGAATTTTCTCTAAAAGGATTCAAAATGAAAAAGGTTACTCTATCACTTGTATTAGAAGTGATCATGGTGGAGAATTTGAAAATCATGCATTTGAAAATTTTTGTAATGTTTTTGGCATTGAACATCAATTTTCATCACCTAGGACTCCACAACAAAATGGAGTAGTAGAGAGAAAGAATAGGTCTATTCAAGAAATGGCTAGGACCATGTTGAATGAAAATTCTTTGCCTAAGTATTTTTGGGCCGAAGCCGTCAACACCGCTTGTTATGTTTTAAATCGGGTGTTGATTAGACCTAATCTCAATAAAACTCCATATGAGCTTTGGAAAGATAGAAAACCCAACATTGGTTATTTTAAAGTTTTTGGATGCAAATGTTTTGTTTTGAATACAAAAGATAATCTTGGTAAATTTGATCCAAAATCTGATGTTGGTATTTTTCTTGGTTATTCAAATTCAAGCAAAGCTTATAGAGTTTATAATAAAAGAACTTTAGTTGTGGAGGAATCTATGCATATTACATTTGATGAGTCTAACCCCTCCTCTACGGAGAAAGTTGTTGTTGATGATAATGCAGAAGAAGAACAACAAGAAGGAACATCGAATGACAACCAAGAAGAAGCGTCACATGGAATTCAAGAGGAACATCATGAAGAAACAAATGTGGAGCAGAATGAAGGTACTTCTCAAACACTCCCCAAGGAGTGGAGGTATGTATCTTCTCACCCTAAAGATGTAATTTTAGGAGATCCCTCACGAGGCGTTACCACTAGATCATCTATTAGGAACACATGTGAGCATGCTGCATTTATTTCTCAAATTGAACCAAAATCCTTTGCGGATGCGGAAAATGATGAATCTTGGATTATGGCAATGCAAGAGGAGTTGAATCAATTTGAAAGGAATAATGTGTGGGAGTTAGTTCCTAATCCGGAACATCAATCCATTATAGGTACTAAATGGGTATTTAGAAACAAAATGGATGAATCCGGTGTGGTTGTAAGGAATAAAGCTAGATTAGTGGCTCAAGGCTACAACCAAGAAGAAGGAATTGATTTTGATGAAACCTTTGCACCTGTAGCAAGATTGGAATCCATTAGGATGTTGTTAGCATATGCATGTCATAAGGATTTTATTTTGTATCAAATGGATGTCAAAAGTGCTTTCTTAAATGGATACATTATGGATGAAGTTTATGTGAAACAACCTCCTGGTTTTGAAAGTGAAAAATTTCCAGATCATGTGTATAAGTTATCCAAGGCTTTGTATGGTTTAAAACAAGCACCTAGAGCTTGGTATGATAGGCTTAAAAATTTCTTGTTGGATAACGAGTTTTCAATGGGAAAAGCGGACACAACTCTTTTTGTTAAGCATAAGAATCAAGACATACTTATTGTTCAAATATATGTTGATGATATTATTTTTGGTTCTACTAATGAGTTGTTGTGTAAAGATTTTTCATCATGTATGAGTCAAGAGTTTGAAATGAGTATGATGGGAGAGTTGAAGTACTTCATTGGACTTCAAATTAAACAAAACGAGGAAGGAATTTTCATAAACCAAGCCAAGTACGTGAGAGATCTACTAAAAAGATTTGGCTATGATAATGGAACGGCAAAAAGCACTCCTATGAGCACCACCATCAAGCTGGACAAAGATGAGAAAGGTAAGGAAGTTGACATCAAGACATATCGAGGTATGATCGGATCCTTACTCTATTTGACTGCTAGTAGGCCTGATATTATGTTTAGTGTTTGCTTGTGTGCTAGATTTCAATCTTGTCCTAAAGAGTCTCACATGCTTGCTGTCAAACGCATCTTTCGTTATTTAATTGGTACTATTAATCTTGGCCTTTGGTATCCTAGAGGAACTCACATTGATTTAACTTATTATTCGGATGCCGATTTTGCTGGTTATAAGGTTGATAGAAAAAGTACTAGTGGAACATGTCACTTCCTAGGTCATTCTCTTGTCTCTTGGTTTAGTAAGAAACAAAACTCGGTTGCGCTTTCAACCACCGAGGCAGAATATATTGCCGCAGGTAGTTGTTGTGCGCAAATTTTATGGATGAAACAAACCCTTAGAGACTATGGCATTAAACTTGATCAAATTCCTATCTTATGTGACAATACTAGTGCTATAAATCTTTCCAAGAATCCCATTCAACATTCTAGGACTAAGTATATAGAAATTAGACATCATTTCCTTAGAGATCATGTTCAAAAAGGAGATGTTGTGATTAAATTTGTTTCCACTGAAAATCAATTTGCGGATATCTTTACAAAACCTCTTTGCGAAGAGCATTTTATAAAGATAAGACATGAGCTTGGAATGATGAATGTTGATTCTTAATTCATGTTTGTTGTATGGCTTGATATGTTTGTTATCATATGGTTTTATGCATCTTCAATTAGATAGCTTGATTTGCTTGTAATTTTATGAGTTTGTTTGCATGCATTAATTGGCTTATTGGAGAGTTTTAAATCTTAAAATGATTTAAAATTAATCAATTCTTAAAGCCGGAAATAAAATGGTGTGTCATACAAGTATAAAAGCTAGTAAAAATTCTCTTTTCTTTCTTCCGGAAAAATATTCTTTCCTATCGATCTTTCTCGGAACAAATTCCGGACAACCGGATTTTCAATCCGGAAAACCGGATTAGCTTTGATTGGTCTCTGCCTCATAACCGGCTTACCGGTTCTTCAAATCCGGAAAGCCGAATTTGCCTTCTCTTCCTCTCGGCCTCATTTCCGGATTTCCGGATCTCACTTTCGGTAAGCCGTTTTTGGCTTTGATCAAATCTGTCCCGTAACCGGCTTGCCGGTTAGCAAATCCGGCAAGCCGGATTCGTGCCCTTCATGATGGCTGCTCTCGGTCTCATTTCCGGCTCGCCGAATTAGCAATCCGGAAGGCCGTTTGTTGATTCTTGCCAATCTGCCCAATAACCGGCTTGCCGGTTAGCAAATCCGGCAAGCCGGATGCGTGGTCTTCAAGAACTATTCATCATCCTCTTAGTTTTCGGTTTTCTTCTTCCTCTCTCTCTAAAAACCGTTTTCATCCTCGCTCTTTCTCACTCCAAATCTCTCCATTTTCTATCATTTTCACTTCAAATCGCATCAAGAAAACCATTCCCCATCTCATTAAGAACTCAAAACCATCCTTGAAATTCATTTTCAACATCTAAATCCTTAGATCCCAATTTCAACCTAGGATTTGGCCGAATTTTCTCTCTCTAGATTTCTCACTTCCAAGCCGTTTTTGATCAAATTTGTTTCACCAAATCACTTCCAATCTTCATCATCTTCATTCCATTTGGTGTTTTTCTCTTCAAATCCATCAAAATCACCATGTCAAGTTCTAGGCCGGTTCGAAGAAAAGGCAAAGAACCGGTTCAACAAACCACACGGCCACGGGAAGCAAGGGTCATCTCAAATCAATCCAATTTTGAGTCCATTCACTTTCAGAACAAGCAACACTTGATCAATCGGTTTCAACAAAGCTTTCGGACTCGTGAGGTACTCAACTCTTTCTTCGTTTTACCGGATGTTATGCATACTCTCAAGATTAGTTATAGAAATATATTTCAATCGTTGGGAGATGTTGGTTGGATTAATGCTTTGTTGATTGAGGAGAATGTGTATCCCGACTTGGTGAAAGTGTTTTACTCGAACATGGAAGTTTCCGAGAAGAATAAGACTCGAGTAATCACCACTGTCGGAGGAGTTAAGATTGATTTCGATGTTTCCTTATTGAACACTATCCTAGGTTCATCCGATTTTGGTCTAGAAATCTTTGAGCTTAGGAAATCTCCTAAAATTACCGGTTTTACTCATGTTGATGCCGTTCGTAATATTTGTCGGCGTAGTGATCTTTCGGTTGAAGACTGTACCATTCATTTCCGTACTCAGTGTCTTTGTCTTCAAACTCGCATTTTGCTTCGTATCATTCAGTCTATTGTACTTCCTAGATCTGGTCATCTAGATGAGGTTTCTCATATGGATGTTGCCATGATTGATTGTATTCTTCGATGTCGCCCGGTTAACTTGGGCTATACCATTGTTCGTACCATGTTGAGTATTCCTCCCTTGATTACCCGCTCTCTTCCTTATGGTCACTTCATTACCCGCATACTTAAATTCTTTGAAGTGCCAATTCTAGAACCTTCGTGTAGGACGCCCAAGGGTATCGGAGATGAGGTTATTATCGGGTTAGGCTTTGAGTGGAAGGATGGTACTTGGGTCAAGTGCAGCGACAACAAGTTTACTTTTCTAGCCCCAAGTGATGATCGGCCACTTAATGCCGTGATACCTGCTGATCAGCTTCCAGTTTTCTCACTCTCATTTCGAGGACAGCGTAGACGCCGGGTTTCTTCCACGGATGCTTCAGCACCTAGTGCATCTGCCTCCGCTTCATCACCTCCGCATCCTCCTACCGCTGAAGTGGTCACTCTTCAGCAGCTGATGGATGAAGTGCGGACCCTCTCTGTGCGGCAGACTGAGTTTCAGCAGCAGCAGCAGCAGCTCATTCATGGTCAGCGACTTCTTTTTGAGCACTTCAGCATTCCATATCCGTTTCCGCCACCATCACCTCCATCCTCACCACCTGAGTAGTATTTTATGCTTGTACTTGGACACACCTACATTTCATTTGTTGCATTGTGTGTTCTTTTATTGGTTATTATGCTTTTCGGTTTATGCATTTGTTTTCGGATGTTATGGATTTGTTTTTCATTATGGATGATTTGTTGTGACTATTTATGTTGGATGCTATGGATTTGTTTTGATTGATCATTATGGATTATATGAATTCTCTTATGCTTATGGATTTTTTTTTACTAATGAGCTTATGTTGCGATGTTTGATGGTTGATAGGGGGAGCTTTTATTCTTTTTTATGATGAAGGGGGAGAAATAATGGTTTAATGTTATGAAAACATGCATATATCTAGGGGGAGTATGCATGTATGCAGGGGGAGTTTTATTAAATTATTTTCAAAATCATTTTTTTTAACTTGCATTAATTGAGGGGGAGTTTTTCATAACTATATTATTATTTTTTTTTTTAATGTGCTTTGTCATCATCAAAAAGGGGGAGATTGTTAGCCTATATGGCTATAAATATTGATTTTGATGATAACAAACCACATGCATTTATTAAGCAAAGATTTATAAATTATGCTTTTATGAAGTTATGGAATTTAAGTATCTTTGATTAAAATAAATAAAAGTCTTATTAAAATATTTGATTGTGTCTTTAATTTCGGAATTGGACCTATTTGAAATTATTTAAACGTTTTTGGGTCATTCTACAATTTCACAAAGTCTGGGCGAAATCATAATTTCAGAAAGTTTTGGGCTTGACAAAGCATTATTTAAAATTCTGAAATTAGGACCTATGTGCAAATGTTTACAAACTTTCTGGGCCTCACTACAGTTTTTATAAAGTTTTGGGGTCAAAATGAAATTTCGGGAAAATGTCACTGTAGCGAAACTGTAGCAAGTACTGTAGCTATCCGGCTTACCGGATACAAAATCCGGAAAACCGGTTACGAGGCAGTGAGCTTCCATTGCGAATCCGGCTTACCGGATTCCAAATCCGGCAGACCGGATAGGCAGAATTTTTGAATTTTGCCCCAACGGTCAGAAAAATCCGGCTTACCGGATACCAAATCCGGCAGACCGAATTCCCCAGAAATGTGAGTAACGGCTAGTTTTCGAGCTCAAACTATAAAAAACTCTAATCCAACTCATTTTGTAGCTCTCCAACACTCTCCAACAAGCAAGAACAAAAAGCACATGTGATATCTTGGGTCTTCAACTTGTAAAACAAAAAATCCATTGAATCATTCATTGTTCTTCATCTTTGATTATCAACTCATTGAGTGAGCTTTATTGTAATCTTTATTTCTTCATTTCATTTGTAAGAACTTGAGTGTGTGAGACACTTGGGCAAAGAGATTAGGAGATAATCTCTTCATTGTAAAGGTTTATTGACACCTTGAAGTCAATTGTATTTGTTGAAGCCTTGGAAAGGCTTGGATAGTGAAATCCTCGAGCTTGGATCGCTTGGAGGCGTGGACGTAGGCGGGGATTGCCGAACCACGTAAAAATTCGTGTGTTTGTTTTTCTTCTCCCTTACTCTTTAATTATTGTGCTTATATTGAACTTATTGCTTTCATTTTTATTAAGACATTAGATTGCTTGTTGTGTGGATTTATTTGATTAAGTTTTAAAATTCCAATTCACCCCCCCTCTTGGGTTGCACATTCATATTTCAAGCTTCATGGTCACCGTTGCTTGAATTTCGGCGACCGTTGACCGGCGAGGGCAACTCGGTAATTTCACATTTTGAGGGCGATTTTGTAATTTCTGAGTTTGTGGATATTTTAGTAATTCCTGAAATTGAGGATTGGGTATAATTACGATTCCGATGGTGATTTGGTGATTTAGTGATTTACGATTTCAGAGTATTTTAATGATTTACGGATTCGACGGTATTTTGGTAATTCTATCAACACGAGAGTTGTAAATTATGGATAGATGTTCGTTTCGAGTTTATTGCATAAATTTAGTCTTAATTCCGATTTACGAAAAATGATTATGTCGTTTCCTTGATTTAGGAGGATCTGCGAGCAAGAATCGGTCCGCGGACGTGGACGATAACCGAGCGTGAACATCGTCATTGTGAGTGGAATATACAAAATCTATTTTCATAGTTAATTATAATAGTAAAGCATGTTTGCGAAATAAGTATTTTAAATGTTCTGATTTAATGATTTTCTCGAAATGAATTTTATTCACGCGTTGATATTATATTAAAATGTTTGGTTAATGGTTTTTCGTATTAACTTTGAATAAAATATAATAGTATTTTAAAGATGAGAAAAGTGGATTTAGATGTGATAATGAAAAGAAATGTATGATTTAAAGTATAATCAGAATGTACAGGAATATAAGTATAGAGATTGTTTTTAAAATCATTGGATAGTACCCTTCCCTCTAGATACAATGATACAGATGAGATGAGAGGCATTTGGCGCTCGTCTGAAAACACATAGAGGTTTTTGGGGGTATATGCATGCGGTATGATGATTACAACGATACAGATATGAGATACAAACAAATATTGAGATACAGATGATACATATGAGATACAGGCTTTTGGGGTCCGTCTGAGTACACACAGAGGCTTTGGGCCTTATGCTTGGGCGCTTTTGTCATTTGGGGACTAGATTATGCATGCACAGATATGATGAGATATGAGATGATATTTTCCTGTCTATCCGTATAGTTTCGGGCGTGACTGTACCTAGATATTATGTTATTGGCTTTTGAGGTCTGGATACGACGAGATTATTCTCCTGGATATTTGTTTGGTGATGATTTTTAGATTTGTGTATTCTATATGATATTGTGATATGATTTATATGGTTATTAGGTACGATATTATATATGTTTTTCATGGTTAGTGATTTGATTTAAATGTTAAATGATTTATTATTGGTTTCTCGCATATGGTTTGATGAAATCGTGTTTGGAAATGATATGATTATTTTTTTGAAAGTAAGAACTAATTTTCAAAAATTACTATTCACTCACTGAGCTCACTGAGTTTTATACTTATTCCGTTTTTATTATATTTTTCCCCCACTAGGAGGTTGCAAGTACACCAGACTAACCCAGTGACTGTTAATATATTT
The DNA here is from genome assembly GCA_018350135.1 of Citrus trifoliata. Classification (NCBI taxonomy): domain Eukaryota; kingdom Viridiplantae; phylum Streptophyta; class Magnoliopsida; order Sapindales; family Rutaceae; genus Citrus; species Citrus trifoliata. The sequence continues at coordinate 26,731,422 of CM031385.1, read as the reverse complement.
TGAGTCTTGACCACGTGATGATGTTAGAAGATATAAATGATTTTTGTTAGAACATCCTGATCATCTCACTCTTTTGGGATTGTACAATTTTGTTATATTATTCTTTTGGGATTAAGAATAAACCAATGTATGTTAATATTATTTATAATATAATCTTTTGATACTCTAGAAATATTTTGAGTAAAATTCAGTAATTTTGTTGAGGATGTTAATCATTGGAGTTGGTTGTATTGAATTATTTTAGAGAGTGTTTTATTCATATTTATATATTGAGAGTGTTATATTTATAAAGGAGATTGTTGAATTTTCGACAGAATTTTATTAATTAGATTATTATCAAATTCATTTTAATAAGACTAAATTGACTCACCCAGGAGAATTTGGGGCGGGTTGTTTCACTCACCATCCCCTTTATTGCCACACCTTTTCTCGCAATCCCCTCTATTGCTACACCTTTTCTCGCTGGAACATTTTGTTGTTGTCCCAAAATGTACGAATCAGTAGCCAAAAATATCTAGGATCTATTAATGCCGACGCTTTCCTCCTCCTGAAGTCAAGCTAATCTCAATCATCTAATTGACTGGTCAATAAGTTCAAACTTGAAATAAAAATATTTAAAAATCAGTAGAAAATTGCTTACCCGAAAACTTGTTTGCCAACACTATTTTCTTGTTTTTTTTCCTGCTTTTCGGTCCAATATGTGGCTACCAGTCATTCAACATTCCGAAGTTTCATTGTATTAAATTGAATCAAGCAGTTTTTACTTTTTTGCACATAAAGGTTCTTGTTACAATCATTGTGACTAATTTGTATAACTGAGCTTTACCCATGGATATAACTGTATTAGAAAGTTTTCCAACTTCACAGTCCGGCCTGTTTAGCCATCTGACAACAATAGTAGAAAGTGCAGATAAACCTTCCTTGAACCTCTCTCGTCCAAGTGACGCTTCTCCTTTTGCAGCTGCAGATGCAAAGAAAAACTTGAAAAGCAAGAGAGCAAGGCCAAGGATGCTTGTTGTAATTAATGTTCCTGTTGTTCTCGGGGTGGTTCTGCTGGGTTTGTGCTACCTTTACTTGTTGAGAAAGCATGCTAAAAGGAGAGGTAATACAACCAATAAAGTGTTGGCTCCACTGACAATGGAGTCCCCTTAAGTGGCTTGATTGGATTTGCTCCTCAGTTCGAGTTGCAGGAAAGTCGCCTTTGTTGGGAGAACTTGTACCTCCCGGTTCGAGCGAAAACTTCTAATCTGAGTTGTGGTACATGCTTAAAGGTGTCTCCCACAGTTGGGGTCCTCCCCAAGATACCTCGTGGTTAAGACCAAAAAAAAAAAGGAGAGGTAATACAAAACCCTACAGTTATATCATTAACCACCATAGTTAAACTTAAAAGGCAATCAAGTTTTACCCCTTTTGCAAAGAAACCACAAGCCTCACTATTTACTAAGATAGTTCAATTGTTGCTCTTCTTATGGATGTGAAAATGCATTCGTTCATCTAGTTGAGAAGAAAAGACAGCAACGTCAATTGTTATTAATGAATTCAACCGCACGATTGTCTGATAATGTGGCCTCTCCAACTGCAAAAGTCAAAAGAGAAGATGTGATATTCTTTGAACTACGGTCATGTTCGGTTGTTGAAAAATAAGGCTGGAGAGGAGAGATTTTCCATTTCCTCCATAATTGTGTTTGGGCCAATTTCATATTACAGTTGAAATTTAGTAAGCTGAGTAGGACTAAATGTGAGATTTGACTTTTATGAAATTAATAAAGTGATATTAAAAAATACAATGAAAACAAGCTTATGAAACTTAAATTTTATAAGGTTTGAATAATTTCTTACCATGTAAATAAAAATATAAAAAAATGTAAAGAATTTATTTCTCATTTCCATTCTACCCCATTCCCATTCTCAAAAGTAAACACACTATTAATTTCAATATAGAGAGGTTAATTGTTGTTGCCATTGCCACATCATATAATTTAATGCATAGGAAAAACTAGTCCCACTTTCATTTAATACATCTTAACTAGATTTACCGCCTAAATCCTCAGCAACCTCTATTGCGTTATCTTTTTCGTCACCAAAGTCAGAGAAATCAAAAACCATGAATCCTGCAAAATTGTTGCTGAACACTTTACTTTTCTTCCAATTTTCTCAAATCTCCACTTCCATTGATACCATATCATTAAGCCAGCCCATCAAAGATGGTGATGTTATAGTCTCGAGCAGAAAAATCTATGCGCTTGGATTTTTCAGTCCAGGAAACTCTGTAAAACGATACGTTGGAATTTGGTACAATCAAATTTCCGAGCTAACACTTCTCTGGGTCGCCAACAGAAACAATCCTATCAACGACACGTCTGGGGTCCTCTCAGTCAACATTCAAGGAAACCTTGTGCTGCACGAAAGAAACCAAAGTACTGTTCCTGTCTGGCAGGCAAATATTTCGGACGCGTCAGCGGGCAACACTGTAGCTCAGCTTTTAGACACGGGAAATCTTGTTTTAGTTCGAAATGATACCGGAGAAACGCTGTGGCAAAGTTTTGATCATCCTACAGATACTCTGCTTCCAAATGTGAAATTTGGATGGGACAAACGAACCGGTCTTAACAGGTACTTAACAGCTTGGAAATCCCCGGACGACCCTGGAAGCGGGAATTTTTCTCTCACGTTGGACCTTGCTGGATTTCCTCAAATGTTATTATACAAAGGTGATGTCAAGTTGTGGCGGGGCGGACCTTGGACGGGCCAAAGGTTTAGCGGTATACCCGAAATGACCAGAAACTTCATCTTCAATATTACTTACATTGATAATCAAGATGAAGTATACCTTTGTGATGGTCTAAATGACCTCTCTACAAAAGCGAGAATGATAGTGAATGAGACCGGATTTCTGCAGCGTTTTACCTGGAATAATCGGGATCGTAGATGGATCGGGTACTGGACAGCCCCGGCGGAGCGGTGTGACTATTACGGGTATTGCGGGCCAAATAGTAATTGCAACCTGAATCTTACAAATGGGTTTGAGTGCACGTGCCTGCCCGGGTTCGAACCCAAGTATCCAAAAGAATGGTTCTTGAGAGATGGGTCAGGTGGGTGCAAGAGGAAACCGGGGACGTCCACGTGTCAGAAAGGGGAAGGGTTTATAAAGTTAGAACGTGTGAAGTTGCCGGATACTTCGGTTGCAGTAAACGTGGACATGAATTTGGGACTAAAAGCGTGCGAGGAAAAGTGCCTGAGTAATTGTTCGTGCGTGGCTTACGCAAGTGCGAATGCTGAGACTAATGGAGGAATTGGTTGCTTGATGTACCATGGAGATTTGAATGATACAAGAAAGTACACAAATGCTGGTCAAGATTTATTTGTACGTGCTAACGCGGCTGAATTAGGTAAAATGTCTGTTCTTTCCTTATTTCTTTATGTTTATTACGCCTAGATACTTGATTAACCAACTTGGAAGATAGACACTGTAATTTGTTCATAATCATGAGAAGAAGATTCTAAAGTTCCTGTTGAAGCTTACTCCTCAAGCAATAAGTTAAAAAAAAAAATCGATTCGGTTATCTAATTAATTGGTGAATGGGTTCAATGTTAGACTGAGATTCTCAATAAACCAATTGAAAATTATGTAAGGGGAAACTTATTTATCCCAATGTATTGTTTTGTTTATGCTTAGCTAGCTAGGCTGAAATTTGACCGTTAGTGAAGGCATTATAAAATTTCACTATAGAAAATTCCAATCAGCTTAGTTTGTTTGATTAATTACTTTCACTTTAACTTCAAGTTACATATGTAATGGCTGCATAGAAAAATTTCTAGCATTTTAGGGTTAAAGCCTGTTTAAGCATAACGGCAATAACAGTATAAAAGAGGAAGTAATGCATGGCTGAACCTTGCATGTCTGAATGACAAGTCTATTTTCGCAGCTGCAGAGGCACTGAACAACTCAAAGAGCAATCGAGCAAGAAAGCGGAGGCTTGCTCTTATTATCGTCGCTATTGTGCTTGGAGTGCTTCTGCTGGGCTTATGCTACATTTTCCTGCGGAGAAGGATTGCTACAAGGATAGGTAATCAAAAACCAAACAATTATACCATTAACTTCACCATTTGTAGTAGTGCAAGGCACTCGATTTTATACTATTGTTATAGAGCAAATTACATATCTACTAGAATTATACCCAAAATTCAATTGTCTGCAGAATATTGTGGACCTTGTTATTATCAAGACATAATGTAAGATTCTGAAAATGGTATGATTGTAGTATATGTTGACTGACTCGATATATTTTAAAGTTCTTAAGGTGCTTTTGGATCCTCTATTGACGTTGAATGATTACTCTTTCTTCTGGATGTCTAAATGCATCATCTCGTCTAGGTGAGAGAAAAAGACAAAGACGGCGTGAATTGTTATTTTTGAATTCAAGCACAAGATTTTCTGAACGTGAGGCCTCCATTAGTACTAAAGGCAACAAAGAAATTAGGAAAGTAGATGTGACATTCTTTGAACTAAGCACACTGCTAGCAGCAACAGATAATTTTTCCACTTCTAATAAGCTTGGACAAGGAGGCTTTGGTCCAGTATACAAGGTAATCTCCTTTACATGAAGTTACATAATTTTTTTCCCCCTTTTAGCTAGAATATACTAATTGTGGGGTGAACATTGTCTTACAATCGTTCCACTAATTTTAGACCTTCAGTTGTAATTGTATGATAGGTGACCTGTAAGAGCAATCACATGCTGAGGCTATTTGTTTAGACTGATATAATTGGCATATGAATATTGCAAATTTCAGGGTAAGCTATCGAATGGACAGGAGATAGCTGTCAAAAGATTATCAACGACATCAGGACAAGGAATTGAGGAATTAAAAAATGAGGTCTTACTGATAGCAAAACTTCAACACAGAAATCTTGTAAAGCTCTTGGGTTGTTGTTTAGAAGAAGATGAAAATATGTTAATCTATGAGTTCATGCCTAACAAAAGCTTGGACTACTTTATTTTTGGTATGACTCCTTAACTATACACCCGATATCTATTTAGTTTGTTGCCTTCCTATTGTAACAAATATGATAAAATGTGAATTGAAGCAGATGAATCAAGGAAGCAATTGTTAGATTGGAAAAAGCGCTTTGATATAATTTTAGGGATAGCTCGAGGGGTCCTATATCTACATCAAGATTCGAGGTTAAGAATTATCCATCGAGATTTAAAAGTTAGTAATATTCTTCTGGATGAAAAGATGAACCCTAGAATTTCTGATTTTGGTACAGCCAGAGTATTTGGAGGAGAGGAGATATTAGCAAATACAAAAAGGGTGGTTGGAACGTAGTAAGCAATCATAAGATGTTATTTTGCTTCTTTTAATTTATTGTAACTTATGATGCGAAGAGCATATTATGACTAAGATAAAAACAATTTCTATGGCATGCAGTGGCTATATGTCACCAGAGTATGCACTGGATGGCGTATTCTCTACGAAATCAGATGTCTTCAGTTTTGGAGTCCTATTATTGGAGATTATAACTGGCAAGAAGAACACTAGAATTTTTAACGATGATGATTCCCCAAATCTGATAAAATATGTAAGTTCAATGCTTTTGACATTGCCTTTGCAGTGGGTAATATTTTATATTGATTTGATTCTTGAGCAACTGATTCTTTCGGTTGAAGATTGTTCATCTGCTTATTGGTGTCTTATATACTTAAATCATGCACAAAGGCATGGGAACTCTGGAGCGACGACAAGGCCCTGGAGATAGTTGACTCATCTATGGCTGATTCATGCCCTGCTCCTGAAGCTTTGCGATGCATTCAAGTAGGACTCTTGTGTGTGCAAGACAGAACAACAGACCGGCCAAGCATGTCAACGGTTGTCTTTATGTTAAGCAATGAAACATTTGTCCCTTCCCCAAAACAACCTACATTTTCAGTGCGGAGAACTGACATTGACACAGACAACTCTAGTTCTGGGATAAAGTCTTCTGTTAATGAGGTGACAGTAACTACACTTAATGCTCGATGAGTTTACATGGTGTTCTATTGTACTGCAACCATTTTTTAGAATCAAAGCTTGTAATATGAAAATTGTATGCAGACAAACAATTCATTTATAAAGTCATGATAATAAGACTTAGTAAAGTCAGAGGTTCAAGGATAGGAAAAGCCAATAGAGTTCAAACATTTATAGATCTAAATGACCTAGCATTTAGTTTGACTTTTCTTTTTCTTTTAATGTTTTATATTCTAATTTCATGGATCAAGGCGTGGCAACTCTGGAGAGATAATAAGACCTCAGAGATAGTTGACCCATCCTTGGCTAATTCATTCCCTACTCCTGAAGCTCTGCGGTGCATTCAAGTATGTCTGTTGTGTGTGCAAAACAGAACAACAGACAGGCCAAGCATGTCCACTGTTGTTTTAAGTTAAGCAACGAAACATCTCTTCCTTCTGCTAAACAACCTACATTTGTAGTGAGGAAAGTTGAAAGATGGACTCAACTACAGCGGAAACCAAGTCTTCTGTTAATGAGGTGACAGTAGCTAAACTTAATGCTCGATGAATTTGCGCGAATTGCAGTTATATTGTTTTTAGCTTACATTAAACTTACAATCATTTGCAAAATGAGAAAACAATCTATACAATAAAACGACGCTAATCAGACTTCTAGGTTAACAGACAGGTAAAACCAATTGAATTGTTCTATGATTTGTATTCTACGCTGCAACCTGCAATCTGATTGTGTATTCGTTTCTCTTTGCCGTGACAATGGGACACCGGCCTAAAAGAGCGTCAAATAAAGAAAAAGAACGAAAATGACGGCCCAAACAAAAAATCCTTGAAAACGTTCCTCTCACAAGTATGATTATTATATGTGTCGGTGGTAATGAGGAGCAGAATCGTGATAATTTTGAGATTACTTGCTCTTGAAGCTAGAGGTAGTTTATATGGTCAAAATAGTAAAACTGCATATACCAACTCAACAGAATGATGTTGTGTCTTTCATTTGCCACTAGTAATATTTCAATTTATCAGTTCCTCTAGAAATAAACATAATATAGATGACCAAGTCCTAACTTGATGGCTTGATGCTATGATAACATAGAACTGGTGAATAGGGAGTGCAAACTAAGTTATATAGCAGAATCTCTAGGAATTTGAAAGAATCAAAGCAAACATGGGAGAAGGAACTTCATCTAAATCTTTTACTCGATGAAAGAGATCAAGTTCTTCCATACACTTTTATCTGATCATTTGAATATAGAAGTTAAACCAATTCTTATACTGAATGCATTCAAGCAAGCATGAGGCTGAAGTTGGCGACTTGGTATGTGAAAACTTGTAATATATAAGGCCGATGATTTCTCTTAATAAAACCGTTTTACAGGCGGGTTCAGACGTATGAAAGCGGGGTCAACTTTAACTTTGAAAGAGCATACTTCGAGAGGAAATATTGATTGATTTAATTCACTTGTACATCATCTTTCAAAGTCTTTCCATTCATGGTAGTTTCTCCTACTACAAAGTAAAACATAGATATTTTGGAACTATTAACTGATAAGTTAGTCATACTCATACATACGACTATGAGAACTAGTCAAAATCGATTTAGGTACGACTGATCAGTCCTCTAACTGAGTAGATATTTTGAGGCCAAATGATTATAAAATAAGTCTCTATCACGGTTTATTTATTAATTTGAATATATAGAGGTTAATAATTGTTGCCACGGCCACATCATATAATTTAATGTATAGTAAAAAGTAGTCCCACTTTCATTTAATGTATCTCAACTAGATTTACCACCTAAATCCTCAGCAACCTCTATTGCATTTATCTTTCTCATCATCAAAGTCAAAGAAATCAAAAACCATGAATCCCGCAAAACTGTTGCTGAACACCTTACTTTTCTTCCAATTTTCTCAAATATCCACTTCCATTGACACCATATCATTAAGCCAGCCCATCAGAGATGGTGATGTTATAGTCTCGAGCAGAAAATTCTATGCGCTTGGATTTTTCAGTCCAGGAAACTCTGTAAAACGATACGTCGGAATATGGTACAATCAAATTTCCGAGCAAACACTTGTCTGGGTCGCAAACAGAGACAATCCGATCAACGGTACATTTGGGGTCCTCTCAGTCAACATTAGAGGAAACCTTGGACTGTACGAAAGCAACCAAAGTACGGTTCCCGTCTGGCAGGCAAATATTTCGGACGCGTCAACGGGCAACAGTGTGGCTCAGCTTTTAGACTCGGGAAATCTTGTTTTAGTTCGAAATGACACCGGAGAAACGCTGTGGCAAAGTTTTGATCATCCTACGGATACTCTGCTTCCAAATATGAGACTTGGATGGGACAAACGAACCGGTTTTAACAGGTACTTAACAGCTTGGAAATCCCCGGACGACCCTGGAAGCGGAAACTTTTCTTTCAAGATGGACCGTGCTGGATTCTCTCAAGTGTCATTATACAAAAGTGATGTCAAGTGGTGGCGGGCCGGATCTTGGACGGGCCAACGGTTGAGCGGTGTGCCCGAAATGACCAGAAATTTCATCTTCAATATTACCTACATGGATAATCAAGATGAAGTATTCGTATATTATAGTTTAAATAACCCCTCTATATTATCAAGAATGGTAGTGAATGAGACCGGATTTCAGCAACGTTTTACCTGGAGTACTCAGGATCGCAGATGGATCGGGTTCTGGACCGCCCCCAAGGAGCAGTGTGACTATTACGGGCATTGCGGGCCAAATAGTAATTGCAGCCCGTATCATGCAGATGAGTTTGAGTGCACCTGCCTGCCCGGGTTCGAACCCAAGTATCCGAAAGAATGGTTCTTGAGAGATGGGTCAGGTGGATGCAAGAAGAAACTGGGGACGTCCACGTGTCAGAAAGGGGAAGGCTTCATAAAGTTAACACGTGTGAAGGTGCCGGATACTTCGGTTGCAGCACATGTGGACATGAATTTGGGACTAAAAGCGTGCGAGGAGAAGTGCTTGGGTAATTGTTCGTGCGTGGCTTACGCAAGTGCGTATGCTGAGACTAATGGAGGGATTGGTTGCTTGATATATCACGGAGATTTGAATGATACACGAACATACACAAATGCTGGTCAAGACTTATTTGTACGTGCTGACGCGGCTGAATTAGGTAAAGTGTCTATTCTCACTTAATTTCTTTTTGTTTTATTACGCCTCGATGCTTGATTAACCACCTCGTAAGATAGACACTGTAATTTGTTCATAGTCATAAGAAGAAGATTCTAAAATTCTTGTTGAAAGCTTACTCCTCAAGAAATAACTTTAAAAAAAAAAAGTCGATTCAGTCATCTAATTGATTGGAGAATGGGTTCAATGTTAGACTGAGATTCTCAATAAACCAATTGAAAATTATTTACTGGGAAACTTGTTCGTCCCAATTTCTTGTTTTGTTTATTCGTAGCTACCTAGGCTGAACTTTGACCGTTGGTTAATGCATGGCTGAACCTATCATGTCTGAATGACAAGTCTATTTTTGCAGCTGCAGAGGCACAGAAAAACTCCAAAAGCAATCGAGCAAGAAAGAGGAGGCTTGCTCTTATTATCGTCGCTATTGTTCTCGGAGTGCTTCTGCTGGGCTTATGCTACTTTTTCCTGTGGAGAAGGCTTGATACAAGGATAGGTAATCAAAAACCAAACAATTATACCATTAACTTCACCATTTATAGTAGTGCAAGGCTCTCGATTTTATACTATTGTTATAGAGAAGATTATAAATCTATTAGAATTATACCCAAAATTCAATGGTCTGCAGAATATTGTGGACCTTGTTATTATCAAGACATAATGCAAGATTCTGAAAGTGGTATGACTGTAATCTATGTTCACTGACTCGATATGTTTTAAGGTTCTTAAGTTACTTTTGAATCCCACTGTTACTAATAAACCAAAATAGAACATCAGCCTGACAGTTTACAACATTAATGTTGATTGGTTACTGTTTCTTCTGGATGTGTAAATGCCTTATCTCATCTAGGTGAGAGGAAAAGACAAAGGCGACGTGAATTGTTATTTTTGAATTCAAGCACAAGATCGTCTGATCGTGAGGCCTCTACTAGTGCTAAACGCAACAAAGACACTAGGAATGTAGATGTGACATTCTTTGAACTAAGCACTGTGCTAGCAGCGACAGATAATTTTTCCACTTCTAAGAAGCTTGGACAAGGGGGATTTGGTCCAGTTTACAAGGTAATCTCCCTTTCATGAAGTGACATAATAATATATTTTTTTTCTTTCAGTTAGAATATATTACTTTTGGGGTGAACACTGTTTTACAGTCGTCCCACTAATTTTAAAACCTTCAGTTGTAATTGTATGATAGGTGACCTGAACGAAAGCTTGCCAGTAAGAGCAAGCACATGCTGAAGTTATTTGTTTAGACTGATATAATTGGCATCTGAATATTGCAAATTTCAGGGTAAGCTAGCGAATGGACAGGAGATAGCTGTCAAAAGGTTATCAACAACATCAGGACAAGGAATTGAGGAATTCAAAAATGAGGTCTTATTGATAGCAAAACTTCAACACAGAAATCTTGTAAAGCTCTTGGGTTGTTGTTTGGAAAAAGATGAAAAGATGTTAATCTATGAGTTCATGCCTAACAAAAGCTTGGACTACTTTATTTTTGGTATGACTCCTTAACTATGCACCTGATATCTACTTAATTTGTTGCCTTCCTGTTGTAACAAATACGATAAAATGTGAATTGAAGCAGATGAATCAAGGAAGCAATTGTTGGATTGGAAAAAGCGCTTCGATATAGTTTTAGGGATAGCTCGAGGAGTCCTATATCTACATCAAGATTCGAGGTTAAGAATTATCCATCGAGACTTGAAAGCTAGTAATATTCTTCTAGATGAAGAGATGAACCCTAGAATCTCAGATTTTGGTACAGCTAGAGTATTTGGAGGAGAGGAGATATCAACAAATACAAATAGGGTGGTTGGAACGTAGTAAGTACATTAGATGTTATTTTACTTCTTTTAATCTATTGTAACTTAAGATGCAAAGAGATTATGACTAAGATAAAAACAATTTCTATGGCATGCAGTGGCTATATGTCACCAGAGTATGCACTGGGTGGCCTATTCTCTACAAAATCAGATGTCTTCAGTTTTGGAGTCCTATTATTGGAGATTATAACTGGCAAGAAGAACACTGGAATTTTTAATGATGATTCCTCAAATCTGATAAGATATGTAAGTTAAATGTTCTTGACATTGCCTTTGCAGTAGATAATACTTTTTATTGATTTGATTACAGTCTTCCTTTCCTCTTTCATGAGCAATTGATTCTTTCAGATGAAGTTTGTTCATCTGTTTATTGATGTCTTATGTACTTAAATCATGCACAAAGGTATGGGAACTCTGGAGTGACGACAAGGCCATGGAGATAGTTGACTCATCTATGGCTGATTCATGCCCTGCTCCTGAAGCTTTGCGATGCATTCAAGTAGGACTCTTGTGTGTGCAGGACAGAACAACAGACCGGCCAAGCATGTCAACAGTTGTCTTTATGTTAAGCAATGAAACATCTGTTCCTTCCCCAAAAGAACCTACATTTTCGGTGCGGAAAATAGAAATTGACACAGACTACTCTAGTACTGGGACAAAGTCTTCTGTTAATGAGGTGACACTAACTACATTTATTGGTCGATGAGTTTGCATGATATTCTATTGTATTGCAGCTATTTTCTAGAATCAAAGCTTGTCATATTATTGACTTTATTGGTTAAATCTGTCTTTAACCAATAAGTTTGACTGACCCATTTTTGGTTAAATCTGTCTTTAACAATGGATTATGAAGTGGCTGAATATAGTCAATTGCCATAGAATTTGTACTGCAAAGCGTGTGTGACTTCGATATTAATTTTTAAAATGCTGTAGGTAAAAGTGAAGCAAGAACAGAAATTAACATAAAGGGTTGCAAAAATATAAATAGGGAGGACTTAGCTGATGTATTTTAAAAATATTTGGTCTCTGAGTTCCTTTCTACAAACAACAAGGGCTCAAGTGCAAAAAGATAAAAAGAATGTCTACTAAGAGCGACTCTAATTCTCCGTTCGAGTTTCAGACGGTTGTGTGCTCTGTTTTCAGAGCTGTCTTCATCAATTTTTGTCTGGAAGTGAAGATAGTACACTCTTTCTTCTTTTTTTTGTGTATAAACCATCTAGTATTCGAAAATTATATTGGATCTTGACTAATTCAAATTTAAGCCAGGTAGGACCATTAGAGCGGTAAATTTCTCCCAATAAATATTTAATGCAACTGCATTTCTAAATCTTAAACTGAGAATCTTAGTTAAATTAGAACAATCTAATGTCAGTTGATCTACGGGCTTATTGGTACATAGTACACTTATTTGAATCAAGTTCATAACGAAATGTGAATACTGAATAGAATGACAACTAATGCGGTCAAAGATAGTCAAACTGACACGCTTGTTCGGGTACTGAATAACTATTGAGATTCGTATAATGCAATCTCGATAATAGACGTAGAAGATTGATGCAAGTACCAGAATTATTTAACTTGTGACATGGGGGGAAAAAATATAAAACAAGAAAACAAACCAACAAAACCACTGATGGACAGTTCAACAATTGCTCGATTATAAGATAGAAGTAGTGTTGGTTCTTGGAAATTATCTTTAATTTGTGGTCATAAGAGCGAAGTTAATGGAGTCACGTCAAATTGCTTCCTGTCACTCCTTTAATCCTTCTAGTATGTTTCTTGGATCTTGACTGGCTGCATCCAATTTGTTTCCAAAGTCTTCACATTCATGGCAGGCAGTAAACCAAAAACATAGATTTTTAGGTACTAAACATTTCCTTTGCTTCAGGTCGAGGGCACATTTCTATCACTGTCAAGAAATTATGACAAGCAAAGAACAATATGTGAATTGGAGCTCAAAATCCGTGCATATGAGAATCATTCAACATGGATTCTGTCAGGATTCAATCTGCCGCTTGAATTTTTTTTCTTTTTTCGTTTGTGGAAATCACATGAGCAAGAGTAAATCACATGTTTTGGTGCGGATAGAAATTCTGACGCCATGGACGTTCATGAAATAAATGGAAAGCGTACGTCCTTTTCATTTTTCACTTATTTCGTTGTTAACGGGTGAAGTACTCTTGGATATGGCCTATATTAATCATCCAGGTAAAAGTAGTCCCACTTATACTACTAATGAATCACGACTACGCTTACCAGACAAATCTCCGGAAACCACTGCAATTACACCAGCAAATGAATCAAAAACCATGAATGTGGCAAAATTATGTTTTCTGGAAACATTGCTTTTCTTCCGTCTTGTTCAAGTCTCAATTTCCGTCGACATCATTACATCAAACCAACCCATCAAAGACGGGGATGTTATAGTCTCCAGTGGAAATGTCTTCGCGCTTGGGTTCTTCAGTCCTGGCAACTCTGTGAGACGATACGTCGGGATCTGGTATAACCAAATTCCGGTGCAAACAGTTGTTTGGGTCGCAAATAGAGATAATCCTATAAACGATACATCGGGAGTTCTCACAATCAGCAGTCTTGGAAACCTTGTCCTTTGCGGAAGAAATCAAACCGTTCCTGTCTGGCACGCAAATGTTTCGGACTCGTCAGAAAGCACCACTATTGCTCAGCTTTTAGATACAGGAAATCTTGTTTTGGCTCGAAATAATACCGGACAAACGTTGTGGCAAAGTTTTGATCATCCTTCAGCTACTATGCTTCCATATATGAAAATTGGTTTGGACAAGCGAAGTGGTCTTAACAGATTTTTAACGTCTTGGAAATCCTGGGACAACCCTGCAACTGGGGATTATACTTTCAGGATGGAACTCGATGGATTTCCTCAATTGTTCTTATACAAGGGTGAGGCTAAGTGGTGGCGGGTCGGATCCTGGACGGGGAAAAAATTTCTTAATGCTACCTATATTGATAACGAAGATGAAGTGTCGATGGATTATAGTGTAACTGACCCATCTATGTTAACAAGAATAGTGGTCAATGAGTCCGGAAATGAGCAGCGGCTTACTTGGAGTAATCAGGAAAATAGATGGATCGAGTATTTCGCCACTCCAAAGGAGCCATGTGATTTTTACGGGCATTGTGGATCAAATAGTAATTGTAACCCGTATCGTGTGTATGATGAGTATGAGTGCACATGCCTACCCGGCTTCGAACCCAAGTCTCCCTCAGAATGGTTCTTGAGAGAGGGGTTGCGTGGGTGCGTGAGAAAACCCCAGATGTCCACGTGTCGAAGAGGAGATGGGTTCATAAGGGTGGCGCGTGTCAAGGTGCCCGATATGTCAGTTGCACGTGTGGACATGAGTTTGGGGTTGGAAGCATGCAAGCATATGTGCTTGAGGAATTGTTCTTGCTTGGCCTACACAAGTGCCTATGCTGAAAGTGAAAGCAATGGCAGGATTGGTTGCTTGACATATCATGGGGATATGATGGACACAAGAACGTATATCAATGCGGGTCAAGATCTTTATGTACGTGTTGATGCAGCTGAATTAGGTACATATCAATTTTCATCAAGTACTTTTATTTTTCCATTATCAATTGGCCTGGCCTGATTTCATAAAGTAACCATCACAGTATTAGCTGTTGAAATATCAATTTCAAAAATTTCGCATGATAATGATTTAGACATGCATCATCACATAATTACCTAAATCTTGTTTATGCTTTTTTTATCACAAGTTTTCTTCTTCTGCTCAGCGTTACATATGAAGAATGGTTCGCTTGCCAAGAAGAAAATCGAGGCAATTGTGGTACTTTCCTTCATTGCAATGCTTCTAATGGTAGCGGCTGTGTGTTGTTTAATCAAAAGGAAAAGATTAATGGGTAATCAACTTCCTTTTTACTTACTCTTCTTCTGTCTACTCTTGCACTTGTTCACCATGCGTATAATTGTTCACAAACTTTGGCTAGTGTGAAAGTTTCTGGGCCATAGAGCAGATAAATTCAGTTAAGGGGTCGTCTTACAAATATTTTGCTTATGTGGCCAAAAGCCGTTTAAGATTGCAAGGCCGTTTCCAGAAAATTTCCAGAAACACAGTATAAAAGGGCTGTTGCTCAGCACCTGATGTTTGGGCCTTTTTCTCATTCATTTCTTAACCAAAATTTGTGATTCTTGATTCTGATAGACTTTGTAATATCCTCTGTAAAGTGTGATCCGTTTCTAAACAGTTTGAATATTAAAATTGTGTATGTTTTTCTTTCAAACATAGAAGCTTGATCACTGTGGTAGTTTTTGATTTCTTAAAGCTTGCTGATTTGACTCTCTGTTTTTGCTTCTAATTTGATCTTAGTTTGTTCAAGCCTTGTTTCTTTTTAGTATTCTTATATTAGTTAGCCAAAAAAATACAACAGCTAGCATTATTAATTAATGTGTTTGATACCAGAGAATGCAACAAGTAGCAAATTTAGCGCGTTTTCTTTTCAATTTAGCCAAAGATCATCATACTTGGACGTCTCCTTTACAAGTAAAAATCAACAAGATGACAGCAGAAGAAATTCGGAATATCTTCCAGTGTTTGACCTGAGCAACATTGCTGCAGCCACAAATGATTTTTCTTCTGATAACAAACTTGGAGAAGGTGGCTTTGGCTCTGTTTATAAGGTAATTTGTCCCCCTTGTCTCAATAAAGATACTTTTTTGTTATTTTCATAGACATGTCTATTCTTCAAAGCACTTGTGCTATTATTGTACTTACAGTCTGTATGTTTTCTAAAGCTGGCTTTGAGAGTTGCATAAGTAATGGTTTTGAATCATGGTTTTAGGGTGTGCTTCAGAATGGAAAGGAAATAGCAGTTAAAAGACTATCGAGGTCCTCTGGGCAGGGAATAGAAGAGTTCAAAACTGAAATTGCACTCATTGCACAACTCCAACACAGGAATCTTGTCAGCATCCTAGGTTGTTGCATTGAAGAACAAGAGAAAATGTTAATCTACGAGTACTTGCCTAACAAAAGCTTGGACGTTTACATTTTCGGTAATCTTTCTTTCATTAATCATCACTTCAGAGTATCATTTTTCTCTCTGTCTCGGATGAACTTTAAGTGCCAATGCCATATACATATATATATATATAGAGAGAGAGAGAGAGAGAGAGAGAGAGAGAGAGAGAGAGAGAGAGCATTTTCATTATGTCATGATTCAGTAGAGTTATTTAACTTTTGATTCAGATGAAGCAAAAAGATCATTGCTAGATTGGAGTAAACGCTTTGAAATCATTTGTGGGATTGCTCGAGGAATCTTATACCTACACCAAGATTCAAGATTGAGAATCATCCATAGAGATCTAAAGGCTAGCAATGTTCTACTTGATGCTGCAATGAACCCAAAAATTTCAGACTTCGGTATGGCTAGGATATTTGGAGGGGACCAAATCGAAGAAAACACCAATCGCGTGGTTGGAACGTAGTAAGTATCTATCTATATATACATGCTCGAGTTACAGCCATATAGAAGGACTATGCTGAATTATTTTGCCTTTTTTTTTTTTTTTTTTAAGGTTAATAGTTTAATTCTCATACATTGCGATGTTGTTTACAGTGGTTATATGGCACCAGAATATGCAATGGAAGGATTATTTTCTACAAAATCTGACGTCTATAGCTTTGGAGTTTTACTATTGGAGATAATTTTAGGTAGAAGGAACAACACTTTTCATCTTGAAGAAGGCAGTGGATCCTGGAATTTGGTTGGACATGTAAGTAAACCGAATATAACTTTCTCGCAACTTAAATTTAGTATTTCACCTTACACCGTTAATTAATCATAATAAATTTGCAATATACATTAGGTTTGGGATCTATGGAAAGAAGGCACAGCAATGGAGGCAGTTGATAAATCATTGGGTGAGTCATGTTGTGCCCCTGAAATTTTAAGGTGCATTCACCTCGGGCTCTTGTGTGTGCAAGAACAAGCAACAGATCGACCGAACATGTCGGCTGTCGTTTCTATGTTGGGCAGCGACAATGCTCCTTCTTCTCCAAAGCATCCAGCATTCATTGCCAAAGGACTTTCCAATGTTGATGAATTCTGGACTGGTGAAGGAGTTACTACTTCTGTGAATGACCTGACAATTACTGCATTTCAACCTCGGTAGACTCTATCTAGGACATTGTAAACTATAATAAAAAAGCAGCAGCTTTATCCCATGTCAAGTCTTATTAGTCTGTATAATATAATAATAATAGACCGCTGTGTATATCGTCATTTTTTTACTTGATTTTCAATGGACGTGCTCATTACCATTAGCCTTGGTGATCTTGATCTGAAAATGGAGTTTAATTCTATTCCATGGCACTCTTGAGTTTTATATTTTATATTTTGAGTTTTATGAGTTAGGCATTGGGCTTTAACTGTAAGGCATTTCTATTTGGGCTTATACAGTTACTTGTAGTTTTGTCAGAATACAGCTATTGGCGCCCCTTCTAAAGTTCTTATAAAACCGCTGATTACAAAATAAAATAACAAATAATTTAATAAATACCATATTTCCCAATATGCTCATCAGTTGTGGATTAACTCTTCTTCTTTTTTTTTCATTTTCTCTTCTCAATTAGGTTTTTGCTTTTACAAATATCAGTTTTGATTCTTTTGAAACTCCAACAAGGACAATAAAAAAAAACAAATTAAAAAAAAAAGAAAAAAGAAAACCAACGTACAAGACTTGTTTAAAAACTCAATTATTAAATCTGAAAATAAATCTCTGTTTTTATCTTAATAAATAAAATATTTTTGTTAATGCGAATAGATGTGAAAAGCAATGGATATTAAAAGTTTGAGAAAGAATCCACTAGAAATTTCTTGTAAATAAATTAAGATATCTTTTTTCTCTCTACTATTGATTTGGGGATTGAGTCCAAATAGCGTAAATAGAGTAAAGAAACTAGTAACCACTTGGGCTTAGAGTCACTCACCCACAAATGTGAGGGAAGTGGTTTGAGCCTCCGCAAACGCATTGCAGGGGTTTAATTTAAATTTCTTTCCTTGGAGTCCCAAAACTTGAGTGAATGCAGTCTTTCTCTCAGAATGGGAGTTGACGTCCCTCGAATATTTAAGAGGGTTAAAAATCTTAGCGGTGCAATATCAGAATTGATGTAAACGGATTTCAGTATAGATATGATCGTAAATATCATCATGAGCAATAGTTCTCATTAAAAAAAAAAAAAAGAGTAAAGAAACTAGTAAGCGTGAAAGAGAATATATGTAAATCGTCATCATACTGTAGTTTATTTCTCATACTCTGAATTCTTTTGTGTTTGTTGAAAAGAAAAGATCTGATTGCACTTTAAATTAGAGACTAAAAAAGAGAAAAAATAATAATTTATAAGTTCAATTGGCTTTTCTGTTTGTCTATGTAATTAGTTTTTTAAGGACGTCAGTCTTTAGAGAATGATGTTATAGTTATTTAATTGAGATATTTAATTTGTGTTCTAGTCAAGATAAATGATGTGTTACTATTTAATTAACCTAAGTGATAATTAATTATTAACTCCTAATATTTCTAATTTGAATAATAAAATTTTATTTATTACACACCAATTAAAATACAAACTAAATGTTTCTATTTTCGATTGAATAAACATAGCGTCACTCGTTTAAGGAACACCGAAATTAGCAAGAAAAATTCAGGAAAAAGAAAAGAATGGATACGCATGCATCGAGTACCTGTACAAACGGTCCAAACGAACGCAAAGAAAATGGCGATGCTCATGGATCACGTTTTCTCTTTATTGCTATTATCATAATCAAAAGGACGGGTTCCTTTTGTCTTCAAATCAATCAAGTTTGTTGACGCGTTAGCTTTTCTATTATTTTCTTTTCTTTTCTTTTCTTTTCTTTTCTTTTTTTTTTTAAGCATTTTGGGGTCGAGATTAATGAACCAGTCTCATCCACCTATCACTCTCTTTAACCTTCCCCTTTCTCAAACCCCGTAAATTAATGCAAATTTGGAAAAAAAAATTGTAAATTTAACGTAAGCCACCAGTTTTTTAACAGCTGTCATGTGATGATTGACTTTAATCTTAACCCCCCCAACTCTTTTCTATTTCAGTAAAATTGAAGAATTTTTCGTTTTCTTTAATATTCACCATTTATTTTCTTTTTCGGCAAAACACAAACTTGATACAAACGTCAACTAAAAGTTAGTATAGGATCTTGATCCTCGATTTACAAGTTTCGAAGAACACTTTTTTTTAAATAATAGTAATTCATGACTCTTGATAGTGTATTGGGTATTTTCTTAAAGAAATGTTTGGTATATTGGACTAGATTAAAATTTAATGCGTAATATGTCATAACAAATCACGGAGAACACATCATATAGTTTTTGTCTCGAGAGTAAATATCGTAAGCATGTTGTTTATAAATTCATCATTTAGATGACATACCATACAATATATGAAATATTTGTACTATATTGTTTACAATTTACATAAATGTGATACATTGGAATAGGCTACAAGACTTGTATAATTAATATAATGCATGTTTTTTTCTTTTTCTTTTTTTTGTTTTTAAATGACATGTTTTATTATTAACTAATTGAATTATTCAAATAAAAATAATATAAGCTTAATTATTTTTTTCATTTTTTTAATATACGCATAGGAACAATTGTAAGTATTTTATGTATAAGAACAAATTAGCGACTGTTATATCATGAATCATGTTATTAAATTATTTATTTAATAAAATCATTTTTATTTAATTAATATATTGAATCAATTATGGATAAAAATTAACAACTTAGTAAATTAATATTACGTTTATTTCTAATTAAATATTTAACGTTCAAATTATTAGTTAATAAAATATAAACAAATAACTATCTAAATTCGAGTTATAATATTTTTTATAATAAAAGTTTTATTTAATATTATTTTAAACGTATAAAGGTTATCCTCGCGGGTGAAGATGGGAAAATATTTTTATGGTTAGCACACGGAAGCTCGAAAGCGCGTGGGGCATGGGATTAAATTAAAGTTTATTAAAATAATTCAGTCCTAATATTTTTCTTTTTTTTTTTTTTTCCACTGTCGAGCAAACGCAATCTAGTAATTGACGTGGGTGACATTTGAGATCGATCTTATCTTCATTTTTTTTTTCTTTTTACAATTAACGATCTTATCTACTTGAATCGTGATATTTAAATGGGCGGCCTCCGGGCTCCGACGTACAGAAATTTCTGCGCTGCCGAATTTTGCATTTTGGCATCATTTGAGTACGGAGATAGATTAAACGTGCAAGGGAATAAATTCCTTTTCCTTTTGGCATTTGCACCCAGCAGCAAAGCAACCAATTTACCTCGACACAACCACTAAATACACAAGAATTCATTCTGATATTGTAAAGGGGTTTGTTTTGTTGGTTTGCCAAACGTTAAGGTTAAAAAGTTTCCCCGTAAGACTGCGGAAGTATTGTTATTTGGCTTCTATATAACGACCGCAGAGTTTAGACAGCTGGCTCGTCCGTTATACATTTGTTTTGCCTCTTTCCTATTTGGCCATTAAAGGGCATAGAATCGTCCCATAATTTTTTTGGACATAAAACTATTGATGCGCTAATAATTTATATATTATTTTAATAATTTTTAATTTAATTTTATATTAAATTTTATTTTATTATATTAAATTTTATTTTTATTTTTATATAATTTAATTAATCATCGTGCACGCATTCACGTGGGAGCATTAAAGAATTGGTTGACAATTTAAATGGCAAGCGTGTGGTGGGCTTAATGTTGGCGGCTTGGCTTGATTTGTTTTAAATCCTTTTGAGTTAAGGATTTGAGGCCAAGCATTTCCGTATAAAAAGGGGCGGTCAGCATTATTAAAAGAGAAGGCCATCGATTGAAAGCATTAAAAAGACACGAGCAGAACCGAATAAAAAGGAGAAGCCGACAGGAAAAAGAAGAGAAACAACAGCCGCATGAGAGCAAGCGAGGCTGATTGAAGATAGAATTGAATTTTATCTAAAAAATTTCATACAACTTAATGAGATATAGTAGATTAATATGTGAGGGTATTTTTGATATTACTCAAGTGATGATATTGAATAAATTAAAAAAATTTACTATCAACATGAGTAATAAATTTTAATAGTACAGATGGAGGATTAAATTAGATTGGTTATACTGAGGTTGGATGCCCTAATGTCGTAATCTCTTAATAATTTCTTGTATCTTTAGATAAATTTTTAGTTACTTTATTTTATTTTAGTTTAGTTTTTAATTTAAATTCACTTATACAATTATTTAAATAAATTAAGATTAAAATAATTTCAATAAATAATAAGATATATAATTTTTATATAATAATATATTACTTTTTATTGTATTATTCATACCGACTAATACACTTGTGAAATTCCGCACCAACTGTGCTGTGAAAAACATCCTTAAATAAGAATGATCGCGTTCCTCTTCCTCCTTTGAAAAGTTAAAAGGAAGCCCCTCAGTCCTATGCTCCGACAAACAAGAATCTAAGACCAATGCAACTATAACTGATAGAGTGGGGTAGTAATAGCCTAATAGGGTAGTGATATTTGAACAAAAAATATTATAAAAAAATTACAAATTAAGTGATAAATTTGCGTTCAATTTTACATTTGGCATCAGTATAAGAAAATTACAAAGTAGGTAGGTTAGTGAATTGACAATAGCGACCAAAAACAAAAATTAATAATTGTAATAGATGAGATGATGTTCTGTAGAAGACAAATTAATAAATAAATTAAATATTTAAAAGGTAATATCACATTTGCTGCTTACTATTTAAACAGTTACAGTTTTTAAAGATATTTAAAGACTTGCTTTAATAAGACTCTTACATGCCATCCAATAAAAACATGTTTGTAATACCATTATGTGTCCTGAATTTACTTCTTCTTCTTTTTATTATTATTATTTCTATTATTATGATCATCACTAATACTTTCAACAGCATGAAAAATTCAAATAAAAACAGAACTAAAATTTTTTCAATAATGATAAAATTACATTTTGTTATTTTCGTATTTATTATTATTATTATTATTATTATTGTGTCCGTAGAAATAAGAGCAAACCTCAGTATATAATCCCTATTCACAAGTCCTGCGATGCAACAAATCTACATCAATCTATTTTATTAATGAATTGAAGGCAAAATGACAATTGAACCCTTAATGTTTAAAAATAAGGGGACAAAAAACCGCTAAACATTATCTCAAAAGACATAGAGACCCTTATAGGTTAGTAAACTAAATTCCGTTTGTTAGGATGGAATATTCCCATTCTAGTGTAAAACGACTTGTTTACCTCCTCATCATTGAATAAAAAAGGTTAATTTTTGACTTATTACAAATGACGATTGGTACAATTTCTTTCACTTATTTAATATAATATTTATTGAATAAAAGGCACATACAAAATTATAATAATAATTATTAGATTTAATATTTACCAAAATTAACAAACATATTAATATAAAAATAATTTATTTTTTAATGAAAAGAAAAACAATTAACTTAAAATAAGTTTCTTTCAACGTCCGTCTTCTCTCCTCCCTTTCTTGTGGAGAGGGATAAAACAATTAATGTTTTTTTCATTTCTAACAATCAATATTTTTTCATTTCTATATTAATTATTAGATGTATTTCCATTTGTTTTCTCTCATTGTGAGAGTTTTATTTTTGAGAAATTATCCACCAATCACCTGTTCTTTTCAATTTTTTAAAAAATACACTTTTTTTTTGGTTGATTTCGCACTAGAAGTTACATTTTCTTGTACTTTTCCACTTCCGTTTACATTTTATTATAACCTTACTGATGTCATAGGGGTAAAATTATCATTTCACATGCATAGCAAAAATCAATGTCACTTAAACTCAGTAGAAAGAGGAAAAAAAGATAAAAATATTCCAGATTATTTTGTTTAACTTATTATCTAATGTCTAAATTGCAAAGAAAAATTGAAGTAATTTAATTTTTTTTATTTAATTAGGGTGAAATAGTAATTTTACATTAAGGGGGTAAAATAGTCATTTTGTTAATATTTTGTTAACTTCTCTCATGGAGTGTAGATGGCATTGGAAAAATGATATATTTTGTAACTTTAGGTGAAAATCAGCATAAAAAAATATTTATATTTTTGAAAAAGTTCGAAAGAACAGGTGGTCGGTGATAATTTCTCTTTATTTTTACTTAGTATTATTTATGAGAGTTTTATCTCTTTTTTGTTTTACTTTGTTAGGATCAATTATTAAATCGAGTATTATCTTTTTATTTGGTTCCTATTTTGTTAAAATTAAATATGGGAGATTTTTCACACTTTTTTGAGTGTTTTTGTTTTTTAGTCTTTTGCACGTGAATAAGAAAACATTACTTTTGTTGTCTATAACTATAGATATAATTAAATCTCGTTTAAGTAGATATTTATTTTCTAGTTGGAGCTCTTCTAAGTTATAAATACATGCCTTATTGATATAGACAATAAAATAAATCGTGTCATGTGTACTTTTAGGATAAAATACATTAAATTACTTTAAATTTACTAATAAATTTTTTCAATTTCTTAAAGTCTTTTTTCTTTTAATAAATGATGTGTCCAAAGGTCAAAGCGGCCTTTCTTCAAAAAAATTAAATCCTATAAAAATCTAAATGAGAGTAAGGATGGGATACAATTCAATTTTATTTATTTTTATTTTATTGCGCAAAGTGATAATGTCAATGGTGAAATACAGGAGTTAGTGGCTAAATTAGGAAGTGAATTGATGAAAAATGTCAATAAATTAGTTGCCTAAGATACCCTTAAGAGTTGTGGAGGCTTGCGTTTGCAAATATCAACGGCTCACAAGGGGCATTACGGTCAGTCAGTCCGTTATATAACAATAGGTTCAGTTCGGTTTAGTAGATAGGGGTCCTGCATTTGCTGGACAGATAGATGAAACTGAAAGTCTCATAGGCATTAGGCAGCGGCAGCGGCAGCAGCTTCCAAAAACCTCATAAACCCCTCTCGAGTTAGCTGTGTTCGAGACCGAGTCAAAGTAGATATGGCGACTCAGTTCCCGGACGATTTCAAGTGTCCGATTTCTCTAGAAATAATGTCCGACCCGGTCATACTCTCCTCTGGCCACACCTTTGACCGAGCGTCAATCCAACGGTGGCTGGACTCCGGTCACCGTACTTGTCCAATTACTAAACTACCCCTCCCTGACCAACCATCTCTTATCCCCAACCACGCTCTGAGATCTTTAATTTCCAATTTTACCCGCACCCCATTACCGAAACCACAGCTCGAACACGCAAACCCGAACCCACAAACCCTAATCTCCGTGCTCACATCAAAATCTTCCCCTCTCGAGTCCAAACTCGACTCGCTCACTCAACTCACTAAGCTATCCAAACGCGACTCGGCTTCCCGGAGAAAACTCACTGAATCCGGCGCCGTGTCGGCCGTTTTAAACTGTCTCAAGATCGACTCGGATGGTTTTACCCTACAAGAAAAAGCGCTCTCTTTGCTGCTCAATTTATCCCTTGACGACGATAACAAAGTGGGTCTGGTTGCTGAAGGGGCAGTAAGCCGGGTCGTGGCGGCGTTACGGTTCGGGTCTCCTGATTGCCGGGCTATAGCAGCGACGATAATAACGAGTTTAGCTGTAGTGGAAGTGAACAAAGCAACCATCGGAGATTACCCATATGCGATTAACGCTTTGGTATCCCTATTACAGAACGGGAAGTTGATCAGAGAGAAAAAAGAAGCTGCAACAGCTTTATACGCTTTAACGTCGTTTCCTGAGAACAGGAAGCGGGTAGTGTCTTGCGGAGCGGTGCCAATACTGATGAGACTAGCGGATGCTGGGCTGGAGAGGGCAGTGGAGGTGCTGAGTATTTTAGTGAAATGCAAGGAAGGAAGAGAGGAGATGATGAGAGTAAGTGGGTGTGTGGGAGTGTTTGTGAAAATGTTGAAGACGGGGAGTTCAAGAGCGGTTCAGTGTTCACTTTTTACTTTGAGTTGTTTGTGTTGTTGCAGTCAGGAAATTTGTGGGGATTCAAGAAAAGAAGGGGTTTTGGATATTTGTATGGGGTTGTTGGAGGATGACAATGAGAAGGTTAGGAGAAATGCCAATAATTTGATTCAGACTCTAAGTGGAAATCCATCTATGCAGTGACAGTGATGGCGAAACCAGTCGCGGTAAGTTCCTTTTTGTGGGTTATATTTTGGTGGATGCCTGGACGGATAGCTGTTCATGTAAAAAAAAAAAAAATTGTTTTTTCTTTCTTTTTTTATGTTGTACATCGGAATAAAGGTGGCATTGAGAGCTTGCTCTCTGGTTAATAGATGTTTCAGTGTAGAAAGTATCACATTTTATCTGAATTGTAATTGGAAATTGGCTTCCTGGTAAAGCAATCCTTTCCTCCAATCAATTTTTTGTGTCTATTTTTTGTTGGCAAACTTCTTCTCGCTTAAGGTATTAAATGAAAGTCACTGCAGGAAAAAATAAATAAGTAAAAATTCCATCCGGACAAGATGATCTGTTTTGAACACAGGAAGCCCGGGATCTTCTTTTTGACAAATGATTTGGTTGGTAGTTTGGATGGTTAGTTATGAACTGATAAACCATGTAATTGAAGTGATCACAGAAAAAGCAAAATTTTAAATTTCTTCTGGACAATATGATCTATTTAGGATGTGCAAAACATGGGATCTTCGTTTCCACAGATGATTGATTGCTGAAGTGGAAGGTGAGCAATGGTGCTTGCTAATTGAATTTCTTACAATCCTTTTGTTCTGTATATTGTTGTGGCCTGAACGTCATGCCTTATTGCTTGCACAATGTTCTTTAGTATATTAATCGTGGTAGATCTCCATTACTATTTACTTAATTATACACTTGAAGTTGAGTTGAATTCTTCATGCTTAGCTTTTGACATGCTGCTCACTTTAGAGAGCTGCTCGGTGCTTGAAATAAAACAGTACTAACACTTGCCTTTTTTTGTCATGGAAGGAATATGGGGTGAAAATGATCTTTGTTTGCATGTTGTGGCATGATTTCAATGGATCTGCAATTGAAGTCTGAGAACAAGTATGAATTGGATGATTCAGTTTGTACAGTTCTGTTATATTTGTCTCAGATGATACCCTTTGCTTGGATTCCATAGGTTTATGTGATTTGCTATTTTTTCAACCAGGCAGAATATCCTTCTACCATTAGAGGTTGTTGGTTCGATACTTTGATTTAAATTGAGAAAAGGGCATGCCGATTTTATGATTCCTTTAGGGTTGTGGTATTTTAAAAATGCATGGATGTGGATTTAGACTATTGATGGGAAGAGTAACTATTTATAGAAGCCCATGGCCATGGATGTGGTATTTTAAAAATGCATTGTTATGACTTGCTAGGTTAGTGACGGTATTTTGAGAAAAATGTGGAGACTGGGAAGCTTTTGGGTTGTATCTAATTTGACTTGGTAAAATTATGATACTTATTTTGTTGATAATTTTTATTTTGGGTTTCCCTGAAAATTGAGGTTTCATTTGTTGATTTTGGCTTTTGGCTTAAGGATATGTTATTTATGTCTTGGGTATTTTTAAGATTCGAGGTTTTGTATTTCAAGTCATGAGGTTAATGTATTTGTTGTTGATAATGCTCCAATTTACTTCCCTTAGGCTGTGATTGGTGTCTCATTAACCTTCAGTGAGGTTGCTGTGGTGTAAGGCACTTTGAGATATCAGTTTCATTTACTTGTACGTCTCTCTGCTGCATTCAGCTTGCTTGTATAGTTGTAATTCTCTACCCATATATATGAAAGGATGTCTGTTTGATAATGATAGATGTATGCTAATTAAATGTTGAAATTATGTTGCTAAGCTGGAAAAGTGTCTTATGATTTATTATTGTTACTTTTATTTGAAAAGAAAGTCCTTGTTTGGTTGGTCATTGCAATGCAATCTGGTAGGTTGTTTCTGGTTAGTTTTTCCGGTGATGGAAAAAGTGATTAAATCTATTTGAATTATTTATTGAAATCGGGTAAGATGCCTCTAGTTGCCAAACTAGACTCGTTTGTTGTTTCCTTCTTCTTTTTTTTTCCGAATGAATTAAAAAATTGATGATTCTATCCTCAGCTGCCTGCCGACTAATAGTCCAATACCTGTAATATAACGATATTATGGACAATAACGTTGTTCATTATGTAATATATTTCAGTGCCGGTTCTTCCTAGCCTTGTTTGTGATTTGACTGACTGATAATTCTATCCATTGGCTACGTATTTACCATCGCTAGCATGCTTTTGATCTTTAATAGATTATTCAATACGGTGGATAAAATTCAGAAGGGGACTGTTTCAAATATTGGAGATAAACTAACGGTGTATTTACTAATTAATAATTGAAATGAATTCTGATACACCAATTAATAATTGAAATGAATTAAATAAGTGAGAATTAATCAAAATATACATGACAACATCAACAATAATATATGACGAAAAAAGAAAAGATAACAACAATAATAATAATCATCATCATATTTGCAAAGTGATGCCGTTTCCTGCATGCGAGATCCA
Source organism: Citrus trifoliata (assembly GCA_018350135.1). Classification (NCBI taxonomy): domain Eukaryota; kingdom Viridiplantae; phylum Streptophyta; class Magnoliopsida; order Sapindales; family Rutaceae; genus Citrus; species Citrus trifoliata. The sequence goes on along the minus strand of CM031385.1, from coordinate 26,703,811 downwards.
CGGCAGGTAGCTGCTTCCATTCAAGATCAGCTGGCGACATGTTAGCGTCTGCTATTTCCAGCAATGAAAGGTGTCGCTGCTGTGATTTTGGGTTGCTGCTGATCTGATGAATTGGAGAAGTTGCCGCTTCGGTGCGCTAACGACGATAGGTGCTATTGCTCGATGCAAGACAGATGGCTGGTCGTCGGCAGCTGGGCGATTGATGATGGCAGGTGTTATGATACTGGTTCTATTTTGGTTGCTGTTGCCTGGTTCGATAGCATCTTGATTTTTGTTTTATTTATTTATTTATTATTATTTTTTTTTTTTTGCTTTTTATATTTTCATGATTCAATGAGGACAAAGCGGAAATTTAGATATTTGGGTAAGAGTACTTTTGTTAGTACAAGAAATGGGTTCTAATTCTCAGTCCCCTTTGAGAATTAGAATTATAGTAATGATTCTCGAAATTATGGACCTCATAAGGATTTTATTATGATTCCAAACCTTTAATTTACAATTAATCGATTTATTCATTTTGATTCCATAAATTCCATACCACTTATTGATATGTAAACACTCCATGAAGCCATTTTACTCTTTCCTAAGAGGGGAGAAAACTTTTGGGTGGGACGGGTGCTGAGGTGGTGCGACCACTTATGGCAGGTCTTATGTGTCTTTTAATGGGATTTACAAATATTTTCTTTTAAATGATAAGAATTTCATATTATTTAATTTGTAGGTCACATTGATGGGATTCGTCTAAGTGGTCGGACGCATCAATTTAGCAAGTTTTAAAATGTGAGGCGTGTCACAGCCGAAGAGTAAAACCTTAAAATATTCATCCTATGAATTTTATGCAAGAGAAGTTCATATAGAAATAGAAGTGTGTCCAGGTCCTTTTTTAATTGGCTAGGATTTTTTACAAGAATCCTTGTGTTATGTACTAAAAACTGAAGTGATGCTGATGCACTTGGGCTAGCAATAGCATTTGGGAAAAAAATAATAAACAAATGAGCGTGTTAATAATAAATTAAATTAAATCAAATTAAATAATAGTAATTAAATATCTCTATTTGAACAGTCAAGGTTAAGCAGGTGAACCATGCAGATTGCAGAAAAAGGGTAAGATTAATAATCAATGATTATGGGGTTTTGCATACTGATACTACGAGTTAATAATGGCCTTGTCACATAATTTTTAAATGCGTAAACGGGATGCAGCGATTGAGGGTATTGATGAGGTGGGGAGCACGCTTCAAGACAATGGTATTGATGCCATCATTCTTTAATTTTGATGCCTCCAGGCCCCCCAGGCACCAACGATAAATACCAATGTGCCAACCTTGTGGTAAATATTTCAAGCCAAAAATAGCTTTCAAGTATTCAATGCAATTGGGAAATAACAAATTTCAAAAAAAAAATTACGACCGTAAATTCAACATTTACGATTAATACTACTGAATTCTCTTCTCTTCTCTTCTCTTCTTTTTTTTGCACTTACTATTTTTGAATTACGGATATCACACGCGTAAGAACCGGCACAATACTCTGAATTTTACCTCCAAACCTCTCCTTTAACTCTCTGGAAAGAACATGCAACTTCTTACTCAAAACTTGGAAACTGGCCGTTGGAACTTGGAACTATTAATTTCATCATGCCACAACTTGCGATCATGCTACGCTTGCTAGTTTGAGATTGAAAGCTTGTCAATTTCCCTTTTCACCAAATATAAATCATTTACTTTTTTTATTATTTTCATAATATTCAAAAACTTCTAATAAGACCAAAAAGTTTGAAGAAAAAGTAGGATAAATGGGTCATTTACTTAACAATTTATCGTAGGAATATAAAATATATATTTTTTATAAAAAAAAATGTTTAAAAATAATAAAAAAATACGAGATAAATATCTTATTATTAATTTTTGTACTCACAAAGAAACATATTTTTTTATTTTTAGTATTTAAATTTTTATTTATATTATTTAATTATAATAAATAAAAATAAAAATATATTTGAAATACAGTAAAATTATGTTGTCAGGAAGATTATTAATCATTATGAAAATAATAAAAGAATAAGTGGTATATATTAATTACAGTAGAAACTAAAATGGTATGATTTTGAACAAGAATTAGACAAAATCAACGCTAATGGAATGCCAAGTTTTCTAGACCAATTGGGGAATCATGCAGTTGATACATATAAAGGATATAAGATAATAATTAATCATATGAAAATGCGTGAACGGGACGAAATTGAAGAGTATGAATGATTGGTTTAATTAATAGCAGAAGCACGCTTCAAGACCAAGGTTATTGATGTTATCTTTTAGGATTTAGATGCATGCCTTGAGACACAGAGAGAACGACAAGTTTTCACGCCATGCTTGACGATCAATATGCCCTACCATTGTCTCCTCATTGCAATATCTTCTTTAAATCATTAAAACAAGGTAACTTCAACAAGGTGCAGCCATTTTATAGAACAACTTCAACAAAGGGACAAATAATCAATTTTCAAAAAATTATTGTTAACATCTTTCATATATAAATCCAAATGATTCAGACGAGAAGATTGACCTTAATTTTGTTATACTGCTAAGTTTAATAAAATCCCTATTGAATGACAAATGTAATTATAACTCTTTGATTGGATTGGCCGGCACATCCTCCCCTTAACTCATAACTGTAAAGTAATGGGTTTGAGTCTTTTTGCTAGGCATGAGAGCTTATGTTATGTATTTCTTTAGACTTTATACATATGTTAATATTTCTTTGGGTTTATTCTTATTTATCTATTTGTAAATTGTGTTGCATATAATATTCCCAAAAAAAAAAAAAATCTACTTTCCTAGTTAGATACATAGCCTTGTTTCTCAACTCCAAAATGCCTCGTGGACATTACTAGAGTTTTTAATTGTTCCTTTGTGTTCTCTATATATAATAAAGCAGACAGTCAAATGATAAGGAACTAGTGCTTAACAAAAATATGTGATATGGTTTAGGGTTGAGAAAGTATTTGAAATTGATCAGTTCAAGCATTTTTTTTATTTTAAATTCTGAAAAATGAACTAGTCTGATTCAATTTATAATTAGTTCTATTATTGATTATTATTGGTTTTCAATCGGTTTTACTCTAATTTTGACTTTTAATTTTGATTCTTAAAAACTAAACCAAATAAAACCGATCATGATAGAAAGTTGGGGCTTCTTTGGAATTGTTTTTTGACGGCACAAAAGCGACTTTGGTATTTAATAATTTTTTTTTAGAAATCACTTTTGCAAATTCACCGGATCTTCCAATAAATTTTGAAAAGTAAAGAAATAGTAACTTTTCAAAATCAAATTTTGAGAATCAGTTTTATATTTAATACAATTCCATATAAATCCTCATATTTATTATAAAGATCCAAAATTATCCTTACTAATTAGAAAATAAAATAATTAACTTTAAAGATATTATTATTACCAATTATATTGAAATAACAAAATAAAAATAGAATTAATAAAATAAAAAATATTTTAGTTATTATAACTCTATGAAATGAGAGTTATCATGGTGTTTGTATGCTTAAATCAACATTATTTAGAGAGTAAATGATATATTTTCGTTACATTTTAGTTACATTTTGCAGAGTAGTCATTTAAGTTTAATTTTAATAAAATTCATGTGGTTTTAGATTATTGTGTGTTATAATTACGTGCATAATTATAGGTGACCAAGAAGCTCAAATTTAACGGATGGAACATTGTAGTAGCAGGCATGCAAAGTTACAAAAAAACTTGGATGCAATGGAACTAAAGCAAGTATAAAATAATGAAGATGTTGGAGCAATATGTTGTAGCAAATATGTTGTAGCAATGTTGCTACAGCAACGACTGGAGCAACGATAAACAAGATTTTACGTGTTAGATAGAAGATTGCAATCCAAAGTTTCAAAAAATAAGAGATTCACTGCCATATGTTTTTAGTAACTCTAATTTCGACATATAAAAGGAGCATATTACAACGAAAAAGGGGGTCATCATTAAAGAAGAAGAGAGAGAAACAACATAAGAAAAAAATTAGATCAAGAGAGAGAATTGAGGACGACAACAACATATTCAAGAAGAACATCAAGTGGATTTCAATTCTTGTTCTTGTTCTCTTGTTTTTATTTTGTTATGAAGATTTGTTTGATGGTTAAAACTATTTTAGTTTTTGTTTTCTCACAAATTATGAACTAAAATTACGTGTGATTGGGTGATAAAAAATTTTGATGGTTAATTGACTGATATTCTGTGTTGCTACATGTTTGCTACAGTGCATTGTTTTGATAATACTTATTTTAATTCTCTATTTCGGTTGACTACTCATTTAGTGATACTAACTAAGAAAGAGTCTAAAAAATACCTAAATTAGTAGAATATATCAAAGCAATACTTGGTTTTAGATTGGGTTTCCTGAGTTGAGTTTAACTTGATTCAAAAAGGGACATGCTTAATCTAAAATTTGTGATAAACTAGACATAGTGATTCACCTTGTAGGGTAATTAGAACTTAAGCGTGTAATATTATATCTTATGTTAGCATAACAATTGGTCACTGTTAAGTTGCATCAAAATATAAGATATTCAACAAGCAACATCTGAGGATGCATAAAGATTTTACCCAGTGTTGTAGTAGATGTTGTAGCAACCGAACCAAAAATTAAGAATATAGTCAAAACAATTAGGTGAGTTTAATCACTCAACTACTTCATTCTCATTAATTAGTCTCTTGTGTTTAAGTTTAAATTCTTCTTAATTGCATTTTATTTATTGCCTCGTTAATTTTAAGAAATTAATTTTATCAGTTGTTCTTTCATAATTAATTTAAAATTGCACTGACAAGGTTGTTGTAGTAATTCTTATAATATCAATCATTGTGGAGACAATTTTGAATACTTATCATTAAATTACTTGTTGTAAATACGTTTATGTATACACAATAAAAAAAGTATTTTATATACATGAATATGAATTTGTAAATAAGTTTTTTTTCAACTTTATGTCCAAATCAGTAATGTGTATTTTTACAGTATTTAACAGTCAAATTTACTAAACACATACGATTGCTTTTATAATTCATAGTATTTTTAAAAATAAAATTCATCAAATGTTTAATCGATTCTCTTCACGGCTGATTATTTCTAAGTATAAATATTTTAAAAACTACAGCTTTACCAAATGTTAGGTGGTGCAATTTAGTTATGTGTAATTTTGCCCACCCCTAAATTGTTATTAAGATTTGCTTATCTCGGGATTAATGTTTTCTACATGCCTATAACTTAGAATATAGAATTTGTGATTAAAATTAATGGCTACGAGTAAGACGTTTAAGCAAAAGTTCATAGGATCAACTAACACCAATTCACACGATAAAAAAAATGTTGTTGGGTCCATCTTTATTGGGTTGGGTTGTTAATAGATCAACCACTCAACCCATTAAAACATATTCTATAAGGGATTGGATTTTGGCTTAAGGTTGAAAACAATTCACCCATTACCATGAACATTTAAGATTAATAATTTCATAAATTTTATAACTTCAATTATAAATTTTTAAAGAAAAAATAAATTGACTACTTATGTATAGTTAAGACAAAAGCTAAAATTTATGAGTATTTGTTATAAAATCTGTAGCCATTATTGTACATTTGTACCTTATTATGTAACTCGATTCTCTTTTTATAATTTTTTTTCTTAAGATTTTAATCAATGATATTGGTGCCTAGAACTAAATACTTCATTTTTAGATAGTATTTGATAATGTAAAATACGAAAAATATTAATATTTTCTTTTGTTTGATAGTATATTCTTAAAGAGCTTTATTTTACAAATTGTTAATTTTGTTTTAAATAAAAAAATAATACCAAAAATAATGAATTAAATGGCTTGATTTGAGTAACACGATAATAATAAAGAATGGGTTCAGTTCCTCTTTTTCGACCCAATAAGTTAACAAATGTATATATATATATATATATATATATATAATTTAACGCGACATTATAAGAGTACCACATAAAACTGCTTAAACATGACCCACTACCTTTGCATGGTTCAACATAACCCCTTGGTCCTCTTTCTAAAATTTTAACCACTTCAAGCCTTCAACGGAAAGCCAACTTCCAATAGTCTTCACGATCCTTTGCATCTTCTTGCCACCACAACACTCAAAATTAGCCACCGTTTTGTGTTCGGGAAGGGAGTTCCCCTCTCCTGCCAGCATCCTTTAATTTCTTATATTTTTAGTTTTCTATTTTAGTTTTTGTTCAACTCGCAAGCATTTTATTTATGACGATCCTTTTGATGTGACAGCTCTGGTACTCAAGTCGGGAGAATACACTCATATTGGTGACAGTTATATTAACTTTGATGGTAAGGTTTGGAGGTCCCGATGGTCCTGGGGCAGTGGTATTTATGTATGTTCTCTAATGAAAATTTCTGTAAGTGTGTCTTTGTCATTTTTTCGTTTTGTGTTCGTTTTTTTTTTTTTATGAGTTTATCTTGTTTTTATTTTCCACTTTTTTTTAAAAAAAATTATTGTTTTACAATGGTTTTAACTATTCGTATGGAGATTTATTTGGATGATGTTGATTTAATTAGTTAGACAGTGCCCTTATTTTTTGGCTTATGGTTTACTAGCGAGATTGTGTTTATCTCCATGGATGGTTAGGTAGGATTAATTATGCGTGGTGTTAAAACATAATTTTCAGATTGGTATATTTGTAACGGCGGTGAACACTCAAACTAATTTTTAGTTGTATTATTTTGATTCTTTTGGATGCATAGAAGATTTTTTTATCCCATTTTATTCATAATATTTGAGATCTATAATAATTTCCATTGAAAAAAAAAAAAAAGGTTGCAATTCGCAAATATTTATAGTAATTAACGGACATATTATGACACAGTAAAACCTCATATTCTTGAAAGAGAGATTGAATATGTGTCCGAATTAGTTTGCTTACGGGGAACCTATGTAAGAATGATGCAAATGAATGCTGTTCTGTGCATGACCTATTGATTGCATCATTACACATGCTATCTTTCACATGTTACAAGTCTCATTTGTATATTATTCTACTTGCGAGTTCTAACAAAACGCTCATGCAATGCAGCTTCATAAATCATAATCAGCGGAAATAAATGCAGTGGTCAAAACAGCGACTCTTTCTAAACGTAAGCTACACGAACTCTTTTAACACAAACAATTTATTCTATTTAAATCAATGCAATTTTATTGTATTATTTTGTTTTCTGAATTTGTCAATGCAATTTGAAACGGATAAAAACAATCTATTATTTAATAAAAAATACGATATTTAAATGTTCATCTCGGAATGATAACCAATGGCAATTTGCATAAATAAATAAAGTCAACGATCACGACATCGTAACTGATGACATGATGCATCAGCTTCCGTGTCCAGCCTGTTCCATAGATTGTGGCTTATGATTTGCATTATTGTTATTTTGAGATATGGGTCCAGCTATTTTTAATCACTATTAGTTTCAACCATTGAATTTTATTAATGCAACTATATAATTATAAATTTAATAATTAATTGTAATTATGGTACCATACTACTGTTATAACATAATTTTGCTCTTTAGATATGCTATTTATATTTATTATAAAGACAAATCCTAAGTTACAATCACTCACACACTCAGTAATTGCGTGAAAATTTAATTATTTTGTCCATTTTAAGAATATGTTTTTCGGCCACTTCAAGAATATCGAAAACATAAGTAATTATTATAATTTTTTTATAAAACGTTTACATTATCTTAGGTTGATTTATATTACCTAATTACTTTCTATTAACTTTATCACTCACGAATAAAGAATCTAAAATAAAAATTTATTGTGCAAGGAGGTTGAAAACTTGTATATAATCTAGATAAACATGCTTTAGTTTAAAATTTGAAATCAACCACCTATTGCTATCAATATTTATATACAAAACTTTTAATTTAAGTAATAATAAATTTACTAATGGAAAATTTTAAATTTATTTTTTTTAAGTAAATTGTGATACAAATTTTCAAATAAAGATGTTCTGATGATTTTGATTTTTGAGTACATGTGATTTGTAAAGGATCTTTAAACAAGTATACATTCTTTTATGGTCTAAATTTAGTTATTTATTAACTAACAATCTAGTGACTTTATTTGCTTATATAAAGATTAGATCATAAGAGAATTCAAGCACAAAAGTTTCTATGTTAAGGATTGTAATTTTGTGGTTCGTTGGATGACATCAAATCCTAAATTCTTTATAATTTTTCTTTATTTTTAATGCATTTCATTTTTATTCGAAAAAGAAAAATCTAGCCTAATATAAAATTTTGAAATCAACCCTTTATAGTATGTAAATATGTAAAACATCATACTAATTATAAATATAATAATACATATTATGGTTGAGAATTTTTTTCATTTATTTTTTTACCTTAAATTAAGAAAAAAAATCTAGCGGTTAATTTCATACAATCTAATCGTTAAAATTCATTGTGTTCTTGCATAATTAGTTCAATTTAACATCATCTTAATATGACATAATTGATTCATAAGATCTAATATGTGTGCTATATAAATAATGCCTTCTCTGCCGAAATTATTTAAGAAAAAAAATTCTAAAATGATATGTCATGTACAATTAATTTTCATAATCTTTAAAACAATTGATTTGACTATTTCATAGTTCAGGTGATGATTATAATAATCTCATCTATGATCATATTTTTCTTTATTAAGATGATTTTAGGATGAGTATCAGTAGCGTCTTTATGGGAAAAAAAAAAAAAACAAAATCTTTTGATTCAAATTTTCTTCCCTTAAATTGCATCGCAAATTCATATAAGGTTGAAATTTTTAATAACGCCAACCCATCTACAAAGCGAAATAAGGAATTCCAATCTCAAATTTTGATTAGGATGACGATGATGATGCGTATGACATCAACGCCCCAAATTACACGTTAATTAAAGAAATAATTAAGAAAGGAAAATAACTCCACTAATGATGCAATCAGCCAGCCGTTAACACTACACACCAAGAAGCTTAACAAACAACTAAAGATGGCACTATAAATAAAGGGTCCCCTCCACTTCATTTTTCCTTACATTATCTACGTATTATTCACTTTTCACGTTCTTGCTTCAAAGTTTACAACAAATTTACACAGAGAAAGTGAAAAAGGCTCGGAATCCATGGCCACCAAAGTCTATATTGTGTTAGCATTGCTCTTTTTCCTATTTTCAGTTTCTTGTATCTATTAATAATTCACTGAATTTCTCTTTATTTGCAATACTTTAGAGATCATATTTTGTCAGTTTTGTATCATTTAGTGCAGTACTATTTAAAAAGCAACTGGGCTATTGGTGATTTGAGTTTATTTATTTACATGATCGTTAAGTTGGTTTGCCATGGCTATTTGTGATTTGAGTTTATTTATTTACATGATTGTTAAGTTGGTTTGCCATGTTTCAATTAGCATGTTTTTAAGTACTAAATCATCTTTATCCTTGTATTAATCCTGTGGTTTACTGTAATTTTACTTTCTTTTTTTTTAATTTTCAGGTATTGCTCTGATCTCGTTTCATAATTCTCCAATTTTTCATTTTTATTTTGATGATTTTGATAGCTTCTATGTTTTTTTTTTCATAAGAATTCAACTTAATTTTATTTCATATCTTTGAATACATTAGGTGTAGGCTGATCAAAATGTAGATGATATTTTCAGTTTTAAAAGGGTTTTTGTGTTTTCTTTTGACGGAACTTTTTATCCTGAAATCTTTTTCTGGAAAACTTCTTTAAGGTTCCAGTTATGAAACTTTAATGTCCCTGCCTGGCAAGTAATATCTTGAACTTGTCGTCTTTTACCTGCTACGTTTGTTTGATTTGATTTTAATTTTTGCACTCACCTGTTGAAAGAGGCCCCTTCTTTGAGTTTTTGTATTACATGTGTGAATCCAAGTCCATGATTTTCTGGTTTTGCTGATGAGGTATTTCTACGTAGTTGTAAAATTTATGTTACCACATGTACGAGTAGTTATAAAAACAAATGAGAGAAGGGCTATAATCGAAAAGCTGTTATGATTTCTGCTGTCAATTTTTTCTTCAAACCCCAAAAAAGCGATTGTGAAGCGCAGTCTATCTTTTGACAATATAATAATGGAGAGTGAAATGCTAGCTACCTCAAAGCTTTTTAGAGAAGGCGGTCCCATTGTTCATCATTGTGGAGTCTAGTTCAATTGTATAAGATTTTGTACTATTATGCCTTTCATTTTCACTGCATTCATTGCTTGAGGATGTGGATAAGTTCTTTTATTTTACTTTTGGATTTCAAAAATGAAACTTGTATTAAATTGGCTTTATATGGTATATCTCTTGGAAGTAAACATGTACAGAAAAATGACCAGTCAATGTGTATCCATATAAAGCTTAGCTCTGAATTGTGTGTAAGAGTTCAATTCATAGTCAAATAGTGATGTCAAAACATTGGGTGTCTGGTACAGTTACTATTCCATGTATGGACATGTTGAGAAGCTGGCTGAAGAGATACAGAAAGGAGCTGCATCTGTTGAAGGAGTGGAAGCAAAACTATGGCAGGTTTGTGATTGTCATTCCATAAGTACCTTCTTGCAACAGGCTGAAATATATGGTGGTTGCCGTTGAATGAAGCATCTATCACTTTCAGTTTCCTAGATTTAGATTGACCAGAGATGCAGAACACTTTAACTTTGTTTTTGAGTACATCTTGTTTGACTGAGGAAACAGCGGTGCGTTTTACATTCATTAATTGATAATTTTGAGGTTGGAATTATTATTTTATTCTATTTTATTTATTCACTTTTTAATAGCTTGCACGAGTGCTTGACCAGGGGAGGCTTAACGCTTCAACAATAGAGATAAGATCGTTTTAACAATCCAAAAGCCAACTGATAAGGTTTTCTTGACAAAGTAGCTATCAGCGGCTAATTGTAGTTGACTAAATCTGCACACATGTTGTTAAAATGTGCTAGCAATCTTGCAAATTAATATGATGAACTCCTTTAACGATTACCAGCCGTCATGAATCTGGTTTAATTTCCATCCTTCTAATATAAGTGGGGGATGGAGATATGTGATGCATAGTTGATCATTGCAGGTACCTGAAACACTATCAGAAGATGTTCTTGGAAAGATGGGTGCTGGACGAAAGAGTGATGTACCTACCATTACACCTAATGAGCTTGCAGAGGCTGATGGGATTCTTCTTGGCTTCCCCACTAGATTTGGAATGATGGCTGCTCAATTCAAGGCGTTTCTGGATGCAACTGGAGGTCTATGGAGATCACAACAGCTTGCCGGCAAACCTGCTGGAATTTTCTACAGCACTGGATCTCAAGGTGGTGGACAAGAGACTACCCCGTGAGTTTCCTATACTGTTTGTTATTTATGGAGAGATTGCAGAAATAGAAAAGGAAATGCTGCTTTAACATATTTTTTTCCTCACCTTGCTTATAGCTTTATTAATTGGAAATTTATGCAGCTTGACGGCCATTACTCAGCTGGTTCACCATGGAATGATCTTCGTGCCCATTGGATACACATTTGGAGCTGGCATGTTTGAGATGGAAAAACTCAAGGGTGGTAGCCCCTATGGTGCTGGAACTTTTGCTGGGGATGGCTCGAGACAGCCTTCAGAGCTTGAACTAGCGCAAGCTTTTCACCAGGGAAAGTACTTTGCTGGTATTACAAAGAAGCTCAAGGGATCTGCTTAGGCGTCATTGACAATACCAACTCTGCAGTTGCAATTCACTTTATCTTGTTTCACAGCTGCAGTCACCATTCTCCAACTTCCTTTTTCTTGTACTGAAAATAATATTTGCTTCTCGTATTAGTTTTCACAAAACTCTCTCTTTCCTCATAAATAAAATGGTGCTAAACCAGTTGTGCGAGTCATCTTAAGATCTATTTTTCACATATATTAACAATTTTAAATTCGATTTCTGCTAAATTTAAACATTTTTTTTTTACAATTGGGTCATATAATTAATAGGCTTTCTGAATTCTTTGTTGGAAAGGGAAATTCTGGTCACACCTTCAAAACCTTTTTCACAAGTGGGGTGCGCCAAATATTTGGATCAATTAATATTATGTTTACTCTCTTTGAATACTTAATTAAGATACTTACTAATGTAACATTTTATTTATTATTTATTGAGTAGAAATGGATTAATAATTAATAATAAACTCAATTAATATTATATGCATGGTATTAAATAATTAATAACACATCATTAAGAATCTCAATTAAGTATTTAAACCATGTAAATATAGCATTATTAATATTCGGAATTAAGATGGAAGATGGCTAGTGGCATTGATGCAACATCAATTGCTACTTAACATCTCACATAGACAATGGCACATGTGATTTACAATTGCATGTTAAAGAGGATTTCTCACAGAATATTTCCCATGAGAAGTCCATCCGTGTCTTGTCACGGAAGCCTATGTCTTCTCACTGAGCATTTATCAGTTAGGGCCCTCAGATTAATGCGGAAAGCGTCTCTCAAGTTGTAGTTCAGCTTTAGAAATAAACCTAAGATCAATTCTGTTGTGCCTCTTTCCTTCTGGTTTCTGCTAAAGAAATTCTGGCCCAAAATTTCTAGTTGCCCAAGTTTGAGTTCTGGATTAGCTCAACTACCAAGCATCTTTAAGCCCACCTTAAACCCAATATTGTTCCCAAAAAAAGACAGTGATGGGTAATTTCATGTTTATTATAAATGGAATTGAAACAATATTCTGGTGAGGGAATTGAACTATTTGAACATGTACAACACACCATCCCATCAAAATTGTTTGATTAGTTTCATATGTACTGAATTAATATTCTAATTAACTTAAACCAGGGTTTATTAGTCCCGTTAGTGGATTCAAAATGGATGAAGAGCAAAACTTCTCACAGAAAGAAAGGCTAGTAAACAACATGTCACACGATTTCAATTACAAAACGTTATATTGTCCATTTAAAATTTTATTAGCCAACATGGCATCCAATACTATAGTCGCATTACAACTTATCATCCACTCACAACATTAATGGTGGATGATGTTTTATTATGCCAGTCTGGATCACCCGACACAGAATCCTCTGATTATGAAGCTCAAAATATTAATCATCCCGCAACTTAGAAGCAGTGAGCTAAGATTTTGGGATTCCTTTTTAGATGAAGGGGAACTACGTTGCTTTCAGATGGGAACATTTCAAGAGTCAATGAACTTGACAACACAAGGGAAGAAAAAGCACTTTCTGAAAAAGCTAATTAAGCTAAACATAAAGAAAATTTATACGTATCGGTAAATCAAACTTTTCTCTATCTAGCTTGGGATGCTTAAGCCTATAAATATATTTTTATATATAGATATATTGTAAATGGCTCACAAGATTAGATTCAAAGTTGCAAAAAGAAATAACACTTTTGAGCTAGCTAGCTAGAATTTAAAAACTTGTAGCAGAAGACAAATTGTTGAGTACTTTGCACTTGATTAGCCAAAACAAGGAAAAGAAAGTAAGCTATTAAAGTAAGATTGTAACTACTGGGACTCGTTTACTTTATTAACATCACAATGATGCCTAGATGCTTTTCCTTTTTAGAATTCCTTTTATGTATGTTTCTTCTTTTTTTATCATCAAGTCAAGTATATAACCTTACCTTATACAAAAGAAAATAGAAGAATTGAATTCCATTGAGTACTCAACGCTAAACGGCGGTACTGATCCCGATGCTTGAAGGTATAAAGCATAATACCCATCAGCCGATCAACTCCAAGGTCACCAAAAGATAATAAAGCAGAAGCAAATAGATACCAATCAACATGATTTTTAACGATTAAAGTACTTTTCCTCATGATTAGTCTCTTGTCATATGGATTCTTCAATATTAAGCTTAATCTTTTGATTTTGGCATACTTGATTAAGTTACTCATTTTGGTTCCCCCGATATTTTATTGACGACATTCATTAACCGGCTTGCATTTTTTTATCAAATCCACATATATTTGGGTATATATTTCTGGTTCTTGGTTTCATGGATTGCGAATTATGTTACACATTTACGGCTGGAGCCTGGAAGGAGTGGGAAAGGTCAAAGGAAGGATAGAAGTCAACTTGAAACTTTTTCAATTTGCTTTTCCTTTCAAAGCTAATACGGTTCCTAATTTCTTGTCATCTTCTTTAACTAGAATGCAGCTGGCGCCTACTTTTCGTTCTTATCTTCTGGTTAAATTTTTCCATTTGACCATTCAAACAATACTTTATATTGAAATTTCGGTAATATTGTCTCATACTCAAAAATGACAAAAAAAGGTAATATCATCTTCGAAAATTAATCGTTAGTAAATAAGTTCAAAATACTTCATTTTATTAACAGAGTGATCAGAACTCATACTCTCATATTAAGTATGTAAAAGCATGGATTTGAGTCCCCGTATTACAATAGAGAGCCTAATTCCTCTCTTAATTGAGTAAAATAATATTCTCCCTTATAAAATACAAATGAAGCATACGTCTTTTGAACCAATATACCCCACTTTAATCCACAAACCCAAATTTTGTTATTAATTCAACTTTTATTTGCTCTTGTGTGGGGTTAGGATGAGGTTTGAGTAGGCTAGCTCTTCACCCAAGCCACCAACCCAAATTTTGGGATAATTTTGTTACTAGTTCAACTTTTATTTACTCTTACGTGGGATTAAGATGAGGTTTTGAGTAAGCTATCTTTTTATCTTTACGCTACAAAATTACGACGTAAAAGACTTATTCCACTAAATAATATATTTTTTCCTAATCTAATATTGTTTAAGATGATTAATTTTCTTATTTTGCAGATGAAGGAACATTGTAATCACCTAGATGTCCGGTAAAAATGATATAAATATGTGAAATTTACAAATTTTCTTAAAGGCTGGGGGTGGACAGTCCAAATTGACTTTTAGCACCCTATAGGATTAAAAGTTTCTCAAAGAAAATTACTAGAAATCACTCGGGCATACCCTAAAGTGGTGTGAAATTTACAAGTTAAATGTATAATGTGTGTGAAGAGAAATTTATATATAATTGTTTCATTTGGCTTTGCTGCAACTGATACGAAGGATTAGTTATGCAACATTGGTCTCTAATTAAAAATTCGAAATGGTTGAAGTTTCCTTCTTACAATGTCATTTTGTTTTTTTTTTTTGCCCCCGCTTTCGAAGAGAAACCCTCCTAATTAAGTAAGAAATTAAACATAATATAAGAATTTAAACAAGAGTTTCATTCTAAAGAAACTTCTGTAATCTAGAATACTAATTTGGTTGAGGACATCCTGAACTTTGTTAAAATATATGAAAGTTATTAAGTCATATAAAGAAACTTATCACATATATAAAGTATTAATCTGATATAGGATCTTGAACTTTGTTTAAGTTTGGAATATGATTTAGCAGTCTAATGACTAATAAACCAACTTCTCTGAATTTTAACAAAGTTCAGGATACTTGATTAAAACATTTATATATACATATATTACTAATCTAGTATAGAATCTTAAACTTCATTAAAAATAAAAATAAAAATTATCAAGTTATATAATTTAATAATGTAATGGTAGAAAAAATTATTACACCATGGTTTAATAACTTTTCCGGCCGTTATAACCCTGATGTATTGCGATCATCATGAACATATCAAGCTGGTACCTGATTGAAACATATGTAGTGGCCTGCTTGAATCCTCTCATATATATGACAACTTTTGCTGCTATGTTTATTGTTTAATTTTTACAGTAAAACTATATCTTGTAGAGCAGTGGAATACGACAAGAGCAATTATAACAACACATGCGCTACTATTCATGCTGGATAAAGTTGAGCTAGAATATCGGCTTAGGTTTGAACAAGAGGTCTTTCTCTAAAGAAACGTCACAAACATAATGAACATAATGATTAACAAGAGATTATCAGCTAAGCAGGCTTCAGATGTCGTCAAGAATTCTTACTCATAGGCGCTAGATAGCTTTTAACTTGGACAATAGAGTCAACGGAGACACGTCCTGTTGAAATTGCAGTTATAGATTTAGAATATTTTTAATGCCATAAAACAAGGATCATTCGGTTAGGAATTTTATTTGTTAATTAATTGAGTAACCCTTATCAGCATTAGGGCAATTAGCCTTATGTTTAAAGAGGGGGGGGGGGGGGGGGTAATCTACACTATCACAATGCAAATTATAAGCAATGAAGCGCGCAATGTGTCGCTATTCTAATTTATAATTGAGAGACCATAATTTATGCAAGAAGCAAGATATACGGAGTTTTGTTCACAGGCGCACATATATAAATAAATATAGAACTATATCTCTCTCACTCATTTGCTCTGAGTTTGTGTCTCTCCAATAATCAGAAACCCTAAAAGCAGGAATAGTGGGCCGCGCGCTCTGACTTCCACTATCAAATTCCAAAGATATAAACAAATGAAAAAGTTAGGAAACCAATCAAATGAGCTCCACTCACTCCCTTTATATCTTGAATAAGAAGAATTCAGTATAATAAGGTTTTATTTGTTTTTTTTTTTTGGTTTCTTTTCCACCTTAAATGATAAAAAGGTGGTGGTGCCACCATAATAGATATATATAATTCAGACAACCAGCTACAGGAACAAAAGGGTGTCTAAACCCATCTGCTAAATTCAGCTACTAACAACAACAACAGAACACTAAATATTATCTCCTAATTTATGTTGATTATTCGCTGAATTTAGCACTTGTTCCTGCTGCTAACCCACCCTCAAATTATAACAAATTAAATACTTGGGATTATTATTACGAACAAGCTTTACATGTGTGTGTGTGTGTGTCTATATATATATATATATATAGCAGTTCCTAATTAATAATCATTTGCTAGCCTCCATCATTCTGCTTGTAGCTGGCCCAGTATTGCTTGTCCATCTTTGAAGGGTCATTTCCTTGTTCTCTCTTTTTCTCCTTTTCTTTATATCTTTTTCTCAAGACCGGTACAGCGAAGCATTGATTAATGTAGCTTCTAATTAAGTTTCAGTTATCCTTTCTTCTTTTCTCTAGTTAAATTGTAGTTATCATCATCGACTTGGCTGGATTTTCTCATAAAACGGGCTGTAGATAGAGAATCACTTGTTTCAACTTAATTGGTGTATCTCTTGTCTACCTGAAAGTTCCTCCAAATGTTGGCGTCCAAAAATCAGCTGTTGTCTCGTTGGCAACTGGGAATGTGCTCGAAATGGGCACCAAACAAAGTCCTCGACTCTTTAGATCCTGTTTTGGTGCTTCTGGATCCTTCAATTTATGATCACAACTCTGTAAAAGTAGCGAATCTAATTCAAGCAAGACGACAATGCATGAACATGTAGTAAGGAATGAGTAACGAGTGAGTGATTGTTTTTGCTACCTGTTGCTGTGGAATCTGGGTTCCTTGCTTCATATAAGGAGTAGTCAAAACCTGAATAACATAACAGATTTCATTAGAGCTATGCATATTTATTAGGGTTGTACTTCAATTACAAGAAATATATATTATATGGATAGTGTAACATACACTGACTTGATCGTGTAGGAACTTGATATAGTCAATAGCCTCATGGAGAACAGATGCTGTATCAGTCTGAATTAAAAATACAAATAATTCATTTTAATTAACCTCAGGCCAAGCTAATTAAAGCTTTGAAGAGATTTTTCATAATTCGGGATGATCAAAAAGTTGAAAAATGCAAAAATCCACCTTTCCAAAAGGCGAAACCAATTGCTGAAGGGCAGTTATTCGGTCCCCTAGCTTCTCTTTCCGCACCTGATTTTTGTAACAAATCTATAGCTGTGAGCTTTCGTCCAAATCTTTAATGGAAAAAATTGAAAAAAATTAAATTATCGATCGACTGGGGAAGAAAAAGTTTCAAACGCTACTAGGAGATTAAAAGAAGAAGAAGAAGAAGAAGAAAAGACTTCAACGGAATATATATTTGTTGTTACCTTAAAAGTTGGCAAAGGCGATGGAGTTTCAATTCTAGGCCTTTTGAATGCAGGCTCACTGCTTCCTTTCTTCGCAGCAGACCCCGAATCACGAACTTCTTCGTTGTTGTTATACTAATTAATTAAGTACAGAATCCATTAAAATAAGTCATTAAGAAATTAAAGAATAACAGCCAAGTAATTAATAATACCTTTGCCGTGAAGGTGGGACAAGTGCGTTTCTCTCCAAGGGCAGCCGCAAGAAGGCCTCCAGGTCTACTAATGTCATTCAAGGCGGTGGCGTTCCAAAAAGGAGTATTGTTGGAGAAGTGCAAGCCACCACTTGGTTGTTGTTGTTTGGGCAATGATGGTTTTACGAAGGAAGCAGCAGCAAATTTAGGCCAAGGAGGTGATACTTCATTATAATTGTTCCCGTAATTTGCTGTAGACATATAGTTACCCATTGACCGGGTGTTGTTGCTGCTATAAAGAGATTGCTGCTGTACGGGTTGAGGTTGAGGTTCAAAATAACTTTGCAACAATGCTGAAGTGTAGCCGTATGAAGCTGAATCCACTGGAAACCCGGGGGACAAGCCTTGGCAATTACTCATACTCACCGTACAGTTGTCGGGGAAGCTTGCTGTTGCTGATTTAATTACAGGGTGGCTTTGGTCCACGGAGAAGCACTCTTGATGATGATCTCCTGCTCCTGCACTACTGGCATAGCTCTTGCTAGGACTCCACTCCTTTTGGATTTGAGAATTCAAATCTTCTAGCCTCATGCTTCGATAATTGTTCTCAGCTCTTCCGTTCCCGCGACTGCCAAATAGTATGTAAGATCGATGATAACACAATAATAACCAAGTTGATTATATTTACCGAAATTAAGTCCCCATGACATGCCCTTCAAACCTAATGGATTAATTGGATCATAGATATTGACTTTCTTTTTGTTTTATCCCACATGAATCTAACAAAAGAAAACTAAAAAGTTATTGTAAGTACTAATTAATGTTCTTCTTTTACTGTATAATAGACTTGTAGTGGAAGCCACATAACATGATTGAAATCTATACTTCAAAATAAAACAGATGACCTATTGAATGAAATAAAGTATAATATACCATCAAATTACTTACAGTAAGGCCTGGAAACAATCTGTTGAAGACGATGATGACGAAGGGACAAGGCTCATCATTTGCAAGGTTGAGTCCATCAAAATACTGCTGCTGCCTCCACTATCAGAATCAGTCTGCTGATGCTTTTGAGTAAAAGCCATGGAGGAGGTATCTGCAGAAACTGAATTATTATTGTTATTATTATTAGCTGATTCCTCACAGAATTTTGTTGTCGCTGTGCCTGCAGGTGTTAACGTTGTTGTCTTCGTATCAACCATATGAAAATGATCATTACTAGGCCAAAGAAAGCTGCCCATGTAATCACTCAACCCAATACCTGCCGCTGAACAAGGCGATAATGAGCTGCTTCGTGTTGGGTTAATCCACCAAGCTCCTCCGCAGATCCCCGTCTGAAACTCTTCAGCCATATGTACCCCCAATAATTAATTTATTGATGATTCCTGTGTTGGGGTTTCAGTGTTGCTTCTTGAGAAGAAGAATAATAATATTATTAACTACTCCTTGTGAGTGAATTACCTATAAATTGAAAGTATATCAATAAGCTAGACAGTAGTGGTGGGGGTGCAATTTATATATGAAACGGTTGATGAGTACGGACCATGGAAATTACCGGAATTTAGTTGACATTTCAAAGATGATTGGACAAATAAGAGAAAGCATTTTTGAATCGAATTTCTCCCCTTTCCTTTTTTTTTTTTTTTTTATAAAACTAAAAAAAAAAATAATAATAGTAATAAAGCAAGGAAGAAAGAATTTTTGCTTTCTTTCTTTGCTTTATAACAACAATATTTATTTGTTTTTCTTTCAACTTTATACAATAAATTCTTGTTCCTTCTAAATAAAGGGATGCGGTATGATGATGACGATGATGGGTTTTGATCTGACCGACACGTCACGCTTTTGGACGGATTCTTTGTTCAATCAGACGGTTGGTTTTCTTTGTTTGATTATCATAATCAAAAATGAAAATACAAGATAACCTGAAATATATTTTATAGGACCATTTGGGGACTCACGGTCCCGAATAGAATGATTGTTCTGTAGTACAGCATTCTACGTTTCTATATTCTAGTGGCCGCCAGCCCACCGCGCTCCAGAGGCGCGTGACGTCCTGTTCTTTTTCCCTTTTTTTTCAGTTTTTTTCTTTAAATTCAATTCTTGTTAAAGCTAATTGTGATCAGAAAATTAATTTTAAAAAAAAATCCACTAGATTAACGATATATATCCAAACAACAATGATATATGTTTGAATATTCCTAAACAGAAATTAAGAGACAATTATAAGGCAGCAGTACTTCCTATGTTCTTAAGAGTGTTTCACACTTCTGTCTCCATAGTTGATCATGAAATGGAAGCGCACGAATTGAAGAATCCAAACAAACAAAAACTAGATTAAAAATAAATAAATAAAGTTCCCATCCAGTCCTTGATTTGCTATGTGCAAATTAATCATCAATATGATTCTCGAAGTTGCATTCACATGTTCTCTCAGAACCTAATTTCCAGAAACCAACGTGCAACACCACTCATATCAATTTCCCATAAAATGCAAAGCAAATAAACTTTTTTCTTTTGGGGACCATGCCCGAAAATTTTTTGGGATATCAATTTTGTTCACATTCGAATAATCAAGAATCCTTGGTGAAAAAAATAATATTTGGATTGAGATTTCAGCATTTGATATGATCAATCCTATAAATATAGCCAATTCCATCTAGATTTTTGATGTCGTGGTATTTGCATCAGGGGTTTAAGAAATGAATGTATTTTCCCAGATACAGAGAATTTTCTTTCTGTTCAATGTAATTTACATTTGAATTTACTAATTGGATTTAGCAATTTGGTCTATATTTGAAGATGCGGTATCCAAAAGGATGGTGACCATTCGTAGTAGCACTGCGGACCAAACAATAAGACTTGTAATTGACATAAGCAGTTGACTGATGTGCTGCCTAATTTTGCGAATGGAGATACCGGAAATAGAGGGGGAGTCAACGGAGAAAGTCACCAAAATTTGTGTTAATCAAGAAGATATACACATCAACATCTTCCCAGTATTATGCAAAATCATTTAGAGTTATTTTCTAGTTAAAAAAAAAAAATCTTTAAATTATAAAGAGTAGCAAATTAAAAATAATTGACTTGGAAATATTGAAGAATCGAAGGCAAGTTAGGCCGGATCCATCATCCATGCATGAGTTCGAAGTTAAACTGCCGGGAGATGTACCGAAAGAGACATCATCCATGCATGACTCTTTTGCTAGCTTACTTGACATTAATTCCTCAATATATATACACGGTATTTTTCCTTTTTGTATAAATATTCCTTCGTTAAAATAAAATAAACTTAAGAGGGAAAAAAACAATAGTAAATGTATTAATTATGTTAGTGATTGATTAACGAAACTTTACTCTTAATTACAAACCTTAATTAATTGGTTGGGAGTTGGAAGTGTTTACTTCCGTCAAAGTATTCTCCAAGTCAGTCCACAAGTTTACAATTTTAAATTGCATAATTCCCTTCTTTTAAATGTTCCTTAATTTAACTATTAAAATAATCAAAGATAAAATTAATCAAAGAACATAATCTTTATATAATTAAAGAACATAATCTTTATAATTCATTTTAGAGAGAGAGAGAGAGAGAGAGAGAATTGGATGGCATGCTTATGACCAAAAATAGTGAGTCAAATAGGATCCACAGAGCACGCTCGCGTGCAGCGACTCGTGGTCGTGGGGCCTGTTTGGCAAGGCCTGTTTGTCAGACAGCTTCCTCTTTGTTATTTGTCCTAACATTCACGTACGACTTTCACTTCGCCTCCTCGCCGTTTGGTAAAATAAGAGAGCTTTTATTTATTATTATGAATTAATTTCTTTACCTATATTTTTACCCTCGAATTCGATATACACATAACTTACAAATTGTTGGATTTATATGGTATATGGGGAGGCATCATATGCAAAAGGATAAATTATGAAATGCGATGCGATTTTGGGGAGTTTGAGGATAAGAATTAAGAAGATAGCTAAACTGATAAACTTAATTGATAATGGTTGCTTGCCATTAGCAAAGGCAAGGCAAAAGAAGAAAGCAATGGTTTCAAATAAATTGGCAGACCAAACATCAATCGTTCCTCGCGCGTGATTATCAATAACTCTAGTGGGATTTGCATAGGATCCAAGAGATATGTGTGTGTATATATATAGTAAAGGATATTTCTTAAAGTTTGGTAAGATATTATAAAATGTATTAAAGTTAAAAAGATTAAGAAAGCATACACATCTTAAATATATTATAAGATATTATAAAATGTATTAAAATTTGTATTTTTACTATCTTTTAATTTATGGGAATCTCTTATTGAAAAATTAATTATATATAGTAATTTGTGTGTGTGTAAACGTGAATTTGTTCAATTTTTTCTTTTATATTCTTGATATAGATTTACAATATTGTAAACTGTTCTTTTAATGTTCACAATATTTTCAACTCATTTCAAATTAAAAAAAATTTATGTGTGCGTGTGCGCGCACATGTGTGATTTTATTTTATTTGTTCAAGTCAATTCATGGCTCAAGGGAAGATTCCAAATCCATCAGCTAATTAATCATGGAGTCATATCAGTTGCTAGGGTGCTGCCATTGCGAAATCCAAAGAAAGCATCGCAATATGCACATCCTTGTTTGTGTAAGAGCAATAGAGCATGATAAAGATTTTGGTCTACTTGGTTTAGATAAAGCTTTCTGCATAACGCATATATGTTGCTATTGCAGCGCGTAGCCTGCCAAGTGCCAATTAGTACCTCGGCATCATAGCAAGATATTGAAGCTGCATTTTAGCGAAAAGGGTATTTTCGGTCAAACTCACAGCCACCCAACACCTTGGATTTTTGTATTTGTCTTGTTTTGCCTGTGGAATGTTCCCTTCTTCTCCACGAAATTGACTACTTTGTCCCTTGTTGCTTCTTATGTCACGCCTTATGACTCCTACCACATACCGGTAGAGTTGTTCAAGATGGTAATCATATCTTAATTTCTGTGACAACAAGAATACAAGATATATATATATATATATAAAGAGAGAGAGAGTTTGAAACTATAAATTCCTTTGATTTCTTACAACAATTAACTAATATATAAGCTTGACTCATAAATTTGACTTTTCTTTTTAATCACCCCACTTGCCTTATATTGCTCAATTAATGTCTACTTTTAGCTACAGATTCGATGTATAGAGCAGGATTATGATTGTAATATGTATATGTGTGTGTATATACAAGCACATGTTTCACACATGACTTACTTCATTCACGTACTGAGATGGAATTAATCTTTATGAAATTTACCCATTAAAGGAACACAATTGTGAAAACATTGGATAACTCCAATTAATATTAAGCTAAGCCTACACAACAAGTAATACAAGCTTACTAATATGATTTCAATCATTCTTTAGTTGCTTTTATTTGGGTAAAAATAGAGAAAGATACATACTTTAGGTATCCTTATAATCATGGCTTAATTTGCACTTTATAGAAACAGTAATTAGATAACATCCAGTGCATTAATCAAGCCATAATTTTAGATTAAAATATTCTATAGCAACATCAAACTTGGTTATCTCTTCGTAAGAGGCTTTTATCATTGGACAATAAATAAGCACAAATTGGCAAGTATACGAAGCGATATAGATGATGACGTGATCCTGAGGTGACCATGAGGTGTAATAGATGACCAAAGGGGGCACGTACTTGAACATGATTGGTCTCACAGGAATAGTGGCCCGACGGGAAAGAGTTTCACGAGATCACGTGGCAGATTGCAGGAGGGTGCAAACAAGACGCGTGCCGAAGGACCCACAAAAAGAATGTGAAAGGAAATACATAGAAATGAAAAACAGTAAAGAAATGAGAAAGACAGAGACCCATGCCATTGGCATTGATCATGATGAGATTTTGGGTCATTGTGTTTGTGGCCAGGAGTTGACCAAGTAACAAAATTTGTGTCCCAAATCTTAGCAAAATGGTCCATGCGTTTTGCAAACCAAACGTGCGTTGCTCGCTCATTTAGTCAACCTAAACTCAAGTAAAACGCGAACCATGAATCCATGAGAGAGCTGAGAGCCGCCCACTATTTATGTTTTTCATAATTTTCTTTACCGTTCACACTATTTTTTAGACTAGGAGCATCCTTTCAAAAAAAGAAGCATCCTTTGCGGCTGGCTAGTTTACTATTTCTTTTTTTAAAAAAAAAAAAAGGGAAAAAACATCGAGATTAACCAAAATTTCAGTTGAAATTAATCCTTATTAACGTAGTGCAATACATTTTTAATCCTTCCTATTTCCTATGTGAGTGGATTTCAATCCATATATCTTTTGTAGTAACCAAAAAAAAAAAAAATCAATTCAATCAACTAGCACCACCAATTGCGGGGCCTGATGGGTTTCAATTCAATATTATATTGACTGTAACTTTCAATCTGAAGGTAAAGATATATATGTAGATTGACAAAGGCAGTGATGTGATGCCCAGTTTTATTTTAATTTGGCAAGAACTTGTTCACCCCTATATATGTAAACTGATAGCATAATTAAACTCTTTTGTTAGGGCTTGCGTACTAGCTAGTGTTATCTATGTAGTTAGATGATAACAAAATAGAATCAATATATATATATATATATATATATATATATTGAAGAACCACGCTGATGCAAATCGATATCAATCATTAAGATTCATTGAGCTCCTTCAGTGCTCAAGTACTAGCAGTAGCAGGCAGCCCTCTTTCGGAACTCAATGACATGAGACACGACTATTCTGAGCTAATTAGCAAAGCCAAAGGTAACTGTGGTATCTAGATATGTTTTTGGTTATAATTTATAATGAGAAAACCAACAAATGGTTTTGTGACGTGTATTAATTTGAATATTGATTTGTGGACGAGCCTTGCTTGATGAAAAATTTGAATAACGAGGAAGTGTATCAAAGAAAGATTTTAAAACTTGCTTTTCCTGCCATCCTACAACTGATTCAATTATTGATGTGTGGATAGATATGACATCCTAAATGAAAGTAATATATATTAAAGAGAAAATTAAAGCTTTAAGCACTCGCTTTTTCCAGCCGTCCTACATAGTTCAAAAAATTTTAAATTCTTACCTACTACTCTCCCTTAATTAAATTGTCCCTTTTTTCATGGTAATTAGGGTTTAATTTGTGTCCTCCTCTCTATAGCCATCCTTGTCTAGTTTGACTTCTATGGCGTTGAATTTTTATTTTTTAAGAAAAAGAAATATTTTGAACCGAAGAGAACGCTCTTAAATTCAAACAATAACAAACCATCAATCATTGACATTGTGGACTTATAAATTGTCACGAAATTAATCCTGCCTGTGAGTGGGGTTTGACATGGACAATTGACCCATGTTGATGAAAATATTCTTTTAGCTGGCCATCATTCGGCTCCCGCATTAACCCCGGCCTTATAATTCTAAAAGATTTTAAGACTCCTGGGTGAAAATTATTATAAAAAAAAAATTGTCAATCCTTGTTATTTGCACGCCATAAAATGAACATACATTTTCACATTCATTTTTCATTTGTGTTTAAAATTCACGAGACCATGGGAAGACATCGATATTGCTCGCCAAGAAACAATTCAGAGATGGGTCAACTTTAATTTGATTAATAGATGGACTTTCAGAAGTCGTGGCCATGTATTGGAAGAGTACTTATAATATATTTATGACTTTTCTTTTAGGTTTCATGATGCTGTATATAGTAATTAATGATGTATATCTAGTCATATATATTTGCCAACAAGACTATGTGTAGATGATTTTTCTTATGTGATTTTCCCATGGCCACACCACACGATTCCTTCTCCATACATATATATATAGACAGAGAGTCCATTTAGCGGAGTGGCATTGCCTCATTGAGGAAGAAGTTGGACTGATTAAGCAACTTACCCAAAGTGATAATAAAAACAAAGCTTAAGATAATGATATTAAGAAGACTCATACAAAGCACTTTTGTGTTACGGGCGCTTATTAGTTAACGGACATGTAATTAAGCGTGGGAAACAAACAAGATTAGATGTTCATGTCAGATATTTGTTGCCAGATTAAGTCAAACAAGACACGACATACCCCCACACTAGCTAATTATCCTCTAAAGAGTCAACATGAGTTTCTTCCAAGACCTACATTCCAAAATGACCCAATCAAAGGAAGGTTAAACTGCTCTTGGATGCGAATTTGGTGGAAATTGTATCGGATCGAAGATTTGGATCGAAGGCAACCACCGTAAGAGAAGTTGTGTGCAGTTCAACCAAGAAAATAAGAAAGGTTTTAAATTTCAGGTTGACGACCACTTTTTCAAACAACGAAATCATCATGAGTTTCCTTGCTGCACTTCCATATTTTTGGTGCGAATATCAATTAAGTATCCAAGTCACACTATATGAATAAGCCAGCAACCTAATTTTAGGACTATAAGATCTATGAAAAAGATACTTAAAAGATTTGGTAAATTGATTTTAACTAGACAAAACTTCAATTAATTGGATGATAAATTCTAAAAAGCATGATTTAAGGCCACTCTTATTTACAAAAACACTAGGGATGGCAATTTCTCTTATTGGGATGGGATCTTGCAAAATCTTATCTCGTCTGAGAAAGGATTGGAACATAGTTTTGTCTAAAAAAAAATAAAATTGGGAATGGAAATTTTTTTGTCCCACTTGCAAAATGTAACATAATTATGGTTGACAAATATCGTATCATGTCGTCGCATTGCCAACCCTGTTGGTTTAGTTATTATTATATTATTAAATTATTGAATATTTTAACATGGCTGAAGTCAGTTACTATCTAAATCTATAGTTTTTTAAGCATAGGTCCTAATATTAATGTGCAATGGAAGCAAATAGGCAATTAAAAAATGTTAGCATAAAATTATATTCGAACATGCATGTAATCAAAATAAATCTATAGTTTCTGAAGCGTAAGTCTTAATACTAATGTGCAATAGAAGCAAATAGGCAGTTAAAAAATATTAGCATAAAATTATATTCGAATATGCATGTAATCAAAATAAAACTATTAGTTGATTATTCTATTTTGTATTTATTCAAGATTTTTGCCATATTGAATTATGATGATCCTTAAAAGAAAAAAAGTCAGAATTTATTTATTTATATTTGAGATTGTTCAAGATAATGGGATAAGACGAGATATTTAACGGGATAGGACTAGAACAAGTTTTTATCCCAAAAAAATAAAGGGATGGGAATAGAACATTTTTTTAATCTCATTTACATATATGGAACGAGACTAGTATTGACAAATCTCATCCCATCCAATCTCATTGCCAGCCTTATAAAACACTGATGTCATGAGAGTATTCTTATTCATTTAATTGAGAGAACATTTTTAATGTTTCATCCATTCTTTTAAGCAGTCACTTTAATCTATTTCCTAATACTTAATTGATAACTTTAATTTATATATAAGTATACAAAAATCTAATTCAAAAATACTCTGAGAAGCACCCATGTATACTTGGATATACATGATCAATCAATTAATTAATTTAAGCAACGTACTGGGCACTAGTCTTAATAATTAATTCTTTAGATAGTAATTTCTTCATTCCCGGTAGTCATGACAACCCCAAAACTAGTATATAGGATATCATATGAGATATGCACTAATAAACACACACATACACATATGTAGTTGACGTTGATTTTTCTTCTTGTTTTGTAGTATCTCTTCTTCCCTATTGTCTTAGTATATCTTCTAAAATAAACAAGTTTTGTTGAACTGCTTATACAACGTAGATTTGGTAAAATAATCGTGTGATAAAATATAATTGATCCCATTGGTCTTGTTATTGTAGTAAGCATCCGTTTAATATAATTATAGTATACCCTAAATAGAGTATAATTAACTCTCTCTACGCGTGTGTGTGTGACGTATCTATTAGTTAGGCAATTGTCTTGATTTTGTTGAACCGGATTTGATAGTTTTGGTGATGTAATTTGTACCTAATCTTGGAAGTAGGTAGTACATCGGAGAATTAAACTAGCATTTTGTCAAAGCTGAAAGCGGACGAGATACAGTTTTTTTTATTTTTTTTTTATGAACAGAAATTTATACTTAATTCCTGTGTTTAGGCCATTGAATTTTTTTTATGCATCTAAAGTCAATTGGAAAGCAGAACAAATGGATGGGGTTGACTAGACTGTATTTGACTTACAACAATGTGCGGCTATTGCTGCTTGGCACTCACTAGTAGTTTCATTGGCTGCAGTATATTAAGATTACGGACAGACTGTTTGTGCAACAATCGCTGGGCCGGCTGATGCATAAATCCGTGAAGTGTTGAACTATCGGCACTCCCACCAAAATCCTCTTAAAATCCATCTTCTATTACAATTACATTTAAAGATAAATACTCTATTATACTTTACATATAATTTCTCTCGGAGGGGTGCCAATACACCAACCCATTAGTAAAAAGATGTGCCCTCGTTATCGTATTTTAGAATTTGGAAGGGACGCAAGCTTTGAAAGGCTGGACTCGTTGGAGTCTTACGCCCAATATTTCCACACTTTGCCCGCTAGCATAATACCCAAACACGCTGAGATGGAGGACTTTAGTTAGCCCAATGAGCTAACTTGTGTAATGCTTTTGGCCCATTGTTGTTTAAGTAGAACTTGTAATAGATTCCTTATCATAAAAAAAAACAAAGGAACCTGTAATAGATTTTTATAATTTTATACGAATGATTTGTAATATGAAAATATGCCGTATACAAATACACTATACAGTGACGGAATGAGGATTTTATGATTTACATTTTAGCTTGACTTGTCGGGACCTACATATAAAAATAATAAATTTGTAAGGGCCATAACATAATAACATTGAATTTGAAGAGGCCAAACCAAAAAAAAAAACAAGTCCATATAAAATTAAATTTTTGTGAAAAACCAAAACCTTAGAATAATATGTAGCTATAAACTTATTTTACATATACTAATATAGTATAAATGTATTAGTTGAATTAAATATCTTTTAGTATACATGATTTATTTATGTTATTTTGTATTTTCAAATTTTATTTTTATTTTGTGATTATTTCTAATTTTCTAGGTATCTCCTCCTAAAATTTATGATTCCTGGAAATATATAGACGATATTGAATTCACAGGTAGCCTAAATCAGAGAAAAATGTGAGATGTGTTTGGTATCGTTATACATCTGCCATTTTTCATTTTACAAAAATATAAAATAAGAAAATGCATTTGGTTAGGAATAAATAGGATCAGTTTTTATTTTTCCAATAAAAATGAAAGCATCTTATTTTTCACTTTAACAAAGGAAAGTAAAAAATAATTTATTAACGTTTTCTAATTTTTGTTTTTTTAGCCCCACTAAAGCTACAACTTTAATGTTTTGTTTGTGAATAATAGTATACGGGTCTCATAATTCACTCACTTTGTTAATATTATATTATTTATTCTTGTTATAATTTAACTTTTTCTTTTTATATTATGCTAATAAATTTTTAAAAATAGTAGGCCAATATTATTTTAATTCTTTACTAATAATAATAATTAGTGTTATAACGAATATTAAATTACTATAATTATATGTCATCTATAATTTGTGTATAAATCATCCAACAGTATAATTAACTAATGTTTTAAATGATATAAAATCTATATTATAAATTATACCCTTTTATAACTATTTTAGTCGTTTATGTTGTTTGTTAAAATAATAATAATAATAATAATAAAACCATTTAAAATATTTAGATATTAAAAAAATTCATTAAATTATTTTATTATTCTATTTTATTATTATTAAATTTTTAAACAAACATTTAAATACATTTTTATTATTTTTATTTTTTTATAATATTTAAAAATAAATAAACAATCAACCAAACACATTTTCAACCTTATGCTTTTCAGTATTCGGTTTCCATAGGCAGTGGGGGTGGAAAGTTGCACGTTACTTCGATAATTTTCTCTTGCACGCAAATTGAAATTTTGCACACGTGACGTGACAAGCAAAAGAAATATGATAAAAGATAATCCAAACGCATTTAACCTAACGGACATGGCCCATCACCACTGTCTTCACTCTTCCCATCTATTTCTGGGATCGGGGTCGATGATGCCGACTTGTCAACCAACGTTAGGCTACGCTATTGGATTCCAGCCCATCCTTCTTCCCAAATTGAAAAATCACCAAAGGCAAATTTGTTTTGTTTCTTTTTTTCCTTTTCCGGTCGCATTTGGGATCAAGTGCTTTCTCTGAAGTTCAACATCATTTCTGCCTTTGAAATTATTGTCGTCACTAAAGACTAAATGCATTTGTGATAACCTTCCTTAAAACTTAGCATCTTTATTGCTTGCAATTGCGTATATCGCTTTGTTCTTTACGCCGTAATAATCGCAGAGCAGTAGCGTCCAATTTGGATTTTTCTGAATTCTAAGATAAAAACTGTCTGGTAGCCAGAGATAATGATTCACCTCTTGATAATTGCAATTTGTTCACTGGAAAGCCGGTGCCTTATCCTTTGATGTTCTTGTCTGGTGTGCTCTGCTCAAGGATTTGCTTGCTGCTCGAAACTTGAACCGCAGGCTAAGGTATAGTCACAGAGGTTGAAGATTCTAGAATTGCAATGGCTTATTACTACAGCTACAACTATGATCAGCCTTATTATCAAGCTCCTTTTGGTGGCAATTATGATGTTGTTCCATTTCAAGCGGTGGGGGACGAATGCAGCCATGAATTCAGCAATCAAAACTTGTTTCACTCTGAATATGATCCAACTCCTTATTATGGCGCTTATAATTATGATCCTCCAGCGAATGGCTCTGTAGTTGCATACTCTGTATCTTCTTCCACTTTCAGCGAGCCAAAATTCTCCTATGTTTATGATGCTGCAACTCAGTTCAGAATCTCTTATTCAGTGCAAGAATTCAATGAGCCTGAGTTCGAAGAATATGATCCCACACCTTATGCTGGTGGCTACGATCTTGCTCTTACCTATGGCGAACCGCTGCCTCCATCAGAAGCTACATGTTATCCTCGTTCTTCACAGGATTCATCTGCCCTGCCTCCAAAAGAGAAGGCTGAGGAGCCTCCTGCAGCCGCAAAACCCCAACCCCACATCGAGAGTAAACCAACAACTCCAACTATTGAAGACGAGAAACAGCTTCAACCTAGCAGTGGAAATGGCATTGGCGATGCTCCTGACGGTTCCTCAGAGTCAGAGAACGGTTATGAGTTATTTGAGAAGAGAGTGCCTCAGATTCCGTCAGGGTATGGCTTGGAAGCAATTGATCTTTGTGAAAGCTTATTTGGTTACTGGCCTTGTTTAGCTCGTTACAGAAATGGACAATGTCAGGAAGTTGCTGATGGTAATGAAGAAAGCAGCAGCTGCAGCGAGTGGAAAGAGACCGCTGATTACCTTTTTGGAAGCTCATATCCTTATGGTTAAAGAAGAGATGGAACAACTTGTTATGGTCAGGAGGGAGAAGGAGATGATGCACTCTACAGCTACTGAACACATTGTAACCAACAATCTCTTCATAGAAAAGTTGAGTATGTTGAGGATTCTCCGATTCGCAACTTTCAGATTTTCTGATGCATGCTTGTAACAAAAATTCTCTTTCTTGTATCCTGATAATTGACACAGTCAGCTTCAAGGCTAGCTGGTTTGTTTTTAGCTGTCAATAAAGGCCTCATTCATTTCTCCATATTGTTTTTTGTGATTTTTTTTTTCATCAATACTTTTTTTTTCGATTAATACTTGAAAATAAATAACAATAAGGCCTGCTGACCCGACCCATTATCCAATCCAAGCCTAGTGAGCTGGGCCTAATACAATAGATTGATCAGTTGGGTCTAAAACGTGTGTCCTGTCCAATCGGGGCTCACAAAGGCCATAATCATTACTATTTAACTTTCGCATTTCAAATTCATGAAGGGAAAAGCCGAATAGATATGAGATCTTTCAAATTTTACCGTAGATAACACTACATATTTTTATATGCTATTTTATCTGTTTGATTGAATTGGAAACTTCCAAAAGTGACACCGAGCTTTGATTAAACAAAACAAATGTGGGAGCATACGAAAGCAAAGATGGGAGAGGAGGAGGGTCCAGTCAAAGAAAGAAGCATAAGACATTTCAATTAATACATGCACGATGATATCATTAATGTAACTAAAAGTCATAAAGAGAAAGGAAACCGTGTTTATATATATGAATATGCATATGATCATTTTGTTTATTTATGTGGGAACGCATTTTTCACTTGATCAATTCAAACACAACGATAGATTTAACTTTAAGGTCTTTCATTTTTCTTTCTATATTAATTTCTTATTTATTGCGAGTTGCGACGCCCGTGCTTGAAGGGGGTCCAATTTCAAAGTTCAAAAACTAACACTTATAATATACATAGTGTGGCTGATTTAATTTAATTTTTGACTTAGTATTTCAACGCTAATTTTATAAAAATCACTCAGGTGAAAACGAAAGATAATTTTTTTTTATATTATGCCCACTTCTAAAAAAAAAAAAAAACTTTATTACCTGTTCTCAATGTAAACCTGCAAGTCGGATATATATATATATATATTTGGTTCTAACCAGCTGGACGGCTGGACACAATAAAAAAGATTTTCAATGGGTCAAACCAGGACATTATCATGCTTATATTGCACGGTGTGTTTTTCAAGACAATTCGAGAGAATTTTTGAGCTCTTCAGTAATTTTTTTTTTAATATATAAAAAGAAATTGTTGATAGGTGGGTTTTGTTTTAATTTCATTAATTGTTATCGTTTGATCTGTTTAGCGAATAGACCATATTGGCTGTCAAGCATAAAGGACATATAAAAATGGTTAAAAAATTAGGCCAACGAATGCGAAGAAACCTTGTAGCCAGTTATCACCGATCGAGGAACGGCGCAGCTTCGTTTTATCATTTGTCTCTGGTGAGTTTTGAAACTGCTGTTTCCTGAAATTGGATTCCTCGGCTACTCTGTTTTGTTGTCGACTAGTCAATCATGCACATAAAATAACGTTTGCTTCAAGGTCAATCACTCAATTGTCTCATCACACCCACTAAGCAAACTTTGATTATACCATATCACCCTCTTTGATATCATCTAAACAAGGGCATTTGGGTCAATTAACAAAACTTATGCCAACTCAAAATTTGGACAGTCTTCACTGGCCCCCACCGAGTAATCATAATTCATAACTCACTCTCACTCGACCCTCGAAAGTCTCAAAAGAAATAAAATTAGTAATGAAAACAACTAAAACCCTTGGACAAAAAAAAAAAACTCAACAAGCAGAAATATTTGGCTGCCATTCGGTCTTCGCATTCCTTTAACCTAAACCTGAACTGAACTTGAGCAGAACAATGACTCTGACTCTGACTCTGACACAAAAATCCATCTTCATTCTCCTTCTCACTCTCTCTCTTCTCCTTCCTCTGACGGCCACCTCATCCTTAAAAAACCTGCTTGAAAGCCGGGGCTTGCCCGGCGGTCTCTTCCCGGAAAACGTTAAATCCTATAATCTGGATCAAAATGGCCGCTTGGAAGTTTACTTGGAAGGCCCATGTATGGCTAAGTTTGACACGAGGGTTCTCTTTGACAGTGTCGTGAGAGCTAATCTTAGCTATGGTGGGCTTGTGGGACTTGAGGGTCTTACTCAAGAAGAGCTCTTCCTTTGGCTGCCTGTTAAGGGTATCATTGTGAATGATCCCTCTTCTGGGCTTATCTTGATTGATATTGGTCTTGCTCGTAAACAACTCTCTCTTTCTCTCTTTGAAGATCCTCCTGTTTGCAAGCATATTCAAGGTACGTACCCTACTTTTGGCTCGTCACTTGATTCTTCTTTTTTAATTAAAATTTAAATTTTGCATTGAAATGTTATAAAAGTAGTTTTACAAAGCTGCAATTTTGCAGTTGAAGGTGATCTGGTGGAGAAGGCTGGGAGGAAGCTGGGATTTCAAGTTCAGAGATGAAAGGTTTTACTTTTGCATCATAGAGACAATTGTGTGTGTATGTGTGTGCTTTTTTCCCCTTTTTTTTTAGTTCTTCCTCCGTGGCTAGCCAGGTGAAGAAATATGTGGAGTATAGTTTATAGATGTTACTGAGGCTGTAAAAATGGAAATTTTGGGGACCCTTTTTTGGAATCAAATGAAAAATTCTTCTAAATTCTTAGATTCTTAACTGACAAAAAGTCACAAAAGGCATAGAAAATGATCTTGAATGATTTTCCTTATCACTTATCTTATTCTTATTGTGGCCATAGTCTTTTTTTTTATGATCAATGAAGTATTATACAGGTTAAAAGATGGAAGTTTTCATTGCTTTGAGTTCTTGATTTGGATAGCTCAATCTGCTCCATGTTTAGCATAAGTCTTGAACTAGCTTGCAATTCCAAATTTCAAGTTGACAGCAATTGTTTCACCATGCCATCATTGATGCATGCTTATGTGATTTGAGTATTTCCAATCTACACCAATATCAGTTGGGTGCCAAAACTTAACAATATTATTCCCAAAGGAAAAGATGAAGAGCTACCACGTGGTAGAATAGTGCTAAATGATCATTGATCACATCAATGTGTATCATTCAAAGCAACAGCATTATGCACGTCTTATCATGTTTTCTTAATTAAGAATACATGCACAATGTTTGCCACTTTATCATCTTTTGATACATCAAATCATGGTAAAATTTTGTTTGCAAATTTAACTTTACCAAAGAAGAAGGTTCTCATCAAACTGTGGCAAGGGATATATGGTTCTTAATTTATAGTTGAATGTAGCATACAACAGCTGCAACCATGGCTGCGATAAATCCTTCAAGGATCACTCCTCCACCAGTCACAGAGTCATCTGTTGAGTGATGCTTCCCCATCTGTGTGATACTTGGACTTTCCGATGTTATACCAACTTCTGATGGAGCTGGACATGGAACGGGTTCAGCACCTTTTAGAGCTTCCAGTGAACTCGTTTCAGTTTCAGCTGTAAAGATAAAAAACTCAGCCAATTATAACATCATGCATAAGAGTAGCAATCGAGCCATAAACTACGCTAATGTTGAAGTACTTGAACGCAATAAATTAATCAGTCAAGTGAAAGGGCAAACATATTTTAGTCTTTTGCAGCTGAACTAGCAAGTCAATTGAACTCTCCCAAGCCTTAATTAACATTCTCAATTAAGAAATTAATTATAGATATCAGCCAGTCAGTGTTCAGCATTCTCACAGATGGCCATAGAAATCTCTGCATCTGCTGTGAGCCTCTGCCAGGAAACATAACCATTTTTGGGAATTACCACTTCTTTAGGAAACATAATCATTTTATTAATAAAATTTTCTGGAGAATACAATTATATGAGAATTTACTACAGTTTCCCAGAAACAACAATTTTTCTCATATTTAATAATAATCACACTTAAATTTTAAAAGTTTCATCCAGCCAAACAAGTCAATTAGTTGATTAAATTTTAAACTCCTAAATTATTTCTAGAATCCAAGAATTGATTATTCGATAAACCAATGAATTTCCAGTAACACTTCCAGGATTGGTCTTCAGATAGATTTGATGATCTCCTGCAGCAGCTCTTTCACTTGCTCAGCTTCAATCTTATAACTGTAAACTCCCTGCAGCATATCACATCAAACACATATATCTGTTAAGATGTCTCAATTTCTAGAACAATTACAGCATAAATGGGAATCGTGAGGCAGAGTGCATGGCAACTGTCTATAACAATACCTTTTTAGAAAAAAGAACTAAAGAAAAAGAAAAAAAAATACAAAGATCAAATTCTTTGATTGTTGCTATAAGAATTTAACTAAATGATGAAATGATTGTTAGATTCCAACTTACATTGAGACATGATGAGATGAGAGTTGCTCCTTTAAAAGTAGTAACATTGGTATCTGAGAGTTCAAAGCCATGAGAAGCCATAGCCGCCAGAAATTTGGTGATTCGACTTCTTTTTTTCTCGAAGATAATCCTTATCCAGAGCTTACACCCATCAACATTAGTGACCTCTACTTTTTCCTGCAGTCAACAGAAAGAACAAAAGCACTGGTTCCAATTAGTTACGCACTAAACCAGAATAATGCGAGTGAAAATTAAAATTCAACCTCTATCCCATGCTTCTTCATCTCCTCAGCAGCATTGATCTCATCGTTTCTAGGCCTCTCTGACTCCTCCGAAGATGATTCCATTTCAAGCAGCTGGTCACTAAGAACCTTGACAGTCATCTGCAGCTTCTCAATGTAAGTAATGGCATCTTCAACAATTGTTGCCTTGTTCATCTAATTACCAAAAAAAAAAAAAAAGGAAAGCAAGACAGCACAATTAGAATAACAATTTTTTTTTTTTGGGGGGGAAATGCCATTTTAAATTAATAATACGACTAAAACAAGACAAGTGAGGAATATATGCATTAGTAATGATGGGGACTAATGATCGGAGTGTTAAGAGTCTGTTGCTGAGTTTTTCCCTCCTCCGTCTCTCAGCAGTGAGATTCTTGCTCTTGAAGTCCCGATCATCGCCGTAGACACGTCTCCCCCGCTTCTGAGTAATGCATGATTGAGTGGAGGCAGAGCCTACAAATTCCATTGGAGGAGGCTGGCTGGGTGACTGCTGCTGATATTTGGTGGCAGAATGCTAGCTCTTGTAACTACCACCTTGTCCTGGGCCTGCTGCTGGGGTTTTAGTTATGTATATATTGCTGCTTCTCACAAGACTGACATTTTAAGGACACAGAGGCAGAAAGCAGAACTTCACATTTGGTGCTGTAGTTTGTTAGGCAAAAAAATAAGCACTTATTTCACTGCTTCACATTTGGTGTTCTGGTTTGCTAATGGTCCCAGATTCTATCAGTTATTCAGTTTCAGCCTTTTCTCCTTTTTTTTTTTTTTTATATCATTGTAAGTGAATCAACCAGGTTAGTTCCAATATCAGTCTCGTTACAAGTCTCTGCCACTACAGTACACTTTTGTTCTCCATTAGGATTGCATTGGCATGCTAAAGATGTGTTAACTGCACCCAAACAGATATAACAACTTATCCTCTTCTGTTTAAAAGATAGTTTTTCACTAAAATTTATCATTTATTTTTACTTTCATTTGATATCATGTAAGTAATTTGAGGACCACAGTACCATTCATTCCTATGCAAGTCCTTTACCAGGACACCATTGCTTGGCTTCCCAATTTTAATGATGGATTCGAATGTCCTTGCTCATTTATTTTTATACTTGAAACACTGTTCCAATATCTATTGAATTCAGAAGACACCCAAATAAGCAAATAAATTGATTCCCGCACGTATACAGCTGCCCAGCCACTCTTGCCATAATGTGAACGATCTTGTATTAATTTCAGGGCACAAGTCACAACTCAAGGAGGAGCTGTAAATTAGAGAAGCTAGCTTTGAGGATTGATTATTCTGCAAATAGTCAGCCATTAATTTCACTCATTGTTGTTATTATGAACAAAGAGCTCATAAAAAAAAAAAAAAACAGTCAATAAAATAATAACTGACAAAAAAGGATGGAATAGCAATGACATGAACATGTCATGAATTTTTAGCTGGTAGATTAATTGGTTCAAAACCCCATGTGCTTTTTAAATCCGGGAATAAGCATCTGATTATATCGGTGAAGCAAAACATGAATGAGGGTTATGTTATTTTTTTTAAGCATGCCATTTTTTTATTTTTTGGTTCCTTTTTTGTCTATTTCGAATTGAACACTAAATTTAGGTTCACAATTAAATTATACATAATGATGGTTAAATAATAATGGTTAAAACTAGGAGTTTGCAAAGATAAAAGAAGAGCTTCTTCATTGTCTAGAGGTCGAAGAAGCCCACGAGGCCCACCCAATACGGACTAGCAAGTCCATCTCAAGTCGAGTACTAACGAAACACTTCTGAAATGAGAGATGCCCAGAAAGTTGTAATGATAAAGCAAAACCCTAAACACCTTTCAAAAATCATAACCATCCGACATCTGACTTCTGAGAGTGACAGTTGACGCAAAACAAAACCGATGTCGTTCCCCTCCCGCCTCCTCAGCCGCTCTTTCTCCACTACTGCGACTGCGACCGCGACCGGCCCCAAGTTTATCGGCTCCGTCATCCGCGGCATTTACAGAGAGAATAATCTCAAACGACTTGTCGACAAGTTCAAGAAATCCTCCGACCTAGGACGGTTCCGCACCAATACGGCATTTACACGGGCACCGTTCAACGTCTCGCCAATGCTAAACGCTTCAGATGGATCGAAGAGATCCTCGAACACCAAAAGCAGTACAAAGACATATCCAAAGAAGGTTTCACCGCCCGTCTTATCACTCTTTACGGAAAAGCCGCCATGTTTGAGAATGCCCGTAAGGTGTTCGATGAAATGCCTGGACGGAACTGTGAGCAGACGGTTCTGTCGTTTAATGCGCTCCTGGGGGCGTGCGTTAACTCCAAGAAATTCGATGAGGTTGATGGGTTGTTCAAAGATTTACCCCACAAGTTAGGAATTGAGCCGGATTTGGTTTCCTATAATACGATTATTAAGGCATTTGTTGATAAGGGTTCGTTGGATTCGGCGAACACTTTACTGTATGGGATGGAGAAGAAAGGCATCAGGCCGGATTTGATAACGTTTAACACGCTTTTACTTGGGTTTTACAGCAATGGCCGATTTGCGGATGCTGAGAAGATTTGGGAAACAATGGTGAATATGAATGTTAGGCCTAATGTTAGAAGCTACAATGCCAGGTTAGATGGGTTGGCAATTGAGAAGCAAACGAAAAAAGCTCTTGAGTTGGTTGGAGAAATGAGGAGTAAGGAAATTAATCCCGATGTGTTTACTTTCTATGCTTTGATTAAGGGATTTGTCAATGAAGGGAATTTGGAAGAAGCCAAGCGGTGGTATAACAATATGGAGGAGGAGAGTGGTTGTGGTATGAACAAAGCAATTTTCAAGTTACTTGTTCCGTTTGTTTGTGAGAAAGGTGATTTGGACTTTGCTTTTAATCTCTGCAAGAGGACTTTTAGTAAGCGATGCCTTGTTGATCAGGCACCCTTGCAGCTTGTTGTAGATAGATTGGCTAAAGAATTGAGGGTTGAGGAGGCTAAAGAGCTGGTGGAGCTTGGAAAGACAAATAGTTATTGTCGTTATAACCTGAAATTTCCTTCAGAGGAGTAGTGCAGTGCCTTCTAAGCTTTTGTCCTTAAAAGTTACTTTCAGCTTCTGAATTATGCTGTCTAATTTACATCAGTATCATTTTGCTCCTTTTTTTTATAAATATTGTTGTACATTTTTTATGTTGAGTTCTGTTAAGCATGAGTGTATTCATTCATTGCGCTGAAATCTGTAGAATTACTCTGCTATGCAGATTTTCTTAACTCTGTTATCCAGCAAATTTTATCGCATCGCATAAATTTGGATGTCTCCTTTTTGCATCTCTTTGCTTTAGTAAAGGAAGATTTTCTGCTGGTTTTACTGCGGATATTGGATTTGGATCTCCTCTTCTTCCACCATAATTGAAGTAAATATGTGGAACCCAGTAGTAGCTAGTTACGTGATAGGCGTTTCTACCACTGCAAACTGGTTCGTTGGAAATTTAGAGCGGCAGAATTGCTAGTATTTGCTAAAATAGGATCAGATCAGTTGGTGGCCAGCCCTTGCTTCTAGACTCACTGTGTCACCAACTATTTAGTATTTACTGACAGGCCGTTTGCCAGTGAGGACTGTCTGGCCCTTGTCATCTTATTGTCTTCTCTAGAAGCCACATTTCATTCAATTCCCTATTGCACGCGCCCCTCGTTTGAAACGCGGGCATGTATTTCCTTCCATTTTGTCTGCATCTTCAGGCTTCAGCCATATTGTCTTTTGCATATGTAACAAGCTATGGCACCAGTAACGGGCGGGCGAGTAGGTCCAATATCCACTGGGATAATTTTAGTTTACTCCCAGTCGTTATGACAATTTTCAATCTACCCAATGCTGTGAAGACGTCAACATTGTCCGCAGATTTCGCGAAGTCTAACTGTATTGCCGTTGCTATTTGCTATCAAAACTCAAAAGATGATATTTGCTGTACACCATATGAGATCAGGATTCTCTTCCGATATGACTATTTCTTGAATAAATAACTCAATTTTACTCATACACGGTCATTAAAAGACATATGGTAGAAGATTTTTAAAAACTCAGAAGAGCTCAGATCAAAAGAGGATTCTATTCCCACCATTTGATCTTGAATTTTGTTGATAGACAAAGTCGTCAAAGACAGCTTGCCACTACAAGTGCGGCACGACATTTTTATTGAACTTCTTGTCAGTAATTATGTTACAATTAATTAAACTACAAATTACAAAATTATATAATATACAGGTTGGGTTATGATTTATTGTACTGAGAGATATAAAAAAAAATAGTGTACAAATTGATGTATTGATCAATTATTGATTAAAAGATTTTTACACCAATTAATATAATTTATTTTTATTAATTAAATTAAAATTTATATTTTCAATTAAATGATTTTTTCTTAGTCTATATAATTTATCTTCATAGATTACGTTAAATTTTATACTTTTATTCAACTAATATTAGAAATCAAATTAATTGTATAGAGCAATTTATTAAAAAAACGTTGTAGTCCTAGCTACGATTGAGATAGAACATATTCAAATAGCTCGACACCACATGTTATCGTCCTTTTTTAAGAAGTCAGATAATTATTTTTATCGATTTAGGTGTATTTTTTAATTTTTATATGAATTGGTCATTTTATTTAATACTTAAGTATAATGCAGTTATACCACAGCTGCACATAACCATTAAATCTCTCATTAAAACTTGATCCAATAATTAATTGCAGCTGTGCCATAGCTGGGCCCTTTTATTTATTTATAAACGTTTCAAATCAATGACATTGGGTGATGTTGATTTCATGTACCCTGCATGATCGTAGGTCGGGCTATTTCTTGTAGCCTAAAAAAAATAAAAATATTATAATAGACCCTAAAAAAATCATTTTATCATTCTTGATTACACTTACTATACATGCGGTTGCTCATTTAATGAGTATAATTAAAAAAAAAAAATTTGTTACACAACATATTATAATAAGAAAAGCGTCCATCACTTGCATTAGTTTTGCTTATCTTTTAAATATTTTAAAGGCGACATGTATATTTAAAAAAAAAAAACAAAAGTACACATTACTAGTTATGTATATTTTCATGCATACGTGTCAAATTAAAGATCTTTCAAACCCAAACTCAATATGTTATTATGAGGAGATTTGTATTTATTTATCTTTTTTTATAATCACTGCAGTCACATCGATAAACCTTTTTTATGAATATAATATTCTTGAACCATTAAGACTTAGACTTATTTATTTTTTAATTAAATTCTTAATTTGACTTTTTAAGACGTTTTGAAAATTTAATTTATTTATTTTTTACAATTTATATATGATTATCATATATTAATTTTTTTAAATTTTTATTTAAATATAAAAAAATCTGAATAGAAAGTTGATATTGTCTCTCAAAAGTATCCATAATAAATAAATAAAATTATATACATATTCATATACCTAAACCCTCATTTTTGTCTTCATTCACAGCAATTGTTTAATCACCATCTTATGGTAATTTTTTTGTTTTAACATATTCTATACAACTTTACTTCTATTATTTTTATTCTGTGTCGTCCCTTTTATAATCTATTTTTTATTTAATTATAAACCATAAAACAAACCAGAAGAGGCATATATTCCATTATGGTTTTGATTATAAATCAACGAATCCAAAAAAATTAAATAGTGCAATTTAGTAATTTACTAAACAAGAAATTTTAAATTTAAAGAAGAACAAACGTAATTTTTAAAAATTATTTATATATACTTTTTTTAAAAAATAGATTTTTATTATTACAATGATTTATTTGGTAATAATATTTATTTTTTGGGGTACTTAATACTCAATCCTTCTCACAATCTTAACTGGTTGTTGCCAAGGAGAAATCCCGGGAAATCTTATAAAACAAATAACGAGTATATATACTTTTTACAGTGGCAAAAAAGCAAATTATTAAGGTTTTAGATGTTTTTCATCTAGAAAAATAAACGACTTACCCCAAAAAAAATATCAATTATGCATGTGAATTCAGATTTCAATAATTTTTAAATCCATTCAAACTAAACACAAAAAACAAATGATGCTTTCCCAAGCGCATTTAAAATTAAAAAGAAAAGAAAAATACTCCAACGTCCGAGAAAGAAAAAAATTGATTAGACATTAATAACTTTTAACACACAATAAACCTCTTCTCTAGGGGAAATGATATGATCAATAAGAAAAATAAAAGACGTGGATACACAATCTCCTTTCTCTATATATACATAAGCTTGCACCTTAAAAAAAAAAACAAGGAAAGAAAGAAAAAGAAAAAAACCATAGATTAATTTAGCAGCTTATCAAGAAGGTTATTTGAAGCGCATTAGAAAAACAGTGAGCTTACATCCTTCCAATGTCTTCTTGCACCATCCCATCAGTCTTCACTACTTGTTTAAATGGTTTCAAGTGTCCTCCACTACTTTCCACAAATAGAGCAACCATCAGAGTGAATGAATACAGGCCAGTCTGCGCCCAGCTTGGTAATCCAACAATTGTTAGAAGATCAGCAAGCTACCCATCTTCAATTTGGGATCATGACTTTCTGCAGTCGTTGGGTAGCGGCTACACGGTATTGACTATTAGTACAATTATTATTATTTTTTTTCATTTTTGTTATCCTGATTAATTTGTTCAGTTTTTTACAATGGAAATTTGGAACATATCAAAAATTAAACGCCGCAGGGTGAAACATATCAAAGTCAAGCAGAAAAGCTGAAGGGAAAAGTAAAGACAATGATTAATAATGTGACCAATCCACTGGATCAACTAGAGCTGATTGACACACTGCAAAGGCTTGGATTGGCTTATCATTTTGAGACAGAGATAAGGAACATGTTGCACAATATCTACAATAATGAAGATGACAAATGGAAGAAAGAAAATCTATATGCAACCTCTCTGGAATTTAGACTCCTCAGGCAACATGGTTATCATGTTTCCCAAGGTACACACGTGTAGTATTGTCAGTGAATGTACGATCGATCTGGATTAATTAGTTAATACTAAAACGTCGACGACGTACACATAATTTATATATATATTTAAATTAAAATGAATTAAAATAGCTAGGGAGAAAGAATTAATTTAATCACTGAATTAAATGTATATGTATACATATACATTTTTGCAGAGGTCTTTAATAGTATTAAAGACAAGATGGGTGGTTGGATTGGTGACGATTTCAAGGGAATGCTGAGCTTGTACGAAGCCTCATATTACAGCCTAGAAGGAGAAAGCATCATGGAGGAGGCCTGGCAATTCACCAGTAAACATCTTAAAGAAGTGACGATGAGCAAGGATGTATTCGTAGCAGAGCAAGCGAGGCGTGCCTTGGAGCTCCCTTTGCATTGGAGAGTGGCAAGGCTAGAGGCAAGGTGGTTCATAGATGCATACGAGGAAAGAAAGGACAAGAACCCCCTATTACTGGACCTAGCTAAGTTGGACTTCAACATTCTGCAGGCAATATACCAGGAAGAACTTAAGGATATTTCATGGTAGACATTTTGCAACCAATTTACCAGAAAATTATCCATGCATGCCATGATTACATGCACGCGCCCGCACACACATATATATATAACTCATATTAAAGATTAATTTTATTACATTTAATTTTATATGTGTGTGCGTGTGTGTTTCAATTAGGAGTTCTTGATCATATGAAAGTCATGAATAATTTAAAAGATTAAAAAAAAAATACAAATTCTAATACAATATATTTTCTCCTATAGTATATTAAAATATGTATTTTTTTCTTTTATTTTATCTCTAACTTTAATATAATTAAGGATCCATGATTGAAAATATATTTATATATATAATTAATGTTTCCTTTAATTTGCCTGTGAATTGAAGGTGGTGGAAGGACAAAGGTCTTGGGGAGAAATTGAGCTTTGCCAGGAGGAGGTTGGTAGCATCCTTCTTATGGGGCATGGGGATAGCGTTTGAGCCTCAATTCGCCTACTGCAGGAGAGTACTCACAATCACGGTAGCACTAATTACTGTAATTGATGACATTTATGATGTCTATGGAACATTGGATGAACTTGAGCAATTCATTGATGATGCCGTCGAGAGGTTTGTTGCGAAAATAATGTTACATCTATTTCAGCTTCTCAAACAGACCATTATTTAAATTGAAGATTTTTCTTTTCTACAGGTGGGACATCAATTATGCTATGGAGCAGCTTCCGGACTATATGAAAATATGTTTTTTTGTGCTTTACAATTTTGTAAATGAATTTGCTTATCACATTTTCAAACAACAGGATTCATATAAGGTTCCGAGTATTAAAAATGCAGTACGTAATATATACTTATATATTTATTTGTTCTCTCCTATTCCATTCCTTTGATTTATCT
The DNA here is from genome assembly GCA_018350135.1 of Citrus trifoliata. NCBI lineage: Eukaryota > Viridiplantae > Streptophyta > Magnoliopsida > Sapindales > Rutaceae > Citrus > Citrus trifoliata. Next base: position 26,659,014 of record CM031385.1, on the reverse strand, counting down.
TCTTTAAATTAATTAATGATGTCTACGTCTCAAAAATAAAAAATGGTAACTAGATTTTTTTCCCTGTGCCATGTTCCCCAGTGGCTGGGCATAATACGAGCCTACTTGGTGGAGGCCAAATGGCACGACAGTAAGTACACGCCAACACTGGAAGAGTACTTAACAAATGGGGTGGTATCAATAGCAGGCCCTATAATGACAATTAGTGCATACCTTGCTGCTACAAATCCAATCATAGAGAAGGAGCTGGAATTTCTAGAAAGTAACAATATTCCAGATATAATTCAATGGTCATCCAAGATTTTCCGTCTTCAAAATGATTTGGGAACTTCAACGGTACATAATAAGACCACCAAGTATTAATTTCCTACAATTGTTTTAGATGGCTCAAATTGATTTTATTTTCCCTTTTTCCCCAATAATTCATCAGGATGAGTTAAAGAGAGGGGATGTTTCGAAATCAATCCAGTGTTATATGCATGAAACTGGTGTCTCAGAGGAACTTGCTCGTGAACACATAAAGGATTTGATGAGACAGATGTGGAAGAAGGTGAATGCATACAGAGCAAATAAAGATTCTCCTTTATCTCAAACTACAGCTGACTTCATGTTGAATCTGGTGAGAGCGTCCCATTTTATGTATCTACATCGAGATGGGCATGGTGTTCAAAACCAGGAGACTATGGACGTAGCGTTTACATTGCTTTTTCGGCCCATTCCCTTGGAGGACGAAGACATGGTTTTCACACCATCTCTCGGTACCAAAGGCTGATGATGCTTAATTGCAACTTTTTTTATTCATTTCACTAATAAATTGCCCTGTATTGTGGTTGCTCAAATTAAGAATTAAAAGGTTGACTAATTAAGCTTTATCTTTTATATTTTTTTCAATATATTTCCGTCATTTCATCGAGGTTTATTTAAAAAAAGTAGAAAAAGAAAAGAAATTATTGATTGGATGGTGCAGACGGTCTGGCCAATCTCCTCCATTGAGAAATTCTCTAGAAGCCATATCCCAATCAAATCCCCTTTTGTCGACTCGAGTAGAGAGTTTCGTGTTGTGACAAATGGGAAATTACTACACATCCCCTGTAAGTTGTAATTGAAATGCTGGCATAAAATTGAATATTTCTTCTTGAAGATGCTGGACATAAAATAAAAGAAACTTCCATAGTATACTTAGGTAGGGAAGGAGCTTTATCACTAACTAGTACACTCCTTGAGTAGGCAAATTATCGAAGAGGAGGGACTTAATATACTCCTCGAGTCTCGGAAGCCTTTGATTGTCATCATAGCTATACATCAAAGGAACCATTCTGGCAGTGTTAAGAGAAGCCCTTGTGAAAGATGCTGAAAATGGATTTGGGGAGAGGCATTCCTGGTTTAGGCGCTTCCATGCATCTGAAATCTTATCCATAGCATGCTTTTGTGCATTTTCAGCTGTTACGTCTTGGTGCTCCATCATGTAGTAATATATGTAAGATCCATCGTTGCCATCTTGATTTTCATCCTGCAGTATAGTAATTTATAAGTATTTCCACCATTATCTGTGAGTTCATGATCATTGATCAGAAAACCTCATTTTGTGGATCATCTAATGAGCACATGGTGATCACAGAACCGGCATATGATCGCTAATATAGGACGAAACAAATTTATAAGTGAAGTTATGCTCCACTGATCACGTGACATGCCCCACAAGCATGACCATACAATTGGTACAATTTATTATGCCTTTGGTTGGTGACAAATTCATTATGTATTATTTGCTTTCATAAGGGTACGTCCATCGGTATATGGGACCAGTCCTGACTGCCAAGTAGTTCAACTATTTATTATCTAATAAAATAAGTAAAACACCAGAAGTTCCTAAAGAGTGAAATTCGGGTTTTGTATGCGTTACCTTAGCACTTCCTAAGTCGTCCCAAAGTCGAAGAATTGTTGCGACTGACGATACTATGGGCGGGTTGCTGTCAATGAGTCGCACAGTTTCACTGGTGATGCCATGACCCAGGAGAAAGAAAATGTGCACAAGTCCCAGGTGTACCCCTGAGCTAACAATCCCATTTTTCAAGTACTCTTCAGCCTTAGGCAAGTGCCCGGAAGCAAACCATTTCGCTTCTGTCAGAAACGCGTTGCACAAACTTCCCCACTGGTGGTGCACTCAACATAATTAACATTAATTAATTAATTAGATTTAAGAAGAAAATCATATACGATATGTCGTAGTTCGGAGTCTTATGAATAATTTCTTACCGCCTTTCGCAGGGAGTGCACAGGGTTATACCCATGCTCCTTATACACCTTGTTGCTGATTTCATTAGTGATGTCGTTCAGAGCCTTGAAACATATCTTCATGCACTCCGGCAGTTGTTCAATGCCCCCAAGATCCCATCTGCTATCGTTTGATTCATTAATTTCCTCAAAAATCAATAAGAGAGATGCAAGAACGAACCAAAAAAAAAAAAAAAACTTTATTGTTATTATTTTGGTTACTAATTAATTCTGACCTTTTTACTACGGGAAACACATAAAAACTTAAAAAGATATATGTTACCTATTAATAGCTTCTGTAAAAAGGGTGAGGACATCGAGTGCTCCATAAACATCAAAAATATCGTCGATAATGTAGATGAAGGAGATAGGCTTTGTGAGCTCTATCCTTTGCCACGATAAGCTTGGATCCGTGAAACATGCCATGGACCACATGTACCATTTAAGTGGTTGGTCCCTTGCAAATTCCAACTTCTTAGCCAAACCGAGCTCCTTCCACCATCTAGCATATATTCATATCACAGAGATGCATACAGTAGAAAATTCTTACCATATGATAATATAACGGTAAATGCGCTTTCTACATGATATGTATGTATTTATTTTGAAAAAGAAAAAAACGATTCACTTAATCAAAATGTATGTCTGTTAGTTAAAATTGAATTATATATATATATATTTTAAAAAATGAAATAGTTTGTAATGGAATTAAAATTATCAACAATTAAACAAAACTTTATCTTATGATTGTAAATATAATTGCTGGTTTGTTATTTCTTTCCAAAATATTTTTTATGCATGTTTATGTATTAATCAACAGCAAAGTATAATCAATGAATATTTGAGATATTTTTATAATTTAATTTGGAAAATTAAATAATTAACTATAATATTCCTAATCAATAATTTATTTTCCAATATTATTCAAATATTGTCCCTTCTAGAAGATATGTTTTACATGATTAATAATAATAGTGTAAATTTGAATAACAGTGAAAGATAATTTTGCTTTTATTATTAATCATTCCTAATTAAATAATACACCATGATTTGTGTCATTTATTTGAATTATTCAAATTTATCTGAGGTAAAAAGTATCAGATTGAGCAAAAATATGAGAACCAGGGGTGTGTTGAGGTATTTTACAAACTATATGGATGCGATGTGCTATTGGATCAGACTAAAAGGATGTGAACTGTGAAGAGTATTCCCTCCAAATTATGTTTAGTCATCTTTTATGCAAAAATTAACTTACTTGGATATTTGCACAATCTCCTTTAGGTGTAAGGACTGGACCAATTTGAAATCCATATTCGCTAGCTCTTTCAAATCCAGTATCCAAACATATTCATTGCCCTGAAAATTACGGTGGAAAAAGTTTCTGGCGGAGGCCAAGCTTTTCCGATAGGGATGTAGCAACAGATGCTTAACAAGTCCTGCTAGATCATAATCCGCTAGATGTGTCGCATATTCACTAAGGAGATTCACACTAAAGTCTCCAGCTTCATCAAGCACATCTTCTCCTCCTATACTTAGCTGTGAGGCCTCGTATAGACTCATCAATCCATTGATGTCTCCACCTATATTCTGTTTGAACTTCCCTTCTTTGTTTCTGAAGTTGTTAAAAACATCTGTTTAACGCCCATTTCAAAGTCAGTTAAGTTTAATTTGATCAATTAGAGTACTCATATAACGAAGAGTTGGCAGAGAAAAAGAAAAACACACACACACACACAGACCTGGAGACACATAGTAACCTTGTTGTCTCAACAGTCGAAAGCGAAGGGCAACCTCCTGAAGATCATTATGGCGATCACCGTGATTGGAAAATACGATAGACTGCCTTTGTAGAATTTGTTCAATCTCATCTTGAAAGTAGTAATCAATCCCTAGGCGTTGAACTGTATCAATCATGGCCAATCCTTCAAAAGGATCGTCATCTCCTACTCTGATAAGTATGTGCTTGACTACCTCCAGCTTTTTCGCATGGTCAACGTGAATATCATCCTACATAAGATAAGAGAGAGAGCATTAGACACTTTCCCATAAGATGTCTGACAATTATATATGAAATAAGAAACAAGAAATATATACATGCACGTTTGTATATATATGTGCTCACATTATTGAAGCTGGGGTGTTCACAGGGATAAGTGACATGTTTCAACGGGGCAGAAACCCCTATGCTCTCATTAATGTTGCCATTTTTATTATTAGGCAGCAAGGAATTAATGTCACTGAGGTTTTGCTTGCCAACTTTTGATGTTTGTTCTGGAATCACTTGAACGTGGGATGAAGCAGACGAAATATTTTTGGAAGAGAAAGCCATATAAAGTGTGTATTTATGGAAATAGCTAATCCTGATAGAGAAGAGAATTGATTCTGATGGGTCGAAATATTTATGGAAGAGAAAGCCATATAAAGTGTGTATTTATAGGAACATTTATCCACTTACTTTCTAGGAAGGAAGAAGAACCACACATATAGACCTCAATTACTTGAAACAATTTCTATAGTACGACATCCATTTCATGCATGGATCACGTGTGTGTATAAATTAAATAATAATTTTTCAAAAAGGTAAATGTTAATTTGGTTTCTATATTTTGAGTACTTGTTTAGTTTTTATATTTACATTCTTATCCTTATTTTTATTTCCTTTTATAGTAATACATTTGTAATAATATTCTTGACATTAATTAGTTTACTTATAAAAGAGTTAATTAAAAAAATTAACCAATTATTGTTTATTAGTAAATGAACCAATAAATATCAATGTGAAAGAACTAATATTTTTTTGCTCTTGTGCAATTCTTGCTAATTATTTTTATAAATAAATTAATAATAGCCAATTTAAAACAATGTTTAGTATCATTGCAATAATCTTATAATTATTGTACATAAAATAATTTACCCAATTAATTCTAAAAATAAAATAATAATATAAACTTTTGTGTAAGTTTTTTATGTTAATTTTAAGGTTAATTTGATAAATTATTATTTTTTCTTTTCATTAATATCTCTAAAAATATTGTTGGAAGGGTATTATTGTAAAGAAAATAAAAAGTAAGGATAAGAGTATAATATATTTAATAACAGAGGTGCATTGAGATATTTTTTTTAAATATAGAGATTAATTAAATAAACACTTAACTGAAAATAGAAGAACTTAATAGACATTTATTCTTTTTCAAAATTAATGCACATATTGTTAGCCTATATGGCTATAATTATTGATTTTGATGATAACAAACCATATGTATTTCTTAAGTAAAGATTTATAAATTATGCTTTTATGATAAGAAAATGATGTTATGGATTTTAAGCATTTTGAACTAAAATGAAAGCTTTGTTAAAATATTTGATTGTGTTTTTAAATTTCGGAATTGGACCTATTTGAAATTATTTAAACGTTTTTGGGTCATTCTACAATTTCACAAAGTCTGGGCGAAATCATAATTTCAGAAAGTTTTGGGCTTGACAAAGCATTATTTAAAATTCTGAAATTAGGACCTATGTGCAAATGTTTACAAACTTTCTGGGCCTCACTACAGTTTTTATAAAGTTTTGGGGTCAAAATGAAATTTCGGGAAAATGTCACTGTAGCGAAACTGTAGCAGGTACTGTAGCTATCCGGCTTACCGGATACAAAATCTGGAAAACCGGTTACGAGGCAGCGAGCTTCCATTGCGAATCCGGCTTACCGGATTCCAAATCCGGCGGACCGGATAGGCAAAATTTTGAATTTTGCCTTAACGGTTAGAAAAATCCGGCTTACCGGATACCAAATCCGGCAGACCGGATTTCCCAGAAATGTGAGTAACGGCTAGTTTTCGAGCTCAAACTATAAAAACTCCAATCCAACTCATTTTGAAGCTCTCCAACACTCTCCAACAAGGAAAAACAAAAGGCACACATGATATCTTGAGCTTACAACTTGCAAAACACAAATCATTGAATCATTCATTGTTCTTCATCTTTGAATATCTACTCATTGAGTGAGTTTGATTGTAACTTTCATTTCTTCATTTCATTTGTAAGAGTTTGAGTGTGTGAGACACTTGAGTGAAGAGATTGGGAGATAATCTCTTTGTTGTAAAGGTTTATTGACACCTCGAAGTCAATTGTAATCGGTTGAAGCCTTGGAAAGGCTTGGATAGTGAAATCCTCAAGCGGGTGAGCTTGGAGGCGTGGACGTAGGCGGGGATAGCCGAACCACGTAAAAATCCTTGTGTTCGTTTTCTCTTCCCTTACTCTTTTAATTATTGTGCCTTCATTGAACTTATTGTTTTCGAATTGATTAAGACATTAGATTGCTTGTTGTGTGGATTTGCTAGGATAATTTTTAAATTTCCAATTCACCCCCCCTCTTGGGTTGCACACTTATATTTCATTTGGTATCAGAGCGAGGTGCTCTTGTGTAAGACTTAACCGTCTAGAGTTAAAGATCAATAGCAACCCAAATTAGTTCAACTTTCATGGAAGGCCAATCTACCACTAGACCTCCATTCTTTGATGGTAATGATTATCCTTATTGGAAAATTAGGATGAGAGTGTTTTTACAAGCCTTAGATTATGAACTATGGGAAATAGTTTGTGATGGTTCAGTCATTCCTAGGAAGAATGTTCTAAGTGAATTGGATAAGAAAAATATGTCTTTAAATTCCAAGGCTATGAATGCTTTATTTTGTGCCTTAGATAAAAATGAATTTCATAGAGTTTCAAATTGTTCTAATGCTTATGAAATTTGGAGAAAACTTGAAATTGTGTATGAGGAGACTACGAGCGAGGAGGAATTTCATGAAGTGTCGAATTTGGCACTTATGGCAATTGGAGATGAATCGGATGATGAACTTGATGAGGTAAATGATCTTCCTACTTATGATGAATTACATGATGCTTTTAAAGAATTGCATGATGAGTGGATGAAACTTGGTAAAAAGAATGCATGCTTTAAGAAGAAAATGCTAGAACTTACAAATGAAAAGGATACCATGCAAGAATGCATTAATTTATTGAATGAGAAGATAAAGGAATTAGAATTAGAAAATAAAACATTGCATGATGAAGTTACATTATCAAATGAGAAATTTAGCACTTCACACAAGCATTTAGAATCACATGTAAGTGACTTGAAAAATGAAAAAGATGTCTTGCAAAAATCCAATGTTTCATTAAATGAAAAGATTAAAGGACTAGAGTTAGATAATAAAATGTTGCATGATGAAATTGCATCATTTAAATGCAAACAAAGTACTTCATATGAGCATGAAAAATCACACGTTGATGAATTGATGAAAGAAAATGAAGTGCTTAAGAAAAAGAGTAATGAGCTCAACGAAATTGTGTTAAAATTCACAAGTGGTCAAAAGAACTTAGAAAAATTACTAAGCACTCAAAAATGTGTGTTTGACAAAGGAGGACTTGGGTACAAGCCTTACTTGAAACAAAAATATTATAAGAATTATTTTGTTAAGGCTATTTCCACAAGTGATCATAAGATTGTTTGTCATTATTGTAATGGAAATGGTCACATGAAAAATAGATGTCCAGTTAAAAGAAATGCTTATTATGGAGCAAAATGTATTTGGGTTCCAAAAGGAACCATTACTAACACTCAAGGACCCAAGAGTATTTGGGTACCAAAGGGCACAACGTGAATGTTTTCTTTGTAGGTACCGCAATCAAGGAATGGTGGAGAAGTTCCTTGATGAAAGCTTGTGAGGATAATCATTTGAGCATGATCTAGGAGAAAAAGATGAGGCAAGATAATTTAATTGTTTTGGTAACAATTCTTGCCATATTAATTTTGTTGAATGAATCATGATAAATGAAATTGCGAAAGTATGCTTGTATGTTTACATGATGGAATTATCATTGTGTGTAATATTGAGTGATTTATCATGATGGATTTGTTTGATGTTAATGTTTATGAAGTGTTTAAGCATGATAATTAAGTGGTGTGTTTGATTTATTCACTTTTGAATGATTATATGTTTAATCGTCGTTGAAAATCTTTAGTCTGCACATGCTGAAATGAATCGGTCATAACGTCTTCTAGAGAACTCCAAATCTAGCTCTGTAAACTTTATTGGAAAGCTAACGCAATTATCTTTCTAATGGTATATAGCATGCACGTTACTTCTTGCTCAATCAATACAGGTTTTATTCCGAATTTGACCTTTCTGCATTTTATCCTGAGTCTGCACAGGATGTAATGAATTGGTCATAACTTCTTTTAGAGAACTCAAAATCCAGATCTGTAAAATGTATTGGAAAGCTAACTTAATTATCTTTCCAACGGTATATAGCTTGCATGTTAATTCGTACTCAATCAATACAGTTTGTATTTTGAAATTGACTTTTCTGCAAGTTCTTAAGTTTTGAATGCTTATATGCTTCATGATTGTATGCTTGTTGGATGCTTATTGTTTCATGACTGTGATGAATGAATTATATGCATGAAATCTTGTGTCGTTAATTGTGTTATATCATCATCCACTTATAAAATTAACATCATTCTTTGATACGATTTCGTATGTTTGGTCTTGTATGCATTTATGTCTCATGTATTAAATGGCTAATTGAAAAGTTTTAAATCTCTAAATGATTTAAAATTGATCAATTTCTAAGCCAAAAATAAATTTGTGTTTATAATACAAGTCTAAGAGCTTACAAAATTTCAAAAATATTTTCCAAAGCTTAACCGGTATACCACTTCTAATCAACCGGAAAGCTGTTTTTCATTTTGGAGCTCTCGGGTTGAAATTCGGATAACCGGATTTTCAATCCGGAAAACCGGATTTGCTAAGCCTCCTCTCTGCTTCATAACCGGTCTACCGATTTCTTAATTCGGCAACCCGAATTTGGAAGGCAACTCACTGCCTCACAACCGGTCTACCGGTTAGCAAAACCGGAAAACCGAATTCGCATGGAAGCTTGCTGGAACAAAACCGGATTTCCGGTTCTTCAAAATCTGGCAAGCCGAATTTGTGGAGTCACAAATCTGTCTCGAATCCGGCCAGCCGATTATGCAAACCGGCAAGCCGAATTCATGCTTCTTGCTTTCGGGTCAATTTCCGGTCAACCGGATCACTCATCCGGCAAGCCGAATTCAAAGGTCTTTTAAACTGTTCATCTTCTTCTTCATTTCGGCAAACTGGTTCTCACTCTCTCTCTAGATTATTCCTCACTTGATTTCATTCCAAAATCCATTATTCTCATTCGTTTTCAATCTAAATTGATTCATATAAATTATTTCTCATCCATTCTTGTGTTTAAAATCGTTTTAATTGATTCAAACTTATTTTTTACTCAATATCTTGAAAATCCGAATTTGCTTTGAGAATTTGCTGGAACAAAACCGGATTTCCAGTTCAAGACATCCGGAAAACCGATTGTTTTTTAAGGATCTCGAAACCGGCCAGCCGGTTAAGGAAACCGGCAAGCCGAATTCATGGTTATAGCTCTCGGGTACATATCCGGTCTACCGGATTTCTTGTTTCCCGAGCTAACCGGCAAGCCGTTTATAGAATTGTGAGTTGCTGCCCATTAACCGGCAAGCCGGTTAGTAAATCCGGCAAGCCGGATTCGTGAGCTTTTGTTTTGCTTCTTCTTCCTCTCTTGTGAGTTTTCTGCACTTGTTATTCCTCTCTCTCTCAAAACCGTGAGCCACCCTCATCCATTTCCAATCAATTCCTCTTCATTTCTCAACCATTTTTATGTCAAGATCAATCTCTTAAACCATTACCCATGCATTTCATCTTCATTACACATTTCTCCATCATGATTTCTTCTTTTTTTTTTTCATTTCATCATCATCTCTCACGCGTGAACAGTAACTCCGTTTCTCTCTCTACATTTTCAAGCTTCCTTTAGCCCATTTTTGATCCTACATCATATATTAGTTTTATTCATCTCTAGGATCAATTTTTTTCTTGGCTCAAACAAATCCATTTCACTCAATTTTTGTAAACCCGAAATTGGATTTTTAAGCTTGTTTTTGTTCCAACAATGGTGGATGGTAATAAATCCATGAGCAAACAAGTTGCCAAGAGATGTAAGAACAATTATGGAGATAATACGGAGTTTATATAAACACCATCCATTATCTTAAATCATCTCTTGGATTTTACAAAACCGAATTTGTGCATTTTGGGTATTTTAAATTACCATGGTTCCTGCACCTACATTTTCATTTGCATAATTATTTTAATTGTGGATTGATGATGATTATTGTTTGATATTTGGATGCAAATGTTATATTTTGAACGCAAAAGATAATCTTGGCAAATTTGATCCAAAATTTGATGTTGGTATTTTTCTTGGCTATTCAAACACAAGCAAAACTTATTGAGTGTATATCAAAAGAATTTTGATTGTGGAAAAATTTATACTTGTTATATTTGATAAGTCTAATTCTTCCTCTACGGAGAAAGTTATTTTTGATGATAATGTAGATGAAGAGCTACAAGAAGAGTATAAAATGATAGCTAATTGAGTGTATAAGTTGAAAATCAAGAGGAGCAATATGAAGAAACAAATGCGAAGTAAAATGAAGGTAATTCTCAAATACTCCCCAAGGAGTGGAGGTATGTTTCTTCTCACCTTAAGAACTTAATTTTGAAAGATCCATCACAAGGTGTAACTACTAGATCATCACTTAAAAATATATGTGAGCATTTGTAATAATGGATTTGATCACTTGTTCTTTAGCTCATAATGAAGGCTTTTAGCTATGTTGATTTTGATGATCTATAATGGCATATGTTGATTTTGATGATCTATATATTGTCATTATGTTCTTATGCTTTGCTTAAGTTTTGATGATAAAATTTGCTTTGATGATTCCATTGTATTTGATGAAGTTTGATCTTATGGAATTTATGATTGGTGAATGGATACATTTTATTTGTGCTTTCTTGACGCATTGTTAAATATGCATAACTTGCTTTAAATGATATCGAAAAAGGGAGAGATGTCACATTGGATCTTTGGAAGAATGCTTGCCGCATTAGATCTTTGCATAACTTTCTTGACGTATTCGATATTTTTAAGCATATGAGATTTTTTTTTTTGTTATATTGAAATGTCACATTAGATCTTTGATGAGTTTAGTTGTCTTGATTTCTAAAATGTGATTAGTAATTATATGACTTTTTGACATTATGCTCTTATGACTTTTGCATTCCCTTACTTAGCTTATTACTTGTTCCATTTTGGATAATATGTTTTTTGAACATTTTTATTGTCCAAAGGGGGAGACAAAGTAATAAATCATTTTAATGATGTAAATTGGGGGAAATAACATGTATTTTGAGCATTCTTTTAATGGTTGATATATGATTATGGAACTCTCGGATTTAATTGTTACAAGTGTTGGGGGATTTCATATTGATTTTGATGATTAATGATTATATGTGCATTACTTGATGAATTGATGGAGTTGTTGATATTGTTTAAGCTTATATGGAAGTGTTTTTAACCATGTCGTGTATTGGAGGATTTGAGCATTTTAAGGGGAGACTATGCCGAAACTTTTGCTCGCACAAAATTGGTAATATCTTTATCGAATTATTTTTTTTATGCTCTTGTTTCGATTGCATTTTTTTTCTACTCTTTTGAAAGGGGAGATAAATATGATATGTTTTTTGGATAAAATCATTTTTGGTTAAAATTTTAAATTGGCCATATATTTAGGGGGAGCATATAATAAATTTTGGATAATATGCATTTTGAACTTTTTTGTTGTTCAAAGGGGGAGATAAAATGATATATCATTTCGATGTTATCAAAAAGATGAGAATAATATGCATTTTTGAGTAATTGTTTTGATAATTGATATTTGATTATGATGATGATTTTGATGAATTTGAGATAATGATGATTTGATTACATGAGTGTTTTATATGATGATTTTATTTTTTGAGTTGTTGATTTGGTAATTAATGGAATAATGGTTCATGATATTTTTGTGTGATGATTTGTGTATGGAGTTGGCTTTTATCATGATTTATAATAATTTGGATGTGATATTACTAATCTTGTATTTGAGGTGATGTTTGTTGTTAGGGAGAGATTTTGTCGAAATTTCTATTTGGACAACATGGGTAACAAATTTCCTACTCTTATTCTTTTCCTTTACGTTTCCTTTTTTTTATGATGAAGGGGGAGAAAAATACATGTTTTTCAATTTTTTTAAAAAAATTGCTACTTTTGTCTTTACCAATTAAGTTTTCTTTTTGATGATGAGGGGGAGAAAAATCTATGTATTTAAATCATTAATTTAGCTAATTGGCAATTTGTAAAAGAAGATTGTATTTAGGGGGAGCATTTTTGGAATCATTCTTTAAATACATGAAATGTTTGTCATCATCAAAAAGGGGGAGATTGTTAACATATATGTTTCTATAATATGGATTTTGATGATAACAAACAAGATTAAGAATGATTAATCTTTTAAGCTCAAATTATTAAATAAATTTCAAATCATTTTTATCTTGCATTGATTGAGGGGGAGCTTTTCATAACTAGATTAAATTTTTAATGTGCTTTGTCATCATCAAAAAGAGGGAGATTGTTAGCCTATATGGCTATAATTATTGATTTTGATGATAACAAACCATATGTATTTCTTAAGTAAAGATTTATAAATTATGCTTTTATGATAAGAAAATGATGTTATGGATTTTAAGCATTTTGAACTAAAATGAAAGCTTTGTTAAAATATTTGATTGTGTTTTTAAATTTCGGAATTGGACATATTTGAAATTATTTAAACGTTTTTGGGTCATTCTACAATTTCACAAAGTCTGGGCGAAATCATAATTTCAGAAAGTTTTGGGCTTGACAAAGCATTATTTAAAATTCTGAAATTAGGACCTATGTGCAAATGTTTACAAACTTTCTGGGCCTCACTACAGTTTTTATAAAGTTTTGGGGTCAAAATGAAATTTCGGGAAAATGTCACTGTAGCGAAACTGTAGCAGGTACTGTAGCTATCCGGCTTACCGGATACAAAATCTGGAAAACCGGTTACGAGGCAGCGAGCTTCCATTGCGAATCCGGCTTACCGGATTCCAAATCCGGCGGACCGGATAGGCAAAATTTTGAATTTTGCCTTAACGGTTAGAAAAATCCGGCTTACCGGATACCAAATCCGGCAGACCGGATTTCCCAGAAATGTGAGTAACGGCTAGTTTTCGAGCTCAAACTATAAAAACTCCAATCCAACTCATTTTGAAGCTCTCCAACACTCTCCAACAAAGAAAAACAAAAGGCACACATGATATCTTGAGCTTACAACTTGCAAAACACAAATCATTGAATCATTCATTGTTCTTCATCTTTGAATATCTACTCATTGAGTGAGTTTGATTGTAACTTTCATTTCTTCATTTCATTTGTAAGAGTTTGAGTGTGTGAGACACTTGAGTGAAGAGATTGGGAGATAATCTCTTTGTTGTAAAGGTTTATTGACACCTCGAAGTCAATTGTAATCGGTTGAAGCCTTGGAAAGGCTTGGATAGTGAAATCCTCAAGCGGGTGAGCTTGGAGGCGTGGACGTAGGCGGGGATAGCCGAACCACGTAAAAATCATTGTGTTCGTTTTCTCTTCCCTTACTCTTTTAATTATTGTGCCTTCATTGAACTTATTGTTTTCGAATTGATTAAGACATTAGATTGCTTGTTGTGTGGATTTGCTAGGATAATTTTTAAATTTCCAATTCACCCCCCCTCTTGGGTTACACACTTATATTTCACATATGTCCTATGTATATTAAGTGAATATATTATAACAAAGGTGTTAAAAGGTGACTAATCTTTGGACCACCAATATTATTAGCTGTCTTTTTATCTTTTTTTTTTTCAGAATAAAGACACTTACACAATTACTCTTCTTATAATTTATTTCCTGCATTCTTATAATATTTTTGCCTACACTGCCAAACAATTTTCTGATATCATGAATGTGTGTGGTGGGGCCGCCGTTCTATTCTATTATGCTGTTCACATAGTCTGCGATAATTCGGTCCATTGGTTCCTCTTATAACTGACGTCGACCGTAACACAAGTTACACGCACAAAACGTGTTTCCTGCTCTTCAACCAGAATTATAAGCACTCACAATTCACGACATCTTTCTCGCTTTCATTATTTCCGTGCTTTGATTCTGTCCGTCGGCCTTGACTTTTGCGAGAAACGTGGAGAAGACCAGTGGCGGTGCCAGAAAGTTAATTTGGGTGAAGCTAAATTTAAATAATAATATAATTTAAAAAAGTTAATAAGTAATACATTTTAAATTAAAAATTAATTAATATATTTAATTCAATACATTTATAATTGACCCCGACTTATTTTCATATGTTAAAAAAAATAAAGAATAACTTTATCATCAAGAATACAAAATAAATCTTTTTTTATATATACAACAATAATATCAATCAATTATTGATCTCTTATATGATTTCATAGATGATTTTTCACAAAATTCATAGCCAAAAATGCTTTTTTGACTATAGTGATGAGAATTAGTAAAAACAATAACTGAATTAATGAATATAATTTATCATTTTTAGTATCAATTATTTTTTTTGTCAGCTTATCAATTCCTTTCAAATTTCAAAAATTTGTTATCATAACTCACTTCTATAATGTAAATAATAAGTTGAATTTTAAGTGCTATAAGACTCATTAAAGAAAAATCATTGGAATAAACTCAATGAGGTGAAATAGTTTTTTTTTTTTTTTGTGATGAGAGTTAGGGCTGAAGAAACTTCAAAATACAATGTTTCTTTGTGGGTTGGAAGTATAAAAACAAATACTTAATATATTGTTTATTTTTAAATTTTAACAGGGACTTTCTTTGTAAATTAAATTCAAAATGGGACAAATACCTAACTAAATTTATAAATTTTAAAAAGTTAAGGGGGGCTGATGATGATTTTGTCTTTGAAGTGCAATTAACATTATGACGTATGACAACGATTGAATAGGGTAAATAATGTTAAATTTAGATATATAATATGAGTGATGATACAGCCATAAACTCTTGTACAAACTGATGTGACATTAATTCATTGGTTGAATGAAAATATAAAATAATATAAATAAATCTTGTGGGACAAGAGATATTTAATTCAACCAATAAATTAATGCCGCATCAGTTTGTACAAGAGTTTGTGACTATATCATTACTCATATAATATATCATTTCAAAGCTCTCAATGTAGGGTGGGCAAAAAAGCTCGGGCTGACCCAAGCCCAGTCATGCGCGCAGATTTCGAACCAGCCCTCACACATGAGAACCTAGATAAAGGCACAAGAAAAAAAGCTTAGGCCAGGCCCAAGCCTGCTTTTTTTTAATTTTTTATAAATTAGAATAATATAATTAAAATTGAAAAGTAACTTAAAAATACAAAAAGAAAACTTAAATTCTTTACTTATAAATCAATGATGATTCCAAAAAGTTAAAATGAAGAAAGGTTTGTATTATTTAGTTTCTAAGTGAAAATTAGATGAAAAAAATTTTCAGTCGTTGGGTGTAAAATTATTACTATTTACAATCATTAGGGAGAAAAATAGATACTTATAGCATGTGATATTAGCATGTTAAAATATCTAAAGTATGTTGTGATTTCAACCAAAGTTAACATATGTTAACAAAAATATGAAAAGCTGATACACATTGTAATTAATAAGTTAACCACTAAATAAATTAGGAGTTTGTTGGGGGGGGGGGGAGTGATAATTTCTTAATTACAAAATATATTAGGAGAAAAATATATGATTATTTGAACCCACAAAATTATTTTCATATTTAGTTTTTTTAATAAACCCATAATTAAATATAAAATAAAGTTCTTATACTCTACACTAGAGCTGGCAAAATAGGTCATTAGATCATATTTATATTGTGTCAGCTTTGTGTGGTGTCAAATTTAGGTCAACACAAGCGCTACCTATTTAATAATCGTGTCAAAATATTGAGACCATAACTCAACATAAAAAATAAATGACTTACCTACTAAACTACTTTATATCTATATATTTAACAAAATTTACATTAAATATTTGCATGTGCACACACAGATACACACAAACACACACACAATTTATCGATATTATAAAAATATACATATCTACTAAAATATTACATATTCACACTATTAAAGTTTTAATTATATATATGTAAATAGTATTATATATCAATATTTTAAATATTTATATTATTGGAGTTCTAAATCTAAATAGAATTTTATAAACGAATCACTATGAATTTGTTTATCCTTACAAAATAAATAAATAAATAAATAAAGAGAATTATATTTAATATTTGAATTTTAATGACAAAAAATTATAAATTAATTTAGGATAGAAAATATATGTGCGTCATTTATAAGATAAATGAGTTAAAATTTTAATCATAATCTGACACGGAAAAAATTATATTAACCTAAATTTAATCTATTTAATAATCGTATTAAAGGTGAGGAATCATATATATTTAGTCCCATCATAAACCCCAAGCTGAGTAAAATTCGGGAGGACCATACTTGCGGTGAGTCGGTGACGAGAAAAATCTTTGTGTGTGTCCCAGACCACACAAACTCTGCCATTTGGAAGATTTTACGCCCCCCGTTACGAATCTTGTGTGTGTCCCAGACCAAACAAACTCTGCGATATTCATTGTCTCATTGACGGGTCCCCCATGTGATGTCACCACAAATAACGTAATTATTTAAACGAATGAAAATGCAGTCATTGGAGTAGCCGAATTAAACTGTGTTTTACTGTTCTAACGCGTACGCATTGCATGAAATATAATCATTTAAATTGTGTTTTACTGTTCTAACGCGGACTCATTGCATGAAATAGAATAATTTAAATTGTGTTTTACTGTTATTATGTGTATCATAGAATTTTCTTCAAGTCAATTTTAGATTGTCATAGTCAAAGAATATATTTATTAAAATGGAGTTAAAATGATCATTTATTAGTTAATGGAAGTTTATATCATCATTTAAGCATGTATTGAAGCGTAGGTAACTTTTTACATTTTTTTTTGAAATTTTTTAGGTCTGTTTAGAATTATACTTAAAAGCTTAAAAATGATTTTTAAAAATTAATAATTAATTTTATTTATTAGTAAATTTCTTCAAAAATAATTTTTAGTAAAATCACAACATCCTAAAATAAGTTTTGATAAATAAAACAAGAGTAGTTTTTCAACATTTAATTTTGAGAATTAATTTTACACTTATTACAATTTCATATATACCTTCACGTTAACATTGAATAATAATAATAATAATAATAATAATTAGGTAATCAATTATTATATATCCACAATTAAAAGAATTATATATATATATATATTTATTTAATATTACGTTCATTTTAGTCATTTGTGTTCTTACAACAATTTAACAGTAAAATTTATTAAATGTATACGATTGCTAAAACTCACATTATTTTTGAAAAACAAATTACCATACATTTAATTAATTCTCTTCACAACTGATTATTTCTACAATATAACTAATAATAATTTATTTTAAAAATTATAAAATTACCAAATTAGCCATAACACGGCAGAATATTACTATATGCATGAAAAACGTGTCATCCGAACAGAAAACAACCTTTGTTGTTGGCTTCTGTGGCGTAAAACATAGTACTCTTGCTTGCATGGAAATGAATCATATAAATAGGGTCTTTGTATCCTCAAATGCTCTCAGAAACACAAGTAATTCTCATTTCTTTAGAGAAATATTATAACGAAGCATATATATTCGATGGCTTTCTCTTCCAGTTCTAGAGCTAAGTTGTCTGCTACCTCCCACATTTCAAAGGCTCCAGATAAGATTTCAAAAACTAGCAGGCCTAACCTCATTGAATTTACTCCTTCGCCTACTATCTATCAAAAAGGGTGCATTACTAGTGACAATACAGTCGCTTTTCCTCCCCTTAAACACTTCACCCACACAACTAGACACCCCAGCTTCTTCGTAAGTTGGTTAATTTTTATATAGTATATCAATTTTTATTTATTATTGTGATTAAGCTTTTAGAATATTAATTAATTGATAAGCTGATGAGTATTCTGTAATTCTGTTTGATATCCTTGTAGGATCATGATATTCAAGTCGAACATTCTCGGAAACTGAAGGATCTCAAGCACATATTTAGCCTAGTCGGGGGAAATTCTTTTGAAGGATTAGTCATGATTGATGCTGTTCAACGGCTAGGCATTGAGTACCTTTTCAAAGATGAGATTGAAGAAATTTTACGAAGGCAATATATCATATCTTCCACTTGTGGTGGTCATCTCCAAGATCTTCAAGAGGTTGCCCTTCGCTTTCGGTTGCTGAGACAAGAAGGTTACTACGTACCTGCGGGTGGGTTATGTTCATAATTATTCTTTTTTAATTAAACCTCGGCAAGCGAGGATATTTAATGAAATATAAAGTAAAAAGAGCAAAAATATAATGAAGCGTAACTGCCCCCTTAATTAATCATTTTAATTAATTTATCAATTATTACCCATTTTGTTACTTAATTACGTGAAACGAAAATATATTTATTTTACCTTTTTTTTATAATTATTTTGAAACAGATATGTTTAACAACTTTATGATCAAGGAAGGGGGATTCAGCCGGTTCAATGTAAGTGAAGACATAGGGAGATTGATGGAAGTATATGAAGCTTCGCAGCTAAGTATAGCAGGCGAAGAAGGGCTTGACGAAGCTGGACAATTTAGTGCGAATATGCTCAATGAGTGCATGACACATCTTGATCACAATCAAGCTCTAGCTATCGGGAATACGTTGAGGCATCCATACCACAAAAGCTTGCCCAGATTTATGGCCAAAGACGTTTTCTTTGGCAATTTCCAAGGTGAACGTCGATGGATGCTGCATGTTTTAAAAGAAATAGCGAAAAAAGATTTCAACATGGTACACGCCTTACACCACAAAGAGATTGTTCAAGTAACCAAGTAAGTATTTTTTATGACTACATGAATATTAATTATGCTGTCATTTTCAGAATTACTACCGTCTAATTAACTCTTAACCGGTTATTAATACAATATTGTTCATTAGATGGTGGAAAGACCTCGGTTTGACTAAGAAGTTGCCGTTTGCAAGAGACCAACCACTTAAATGGTACATTTGGTCTATGGCTTGCCTCACAGATCCAAGCTTGTCAGAGCAAAGAGTTGAGCTCACAAAACCCATATCCCTCATCTACATTATTGACGACATATTTGATGTTTATGGGACGCTTGATGAACTTATTCTCTTCACAGAAACTATTACTAGGTATGCATATATCAAGAATATTGAATTTAAACCGGTATATATAGTACTTCTCTTTTACAATTAAATCTCCCAATTGACTAAGAAAACAATTGATTCTAGATGGGATCTTGCCGCAATGGGTCAATTGCCTGAGTACATGAAGATATGTTTCAAAGCTCTTGACGATATTACTAACGAAATCAGCTACAAGGTCTATAAGAAGCATGGGTATAACCCAGTACAGTCCCTCCGAAATGCGGTATGAATCATATAAATATATTGCCATGACTTTTACAAACTTTTTGATGCCATATGATAGTGGAACCCAGTATTGAATAATTGATTGCCGCAGTGGACAAATTTGTGCAAAGCATTTCTAGTAGAAGCCAAATGGTTTGCTTCTGGACACATGCCTGAGGCTGAAGAATACTTGAAGAATGGGATTGAGAGTTCAGGAGTACATGTGGCACTGGTCCACTTTTTTTTTCTCCTAGGTCATGGTATAACTGAGGAAACGGTGGAGCTTATTGACAGTAAGCCGGCCATAATATCATCAACCGGAACAATTCTTCGGCTCTGGGATGACTTGGGAAGTGCAAAGGTGGGCCCCCTCCCCTATCGCTGTACACTACAACTAATTAATGAGGATAATATATGACAGCCACAAGAAATTCGAAAATATCTAAAAGAATAATCAATTGAGAAACAAAAGTATCAAACATTATTATGGAACTGTTGAACGTGTATGAGCGTGACCGCTCAATATAAATGCCGACAGGTAGGGACCGAAAATTATTGCTGGATTACTGTTTGACGGATGCATTATATTAATTGTACGATGAGTCCAAGATGAGTCGTCTTATTGTACGATGATACAACGAATACATGCATGGCATCCACATAAAAATTAATTGGACTTGAGTTGATAGAATTATATGGTAATCTTGTTCACTTTTTGTTGCAGGATGAGAATCAAGATGGTAGGGATGGATCTTACATCCATTACTACATGAAGGAACACCGATATTCTGCCGCCGAAGAGGCACAAAAGAGTGCTATCAATAAAATTTCAGACGCATGGAAGCGGCTCAACAAAGAATGCCTCTGCCCAAATCCATTCTCAGCATCTTTCACGAGGGCTTCTCTCAATCTTGCAAGAATGGTCCCCTTGATGTACAGTTACGATGACCACCAACGCCTACCAAGCCTCGAGCAGTACATTAAGTCCCTACTCTTTGAAAGCGTACCTACTCAAGGAGTTTATTAATTAATTTAATTAGTCTCCTTTTCCATGAAAAATTGTGTGGCTCAAATAAGTTGTAAGGAGAGTAGCTTTTTAATTTCCATTTTATAAGTTTTATCCTAATTTTCTTTTGGATGGACTAATTAATTAAACCCACAAAATTACTCTCCTAATTCAGTTATAGAGTGTTTCTCGCTTATTAATTCGAAGGGTGTTTTGTACAATTCATGTTGTAACAACAATCCAACTCTTGCCACTCGTCAACATTTAGAGAGTGCAAGCTTAGTATAAATAGGTGTGAAACAAATGCACCGCAGCTTGTCTTCCACACCACACATTTGTCTTAACTGTGCATCAAGTGGAGTCAAAAGTTTGGAATATAGCTGGACCTTTATTCAAAAATATCAAAAAAGAGATATTAGGATGTGTTAAATAAATTTAACTAAATTTGCGAAGTTGATTGAGTAGAAGGTGTTAGCTTGAAAAAAAGATCCAAGTAAATCCATATGCATATAAAGGATTTGATGAGACAAATGTGGAAGAAGGTAAAACTACACGAAGCTAAAGATTCTCTCTTATCTGAAGCAACAAGCGAATTCATGTTGTTGAACCTTGTGAGATTTTCCCATTGTATGTATTAGCATGGAGATGGGCATAGTGTTCAAGACCTAGATAGAGAACAAGGATATAACAGAATCATTGCTCTTTCAACCTATTACCATAGCTTTTATTTATGAATAACTTGAAGCAAATGTCATAGTAATCCAGTAAACATGTTATTATTTCAATGGTTGTACCGCACTCCACTTTTATCTTCTATACCATGATAAATATTAAATTACGTTAAACACTTCATATTTATTTTTAGATCTTTTTTCCCACACAGTACAGCTACCTTGTTACAACTTCACTATAATAGTCATATCCCTTACCTTTACCAACCTTTAACTTGCACATACCAAGAATATCATACTCAATCAAAGAAAAAAAAATCATATTTATAATTATTTTATAAATACTAAATAATTTTTTTTTATCTAATTCCTTTGTTAAATTTCATTTAGCACTTATTCTTTACGGTTTTTTTTTCCTCTTTTTCTTCTTCCCTATGTGTCAACATTGACATATTCATATGCATCAAAAGGAAATTCCCGAGTAAGAGGTTTTTTTTTTTTTTTATAATTTAAGCTTCTTGGGCAATAATTTTATCCCAAAAAATAAAAGATTTTTTAACAAAGACAATTTTTTATAGTGTGGATATTTCTCCAACAGGATCAATGACACTATATCTACCTCTCTCCCTCTCCAATAAATCATCTAAATTCTGAAAGCTAATTCAAAAGAAAATTCATTGAGGATTTTCAATAGCAAATCATCTAGAACCCTGTCAAAAAAGTTGTCATTTTTCAATAGCAGTATAGTAATTTATAATTATTTCCACCATAATCTGTGAGTTCATGATCATTGATCAGAAAACCTCATTTTGTGGATCATCTAATGGGCACATGGTGATCACAGAACCGGCATATGATCGCTAATATAGGACGAAACAAATTTATAAGTGAAGTTATGCTCCACTGATCACGTGACATGCCCCACAAGCATGACCATACAATTGGTACAATTTATTATGCCTTTGGTTGGTGACAAATTCATTATGTATTATTTACTGGTGATGCCATGACCCAGGATAAAGAAAATGTGCACAAGTCCCAAGTGTACCCCTGAGCTAACAATCCCATTTTCCAGGTACTCTTCAGCCTTAGGCAAGTGCCCAGAAGCAAACCATTTCGCTTCTGTCAGAAACGCGTTGCACAAACTTCCCCACTGGTGGTGCACTCAACATAATTAACATTAACTAATTAATTAGATTTAAGAAGAAAATCATATACGATATGTCGTAGTTCGGAGTCTTATGAATAATTTCTTACCGCCTTTCGCAGGGAGTGCACAGGGTTATACCCATGCTCCTTATACACCTTGTTGCTGATTTCATTAGTGATGTCGTTCAGAGCCTTGAAACATATCTTCATGCACTCCGGCAGTTGTTCAATGCCCCCAAGATCCCATCTGCTATCGTTTGATTCATTAATTTCCTCAAAAATCAATAAGAGAGATGCAAGAACGAACCAAAAAAAAAATAATTATTCTTATTATTATTATTATTTTGGTTACTAATAATTAATTATGACCTTTCTACTACGGGAAACACATAAAAACTTAAAAAGATATATGGTACCTATTAATAGCTTCTGTAAAAAGGGTGAGGACATCGAGTGCTCCATAAACATCAAAAATATCGTCGATAATGTAGATGAAGGAGATAGGCTTTGTGAGCTCTATCCTTTGCCACGATAAGCTTGGATCCGTGAAACATGCCATGGACCACATGTACCATTTAAGTGGTTGGTCCCTTGCAAATTCCAACTTCTTAGCCAAACCGAGCTCCTTCCACCATCTAGCATATATTCATATCACAAAGATGTATACAGTAGAAAATTCTTACCATATGATAATATAACGGTAAATGCGCTTTCTACATGATATGTATGTATTTATTTTGAAAAAGAAAAAAACTATTCGCTTAATCAAAATGTATGTCTGTTAGTTAAAATTGAATTATATATATATATATATATTTAAAAATGAAATAGTTGGTAATGGAATTAAAATTATCAACAATTAAACAAAACTTTATCTTATGATTGTAAATATAATTGCTGGTTTGTTATTTCTTTCCAAAATATTTTTTATGCATGTTTATGTATTAATCAACAGCAAATTATAATCAATGAATATTTGAGATATTTTTATAATTTAATTTGGAAAATTAAATAATTAACTATAATATTCCTAATCAATAATTTATTTTCCAATATTATTCAAATATTGTCCCTTCTAGAAGATATGTTTTACATGATTAATAATAATAGTGTAAATTTGAATAACAGTGAAAGATAATTTTGCTTTTATTATTGATCATTCCTAATTAAATAATACACCATGATTTGTGTCATTTATTTGAATTATTCAAATTTATCTGAGGTAAAAACTATCAGATTGAGCAAAAATATGAGAACCAGGGGTGTGTTGAGGTATTTTACAAACTATATAGATGTGATGTGCTATTGGGTCAGACTATAACGATGTGAACTTTGAAGAGCATTCCCTCCAAATTATGTCTAGTCATCTTTTATGCAAAAATTAACTTACTTGGATATTTGCACAATCTCCTTTCGGTGTAAGGACTGGACCAATTTGAAATCCATATTCGCTAGCTCTTTTAAATCGGTATCCAAACATATTCATTGCCCTGAAAATTACCATGGAAAAAATTTCTGGCGGAGGACAAGCTTTTCCGATAGGGATGTAGCAACAGATGCTTAACAAGTCCCGCTAGATCATAATCCGCTAGATGTGTCGCATATTCACTAAGGAGATTCACACTAAAGTCTCCAGCTTCATCAAGCACACCTTCTCCTCCTATACTTAGCTGTGAGGCCTTTATTTTTAGATAATAAATGTAAATTACGTTAAACACGTTATATTTATTTTTAGACCTTTTTCCCATACAGTACATCTATTTTCTTACAATTTCACTATAGTAGTCATGAGCCTTGCCTTTAGCAACCCTTAGCTTGCACATACCAAGAATATTATACTCAAATCAAAGAAAAGAAAGAAAAAATCATATGTATAATTATTTTATAAATATTAAATATTTTTTTTTATCTAAATCCTTTGTTAAATTTCATTTCGCACTTAACCTTTGCTGTTTTGTTTTCCTCTTTTTCTTCTTCCCTATCTGTCAACATTGACATATTCATATGCATCAAAAGGAAATTCCCGAGTAAGAGCTTTTTTTTTTTTAATTTAAGCTTCTTTGGAATAATTTTTTCCCAAAAAAAATATTTTTTTTTTAACAAAGACAATTTTTTATAGTGTGAATCTTTCTTCAACAGGATCAATGACACTAGATCGATCTACTCCACTCTCTTCCTCTCCAACAAATCATCTAAATTCTGAAAGCTAATTCAAAAGAAAATTGATTGAGGATTTTCAGTCGCAAATCATCTAAAAGCATTTAAAAAAAGTTGTCATTTTTCTTGAAAAAGGCCACGCATCTTCAGTAATTTGACTAGTATTAATATATCAGATGAATTCAGTTGTTGTTGCTTATTTTGAAATTTCAAAAATTTTATTTATAAAGAGAAAAAATAAATTGCTTATAAAGTATTGTTGGAGGAATTAAAAAAAAACACTTATCAAGTAATTTTGAAGTAAAATTTTAAATGCAATATAGAAGAATGAATCCAAACTGAAAATAAAAAATTGCCACAAGCCAGGCAGTTTAGTCAATTATATTATAATAGGGATAAATTTATAATTTTACATTGCTAACACTGAAGATGTAATGTTCCTCAATCTCTATGTATTTCTTCACTACTTCTTGATGTTTAGTATAAAAAATAAATTAAAAAATAATAGTTAAACATATAGTATAAATAACATCGAAACTAAATTATATATATATATAACATATAATTTAATAGCAACCACACAGTATACCAATTACGGGTGTTGAATTAAATAATATGATATAAGATGTTTCTTGTAATAGCGTTCTTCAACCTATTAATGTGTGAAAGATTTAAACAAAAAAAATTTAATACCTATAAAAGAATTGTAAATAAAAAAAGAGTGTAATGTGTTGATTTGAACTTTAACCGTGTATGTAATAGAAAACATCATAATATTATTAATATTTTATAAAAAAAACAAAGTGTAAGGTGATAAACAAAAATTGACATTTGCTAAGGTATTAAAAAAAAAAAGGTGGAGATAGGAAACAACCGTCGCATTATAGCCGGATCCATTTACTTTTCTAGTGTGTAGAAACATAAATAAATAAAAATAAAAATAAATCTTCTTAGCAACGAACGCAAAGGAATTTACAGGCTCATAGGCTTGTACTCAGACCCTCCTAGCCCCGTCCAATAAAGTTTGGAAAGAGATGGCCCAGGGATTTTTTAGGCTCGTTTCCGCACGTGCTCCATGCGATTCCTCGGTATACCGCATTTACTGAAACAAAAGATTTAAATCGGGTAATGAAACATCCCGAGAGAAAGGTTTTTGACTTTCTTTTTTGTCACTCATTCATTAATCGTCGCTTGTTCCAACAAATTGGGGGACTAATGATAATATAACATCACTAATAACAAAAATGTTTGCATTACAATCGAAGAAAAGATGCAATTTCAACGTCAAGTATGTCGGTCCACGCAGCATGGTAGAATCATTTGAGGTTCGCATTGTAAACCATGGGCAATTAATGGCACCCCAGTATCCAATG
Source organism: Citrus trifoliata (assembly GCA_018350135.1). Taxonomy (NCBI): domain Eukaryota; kingdom Viridiplantae; phylum Streptophyta; class Magnoliopsida; order Sapindales; family Rutaceae; genus Citrus; species Citrus trifoliata. The sequence continues at coordinate 26,632,841 of CM031385.1, read as the reverse complement.
AAACATGTCTTGCTTTTAAATTTTCACCAAGTTTTGACCCATAACCCACGCATTGTTATTCATTTTGATAATTGTTGTTAACCTTTCGCTCGATATCAATGTGGGAACTTTTTGTTGGTTTGCGTGAGCTTTGACATGAAGATATGGGTGTTGCAGAAAAATAGAAATGTGTTGGTTTACGCAACGCTAGCTCCATTAACTGAGGCTCTAAGTTTAAATTTTTTCTCGCATTTAGTTGAGCCCCGCAACTGCGCGTGCTCTCAGCCGCATAGCTCGCTGAAGCAGTCGGCCGTGATTAAACTCAGTGCGAATATTCTTTAGAAACATCTTATTGCCCATTTAATGTCACTCGGTTTATGCAAATGACATGTTTGCCAACATTGTCTCGATTTCCTCCAGTAAGTTCATTAGTCATTACATTACAAACGTGACCGATCAGATCTGCAATGTTTAATGTTTTTTTGTGGGATATGTACATGTCTTGTGGATTCATGTATTTGCCATTGGACAGTGTCCCACACTTGCAAATTTACTATCAACTTATTGATAGCGTTTACTATGAAAATCACGTTGATTGTTCATGTATGAAATTATGAATCGTGATGGCTTTCGGATAAGATGAATTCATTCCAAGGGATAACATATAAAATTAATGCAGCTGAACATACAAGACTATTTCTTAGTTTCATTTTATTACGTAAACTTTACATAATATATATACAACCCATGTTGAAACACAATGCAAAGAAAATAATATATCAAATTTAAATTTTAAATTAAAGGGAGAATTAAGATTTCTCCTTAAGAACAGAGTCCTGGTAGATGTCTAATATTGCCTACCCAAAGTAATCTTCTTTGCGACATATTTCCCATCTCGGTCTGCATTATGTTGCAGATATTCTCCAATTCCATCACTTTCCATTGCATTCCTCGAAATTGTGCTTCAAACTTCTCGGTTGTTGTTGTAATATTATTCTTTTTGGCATATTGAATGATTTTTGCAGCATGAGCTTTCTCATCTATATAAACCTTAGCGTCCAGAGAGTTACTGGAGCTTACAATCCGGTGTGTTCTCGGGTGTAAACATTTGAGCTTGGACTGCTCGTTAATGAATGATATGACTGCTAATCTTGATGGAAACCTTGAGTTCTGAGCTAAATGTTTCAAAGTATCAGCTGAAAGTTTCTCATAATTCAGTGCACTGCAGATTCTCAACTTTTCTTCTTCACATAATCCAGCATGGACCTGCAAATAACCTAAGTCAGCAACTAGAATATCAAGCTTGCAAGATAGATAGATTGTAATGTCATACACAAGATCCTTTTTTCTTCCTTTCCCGACTTGCAAATCAAACAACTATTTAAATTTTGATACCTTTTTATCAATATATTCAAAAATCAAAATGAATATAATCAAATTTTTGGAACTTAAACAACCTGACTGCTAGTTAATGGCTCAGCCACAAGAAGTAACTGAAGCACATGTTCCCACTAGAATGAATTCTGTAAGCTTGAAGAAGTAAATGTGCAGTGTATTCAATGCAAAAGCAAATGATTCTGCATCTAAGGATGCCTGAAGGTACCTGAAGGTACATGTCCATGGCGTGGTAGAGTCCATCATGAGATTGTCTTGTGAAATCTGGCAGCACCTTTAGTAATGCCACAAACTTAGAAGGCTTTAAGTGGAATCTGGGGATACTTCTGCAAGGTATGAGTCTACTAATCCTGCAACTTTGTTCAATCTACTCATGGACAACCAGCATCTATTCTCAAACAAAAATACTTTAACAAGCCTCAGAACCAAACTTACATCATAAATATAGTCCTTCCCGCATGGAGATGGAACAAGCAGATAGTCCACAGTTGCTTGATCTAGCTGTGAACCTATTAGACTCTCTAACTTCTTTCTATAAATTCTGCTTATTTTCAAGCTTAAAGCCACATGAAATATATTGAATAAACTCTTGGAAGAAGGAGTGCTCCTATCAAGCAAAGAAAGCAGATTGATCACAACCTCTGTCATTTTGCACTTCTCAACTTGTGAGGCACTACAAAATCTTGATTTTCGATAATGCAACAGAAACTTACAAATCAGATCGTGCTCAAAGTTCTGCGTTATCATCATCTTACTCACCTTGTCAACGAAATCAACATTCAAAAATATAAGATCTTCAAACCACCACCTTCTTCGACGGCAAATATTCATCAAGCTGTCACACCTCTCTGTGTCGCAAGAAAACTGAAATGTAGAGTTGCCTGAGAAAGATATATAAGGGCTTGCAACAAAAGACAAAGCAATTCTTTCTACTAAGCCACTCAAAACTTTCTCAGGTACAAACAAATAATCTGTTGTAGGAAGTCTTTGGCACTGCCTTAAAGCTACGAGGAGTTCAGGCCAAGTCCAATAGCTGATTTCTTCAAGAGATTTTTCAATTTGGTCCATCAAATCGAGGTTCCCGTGGCCATCACCACCCATTTCCATGAAACGTGCAGCGCAGCTTAGTAGCACTATGTTTGAGGCGGTAATCTTAATTTTGCCAAGGCTGTAGCAATACCTTGCAATGAGTTCAAAACCCTCTGCGCCGCCAGGAAAATCGTGAAATATCACTTTCAGGTTGCTTGTACTACCATTCAATCCGCTGAATAACTTGTTGAATCTGCCTGAGAAGGATGCAAGAATTTTCTGCCAATGTGGACGGAGTGGAATTTAATGATTAATGAAATGTACATACATGCATAGTCTCGAACTTGTGAAATTGAGAATCCAAATTTCTGCCTACATAAAGGTGTGAAAGCTAAAATAAACAACAGCCACGTAATGCTTCAGTAGCTACCAACTCAACTGAAGATAACCATATACTAAGAGAATCTTTCAATCATAGGAAAATTATGGTGAGATGCTGCGATCAGCAATAATTTGTCATGTGTCGTACTTTCAATACAATTTGTCAAAAGTGAAATCATAAAAGCACTAGTGGAAAGAATAGCTTCTGGGAAAACCAAAAGAAAATTGACAAATATGTATCACAGAAACAGAGATAATTTTATGATTGGTAAAAATTGAATGGGAAGCCAGTGTAGGTATTTAATGAGCACGAGAAGAAGAACAAAAGTAGTTAAAAATGATTGCTACTATATGCAAGAACGTCAAGGTGGCCAAAATAGAAACTACTTCGGCCTGCAACGTGTAAGGAAGAACTGAAAGTGTGTGTATGTATGTATAATCTCTGAGAAGAACTAGGAAATAAATGCTGCACCGAAAAAAAAAAAAAAAAGAGGAAAGGAAAATTGACAAAAAATGAAGTTGACATTTTGTGAGGACAAAAAGTCATTACTGAAACGGAAGAAAAAGAACCAAGCCGAAAATTCAGCACTTGGTAGTAAATATGTCATGAATTACAGGTTGAATAGAAAAAGTTGCGAGGATTACAGTAGATGCACGCTACCTTGTCCACCATGAATGTCTCCTCGCCATTGACGTCGACCTCAAGGTCACAGCACACTTCCATTGTTAAAATAAAGAAGAACAAAAACCTACTTCAGGACTCAGGTTCAAGCTTTTATGAAGCTGAAAAAGCTGTGTGTATGGAAAAGATGAACCTTTTCAGATGTGTCTCGAAAAAGGGAAAATATTGAAAAATTAAGAGACAGACTGAGATGGGATGATAAGCAGCAGAAAGTGGTGTCTTTGAATCAGCTGTTCTTTAGTCAATGATAATAGAGACAACTGTTCGTTCGTAGAAAGACAATGGAGGGAATAAGAAGCTAGGTGGCATTTTTAAATGAAATAAAATTAGTGCACTAATAAGGACACCGGAGGCTTCCAAGAACCTAAATGAGATTAAAATAACCTATTCTAACTTCGTTTGCTCTCATGTGCTGTTATGAGATTCGGCACGAGTAATTCATAGAATTTGATATGAGCTATACTTGTCTTTTAAATATTAGTGCCATATGTGCTTTTATAATAATACAGAGATAGAATTAATTTCATATATATTGTTAACCAACACGAACTTGTAAAATATCATATGACACTGAATCTTAGATCTGTTTTGTAATGCCACTGAGGAAATGTAGCGGTCACAGAACTCCAAGCTTGAAACCTAATAGTAGCATTCATGATTGAAATATATTTATTGGTAACAATGGGGTAATTTTGTTTGACCAAATCGCTTTGCCTTTGCCGTTACTTATGCCGCCAATTTTCGCTGTGGCTTGACTGTAAGAACGGCCAGTTAGTGAATTCTGGAACCCACAAAAGAAATAGATGAAATAGACCATTTAAGCCAACACGAAGCTTGAGAACTTGCACATTCATATAGATTTTCTGATACTTTCAGGACCATGACTTGAAAATCAAGTGCGATTCAATTTTTAATCCAGAAAACAAAAAGAAACATATGATGCACTTGTACATTCATATTGATTTGCTGATAGGCTTGGTGACCATGAATTGAGAATCAAGTTCAATTCAATTTTTACCACAGTGAACACAATAGCATATGCGGCACATCGGTAAAATAGCACTCTTTGTGTCAAGAAAGCATATAATAAAGTCATGCAACAGTGGCCTCACTGTCAATTCCAGGTGACAACAGGTCACTTCTCCTCCTATACGAAGAGAAACCAAACAGTTATCAAAAAATGAAAAAGGAGAGAAAGTAGGGAAAAATAAATAAATCGGGGCTCCGTGTGTAGGTGCTTTGCTCCCGAAGAAGATAGCAATTGATTTTGTCCGCAGTTCATCTTGCAGAAAATTCCAAAAAATTAGGTGGAGGAACTTTCATTCCCAGAACTGCAGGACACGAGCTTGCATGCAGCTCAGATAACTTTCTACCTAACATACAATCTTATCACCAAGTGCAGATCAAATTACCGGTAAATTCACTTTAGAATTAGTAGCCATTAATCTGTGGCCTTGAGGTTGGACCCGTCAAGCGGGAAAAGGCATCTGGCTCCGGCCAGGGAGGCCCCTTTTCCCCGAATATCGATCATCTAATTTTGGATCTGAGAATGATCTTGAAAATGCATGCGCAAGTTCTACAGCTGAAGCTACTTTTCCATAGCGTGGACCAACACCATCAGCAGAAGCCGGTTTCGGCTGCTCCACTGGCTTGCGCCATGTCTCTGGCGAAGGATGCCTCACCTCCTGCTGCTGCTGCTGCTCCCTTTCAGGCCCCCTGCTGTTCCGTCGATTATCATTTCGCCAGTTCCGCCTCTCCATATCAGCTCTCTCAACATCCACCTGCTGATCCTTCCTATCAAATTTCCTTCCAAACCTCTGATCAAGATGAAGATTTTCAGTTCTTTCACCTTGGTGAGCAGGAGTTGCATAATCAATAGCTCTTCCACTATTGGAAATATTTTGCTTGGTCCTTCTCACAGCAATCAATGGTTCATAAGAAATAATTCAAAATTTTAAATCGTCATTAGACATAAAAGGAGTGGCATTAGAATAATATTTGAAAAAAGGATGTCACTACCTATCAGAATGTTGACTTGAATCATGATTGCTGATAGCAGCATCATCAATTCCTCGTTCCCTCAGAACCTGCCAGACATTATTAGGAGGGCATTAGGATTAGAACATTAAGTCACCAATAACGGCTAAGAAAGAGTTCTAAGGCTGTGCTTGGTTGACCAGAATGGAGGCAGAAAAGGAATCCTAATCCCATCCCGCACAACCCAACAACACCTCCCTTCATTCCTTTGTTACTTTACACAAATAAAGTCAGAATTAAGATGCCATAGGAATCTTTATTTCTAGATTTGAAAGACTTGGGAATAACAATCAAAACTGGCTCCAAAGTTAGAGGTTATTCTTCTTCCTTATTTATTTTGAAGGGTAAGACATGAGCTGGAATTTTTAAACATTACATCATGACGTAAACAAAGAGACAATGTCCATTGAAGATATAATAAACAATTTAGATTATTTTATTCTCAAAATTGCTGTGTAGATCAAAACACATATTCAATTGTGTAAAGAATTCATGAAGGACTTATAAAGCAAATACACTGACCAATTCTCTTGGGCGAGCACCACCAAACAATGCATTTCTGCATAAAAAATATAAAGTATAAGTACAGATACGAACAGGAAGTAACAATATCCAGTAAAATAAGAGAGTTTATAAATCTCAAAACAGCAGGTGTTACAAGTGTTACAAAAATTTTGTTTCCATAAAATAGCATCAATAGGAGCATAGGGATACATTAAATCTTTTGTCAACCTTTCTAGAGAAATGTCATCAATAATGCTTTTCTGCCCTGTACTTATAAATGAAAATGAAATAAACTTGAGAGTTGAAATGCTTAAGACAAAACCAAATACTAGATGATTAACGAAACGTTATGCTTTTCTACATTTGGTATTAATTAATGTCCAATACAACAGATAATTTGAACCTCATTATGAAAGTGCAATTTCGTCAACTTATCAAATCTACATGCCCCATTCTGTAAGTTCCGGTCGCTCAAATAATTCATCATATAAGAAGAGTATTTACCTATCTTAATGTGAAAGAAATATTGATCACAAGGAGCTTTTTATTTATTTAACAGCTCCTCTCCGTACTCGTCAATTATAAACAAAAAAGACGATGTAAGAACCGTTACTGAAATTCCAAAGAGCACCTACTGACCTTTCCGTTTCAATGCTCCCAACTAGTTGTTCCGTAGCCTGTGACCTAGGCTTTAAATTCAATTTTGGGCGATCCACTGCATGATTCACCCCATCAGTAGCAGGAAATTCAGGTTTAGTAGGATTCAAGCTTCCAAGCAAGCCATTAGCAGCTTCAATATGACCATGAGCAGATTCACTTAACTGCTGATTCCCCTGTATTCCCACAGACGATATATTTCAAGCGAACGAATATGATACAAACATCAAAATAACAAATAGTAAACCCTTATATTTTATTTAAAGTAATACCTCGTTAGAATTTGGACCATTGGGTTCTGAATTCTCCAGTGGCTTTGTTCTTGGAAATAACTTCAACTTAGGTCGCTCTGATGCTTCTGAATGCACCAGGGGCTGAGACTCAGTTCCACAGAATTTTCCATTAGAATAAGCAGGTTGAACCCTGCCAGCATAATACGTTGGTTTCCTATCTTTTACTTCCAAAAGAGTAGAGGAATTAGTACTTTCATGGTTATGTTCTTCCATTCTACCACCCCGAAAACCATCTTCAATATTAAGACCTCTTTCAACATGCCTTGCCAATGATGCATCAGAAAATTCCCTTCCATCCATCGCATCTGTCCCATCATACACGTTATCATCACTCTGAGGACGCAAACCATTGGCTGTTTCTGGGGGTTGAATGACTTGAACATCGGCATGATATTGAACTGAGTGCTTTGACTGCCATCTACCCGAGGAAACCTTTTCAAGCGCACTTGCATGGACCAACTTGGAAACTGCACTTTGTCCATTCCATCCAGATTGCACAGGCTCAGAGACACTTGCTGCCATGTCCCTCCTTGCTGTCCAAGCATTTGGATACGACCCAGAACCCATCTGACCGCTATTGCCGACTGAATTTTGTGAATTCACCCCAACCTGACTTTGCTCAGCTGCCCTACCTGCATATGAATTCACAGGCCCACTCGAAGCTTGTGAAAATGAAGATGAACCCCCCCAATTTGATATCCTCCCAGATGATGCAGACTCCGGATGAACCTCCACATGGAAACCCTCATCACCAACAGTTTTACGCGGAGCAGAGACCCCATCCAAGGGTTTTCTCTCATCCTCATCAAAATGACGACCAATGTGCCCTGGGTGAGCTAGAAATGGGGTTTTATCATCAAAATGCCTCGTTGCTGGGGAGGAACTGGGCCTTGGCCGATTATCAGGTCGGGCCATGGGGTTCCCCCACGATGTAGGTCGATCAAAACCAGAACGATCCATAGGCCTAACCATTCTGTTAAATAAAACAATCACAAAAATAGCTAGGGTTTAAAAGTTTCCAGCTCCAGATCTAGTATCTCAAATAATCGATGCTATCTAAAACGAATACTCATAATAAAGAATTGAAAAAGAAAAAAAAAGAATAGATCTAAAGCAACTCCAATCAAACAAGAAAGAAAAACGAAACTGGGTATAGTAAGGATTAAAGAATAAACAACAAAGAAAATGAAAAAATAAAAGAGTTAATGAAATTGGGACTTACACACCAGGGGCAGAAGGGAGAGGAAGATCGGTGGGGATAGAGCCACCATGGAAGTCTTTAAGGGTCATAGTGTTGCCACCGAATGCTTTCTTCTTCGACATAATTTTTTTTGCTTCTTTGGTATTGATTGCGCTCTCCACTCTCTGTTTTGTTTCTATATGTGTATTGGTCGAAATGATATGATAATGACGGATATAATATGTGCAGTGTTTGGAGAGAGCCAAACCCAGAGACAATGGGAAGGAGAGATCAAGTTGGGAACTTCGGGAGGTTACCAGTTGCCACTTCACTCGCTTCGCTTGTTGGCTTTGCTTTCCCTTGTAATTACATCATATTTAAATATGGGAAAAGTTTAATTTATACAAATGAAACCAATGCTGATTTATGCTAGGAATTGGCACCTTTATGTTTTAATGAGATATGCTTTGTGAAATTGAACACACACACACACACATAAAATTGTACTTTTTCAAAATTATTTTCTAAGTGATTTTGAAAATACTTGATTTTTTTATAAATTGTTTACTAAAAAATAGTTGAAAATTTTTATCAATTAAATACCTTATAAGCGTGTTTATTGATAGATTATAGAACGATTGATCTTGAAAGATTGAAAATTTTACTTGAGATTTTCGCTCGTTATTAATGATTTCTTAAACAATTATATATTGAAAATTATTATTATGTTATGACTTGACTCAAGTCGACTCCGATACTAATTGTAACAACAGTACACAATCTGTCACAGTTTCGTTATTTAACTTTACAACCCAAAATGTGTATGTTACTTAATTATGAGAATCCATAACTTATAAATCAGTTCAGAAACTCTTTTGCTAGTGATGTGAGATATTACATATTGTTTTTCCTTAAGAAGCTTGCGTCCTAATGAGGGTCAACGAAAATAAAATAAACAAAATAACATCATTTAACGCATCCATCAAGCTGTCTCTAATACTAATTATAACAATCGAGACCTGATAATTGAGTAGATATTATTTATTTTGGCCACGTAGCTCGTGATGGTGCTATTAAATATGAGGGTTGAGTACTAATTTATTGAAAACAACAAAATACTTCTTTTTTTTTCTTTTTTTATGTGCTCTCCAAATCCATTTCCTATTTTTAATTTTTATTTGTTAAATACTTAAATGGGCTTAATAACTTTCAGAACCTTAATTTTTAATAAACTCACAAATAAGGACACAGTTTGTGTTCCTTCCATGTAGGTACTTGTTCTTGTCTTTTTGAATTTATTCTACTAATGTATTACAATAAGTGATCTACTGAGAAAGCTTCCACATATCTATTCAATACCAACGTAGTCAATAGGTCTACCAAATAGTAGGTCGGCCCCCAACATAAGCGAAATCATTGTGTGTCATAAGTTTGGTTGTGTTTCAATATATGCTATTAATCATATTTAAGAAACTAATTTTTCTTATTTTTCATAAGTTTTTAGCCTCATCACAAGTCGTAACCATAATGCACGAGTGAGGTTCAGAAGTGAAAAAAAGTGGAAACCTCCTTTGTATTCAGCCTTTCAAATAATTGAGATAACGGGCCCGAGGAATAGAAATGATTGGGCTTTGGGTTATGTGTAGATCCATCTTAAAGAGAGTGATTAAAGAGTTTTAGCTTTTTAACACGCCTCTAAAATTCTTATAACAGCCTTATTAAAAATTTATTTCCCAAAATAACTTTGGTTTAAGTTGTAAATTACTAATCAATATATTAAAATCAGCAATCTTGCCAAAAAAAATTTCCTCTAAAAATAATATTTCTTTTATTTTAGAATATATAAAGTCTTAAAATTTGAAATAATTATTTTTCTATTATATAGCTTTATCTCTATAATCCTAAACTCTTATAAGTTTCTCAAAAAAGGAAAAAAAAAATTCTAATGAAAATTTAAAATTTTTATATAATTTATGGAACGGGATGGATGTCAAAAAAAATTTTAAAGAAGATTTCATTTAAGTCGGTAATTGTGTTTCTGTATATAAAGAATTTCAATTGAAAAGAAAATTTATAAGAAATTTTGAAGAATGTCAGCAGCCTACTTGAAATTGAAAAAGGACAAAAAAAAAAAAAAAGAAGCCCACCTGCTCGTTATCTTGATTGCACCGCTTTGCTATGAAAGTTCATACGAAAGCAAGTGTAGAGGACAAAATAGGAGGGGTGTATTTAGGATCGGCGTTATAAGGCTGTCAAAAGACAAATAGGTTGGGCTAATAAATAAGAGCCCGAACGAAGCCCGATGTAAAATATCAGCAGAAGAAAGATGGATGGTGCGAGTGTCGCTTGGTTCTTCAACAATTTACGTTCCAATGCAAAACATCTGTTATTGTTATTTTTTGTTGGAAAAAGCTATTTGCTCCGAAATCGCGCCCTGAAATCGCACCCCGAAATTAATTACGTGTCTTGCTTTATAAAGGAAAAAGTTGGGGAAATTTTATCTCCACACGTGTTGTCAAATTTTGTCTTCACTTTCTATTTCACTTCTCTAGTTAGCAAAAAAATCTTCATAGTTGAAATCGTGATATTCAAGAAAAAAAAAATCACATTTTGGCTTCATTTATTCATGCTTTCATGGTCTTTTCAACTGATTCTGAAATAGAGCAAAAGAAGAAAAATTGTCAATTTAAAATGCTGTAGAATAAATGAGTCTTTGTTCAGTACAACTAAATGGGATCAAAATCATACAGCCGTTCTTAGTTTTGGCACCAATTAAAATTTCAGCCTTATGTGGGGCAAAATAATACATCAAAGCACAAACTAGTTTTAATCATGTGTTGGGATCATTTGCTGAAAATTCCGTCTGATTGGCATCCTCAAAATCTTGTTGTAAAAATTGTTGGAAGTTTACATGAGGAACTCCTCCATAATTTATCCAAGGCTGATAGTAAGGGGGAAAAAAAATATTGTGGGAGTGGCTGTTAAAAGAAAATGTCCATTAAATTAATAAACAAATGACAATAAAACAACACTAACATGTATATTAAAAAAAAATTTACCATAACCATATTGCCTGATTGTGTTGGGATTGCAGTAGCCGCCTGAGAAGATGAATCATGTGCCTCCAAGTGCTACGAAAGTAAGCAAGAAACATTTAAATTTTATTCAATTTATATGAAATTAATTTACATTGAATTAATTAAAAATGAATGCAATAGAATTACCTCTGTAGTTGTACTCAATGAAGTATTGTTCGACTTATTTTTTGGCTTTTTAAATTGTTTTTGCTTTCTTTGAGAAGGTGGCCGACCTTTACGACGAGATACTACTGGATCCTGAATGATTTCCGCACAACTTCCTGACCCACCAGCAGCAGTTACATTTTCGCTTTGACATCGAACATTCAACGATACATCCTTCATTGCCTTTTCAATCCAAGTCAAAACACTTTTATGACTTTCTTCATGTTTTGAAGCAACATCAGCAGCATCATAAAAAGCAGCACACTCTTCTTTATATCGCTGGTGTTCAATGCTCGAGCTTCTCACATCATAACTGACTTTCACTCGACTATAACATCTCCGCACATCTTTCCTCCATCTCCGTATAATATACTTCTCAGGAAGAAATGTTACACGGGTACGTATCATCACTGCAATGGCGTGTCTGCAAACAATTCCTCTACATTCAAACATTGCACACGCACAACGAATTTCACCGTCGTCCCTTTAAAAAATAACTTGAAAAGTCTTCTCTTTACTCTTTCCATCATTTTCGATGACTTCATATTTTGATCCCCCACAACTGAAAACCTCACAGTACATCTTATCCATCAGCTGCTGTTGAAATTCTTGAAACTTGGAAATAGTATATACTTTCTCAACTTGTTTTTCCATTGCGAAATTAGTACGGCATGGCATCCGTTGGCTGAAGCACCTAACATCTGCTTGCCACTCTTTTTCAATTTTACTTTCCATTGCTTTCTTGTATTTCTCCACAAATTGCTTTAAAGTTGTTTTTGAGTTAACATATCCATCAAAAAAAGCATTCATACTCTCACTACGTTGAGTGGTTGACATGCCAGCCCAAAAAATTATTTTCACAAAACATGGAACCCAACGATATCTTTCCTCATATAAACCATTTAACCACTGATTATCAGCAATATCATATTTATCTAACATGTCATGCCAAGCTTCCTCAAATTCAATAGGAGTCTGTGAATTATAAACAACAGCATGCAATGAAAATCTAACGGCATGATATTCTGCATACCTTCCCAACTTCTCGGGCACCTTTTTCAAAATATGCCACAAACACCATCGATGCCTAGTATTTGGAAAAACAATCTCAATTGCATTTTGCATTGCTCTGTCTTGGTCTGTGATGATTCCAAGGGGAGGAGAGCCGGACATATATGATAGCCATGTGTGAAATAACCACGTAAATGTCTCTGTATCCTCATGCGAAATCAACCCACATCCTAACAAAATAGACTGACCGTGATGATTAACTCCAACAAAAGGAGCAAATGGCATGTCATATTTATTCGTAAGGTACGTGGTGTCAAATGTAACAATATCTCCAAAGTTTTTGTAGGCTGCCCTACTTATTGAATCTGCCCAAAATACATTGTTTAACCGACCCTTCTCATCCAAGTCAAGACTGAAGAAAAATCCATCATTTTCTGCTTGCATTTTTTGAAAATATTTCTGAATTGCAGCCGCATCCCCTTCTCCAAGCCTTAATCGCCTTGCTTTATCAACATAATTTCTAGCATCTTTTTCTAAGAATGCGACATTTTCATAGCCACCAGCCTCAACGACAATAGACTTGAAACTTTGAGCCATTTTAATTCCTGCTTCTTCATTTATTTCCAGTTGCTTTTTTACATAAGGACTAAAGGTACGGTTGCATCGATAATACCTACTCTTACTCGGACTTATAGCATGGTTGTGTTCAAGGATAAAATTTCCAATTATCCATTTTCCACCAACAAAACGTCCTCCAATTTTAGCATTGCATCCAATTTTCTGATTAAGTTGAAGCCGCAAAACCTGATTGGATTTGCCTTTGGACTTGCCGTTTCGCCTGCAACTAAATGTCACATATCTCATATTCCCGTCATCCCCTTTTTTGCAAGATCTCCGCATCACTAGAAATCCCTCTTATTGGCCATAAGCTTTGTAATATTCAAACATTTCATCTGAACTATTAAAACACATCCCAACCGTAGGCTCTTCCACCAAATTTTCATTATTTCCTTCAAAATTAGCCTCCTGTAAATCTTGAAATTCCTCTACTTCATCAACCTCCACTTCATCAACCTCTAATTCATCAATCTCGTCCATTATTGCTGCAAATTTAATAAATTATACCAAAATTGATTATTATTAATTACTTATCCCTAATTTATTAAGTTTATAAAAAAATAAAAAAAATAAATATATATTATTAATTAACGATTCAGCAAATTAATTATTATTAATTACTTATCCCTAATTCATTAAGTTTACAAACAAATAAAAATAAAAATAGATTTTTTTAGTTAACGATTCAGCAAATTAATTATTATTAATTACTTATCCCTAATGCATTAAGTTTACAAACAAATAAAAATATAAATAGATTTTTTTAGTTAACGATTCAGCAAATTAATTATTATTAATTACTTATCCCTAATTCATTAAGTTTACAAACAAATAAAAATATAAATAGATATTTTTAATTAACGATTCAGCAAATTAATCATTATTAATTACTTATCACGGCTCAACAAATTGAAATAAATAAAATACAACAATTTACATACAAATGCTCACGATTAAGTAAATTTAAATATAAATACTCATGGTTGAGCTCACAAATTAAAATAAAACATCTCAAGATTCATAAATTAAAATGAAATAACCTAACATTCATAAATTAAAATGAAACAACTCAATAAATTAATGTAGAAATAATAAATACTTACAAGTTTCGTAATGTAGAGTTTTGTAAAGCAATGAACTCCTCTCTCTTTCAGATCTGCCCGAATGCAAAGTAAATAGCGAAGAAGGAAATGAGTAACCCAGAAGAAGAAGAAGAAGGAAATAACAAAGAAACGTTGCTTTTGCTTTTTCTTTCCCCAATTTTTTAGCAAGTTAGGCCCACATGTTTGACTGAAGAAACGTGAAGAAACAGCTTTTGCATTTTCTTTCCCCAACTTTTTCCTTTATAAAGCAAGACACGTGATTAACTCAGAGCAAACGGTGCGTTTTAATTTCGGGGTGCGATTTCGGGGCGCGATTTCGGGGCAAATAGCAGCTCTCTTTTTTGTTTGTTGTGTTTGTGGTACTGTAAATTATTGAAAAGTAAACTTTAAGAGTTAAATCCTGCGCATCAACTTATTCATTCCTATTCCTAGCAAATCCCCTATTGGTCCTCGGGTTTCCTATTTCATGGGATATTTTACCGGCACGAAGGCAAAAGGCGTACTCCTTTTGGTCGCACTGACTTCAAGTTTGGGGCTGATTTTCTTTAATTAATTTAACATAATTGTTGCATGTTGAATTGTTCAGGATCTGTTTGAATGCCAATTCACATATTTGTATAGATAAGCCAAGTGGACGAGTCGTTTACCTTAAATTCAGAGTAAAGATGAGAGCTGTCGAGTTGCCTGATGAGTGATGAGCTTTCCCTTTAAAAACTTGAAAGGCTGTAGGCCGCAGCTGAAGTTTCCCAAAGGAAGATGTCATTCTCACTTCACTTCATGTCGCTATATGTTTCTATTAATTCCAAAGTGGCACTTCTCACTCTCGCTAAACAAACAAAGCTGCAAAAACGTAGCTCCCACCAAAATTGTGTCCGATTTTCACAAGTGTGTGGTTGGAAAGTGATTTAGCACGATATTTTCGGATTTTAGAATTTTTTATTTTTATTTTTTTTTATAATCGTGATATAATTTTTTTCTTTTGTTGAAGTTCCCTTAACGAAGTAACTTTATCCCATTATTATAAATAAAAAGGTCTTATTATTATTTTCACGACATTTTAATTAATAAAATTTTCTTTATTTTGTTCCTTCATGAGTTCTTCATCTTGAATCTTATGCCGATGAGTATTATTGTAAAAATTTCACATGTTGAGTCATTTGAATTAAAAAATCTTACATGTTGAGTGGTTTGGATTAAAATGATATAAATCGAAGTCGGATTTACGTCTGTCGAGTGATTGGATTTATTTTACAGTTAATCCGCTTCTGCTACTCCACTCGATCGGAAAGAAATAAAACGACAACGACTGGCCCAATTTACGTCTCCGTTGGTACTCGTCGATTTCTTCCAAGTTCCAACCAAGTAATATTGCTAAAACCAACTGTAACCATCAAGTGTGGTTGGCAATGGGAGCATTCCTTGTGCAAACAGACGAGTCATAAATCAGAATTTAAGAGGGTGGGTCAGGGATTCTCTTTGGTATTTTAACACATTATTTGTTTATGATTAATGTGCACACTCGTGATTCATGCGCAAAGTTGCGGACCCAGACACATAAATTGAGGAAATTTACTTTAATTTTTTTTAATTTAATGTGGCAGCTTAATTTTTTTCTTCATTGCAATTATTGGAATTTCAATCAAGTCTTTAAAATTGTTAAATAACACTGTTATCACTAAACTGCTGCAGGAATTTTATTGTCTAAGGAAATGTGGTAAAAAATTCCTTTTAGAGAGATTGGTAATTTTTCTTTACTGTAATTAATATACACCATTTATTCCCTATTGTTTTTATAGTAACCAATAATTCCATGATAGTATAATTTTATAATATTATTTTTATTTTTAAATACATTTTTATTTATATTTATTATAAATTAAATAAATAATATGAATGAAAATAAAAATAAAAAAATAAGAAATATATGTTTTAATGTGAATAAAAAAATTAATAATAAAATACTTTTCATGTGCTTTTTTTTTTAATTTTATAAACATTTTCTTATAATAATATATAAGAAATTTGCTATACAATGATAAAAGAATTATTATAAGAAAACTTAAATGACAACTAAAAACTATTATAAAATGAATAATAGAATATTTTTCTTGTAATTTTTATGTTTTATTTAAATTGTTTAAAATATTTATAAAATAAAAAAGTCCAAAAAATATTCTATTATTAATTTTTTGTTCACATCAAAAAATATATTTTTTATTTTTAACACTTAATTGTTTAATTTAATTTTCATTCATATGATTTATTTAATTTATTACAAATATGAATAAAAGATTATTTAAAAATAAGGGTAATATTATAAAATTATATTGTCAGAAGGTTATTGGTTATTATAAAAAAGAACAAGGGTAAATGGTATATATTAGTTATAATAGGTGAAAAATTAGTGATTTCCCATTCTTTTTATTTAATTCTTTGAAAGAGTTTGAGGTAAAATAATTGTCTAAAAGGGACTTCTTAGTTGGATCCGTCCACGCATGTAAAGTGAATGCATTTTACTCTAATCAACAACACGTATGTTTTTTTTTTTTTAATCTCTTCGGCATACTTGCAAGTTGCAAAAATGTCAAATATTTATATTCATTGAGGTGATAATCTGATTCAATTAGTAAAATACAAGATTCCTATTCACACCAGTTCTGGAAAACAGCTCGGCGCTTCTATATTAATTTGCATACTTAGTTTCCTTTTATTTTTTATTTTTTAGACTAATAAATCCATTTCTTCATTAAGTTAAGACAGACCATTTTGGAGTTTGGATGGCATTAGTTCAAAATTCGTATACATAGCGAGCAAAGAGACAAAAAAAAAATCTCTTTATTTTCAAGAGAGTACTTAATATTATTGAAGGGATCATCGGAGGATTATTCACAATATTAGCGTGTTCTGAGGAAACATAAAACTTCAACTAAAAGGTGACGGTGGCATAGGTTCATTCAGCAAAGACAGGATCTGCTTCTTAGTATACATAGCGAGCAAAGAGACAATATCATTTTATTTTTAAGAGAGTACTTAATATTATTGAAGGGATCGTCGGAGGATTATTCACATTATTGTGTTCTGAGGAAACATAAAACTTCAACTAAAAGGTGACGGTGGCATAGGTTCAATCAGCAAAGACAGGATCTGCTTCTTAGTATCTCCGTCCTGAACTCCAAATCCATCTCCACATTGGTAAAGACTGTGCACCACACGTGCAAAATTTGTAGTGATATGGATAAATGACTGCAACAAGGGTGATTGTGTGAAGCATTGTCCATTTATCTTTCTCCATGTTTTACTTATCATGCCTTTAATATAATTCCGAGCTATCTCCTCCGAAATATTCATTTCCGTCATACAACACAGGATTGATGAAGCCACGTCCCCTCTCTCTAGCTCCGCCTGTTATTACAATTTAATTTACTGATAAGAAAAAAAATAATACTAATAATAACAAACTTGAAAATTGAAATCAAGTCATCTGTCAAATTTTAGGAATTCTTGACTAAAAATTTACCGATGAAGTGCCTAGATCATTGCACAGTCGAATGATCAGAGATGAATTATACACAAGATCCTGATTTAGCTTAAGAAAACCTGCAGTCTCTTCGGTCGCTTCTTTCATTATGCCAAAAAATGAATAGACAGAAAGCACGGTGCCGGATGATGAAATCCATGCATTACTCAAGTACTCCTGTAAGCAAGGGGTGTATCCCCTTTTCTGCCATTTTGCTTCCACAAGTAATGATTTACAGAAATCTGACCACTTTAATCAACCCAAAAAAAAAACAAGCTTATTCTTTTTAATTAGTTAATAGCTCTAAGCCTCAAACTAATAATTATTGAACGTAAAACACATTCATACCTCTTTTTTCAGATGAGGTAAGACTCGTTTCCAAGTATTTCTCCTCTCAATTTCATAAGCAATTTCATTAGTAGTGTCGTAGAGTGCTTTGAAACAAAGCTTCATACACTCAGGCAAACGTTGAATTTCCTTGAAACCCCACCTGAATTTAAGAAATATTTATGTCAGACCTATATTCTGACGTAGTGCGCCTGAGATATTTTATAGGATTTATTGGTTTTGAGGTGATTAAGCATAGCCACAACTATTGTAGAATAGAATTCGTAACTGATAGACTTAGTAGCTATCTAGGTTTTACAGCATAGCTACCACAAGAAAACCAAATGGGCCAATAGCAATTGATTGATATTAACATTTGTCGTTTTTTCTTTCTTTTTTGGTGATGATGATACGTACGTCAAAACTAACCTTTCAACAGCACTGGTGAAGTGTTCTAGTTCCTCCAACGAACCATAAATATCATAGATATCATCGATGACTAATATGAAAATAATGACCTTAGTGAGCCATTTTCTAAAGCAGCTGCAGTTGGGCTCATAAACTAGCCCCACTGCACACAAGAAACATTCTACCAGTCGATCTCGAGAGAAGTTTAAATTCTCAATCAGACCCAGATTCTTCCACCACCTGTTTTCACAAAAGAACAAGATGTTGCTTCAATTTGTTTGCCACAATTTTTCTTTTCAAAGTTGTAGCTAAGGACCATCTTTAAATATTACTAATTTGTACAAATTAAAATAAAATCGTTTTGCCATGTTATTACCTGGAAAGCTCCCTTAGATCATTTTGGAGTGTGGCTTGAACAATATTGAAGTTAAGTTTTGCTAATTCAAGCAAAATTGTGTTCATGTGTTTCTCTTTTTCATATGAGTTTATCTGCCATCTGACTTCATACCACGGCACTCTCCAGTGCGATGGAAGTTCCAAAACTCTGGCCACTGTTTGTGCAAGGTCAGTATTCAAAGAAGAATAGATACCCTTTAGAGTTCCTCCGGAGAAAACTTTAGCCTCATCCAATATGCTTTCACCTTCTAAAGCTAGATGTGAGGCTTCAAAAAGTTCAATCAGTCCTTTGATATCCGTACACTTGCTAGTTGAGAATGTTGTACCCGTTTCATCCATGAAGTCGATAAACATATCTAAATAATTAATATGCGCATGCACATTAGGCATTTAAGTATTTAGTATTTTGACAGCAATTATATTATATAACTTGTGAGATTTCATAGCTGACAGCGATATGAAATTAAGTTTGATGTATATTATATACCTTGTGAGATTTCATAGCCATGCCGCCTGAGGAGCTTAAAGCATAATGCAGTAGCATAAAGATCCTTTACTTCTAAACAACCAGTGTCATTTTTTAAAAATGCGACTGTGTCGACTAAAATTTCCCGGATTTGTTCCTCGAAGAGATAGGACAGGCCTAGTTTACAGATTCTATCAATGAGCTCCAGCTTGGCTAAAAGGTCAGCTGCTTCAAGAAACATTTGCTTCACATCGTTCTTTAGCTTCTCGGCTCGGCTTCTATGTCCTTCTTCCTGATAATCATCAAAACACCAATAAAAAGTTTAACAGAACTAATAAATTTAAAACAATCAACCCCATGCAATATAGCTGGGTATAAATTAATTGTACCTTATATTTGCTGTGAAGGGATTGAATGAAATCATATTTCCAAATGTTTGGCTTATAATTGGCAGATTGCCTTGGTGGTATCACATTACAAGCTTTAGAAGAATTCATCTGGCAACTCAGAACAAATTGCTTCTGATGACCCAATTGCTTTCCTTGATCAATTATTATTCAATAGATCGTATCGAGGAGAAATAAGTACTGGTACTTATTTATACAAGCAGGGTGCATATACGTGTTCATTACTTGTGACGTGACGTTTTTTCCCTAACGAATGAAGATTTTTTTTAGGTAATTTTAAAAATCTCCCTTGATATTTGAGCTTATTGCAAGTAGATGGCGAGAATCTATTTATTTGTAAAAACTCATCTACCGTCAGTTAATTTTAACATTGACCGTTAGTTAACTGTGTAAAGACAATATTACTCTTAACAACAGTTTGTAAACTGACATAACTAAAAAAAATTAAAATTGTTGACGTGAAAAGCACAAACCTTATTTTTTTACAATTTTATGCTTGTCAATTTCAAAGATTTACAATATCATAGATAAAAATTATAACTATTTCATTTTCAAGTTTTTAATTTTATCTTTATTGTAGGAACTTTAAGGAAATATCAATAATTTAAAGAGGATTTTTCAAGTTTTTAATTTTATTTTTATTGTAGGAACTTTAAGAAAATATCAATAATTTAAAGAGGGTAAAATAGCCAACAATTTTAGTTTTTTTTTATAGTTATTTTCGTCTACAAACTGTTGTTAAGGGTAATATTGTATTTGCACAGTTAACTAACGGTCAATGTTAAAATTAACTGACGGTAGGGGGTTTTTTACAAATAAACAGATTCTTACTATCTACTTGCAACAAGCCCAAACCTTAGGGGAGGTTTTTAAAAATTACCTTTTTCTTTCTTTCTTTGATAAAATCACATAGGAAAAAATAATCTCAGCCATTCATCTACTTCTTATGATATTCTTAAAAGGTAACTTATCAACTAAGGACGTGTTTTGGTATACCACGTTATAAGGAATTATTTTAAATTAGTTAAGACAGTTCTATATTTGGTCAAATTAGAGAATGCAAGTATGCAACGCGATATACTTAGCATTTGACACATTATACAAACCGAGGGTGGACCCAGAGTTGTATATATATATAGTGCGAGAGAGAGAGTATTCTTTAGTAAGCACGTTGTTACTTTGTTAAAGTAACAAATTACAAAAATTAAAAAAAAAAAAATATATATATATATATATACCTTTCAATACATTAAAAATAATGTTTTTTTGGCATTCTCATTTTAATTAAGTGAGGATATCCTCACTAGAGATTGACGCATATTTCTAATCAATTAAAGAAATAAATAAGTTGAGGTGATATAATAAATGAGACACAAAAAATTTATGTGGTTAGCACTTAACTTACGTCACAAATAAAGAAAGAACAATTTCACTATTGTATAATGACTAAGATGGAGTTTTTTTTTAATGTTTTCTTTTTAAGTATTTGTTCGTACCCTTTTTATGCGTCAAAAACTCTCTATTTATCAAATAATTAAGATAACGCAAATCTTTAATAACTCCTCATTTTGATAATCTTTATCACTTAGTTAGAGTTTTATTTGATGTCAACATTTATCTTCAACACTTATCATCTTCTCAAATTTACATTGAGCTTTTAGAGCTTCTAGATTCTTTTATTTTAATAATCATGAATAAAAAAATTTGCTAGTCTAAATAAAGTTTCCAACTACTAGACCCTAAATACTAGATTCAACAGATGTGGTTATTTAATTAAACTTATCTCCTAAAGCTATGCTCTTCTGTCATCGTGCTTATTTGACTTATTTAATTTTTCCACTATTGAGTTCTCCTACTATTTTACTCTCTTGTAGCTGTACTCTTCTACAGTTGTGCTTATTTGACTTATTCAACTTTCAATTACTGAGCTCTCCTGTAGTTGTATTCTTTTATATATAATCGTGCTTATTTGATTTATTTAAACTTCCAGTTATTAACCTCCTACTATCGCTAGTCATGCTTATTTACCTTATTTAAGCTTCTACCTACTAAGTTCTCTTACTATTGTGCTTTCCTGCAGTTATGCATATTTGATTTATCCAAGCTTCCAGTTACTATGTTCTCTTATAGTTGTGCTCTCATGCCGTCTTGCTTATTTGACTAAAATCTGATTTCGATTTTTGACATTCTACCTTTCTTGTTCCAACAATTATAATGCACTTATAATCTTAATATCATATAATATGATAATATTATATTGTACTCTTATTTTTATCTTAAAATAATTAATAAAAAAAATTAAATTAAATTTTGTACGTATAAAATAAAAGTATTGATCTGATGGTATTGAGTTTAATTTGTCACCAATTATTTTCTGACCGAAAAATTCTCCTCACTACAAAAATATTGTGATTAAACTGGAATTTTCTTTCATGTTCAATATATTGAGCTTAGAAAGTCATACGTTGATCACCTTAATTAAACCACCCTCCCGGTCGGTGCATTTAGGACACGTTCGCATTAAACCACTTAAACGACTTTCCGAGTTGTCGCATTTATTGCAAAAAGAACAGGTGCCGGTTATTACAACAAATCATAATCAATCGGTGACTTGGTGGGTCGGTGAATGGCTGGGAAGTGTTAGCTTGTATGCAGTGACGTACTCATGATGACTTCAGCCAACACCAGGCATCATTACTGAATAACTGGGAATCGCTGACGGGTAAAAGGTCTTAATAGATCATGACTCTTTTTAAGTCTCAATTCAAAACTTTAATTAAGTATGCGTACGCGGATTGATCCAATTTCCTAGTATTCAAATTGAACTCGAATGACGTGACTTGAAAACTGATAAGGATGGTAAAGGAAGACGTAATGAATTATAATACGGTAACGGAATGGTCTTATAGTATCAATTAATTATTTTATTTTTTATATTTTATGGTGTTATTAGTTATTTTTATCTTCCTTCTAATTATTATTATTATTATTATTATTATTATTTTTGGAAAATCTCTAAACACACAGTCAAAAGAAAAGATTTAAGTTAATGAAGTTGTTATGGGAACAGAATGGGGTTAAGAAAACAATCAACCTCCATCCATTCCCAAGATTATGGCTTTATATGAATCAATAATCACCAATAATTATGTCATAATTGTATGTTTAATATAATTTTCTAGTTCATCTTCATGTAAGTAGTAACACAACAGTCAACAGCAACTCTTTTGTATAAGTTTATAACAAGTCACAAATTGGTAGCGTCGTAATCAGTCGAGTGGAAGGATAAATGGCGATATTGACTACCACGTGAATCTTCAGCTTGGCCTCGGATTTTTCAACGGCCATTAAAATTATGCCGGAGCTAGAAGCATGAAACACGTTTTATCTGCACATAGGGAAGAGGCCCATGGGGTCTGGTGGCTGGTTCAATCAGATGAAGGAAACACATCGGTCCAATCCACTGGGTGCATGCATCCACGCGTACGTTTGTAAGGTCCCTTTGAATGAATCAGGTAAATGATCCAAAATTGAAATCAATCGAAATTAATTAATCGCTAGGGCACAGATTAGGATTTAGGAAGAATCTGTTTGATCACGGGGTATCTCCGTCCTCGTACCATCACGTCATGCTGCGCGTCTGCTACATACTTTGAGAGTACGTAGATTTGCCTTCACAGTTCACATAGCAACGTGGCATTTCGTTTTGAACTTATGCATGCAATGGTATCTCAGCTAAATAGTGATGTGTGAGTGTGTGTAAAGAAAAACAGCACATTATTATTTTTTAAAAAATAATAATAACTACAAGATAAAAGAGAAATTCGTTACAAAATAATTTTTTAATATTTTGCACTAAATTTTATACTATTTTTAGTACAAATGATATAATTCTACGTGAACTCGTAACTTAATGTAACACACGTTGATAATGAAAAGTTATTTAGATGGTATCCATCAATTGTTTTAGTAAATTAGACAAGTTTTGATATTCATGCATCTTGTGGTAGGGTGGAGTAATTAACTATTTATTGTAAATAAATAGTAATATAAAATAATAATATGGTTACTATCAACTATGTCATTAACATTCTCTCTCTCTCTCTCTCTCTCTCTGTCTCTCTGTCTCTCTTAAATGAAAAAAAGTTGTGCATTAACTTTCGTTAAGTCTACTTATTTAGATAAATTCAATTTACCTTTTAACTAAGTATGTCAAACGTACTGACCTAATATGGTAAAATGAGTGTCTCAACCAAAATTTGATAACAACACTAAGTGACGCATCTCAATTGCAAAGAGTGAGAAAGGACGAAAAAGACATGAAAAGTTTGTACGAGATTGATTTTAGAGATACTCAAAAATGATTTTAAAGAAATAAAAGTAAATTTTAGTATTTGATAAAATTTTCGAAATCACTTTTGGTAAAATCACTTATCCTATAGTAGATTTTGAAAAATATAAGAGGAGTGGCTTTTTAAAGTCTCATTTTGAGAATCAGTTTTATATTTAATACAATTTCATATATATTTTACGTATATTATAAAAAGGGTAAAAACTTTTTTAGTTCCTATATTATGAGGTTAGTGCCCATTTAGTCCATATATTTTTAAAAACACCTCAAAATATCCCTGCTGCTAAATATTGACACTCATGCCATTATTTTTTTATTCTTTTTAACTTGCTTTTACAATATAACACTCTTACAATAATATTTCTTTTTTGGATATTAATAAAAAGTTAGATTATCAAATTAAACTCAAAAGTAAAATAACAACAAAAAAGTATATATTAATTTTTGTGAAAGCTCACGTATGTCTAAAAAACTAATATTGTAAAAAATTACATTATCAATTTTTTTAGAAAAATTAATATTTTAACTCAAGAGATTGTTCCACAAAAATTAATATATATATTTTATTTTATTTTTTGGTGTTAAACTGGTAATTTATTTTTTATTTTTTAATAATTTCTAAAAAATTATTATAATAGGGTAATATTGTAAAAATAAATTAAAAAGAACAAAAGATAATGGCAAGAGTGTCAATAATTTTATGTAGGTATGGTTTGAGGTATTTTTAAAAATATAAGGACTAAACGAACACTAACTTCAAAATATAGGGACTAAACGAGCTTTTACCCTATAAAAAATCAAAGCTATACTTATTTAATTAGGAATAAAATTATTAAATTTATTGTTGTCAATTATATTGAGATAGCAACATAAAAAATAAAAAAATTATTAAAAAAATATTTTATTTATCAGTTATTATATACACACATAAAAGATATTATATATGCATATTTATAAATGTATAAATAAATTTTATTCAATATTATGTATGTTTTAGTCATTAATATTCTTATAGTAGTTCAACAATAAAATTTACTAAAACATATGACTGCTTTTAAAACTCACATTACTTTTAAAAATAAATTTTATCAATTTTTTAACTGATTCTCTTTACAGCTGATTATTTCTACAACACAGATAAACAAT
Organism: Citrus trifoliata; assembly: GCA_018350135.1. NCBI lineage: Eukaryota > Viridiplantae > Streptophyta > Magnoliopsida > Sapindales > Rutaceae > Citrus > Citrus trifoliata. Next base: position 26,607,712 of record CM031385.1, on the reverse strand, counting down.
ATTACCAAACTTATCTTTTTATTTATTTAGTATACTCTATTTGACCAATACTTAAAATGATTAGTTTGAGGTACTTGAGTCACATAAAAATTGGTCTTTTTAGTGCTTAGAACAATAAGTTCTATCAGCTAGCTTAAGGATATTTAGTGATATAGTTAAAATGAATATATTATTAAAAAATCTTTAATCTTATAGATAAAGTTATGCTTAGTTCAATTTCATTCATCAAGTTGCCAGGTTAGATAATTGGGAATTGATAAGTGGTGTAATTTCAACGGCTCAAGTCTCTTTCAAAATTTTTTTCTATTTCTTGAATTATGGATGTATATTGTGTTATCTTAAGTTTATTGATTTTTATTTCATATATATTAAGGATGACAAATATTCAATTGTGGATGGATATTAACCATCCAAGTGCAAATCCATAATTATCCATGATGGATATATCTATATCCATATCCATACCCATCATATAATGTTGGACATGGATATGGATATCCATGAATATCCATGGATATTTAATTTTTATTACACACAAAATAATACAAAAAATATGAAATAAAAAATAATAATTTGAAATAATTAAACCAATATCAGCAACCTTTAAAAAGGTCTAACAAGTGATGGAAACAAACTAACTAATGGGCATATGGGGAGAATAGAAAGGAAAATGAGATTCACACATTATTTAGCACCATAGATAGCACTGAACGATGCGTTTTGAGGTTAGTATAAATTGGAACACACACATGTTGACAATTGCAATACACACTCTCGTTTTCACTCTCTCGCCACAAATCTCACAATTGGCTCTCTCTCCCTCCCCTCCACCCCAAATCCAACAAGCGTGGGTAACTTTCTCTCTTCCCCCTCCAAATCCAGCAATTGTGGCTTACTCTCTCTCCTTTCCAAATCTAAAGATCTCATTGTCGACTGTTGGAAATTTCTTGTTAGAATGCTTGATCACACAATAATTTATGTGTCTAACACATGAATGATTGTATACAATGTCTTTTCCTTGTTTTGGTTTTTGTTTTATCTGAATGATAATTGATATATAGTTGCATTGTTGTATAATAATTCAGATGGAATCTATAATTTTGAGCTCAATTTTGACCGAGTTTATGCTTAATGCTATATTTGAGTTTTACGTTTTGAGCTTTCTTAAGTTGAATGCTTCTTATTCTGAAGTGAAGAAGATGTGGTGCTAATTTTTATGAGAGATGAAATCGACAAGGGAGACAGAGTGAGCTGACAGTGAGAATGGTGAGGAAGAACAGAGCACAATCAGATTGGTGGCTTGGTGAGATTTGTGGCGTGAGGGAGAAAAGGACAGAGTGTGTGCATTGTGAATAGTGCATGTGTGTTGCAATTTATAGTTACCTCAAAATGCACCATTCGGTGCTATATATGGTGCTAACTGTTGTCTGCATGTCACTGTTGGAAGAGAAATTGTTTCCATTTTGGTTGGATTCAAGTCAAGTTGAACACGTTCTTACAATTGAAAAATTAAAGGTGAGACATTGTGAGAGCCGCCGGGAAAGAAGAGAAACGAAGAGACAGAAGAAAAAATAAAAACTAATAATAAAAACCCCACAAGTTAACAGAATAAATAAATAGAGGAAAATAGGGCAAATATTTACATTATATATATATATATATATATCCCGAAACAATTGTTGCGAATTTTTCTTTTTTTTTAAAAAAAAAGGAAGAAGCACAGTATGTTATTACTATAGATCAAAGGCTATGAATCAAACAAAATTCGGGGAGTGCAAGTGAAGAAAAAGAGAGAGATTTGAGTTACATACACAAATGTCAAAAAAGAGAGATCTGAGTTCCAGGTTTGCCTCTACTTGTTCTTTTTCCTTAGTGACAGAGAGAAAAGGAAAGAGAAGAGATGAGAGGCGAGTGATGAGCGTCCGACAAGCGGCGAGTGGCTGGTGATAATATGAGGGTTCGCTATATCGATAATCTATGACATTTGTTTTATTTTCTTCATTTTAGTCTTACAATATACATTTTTTTTAACTTAATTGGATAAATGAATTGAATTTTGGATATCCATTTAATATCTAATTGGATAATTTTAAAAATATCCATATCTATATCCAAAAAGATTTTGGATGGATATTATCCAATCTAATTGAATTGGATATAAGAATATCCAATTTGGATGGATCAATTTGCCATCCCTAACATGTATATTGAGACAGAGAAGGGCAAATGCTAACGTCTATCCAATTCTATGTTGAGAGAAAAAAGTTGAGTTCCCATAAGGAGACTCAAGCAATTCATCATTCAACCAAAGAGTAAATGATCTTTTATCTCATATTATTACTAAGACTTATCTTTAATATTTCATTCTAATTTAAATTCCCTATACAATGTAGTTGTTTGTAATTAATAGACTCTTCCAAGGGTTTTGTTAATGGTATTTGATATTTTCTCTTAGCTTGCTAAGGTTTTTTTTTAACGTTTTGTTTTGATTTTTTTTTTTGGTGCGGCTATTTGAACCCACCAAAGTGCTTAATTAACTTATTTACTAAAAAAAACCACCCACAAATTTTAAAATTTTAAATTTTACTCAATAACCCCATTTAAATACCTAATATACCCTTACTAAACCCAATTTTTATAATAATAGTGATTTTACTCATTAAATTCATTTATAAACCCATTAAATTCTTTTGTAAAAATCGATTGAATATAAGTCACCAAGATTCTTCTGAAAAAAAAAAAAAAAAAAGCAAAAGGAAAGGAAATGAGGTTATTGCTTTTAATGATTTTTGAATACATTCATGATGAAGTAGGGTACATTAAAGTTATCATTGCATATGCATCCAACAAATTTTGCTCTTTGGCATGTTCCAATTCAGTTTATGAAATTATTTTGGACTAAAAAACTGAAATCATAAAATGAATTCTATTAGATATTATACGTTTAGAATTAATACTTGCTATCATGTGGATTCATATTTGGCTATTTCATACATGTTCATGGTTCAAATTATTGTCAATGTTATTTTGTTCCTCCATAAAATCAATATCCATCAAGCCAATAACAACCAACTTTGTTACTCTTAATCAAATCACATGAACCCATTTAACAAAAATATATTGCTTGACAGAAGAATCACACTGCTTGATTGATTAGAGTTTAATAAAAATATGATTAGGGTTCAATAAAACTAAGTTGAATATAAAGATGAGTTCAAATAATAAGACTGAAATACTATTGAGGCAACAGAGGGGGTAATTGTTTTAAAAAATTAATCCTAAGCAACGCTGCCATAATGCCTTATATTCGAATAAATTAATCAAAAATATGAGTATACGTGGTTCGGCAATCCCGCCTACGTCCACGCCTCCAAGCTCACCGGGCTTGAGGATTCACTAAGCTAGCCTCCCAAGGCTTCAACGCTTACAATTGACTTCCAAGGTGTCAATGAACCTTTACAACAAGAGATTATCCCCAATCTCTTAACCCAAGTGTATCCCAACACTTACAATCACTCAAAGTAAAAGATTACAAATTGTTTTTCTCTCACACAATATTTAAGATTACAAATCAATGCCCAATGTGTGAATAGATGAAGCAAGAATGTGTTTAAAGCTCTATGAAGATTGTATTCTCGAATATAAGCTCAATGGTTGTGTTGTGATCAATCTTGTTTGAATTTGAATGAGCTTATTTATAGTTGGAGCTGAAAAACTAGCCGTTATTCACTTTTCGCTCACTGTCGGCTCGCCGTTAATGGATGTCGGCTCGCCGTTTGTTTGAACAATGTGACCGTTGGGCTGGATTTTCAAATTGTCGGCTCACCGTTAACTGATGTCGGATCACCGTTAGTGATGTCGGATTGCCGTTAACTGATGTCGGATCGCCGTGTGTCCAGAGGCTGATCTTCAATTCGTTAGATGTCGGCGAGCCGTTAGCAAGAAGTCGGATCGCCGTTAGTGTCCAGAGGCTGATCTTCAATTCTGCTCGATGTCGGCGAGCCGTTAACCAAATGTCGGATCGCCGTTTTCTACAGTGACTGCTACAGTACACTATTTTATAAAATAACAGTTTGACCCCAAAACTTTGCAAAACTGCACTACGGCCCAAAATGTTATGAAACTTTACAAATAGGTCCAATTTCAGAATTTCTAAGTAATACTTTGTTAATCTCAAAACTTTCTGAAATTATAGTATAGCCCAAAACGCTATGACACTTTGCAAATAGGTCATTTACCAAAGTTTCAAGCAATACTTGTTTATTTCAAAGTTTTCAAAATTCTTTCAATTAAACCATAAACTTTGAAAAACAACCAATTTCATAAAATCATTTTTCCATTAAATATGAAACATTTGTAATGTGAAAATAATGATTTATTCAAAAGGAATAAAAACAATCAATTGTATAAAATCATTTTTCCATTAAATATAAAACATTTATAATATGAAAATAATGATTTATTCAAAATATATTTTCAATAATTTGAGCTTAAAACATTAATCATTCTTAATCTTGTTTGTTATCATCAAAATCAATATCATGGAAACAGATATGTTAACAATCTCCCCCTTTTGATGATGACAAACATTTCATGTATTTAAACAATCATTTTCTTAAAATCATTTTTCCATTAAATATAAAACATTTATAATGTGAAAATAATGATTATTTAAAATATATAAAAAATAATTTGATCTTAAAAGATTAATCATTCTTAATCTTGTTTGTTATCATCAAAATCAATATTGTGAAAACATAAATGTTAACAATCTCCCCCTTTTTGATGATGACAAACATTTCATGTATTTAAAGAATGATTCCAAAATTGCTTCCCCTAAAAATAATTTCTTTTACAATTTGCCAACAATTTAAATACATGGATTTTTCTCCCCCTCATCATCAAAAGAAAACTTAATTGGCAAAGAAAAAAATTTTTTTTTAATAAATTTGAAAACATGTATTCTGCTCCCCCTTCATCATAAAAATGAAAAACGTAAAGGAAAAGAAAAGAGTAGGAAATTTGTTACCCATGTTGTCCGAATAGAAATTTCGACAAAACTCCCCCTAACAACAAGCATCATCTCAATACAAGATAGTAATATCACATCCAAATTATTATAGATCATGATAAAATCCAACTCCATACACCAATAATCATACCAAAATATCATGAACCATTATTCCATTAATTACCAAATCAACAACTCAAAAAATAAAACCATCATATAAAACACTCATGTAATCAAATCATCATTATCTCAAATTCATCAAAATCATCATCATAATCAAATATCAATTATCAAAACAATTACTCAAAAATGCATATTATTCTCATCTTTTGATAACATCGAAATGATATATCATTTTATCTCCCCCTTTGAACAACAAAAAGTTCAAAATGCATATTATCCAAATTTATTATATGCTCCCCCTAATATATGGCCAATTTAAATTTTAACCAAAAATAATTTTATCCGAAAGCATATCATATTTATCTCCCCCTTCATCGTAAAAAGGAAAGATAGATGTAATTGAAACAAGTGCATAAAAAATAAGTCGACAAAGAAATTACCAATTTTGTGTGAGCAAAAATTTCGGCATAGTCTCCCCTTAAAATGCTCAAATCCTCAAATACAAGTAGTTAAAAAACACTCCTATATAAGCTTAAACAATTATAACAAACCAACAAATCCATCGATTCATCAAGTAATGCCATATAATCATTAATCATCAAAATTAATATGAATTCCTCAACACTTGTAACAATTAAATTCGAGGATTCCATAATCATATATCAACCATTAAAAGAATGCTCAAAATGTATGTTATTTCCCCCTTACTAAAAACACATTTCCATTTTAGTAAAACTTGCTTATAGTATGATTTAAATGAAAACTCTTTTCACTTGTGTATTTGCAAAATTTGAATCAAAGTATATTTAGCGTACGGAGAAATCAATAAGACTTAGAGATTTTCAGATCCTCCGGTCATAATAAATCTGAAGTTTTGAATTCACAATTTCTTTGTAGTTGCAGTAAAGTGATGAATCAAATGATTTGTCACTAAGACTTGAAAAAAAAAAGAAAATTATCATTACATCATCTTTATTTTGGCTTATGTTCATCCAACCATTACAAAATTCTAACATGATCTTTAAACCACCTTTCTTTTTTAATTTGTATCAATTATCCACTTTTGCACTAACATCGTTAAATAATTTAAATGAAATAATAATTTTACCCCTAAATAATTTAAAAGACCATTTTATGCTTTGAACAAAATTATAATTATAAAAATACCCATAATTTTAATAAAAATAAATCCCAAAAAGAGGTGCTCAACTGATTTTTATTAAATTTATATTTTATAAAATTTTAATAAAAAATAAATGAATTTATTTATTAAAAAAATAAATCTCAAAATTTTAATAATTTAGGGGATTTTTATTATATCAAAAAATTTTGCAATTATTTTTATGATTAAATTTTTTTATTAAAAAATAAAAATTTTAATTTTGGGATTTATTTTTTTATTAAATTTAGAGGCATTTTTATAAATATAATTTTTTTTATTTTTTAAAGTTTTTATAAAATAAATAGTCTTTTAATTCATTTATGGATAAAATTATCATTTCGTTTAAAGTATTTAATGGTGTTAGTGTAAAAGTGACTAATTTATACAAATTTAGAAAGAAAGATGGTGTAAAGAATGTATTAAAATTTTATGGTGGTTGAATAAATATAAGCCAAAACATAAATTGTGTAATAATAATTTTTCTAAAAAAAAAGAGGGTCAATAAACTTTATAATTAGTTGATCGTGGGCTCTGGTTCTATAACCCCCCCCCCAAAAAAAAAAATCTCCGGCTACATAATTGATAGAGAAAGTAGCATTATGAAAGATGGGGAAAAACAAGCATCCTCGTATAATAAAATCTAAAACCTAAGACTGTTTGTTTGTTTAAACTAGAGTTAATTTAAACTTTAAAAAAAGGGTTTGGTGCTAAGAAGAATCAGCCATAAGAATTTCACCGCCATGGCAGCATTCCTAAAGTTTAAAAAAAAAAAAAAAACTAATTAAGGTTATTTTGAGGAAAAAATGGATTGTTATAAAAATCATATAAATATATTTTTAATACTTTAATTGAGGTTAATTGAGAAAAGGGAGTTTTAGAAGTTGTTAAGAGGGTTAATGATAATTCTACACTGGTGAGCCAAGAGTGGAGCATAGTCACAACACTACATTAGAAATCATAAGAGAGCACTTTAAAATAAGTGTGTGCGTGCATATCTGTGTGTGTGTGTGTGTGTCCGTGTGTAATCAAATGAAATAAAATATATTAGCTGATGTCATTTTCATAACAAGGCTAGCTAAGTGCACAAACAGAGATTTGATTAGCTCATAACAATTTAATTACGAAATGAATAGTACCGTCCAACTAATAAGTAATAAATATGGGTAACCAAAAATAACAGTAATTCAAGTGGTAATCAATTTGAAATAGTGGCTATATATGGATAGTTTTGGTCATGGAGGCCAAATCCAAATTAGCAATGAAGAAGAAGAAGAAGAATGATGTCTCTGTGTGTGTGTGTGAATAAAACCAAACCTGGGTCCCTGACAGTAGCATGAACAGCATAGCCGTTATGAAGCAAGAGCTTGATCAGCAAAGAAGCTACAAATCCTGTGCCGCCCACAACACATGCCGTCTTCTTTTGGGTGGATTGGCTCGCCATGACTGATGATGATACTTCACTGCTATTAACTGTAATCTGACCGCGTGCGCTGTTACAATATTTTCGATGTAGCGTGCATTTTATAGAGCTCAAAGTTAAAAAAGACTTTCGTCATATCAAATTGTGCCCAGAGGAAGAAGGTGCGCACGTGAACTCGTGCGCCACCAACGACTCAAACCCCTGGTTTTTTTTTTCAATTTGTATTTGTTATACGTAATTTGTGCTTTACCAACCGATTTTGTACAAAATGTTTGTTTCTTCCAATGATGTTTAAATTACAATAAATCCTTTGTCGTCTATTTGTTAAAGCTTTCCTGGAAAAAAAATATCTATGATTGAAGATATTTTATTTTTTTGTGCGTGTACTGCAATGGGAACGGAATGATCCCACAATTAGTTTTAACTTTTTCAACATCATGCTCTGCTTCTTCGTACATGCTGAAACTTTATATAATTTTAGATGGTGATTGTACACAATTTTTAATTCGTCATTTTAAATCGGTGATAAATGCAATGAATTTTAAGAATTGGATCTGCTCTGTTTCCTAAATAAAATCACGTAGGTGGCAAGACAACCTGTGAAACACGCATCACTCGCTTTGAGATTGTGTAGCATGCAGCTCTGGTTCGGTTGGTGACTTGGTGTCGCAACTCAAACTTCACCAACCCAGTTTTTGATAGATTTATTTTATTTTGTAGTTCCGTGTCCTCAAAAAGTCAAAACAACGGGAAAGGTGAAAGAAATTATAGAATGGTAGCTTCATAGATTATCCAAATTCCCAGTTTGAGTTTTTATAATGCCTTAATCATTCTCCAAAGCTCCATTTCAGTTGGGATTAACACCACCCAATTTAAACACCTGACACCAGGTTTTACATTAACCATCTTATGTCAGATTACAAAGCTTTGAGGCATTTATTGGCCACGTTCACACTCACACACTCCAATTTTCAACATTTTCACAACACACAAACTATTACATCAATAACAAACCAGCTGCACCAAGGCACAGATTTATCCCAACAATTGGTAGCCACTCAGAGCAGGAAATATGACGAACCCAAGACAGATGCATGATTTTTACCCAAGTTACGGCCACGGAGGCATTCTAGATCCATCACTTGACAGTGATCCACAAATAGATTTACCTGCAAATCCGATCCCCACCAGTCAGAAGCATGTCATTCACATCTAAGACTCCAGTTAAATAATGGAATGAAACACTCAATAAATGTTATACCTTCGGACCATAGCGCCTGATGAACCACTCAGAAGTTCTTGGATTTGTTGCTTCAAACATGGTCTTCTCAAGACCTAGACGTCCAATGACCTTTGCAATTATGTCTGCCCTCAAAGAGTCAGCATGTTTGCAGACATCATCAGAATCAATCATAATCATGTCTGCACCAGCTTCTAAGCATCTTTCGGCCCTTCTGATCAAAAGATCCACATCTTCAACATATTCTATAGAAACAGAAGTGATGCATTGTTAGAAAGATTGTTTACAATCTTGTCATTATCAGTTTCCTAAACAGATTGTAATTCTTTCAATATATCTCATCTTACAACCACTAGTTTCCCGTTCAATATTCCAAAGTTTAGCACAACTTAGGCAATTTAAGACAAGAAAAGTGATGGGGCTTCAAACAAACCAAGCATTTCATTAAAACATTCAGCTTTGCTTCTTTTGTTTTATTTATTTACTTTTTGTGTGGGTAATTTGGACCTCTTGAGTTGGAGATACTTATACAAACAATCTGACCTCAACAACCAACCTCTGCCCATATAATTGCCAACAACACTCAATAGGGCCCATTTAGGTTTGCAAACAAGAAATTGCTTAAACACTTATCTAAATAAAGTTTTGTAACAATTTGTGAAATTAACTAAAAGGTCCCATATTTGCATTCATTCAATAAAGTATATTTTTCAAGGAAGGTGCAATATAGCAGTTTTCTGAGCTAATCTTATGGTGTTTATGGATTTAAATTTGATCCTTCACTACCCTTGATGGCATGGATACCTCTGCTACCCACAAGTAGAAACTAAACATGCTTTAAACCAACCTCGATTTGTTGATACCTACACCAACCTCGATTTCTGGCTTAGATGCCAGAAAGAGTTTATCTGCAGCCACTGTTTATCATAAGAAATATATATCCGCATTGTTAACTTCTTTCACATTAACTGGCAACCTCTAGAAAAGCAGAGAAATAAAAAAAAACTAAGTTTCATGTGTAATAGCAGATCATCATCGAAAGTCCATAGTCATACCAGTCGACCGAGGTGCTGGAGCAACATAAGCCCCAAATGCTCTATCACGGTCTGAGGGAATGTCTGACTTATTAAACGTTACTGCAAATTTAGGCTTGGCTTTCAGACCAGCACTTGTAACCAAGCGGACGTATCTGAGAAGAGTTTCTTCAGGAATCTCTAGTGATCCAACATTTAGCTCGATTGTGTCAAATCCCACCTGCTTGCAATCCTATAAAAAAAAGATTTCACAGGGGGGATATCCAAATCAGTTCTGCAATAATATTAAGAGACTCAATAGTTGTTTGTTGTAGCACAACTTACCTCAACATATTCTTTGAAAGCTGATGGACCATTACGAATCAAATGTTCAGCCCAGTCACCTGTACTTACATATACATCATGTTGGTGTGCCCTTTTAACAACTTCTTCGATAAAGGATTTTGGCATCAGGCTGTGGGAACCCCCAGAGAACTTCAATCCGTCGACAAACTGTCCCATAGACTCAAAAATGTCCTGAAAAGCATAATAACAGTCAGAAGAACCAGTAGAACTGCTCCAACCCCATCACCTCCCACAGTAACACGTCAATCGTGCTCCATTAACCAAGCTGGAGTCATAAGCTTATTAAAAAATTCATCCCTCTTAGGTAGGTGAATCAATTTATATCAGAAGGCATAGCATCTGGAAAGCAACTCATCTATAGCAAGTCATATGTACGCATTGAAGTGGCTGCGATATGATTGAAAGAGTGAAAAAAAAAAAAAAAGTTTCCACTCTTCTTATCATCATATTATGCCATGTAAGTTAGTACCTCATCAACTTAATAACAAATTATAAAAAATAAAAAATAACGAAAGAGAAAAACCTCGAGGACGTTATGGCTGCTGCTGAGAGTGTAATGAGGACTTCTCATCTCGGTGACACCGAACCTCCGAGGTTTCTCTGCCCTGTCCTCGTCCTCGTCGAAGCTCTTCCATCCGTAATAATACCCAGACATTGATCCCGTTTGATTTCCTTTCTGTTTCTCTTTTGCTCAATCTTTCTCTTCGATTTTATCTTACTTTTTTTTATCAAGAAATAGCTAGTTTTCTGGAGATGTCTTGAGCTCCTTCTAGAAAATAAAATGTTTTCTATTTCCTGTATTTTCCCCTGTCCCCGCGTCATCTCTATTTTCCGTTTATGTTTTAATTTAAGGAAAAATATGCACGTCCACTATTTTTTATATTTTTTTAAAAATATATAATTTTTTTATTTTTTGGCTAAAATTAATCTAAAATTATATTTTTTTTCACTTTTACACTTCTGTTTGGAACCGTTAAGAAAATTAATAAAAATTTAAAAAAATAATCATTTTACTCCAAAACGAAAATTATAATTTTACCTTAAAAATTATAAAAAATAATCAAATTAAATCTAATAATTTTTCTCATCGGTCAATAAAGAAATTAATTTCACAACCATCAAATGCAAGTTTTTTTTTAAAATATGTCGATAATTAGAATGTTAAATTATAACAGTAGTATTAAAAATAGTCCAATCTCACAAACCATCAATTGAATTTAAGATAAGTAAAGTTTTATTATTTATTGAGTTATAATCTTTAGTAGTTAAGATTTTTTTATACTTCATTAACGTACTAATAATGATATTCATTATTAAATCTTATTATTTTTTACATTTTTAGGGTGAAATTATAATTTTCGTTTTAAGAGTAAAATAGTCATTTTTTTAAGTTTCGTTTAGTTTTCTTAACGGATTCCAAACGGAAGTGAAAAAGTGAAAAAAAATGTAATTTTAAGTGTATTCCAGCTAAAAAATGAAAGAATTGTGTATTTTTAAAAAAGTGTAAAAAATAGGTGCACGGTGGATATTTTTACTTAATTCAATCACCGCTTGTTCGATGGGCCCAAAATTTTGTGCTCAAAAAATACTATTTGGGCCAGGCCTTTCCGAAATTGGACATGCCGTCAATCAAAGGCGGGGCCCAAAATGTAATGAACGAAACGACAGGACGGATTCTATTTCAGTATTTCTATGCGGAAATGATCTATCTAAGCAAATTAGCATATTTCTGCTTCCTGAAAAAGATTGCTTACATGTGAAACCAGAACTGTTTTATTCTGTCATTATGTAACATCAAAGTAACTCCCACCCAAACTTCTGCTAACTTTATTAAAAAATAAACAAAATCGTAACATGCTATTGAAGCTTGGCTTAATGATGGGCTTGTTCTCTCAACAAAGTTGAGGTCATAAACTCAGAAAATATCTTTTCAAATATTTCTAGGATTAAATTTCTGAATTCGCCTCGATAGATTTTTTAATTGCACTACAAACATATGATAAATCTTACTTCCAGTAAACTTCATATTATAATATATGTAGATGTAGATTATAACCAAGGGTAACAGAAAGCAAAGATTTCATGTATCATTGAAGCCTCCATAAACCATTGGAAGCTGGGAACACAGCTATGATCACCTTAAGCATTGAACAATTCATCAATTTTACACTGTATATTACTCAACCTCTTGGTGATACTCTACTTTCCTTGTCACCCATGTAAGGAATCAGAATTTGAAAAGAAGAGTTACGGGGAAAAAAGAAGAGGAATAAAGAAAAATGTGAAGACAAAAGAAGCTTTTACTGTGAAACTCAGCTAATCTCTCACACATTTGTTATTAATTTTCATACCTGTTCCTACTTTATTCGTATTCTCCTCTTCAACAATAACTCGTAAAGCTTATCTAACCAAGAGGGAAACAAAAAATTTCCCTAGCTATAAGATTTCTCCTGCCATTTCCCCCTTCAGAATAGCCTCCACAGGGTCTTTGCTCACCGCAACAATGCCGAAAAACATTGGGTTTTTGATCTGTCTCTTGATCATGGCTCTTGACATTACTGCTGGAATACTTAGCATTGAAGCTGAAGTAGCTCAGAACAAGGCATGTTTAAGTAATTTTAAGTTGAAATTATTGTTACAGCATTTTGATAATAATAACCCTGAGTTGTTCCGTCAACAGGTGAAACATTTGAGGCTATGGATTTTCGAGTGCAGAGAACCCAGTCACAAAGCTTTCAATCTGGGGTTGGCTGCTGCTGTGCTTCTGGCTCTTGCCCATGTTATTGCTAATTTGCTTGGTGGGTGCGTTTGCTTCTGGTCTAGAGAGGATATGGCAAAAGCTTCTGCCAACAGGCAACTAGCTGTGTTTTCTCTCATCTTCGCTTGGTATGTGGTCTCATCCTCTGATAATTTCATCATCACTTCTAAGAAAATTTACCCCAAAATTTATTATATCAATTGTTGTTAAATAACAGGATCACACTAGCGGTTGGGTTCTCGTTGCTAATCATAGGAACAATGGCAAATTCAAAATCAAGAAAATCATGCGGGATATCTCACCATCGTTTTTTCTCCGTAGGCGGCATTATTTGCTTTATCCATGGATTGTTCACAGTTGCTTATTATGTATCCGCTACAGCCTCGGCTCGGGAAGAAAATTTGGCTGGACGGGGTGGCCACGCTTAAATACAGTTGCATTCTTCTTGCATTCAAACTTTCTTGTTTATTTTTGCCAAAACATAGAAGGATGATTGTTTCATTTAAAATTTGTAGCATGATCAATAAGTTAAAAGTTGCTGAATTTGTTGACGTTAAATTGATTCCAACACCAAATGTATTTATTATTGATCATCACAATTCACAAGTTTAGAGTCTCTGTGAACATACAACTCGCCTAGTCGAACACTCACTCTTCATTACCCTCGCTCTTCATAACGATTAAATAATATAAGGACAATTGCCAAGCAATTTGTATGCTGTAGTGTTGCAGTTCTAATGTCAGACCACCCTTGGTCAAAGCTAAGATTGTTGATATTCCAAATTTATCAACATTACACTACTTCCCCGTGTTTAATTGAAACCAAACTGTTTTAAGTCCTCTTTTATGAAATTCAAGACTATCAGCAAGCAACAGGATTTGTATGTAATGAAATCTAACTTATTCTTTGGATTACTTCCAATTACAAAGTAGCAAAGACATCAGTCCAAACAAAAAGGAAGTTTCAAGCCATTCAGCAATCATCAGAACTGAAGACAGATCTTATAACTTCTGCAAAGCAATATCCCTATTTGCTGTATACAAATTACAAAGAGTGTAAATGGTTTCAAGTAATCAATAAGAGGATGTTCCAAGCGCAAAACAGCAATATTCCACATAATTTCACTGATGATGCAAAGTATATAACATTACAAAGTTCTTAAGGTGAATACTTCATTTGATAAAATGTCTACTAGAACTCCACTCATCAGAGGTTTCCCAAGACAAATCCTCCTCCTGACTCCTACAAAAGATCTCTCGACAATCCAGCAAATGTTACTTAAACCAACAAAACCCAGTGTTGGAACCCAATACTAAACCACCAGCAGTATCAATTATGTGAATGGGAACACCACTGTCCATCACAAGTTCCCTTAGAAAACCAAGCAATCCTAGACTCATACGGTGAAATTTGGTTTACAGTAACAAAAGTCTCATATATCTAAATCTCTCCGGTACAAAAGTGAATAAACTATTCTGTTATCTTCAATATGGCACCTAAACTGCCCTCTTCCAAATCCATTGTTGACGAGTCTCTGTGCACAATATCTAAACCTACAACTAGGAAGGCAACTGAAAGTTGAAAGAAAAACTTCCGTGCAACAATCCCCACACTCCACATGTCCTTCCAGAACAGATCAACAACTGCATCCCAAAATGCAATAGTTCAATCTTTAAAGAAGGAATCAGAAGATGTCCATGTATAATGAAAACTGGTTTTCCATAACCAAAAATTAACTACAATATATTTTAATAAGTAACCTTTTTTGTTATCTTATGACCTAATTAATTTCCAAATTAAGCACTCAAATGCATGGTAGTACTCCTCAGTTACAGCTTACAGTCAACATTTCAGAAAAAATGACAACACATTCAGGACATGTGACAACTGAAGACTGAGAAGCGAGGTTGTTCTCACAGAGAAAGATTGTAAAAGCCAGTTCTACATTTACCTATTCATTTAATTCCAAACCTCACCTATCTCAAACAAAATTGATGCAAAAATCAAGTATCCAACATTAACTTCAGAGACCATGCCCAAAAGCAATATGCTATAGTACAATGAAACTGGTCTAGACTTAATTTGAATCCCTATTTAACAAGAAAGACACAATTATATATGCTTAACATGGATGGAACAAACAGCCTAAAGATGGATCAACTCATCAAAAGATGGTCTCTACCTCCATATTCCAGCAATATTCAGAATTTACCATCAACAAAACAAAGATGAAAAGTGATAACCATATCTACAAATTAAGCAGTAATATAATAGTATTCACTAGGAACAGGACAAAACATAAAGAAACAACAATTTAGAGGTCCCTGCCAGATAATTGAACCAAATTGAGCACATCACAAACATCAAATATATTTATCTGGCATGGGAAGATTAAACTACAATCCATCCAAGACAATGATATAGCCACCTATACCAGAAAATTCCACAATCAACAAACGGTTAATATGTTTGTTATTCTCAAAACAACAACTGCAAGAACCATAACTTATACCTAAATAGAACCAGCAGCTTAATTACTTCATGGCTTCCAAAATCAACTTTGCCTGCTCCTTTATCAACTCATTCCGCTGCAGGAACAACTCCAACTGAGCAACCTGCAATTCCTTCCACCTTTCCTCCAACTCGGCCTTTTTGGCTCCTTCAATCATGTCCAATCCATCATGGAGTACAAACTCCTCCAAACCAGCCACACCAAGACTCTTATCAAACAAAACCTTGTCTTTGTCCTTCAAATTCACAGTCTTGTTGACAGCATTCCCTTTATCATTATCAACTTCCATCTTATCTCCTTCTGCCCCGTCAGTCAACTCTGCTTTCAAAGCCGCCAATAACTTACTATTCCCTTTTTGGTTCTGATTCTTCTTTGGTTTCCCATTAGACTTAGCAGCTGATTCAATGACTCCACCAGTACTTTCACCTCCCCAAAACTTTTTAGACAAATCATAGGCTTTCTGCTCGTGTGGCTTCGAAAAAGTACGATCTTCTCCTTTCTTTTTACCTTTTCCAAGATTGTTCTCAAACTTTTTCTTCAATCTCCTAATCTTGTCCACCAATTGAGCTTTACTAACATCCACGTGAAGCGAATTCTTGATATAATCATAGAAACCTTGCATATCTTGATTCGGATCAAGACCCTTTTTTGTCGAATAATCAGTCATTCCCTTTAGCACGACAATTTCATCATCCTCACTCCACAGCCGTTGGAAAAGCTGCTTCTTTGTATCCTCTCCAGGCTTTTTCTGTTCCTCCTCATCCGGATCCGCCTCCGGGCTCTTCTTTTTAGCTCGTTTCGAATCTTTTGCGGACTCCTCGGTCTCATTCGGGCGTTTCGACGACAATGGTTTAGACCTGGGTTTTGTTACTTTTGGAGTTTCTTCCATAGGCTTGGTGGCTATCGGCTTCGGAGTACCATCGGGTTCGGACTCGGATTCAGATTCCGAATCAGATTCTCCGGAGCTGAGGGACTTGGCCTGAGGAGTTGCTGGGGTAGCTTCAGGCTTTTTAACAGCCGACTGATTATGGGTTTTTTGCGGTGGAGGAGATTGTGTCTTTGCCGGCTCTTGAGCGTCCTCTTCTCCATCGCCATCGGATGACGACACTTCTTCTGACCCCGAAGAGTCGTCGTCTTCTTCAACTTCTTCTGATGAAGAAGCAGCTGGAGGTTCTTCCATCGGATTCGCCTTCTTCGGTGCCATAGGAAGACAAAGACCAATAGTATATGAGTGTTGTTACAGCACGAGGACTAGGGTTTGCGGAGAGGTTTATAAATTGTAAGGGCTAAAAGAAAACAAATTGAAAACAGTGTGTACGTTTGTTCTAAATCTATTGTCTGTATAGATCCAAGCCGAAAGGTGAGGCAATTAGTCACCGTTGGATCTTAATACTTTCTGATTTGATTTCCTTGGGAAATTCGGACGACAGCCTAAGCCCCCATCCTTGCGCCTGGCCCATCCATTACCGTAGTAGGCTAGTAAGGCCGTGTAGGATTGAGCTCTAGAGACTTAAAAATAAATTTTAAAAAATAAAAATTAATTTTGATATTTAATTAAAAAAAATTAAATATTATTTTAAAAATTAATTTTATACTTAATATATTTTTATATACATACTAACATATATTATGAAAATCTTATTTAATAAGAGATAAAACCATAAATATACATGCAATTAATAAAATAAAAATTTTTATTTAATTTTTATTTATTATATATACACATAAAAATATTCATATATACACAAATTATATATGTATGTGTAAATAAATTTTATTGAACATTATGTTTATTTAAGTTATTTACATTCTTACAATATCTTAAAAGTGAAATTTATCAAAGATATATGATTGTTTTTAAATTTATTGTATTTGATTGTTTTTAAATTTATTGTATTTTTAAAAATAAATTTTATCAAACATTTAATCAACTCTCTTCACAATTAATTATTTTTATAACACAGATATCGTCAATCATTTTAAAAACTAAATTATTACAAAATTCCTCCTAATTTTCTTTTTCTTTAATACAAATATTACATTGATATTTTTAATCTTCACTTTTTAATATATCCGAATGTCGCACAGCAGATTACAAATTCTGTTATGGTTGAAAACTTGAAATTCGTTTTTGTGACTCCATTTCCCATGAACTCTCTTCTCTGTGCATACAAACCTTTTTTTTTTTTAATGTCGGCAATCAAATTAATTGAAACTTTGTTTCCAAAGTATTTAAATTTTTAGCTACCTATTGTTGTTTCTTGAAATTTAAAATCTCCTGTTATAATAGCTACTAAGAGTTCAGTTCATGGTTAGAAGGTAATATTTAATTTCATTGTTTTTTATCCTTTTTTTTTAATTTCATTGTAATATTTAGATTCATTGTTTTTTTACAAGGTGTGTTTGGAACCTAGGATTATGTGGTATTATAAAACTATTCACATTAATTTATTACCAAGGGAATATTTGGTAAAATTTGAGACTTCATTGTGGTGCATTATAATGCATCACAATGAGGGAACCTCGGGTTTAAGTAAATACGGGAGTTTTTGCCTCAATTGAGGCAAATTTATTTTATTAAAATATTATAAAAATAAATTATATGATAATATTATTTTATTTAATAATATTATATTTATACATTAATGATTCATATAAAATAACATATTATTATTATATTATTTACAGTAATATTAATTTTAAATTAATATTATTTAAATTTAAATATTTATTATTAGTTATATTAAATTATAAATTTATTAATACATTAAAAATTAAAATATTATATTATATTATAAATAAAAATATAATATAACATTATTGGATAATAAATTATTATTTTATATTAATAATTATAATATAAAATTATTATTTACATATAATATTAACTTTTATAAATTTTATTTTAATATAAATATAATACAAATTTTAGAAATTTAATCATTAATTTTTAACATCTACCAAAAAAATTGTTAAATTTCTAAAATTTAAGATTTTCTATATTTAGTATTTTTAAGTATTAATAAATATTATTTTCTAATTATTTAATTTAATTAATCACAAAAAATTAATATAATACAATGCAACACCAAATATAGTCTAATTAAAAATTAATATAGTACGGTGCAATATCAAACATTATATAGTATTGATATAATACAGTGATAATGCAATACAACATAATATAATACAGTAATATTAAAATAGTGCAATACAGTATAATACAATATAGTATGTCAAACGTACCCTAAGAGTTAAACTGATCGAACTATTATCTTAAAATAAAAATATCTATTAAATTTTAAAAAGGTCAAATGGTCTAAAATACTCTTATTCATTTATATATATATTTTGTCATTGTTATCATATAAAATTAAAACATTTAATTATTGGGATAATTAAGCCATCTTTAGTAGACGCTCTCTCTCTCTCCCCTCCGCCATTTCAAATCATTTTCAATTTCTTTCTCGATATAGCATTCATTAATTTTTTATTTTTATCACCATATCTCTTAGTTTTTCTTAGTAGGTAATAACTTGAGTGTATATCTATATATATAAAGAGAAGTATATGTCTATCCCAAAAAAAAAAAATTGGCCTAAGTAAACAAACTTCATCAAATTATCTTCCCTACAAAAACTTAGTTTATATTTAGATCAAATTATTATTCTATGAAAATTCATTGTTTTTTCAAAATTTATAGATTTAAAGGGTTTATAATGGAGAAAAAGACTAAGAAAACAAGATAGGTGTGTTTAATTAGGTAACTTTTATGTTTAATACAATTTAAAGTATAAAAAATAAATTTATAAATACAAAACAATGGGGTTTCGTAAGAGATATAGAGGGCTGCCAACAGCGTCACTCAAAAACTTTTTCTTTGGAAAAAGGTTTACTTAGAAAAGCTGCTGTATGCTTTACAAAACGTATCCTTAAACCGGGTCACCCCGATCCATATATGCTCTGATTAGTGCTCTACTCTTACTGGCATTGCTAATAATAATTCTCTTTAAACTCGAGTTTTTCGTATCTTTCTGGGTAAATCCGTGAGCAGAAGAAGTCTTCATCCTTTAGAAGAACTCTGGAGGCTCTTTATTAAATTTTATGAAAAAAATGACATTAATGGATCCAATGGCTACTTTGTTATATAGAGTCTTGATATGATGATATCGGGAGTGAGTGTTTCTTGCGTAATACTTTGCTTTCTCTTTCTTGAACAAAAATGCTGATATAGTGGAAGAGAAACTGCATGCCCCTGTATTAGAAGACCCCAAAAAAGATCGAGTGGATTGGGGGGTCCTTTGACATTTCTGAGAGAAAATCAAGATTTAAAGAATGCTATTCCTGTTCCTACAACCTTAGAACAAGCGAAGTTATTCTATAATTCATCAAATAATAGGAAAAATGTTTACCTATAATGTTCTGTTGAGAAGAAAATCGAATATGAGGTTTGCTACTTCGGAGATGCATAAGCTATTGCCTAGCCTAGTAACGTTTGAAGGGATGCTAACAGAGAGAAGATACAACCACAAAGGAAAGTGTAAAGTTGAAACAGGGTCGCACATTAGTCATCTTCTCTTATTCTTGTTGTTTATCTTTCGTTCTATACTTTTCTTTATTTCAATTGAAATGCTATTTAGTTTTTATTGTCTTCTGCTGACTATATCGTTCGAGTGTTGTTTTACTTTTCTTTTTTTTTTTGGTTTCTGTTTTTGGATTGCATCTCGGCTCGAAATATTATGGATTGCTCCATTGGGCTTCGCTTGCAGTTTATTATGTCACCAAAACTTTATGCACGACAACACTACAAGATTGATGCTCCATATTTGAGGGCCTGCCTGCCAGTTTCTTAGCAGTTAAAATTATAGACATCTCACCCTGGACAAATTATTCTCGATACTTTGAGCGGAACGTCAGCTTGCAATAAAATTCACAGAAGTTGTTGCCTCACAAAATGAAAAATATAGTTTACATCAGATTATATTAATTCTGCTTAGCCAACCTTGGAGAGAACATCGTTCAGGGTAGATACAGTCTCAGCATAGTATTTCTCTGCTTCAGGAGTGCTCTTAATCTTTGCCGCATGGTCAAGCTGGCAGACAAACAAAAAGACAAAAAAAAAAAAATCCAAAATATTCACATTAAGATTACTAATTATAAATTAACAAGCAATCAACTTCAGAAGGGAAAAAAAACTCACATTGCCGATGGTCTGGAAGAGCTTTCCAGTGAGGTTCTTGAGGGATTGTTTCTCATCTTTGGGCTTAGCAGAAATGATAGTGTTGAGGTCATAGCGAAGGTATGAGGCCCTGAGACGGAGATCATTCTGAACATAGGGCCAGGCCTTCTTGTCTATTAATTCCTTGACATTAAGAATTTCCTTTGCTGACGCCTTTGCTCTCTCTGCTGCCTGGGCTGGACTAAGTGGTTGGATGAAGAACCTCTCCTTCAGTGGCAGATCCAGGTCTCTTGGCTCATCAGAGTTCAACGTTCCAGCTGCATGCCAACATCAAGATTTCCAAATTTCATAAAGAAACATTTTGAATATCAAGGACTAATAAAGACTGGCATATATTTGGTAAAGCTTACGCAATCCACCGGAAGGTGGGGGAGGAGGACCAACTTTGATGGGAGTGGCATCAGCAAGTACAGCTTGAACAAAGGAACCTGCGGCCACACCTGCAGCAACAAGACCAAGCATAGCACGGCGGCTAGTTTCAGGCTCGTTTGATGCCTGCTGGGCTCTAACAGTGAAACCAGGGCGAGCCACAGCAACTCTGCTGTTGTTAGGGGCGTTCAAGCGGTTTGGGCCACTGAGCTGGAAGCTACCTTCAAGAACAGTCTGCGAGTGGGAGGATCCACGTAAGCCAGCCATTGACGCCATAGCTTGTGCCATTTTTCACTAAATCTCGTTTCAGAAACTTTGCTTCTTTCAATTGGTGGAGAATTGAAGCAGTAACGTGAAATTATATTTTTGGATACTCGGGTGATGTGGTTTAAGTTTTGTTCTTTGCGTTCTGCGATGTAGATTGATTTTGGGCCAGCACCTTATCCGTCGTTTTGTACTTGGATAAGTTGGCTGTGATCTTTGCCAACTGCTTTTAGACACGTGTCATATTGATGATTTTTCTTGTTGACAAGTTGGATTGGGTCTGAGTGTGGGCTGGTGGATTTTTGACACGTGGATTCCACCAGATTGTTATCCTAACATTCCTGTTTCACATAAATTACTTGATCAACTCAACGGCATCCTTCAAGCATTCACATAAATTACTTGATCAACGGCATCCTGCAAGCATTTATAAATGAGCACATGAATCGACAAAATTTTCTTTTAAGCTCGCTATGATGCCAAATTCTAAAGACGTGACTGACTCTTAATTAGCCTCTCTGTTATGGTGAATTGTACAGAACATCCACTAAATGATGATATATCCAAGCATCAGCCAATAGCCACCGGTGACAGACAGACCCCTAGCAAAGGGGAAAATAAAAGGTCAATCTCTGCTCATCAAATACTAGACCAGTTTCATGGTATGTCGAGGGATGGCCCCGTTTTAATCCCTCCGTGAACTAGAAGCAATCCTCGAATCCGCTCTTATACGAAAAAATTCTTATTTGGAAATAATTCGGAGATATTCCCAATAATTTTTTAAATGGGTGTAATGGAGCCCCATCCCCAATTATATATTTTTTTGGTTTTAGAAACATGATAATTTACAACATGTGAGTTTCTAAAGCAGGTCATCAACATTATAATTTGTTATCTCGCACTTAGAAAATGGTCATCAACTCCTAGAATGATATTGTTAAGCCTACCAAATTTTTTATGCTGCCACTAAGCACCTATTGCTGAACCCGTAGAACCCACTTGTGTTTCTAAAGCCCTTTCTGGTCACGAATGGTGAAAAGCCAGATAGCATGAATCAGAGACAAACTCATTTTTTGATAGTAATTGCTATAATCTACCTTTAGTAATCCCTTAAACCAGATGACTTCCTTTTTCTTGTCCTTAATAAAACAAAGGTTTGTAACAAATTCAATGATTATGCCACTATCTCCTAAAACTTTAGAAATGCTTCTAAGAAGTTAATTTATGGCAGGTAAACAGAAGATATTATTCAAATGTAACATTGAATCATACGATGTAATCCTTGATCATTATCAACATGTAAAAGTTGGAATACTTATGTACTGCATTCCAAGATTCAAATTCTAAGTATCATATCTGATAAACCATTCCACCTTCTGATGCTGTAAGATAGACAGTCCTTGGTGCTGAGTTTTGATAAGGATTGTAGCCTAATGGTAGATAAGAAGGAATATACTCTTTGTTGTGTCTATTTCTACATTGAATATCTGTATGTTTTGTCTAAAAGCAGATCTGAGAAATTGCAGTAGCAGTGACTGGATCTAGAACACCTCTGCTATTGTTAAAATTACTATTCTTGCTAAAGCTACTACTTCCAAGGCCATTGTAACCTCCTCTACCTAGAAAATTTCCAAATATTTCACCTCTCCAATGCATGCCATTATTGCAAATTTGCAATGGCCATCATCATTCCAATTATCTCGTCCTTATCCTCATAAACCTTTACTATTTCCACATCTTCCTCCA
This sequence comes from Citrus trifoliata, assembly GCA_018350135.1. NCBI lineage: Eukaryota > Viridiplantae > Streptophyta > Magnoliopsida > Sapindales > Rutaceae > Citrus > Citrus trifoliata. The sequence goes on along the minus strand of CM031385.1, from coordinate 26,584,488 downwards.
TTATTACCATTCTGGTTAGCATTCTTGTTCTAGTTACCTTAATAATAACTAGTTTGACCATATAGGCTTCTTGTTATTAGCTCTAGCCTAAGCGATGTTAGCTGCATATTTCAACTTTTCTTCTTTTCTAGCACTCAATTTATTAATTTCTAATCTAGCTTCATGAGTTAAAAGCATACAGTATGCTTTATAAACAGCCATCTTCATCACGTTAGTCTTAATATACACACAACGACAGGATAGTATGGCTGTTTATTCCAAAAATCAAATGAGTGACAAAATCCAAATTATTAATAAGACTGCCGGCCAAGAAAGTTCATCAATTATAGTTCGGAGCTTACTAAAATATTCAGTCATTGTCGTGGATCCTTTTCTAAGGTTACTCAACATCATTTTCAAGTATGCTTTCCTAGCCGTAGTTTTATATCCAAACTCTTCTTTAAGGCTAGTCCAAAGTTCAGGAGAAGAGTTATTGTCTACCACAAGGCTAAGTAACTCAACGCTAATCAAGGAAATGAGCCAGCTTAGCAGCAATCGATTCTACCTCTTCCAAGCAATAAAGGCTGGATTCTCTGGAGATTTTCCAATAGAGCTTTCAGGGTCCTTGAACAAGTAACTACTCAGGATAAACTTTAGTTCCATTCAGAAGGCCTACGAGTCCATTAGCACGAACTGAAGAAAGAATCTGAGATCTTCAAATCGTACAGTTTGATCTGTCGAGTTTGATTGGAGTTATAAAGGTGAAAATGAAACAGACTTATTTGTGTTTGGATTTGTGCTTGAGATGATAGCCATGGTTGCTTAGATCAAGCTCTGATGCCAACATAAAGACTAAAATAATGGTGTTTGGATGGTCAGAAAGTTTACGAAATAAAGAGAAAATGTAAAGTGATAATAGAGAGAATGAAAATGGATTGCAATTGATTCTTGTATTACATTCATTATTGATTGCAAGTTAAAATCCATTGAATCTAAATAGCTTCCATAACAAACTCTTAACAACATAATTACTTTTGTTGACTCAACTGATACATTAGTTTGTTTAACTAACTCGACTTAACAAACTAACAGCTCAATTATGCTATCTTAATACTAACAATACTATGGTCATATTTAGTATTAAGGTGATGTAATTTTTAAGTTACAGCTACTACTGTTGAAAAAAAAGTTGCAACTATAAAAAAAAATATTAATATGTAATAAATATAAATTTTAAATAATAATTTTGACAAGATTATGAAAGATATAATATATTTTCTATTATATAAGTGGAAAATTATATTAACATATTTTTTAAGTTATATCAGTTAGTGTTTATTCACTATTTTAATATTGTAACTTTTAAAATATAACTACCAATTCTCAATTCCAAATGCACCGTATCATTGTTTAATAAAGTTCCAACTGGATTTTGTCAACATTATATGTACATATAGACAAGTACAACAATAACACGTTTGCTAATATTATTGTGAACTAATTCCAATTCACAAACCACGGTAACTAAAAGAATAATAATACAATAATAACACGAACGCGCACATACATCACATTCCAAGCTATTCCACGGGCTTCAAAATTCTGTCAAAGAGTTGGCAAATTTAAATTACGTACTAATTACTAAGTAGAAACCAATGTGGTAGTACCCATTCGAGCCTCTATATTAAAATATATTTTATCAATTTAAAACATTAAATTATTGATTGAAATGTTAAAATTTAATTAAAAAAAGAGAAATCCTCCTAGTAAAATAATTTTATCGACCCCTTGGAATTACTTAGATATTGTAATGAATCATTTTTATCAATGTATATTAATTTATTTCTTCATATAATCTAATTTTCATGTCATACGATAGCAACAATTATTGTGGGCCCGTGCTAATTGCCAAAAGACTTCAAAATTCTAGTCGAGGCTGATTTGGATGGGCCTAAAGCCCACAAAAAGGCCGAATTTAGAGATTTAATCAGGTCTCTGAACTCATCTCGACATTAAAAATAGTTAAAAATTCAAAAAAATAAATAATAAACCATAATTTCTAATTTTTACTCTTAGTATCTCGCATCTCAAAAAAATTTAATTAAAGAAAAATAGAAAAATTGATCACAAAATGAAAAAAAATATACTTTTTCAATACACTCTTTGTTTTATAACTTTGCTTCATTAGTTTTCTCGCGGGTTTGAAAGCAAATTGAATGAACGAAAATAAAAGTATTAGCATTAATCTTGTTTTTGTTGACTTTTTTTCTTTTTTTCCTTTGCTTTTGAAACAAATCAAAACTTTGCAATACCCACTATGTAAATACATCTGTAAAATAAGATTGAGTAGAGTTTTGGTAATTCTTTGGCTGTTTTGATAATCTTTGGCTCTTGTAAATATTGGAAATGTATTTTTGTTTTTTTTTTTGGTTTTTATGTTTTTTTAGAATGTGTTTGTTGTATGTTTAGATGTTGTAAAAGCATGTAAAAGCAATTTCTTTTAATGTAAAGACCTATCAACATTTTCTCTTTATTGAGAGAATTGGGAATCAAACTCTTATTTTATCCCCCCCCCCCCCCCCCCCCACATCATTTGGATATTTTTAGAGAATATCTCCTATTCATCTCAAAATAATAAATTTCATGTATGGAACATATTCAGGATCACTATAGATTTTGAGATAAGGCTCTAGATCAGGATCCTTACCCCAAACCCCTCCCATTATCATCACTATGTATAATGTACTTCAAATTTCACCAACTTGTAATTTTGTAATTACAAATTTACAATGTATCAATAAAATATGAGTCGATTTCATGAAAATGGAGGGGGTGCAACTAGTGGGAACAAGAAAAAATTGAAGCACCGTGGGGCTATTCGGATCATTTAAATTCAGGCCAGTAACCCGTTCCAATTGGGCCCAAAAAGAGAGAAACGTCTTAATTGCTCTCAGTGGCCGCCAGATCTGATTTCAAATGAATTCAAAATTTTAACTCGCGCTCCCAAGCACTCTCGTTCCTTTGCAAACCCTAACGTTCCAAAAAAAAAAAAATTCAAAAAAGGAAGCTATTCAAATTTCAATAATCGTAATTCTTCTTTTGCATCATCTACCTTGAGTTTCTGAAATTAACGGTGAAGATCGAAATTGGATTATGCAAGTTTTGGGGCATTCCCAATAATCGCCCGGAGCTTGTTATTGATTTGCTCAGATATGGCGTCTCGTAACCAGAACAGACCTCCTCGAAGCCCATCTATTGTAACCCCTCTACTCTTTCAATTTCAATTTTCTTTTCATTTGATTACTAAAAAAATTGAAGAAAAATGCATTCTGTTTTTTTCGATTTGTAAATTCAAAATTATAGTTTCTATAACATAATCTTTAGGTGATTTCTTGGTTAATTTGTTTTCTTAAGTAATATGTTTTGGCTAGTGTTGTGTTTAGTCTCCGTGCTTTGAATTGTTTGTAGAAGAAAGAGGGTACGGATGATGTTCCATTTGATAAGAGGAGGAGGATAGGGGCAGGAAGAACAGTGGGACCCACGAGTACTGGAGCTGGACGTCCGCGGCAGGCATTTGCTGTCGTTAATAATAGGCAAGATGTACCAGGAGCAAGTGATATGGCAAGCACCGAGGGTTCAGATTGTGGGACTATTGAGTTTACAAAAGAGGAAGTTGAGGCTTTGTTGAATGAGAAGCCGAAAGGAAAAAAGTTTGATCTTAAGGTTTGTTTTTCGGTAATTCAATTTTTTTGTTAGTTTTCCTGTTTTGGATTCTAATTAGTTGAATTTTTTTTTTGGTAGGCAAAAATTGAGCAAATGACTGAGCATAACAAGAGGTTCAAGCTTTGCATCAAATGGTTTCAGCAAGTTGATGAAAACCATGTTCTTGAGAAGCAAAAGATTCAGAGTGCATTGGAGTCTGCTCAGAAGAAATTATCTGATACTGGTAATGTGAAGTTTCTTACTTTATCTTGTGTACCCTATCTTGCCAGATAAAGCATTTTATGTGACTCACTTTTGGTGCTATTAGAAATGGAGATGAAGACTAGGAGAGTGAACTGAACGGAACTATTTTAGACTTGAGGCAAGAAAATGCCCATTTGCGAGAGAAAGTTGCAAAAGAAGAATCAGAAAAGCTGGTAAGATTATCATTCATTGGATGTTAGTGGTTTATTCATTTCTTAGAGTTGTTAATTTATTTAATTTTTTTTTTTGACAACTAGGATGCAATTGAAAATCATAGAATAGAAAAGGAAGCTAGAGTTGCTGCTGAAAAGTTACAAGCTTCTCTCTCAGAACAGCTTGAAAAAGCTCATCAAGACATTGCAGCTGCCAACCAGAGGGTAATAATAACCGGTTTTTATGTCTTTTGCTTATTTATCTTGCTCTTCTCTGAATTTAGTAAGTTCCTTAGGTAGAATCATCTAATGTTTTCGACTTCGTTTTACACTGTAGGCTGTCTCTCTTGACGATATGTACAAACGGTTACAGGAGTATAATCAGAGTCTACAACACTACAATGCTAAACTTCAATCTGATCTTGAAACAGCTAATGAGGTGAATAAACGTGTAGAAAAGGAGAAGTTGACCATAGTCGAGAACCTAAGCACCTTAAGGGGTCACAATAATTCGTTGCAGGAGCAATTAGCTTTGTCCAGAGTAAGTTTTTAGGGTGTTGATATTTATCTAACTTTGAATCAACAACAATTTATTAGGACTACATTCTTATAACTATTTTTCTTCCCTTAATTTTTTATTTATACTTACTGTTTTGTCATACATTGTCTTGTTTCAGGCTTCACAGGATGAAGCTACTAAACAGAAAGATTCATTAGTTAATGAAGTTAGATGCCTTCGCGGCGAATTGCAACAAGTAAGAGATGATCGTGACCGCCAAGTAGCACAGGTGCAGACTTTAACCGCTGAAATAGTGAAGTATCAAGAAAGTACTGGAAAATCCTTAATGGAATTGAATTCCTTGACTACAAAATCCAAATCATTGGAGGTTTGTTGCTATAAATTTTAAGTTTGTGTATTTATAAGTTTTATGTAGATATATTTTTGTGATGGTTATATTTATGACATATTGGCTTCTTTCACAGGAGACATGTTCATCCCAAAGAGAGCAGATAAGGATTATGGAGATTCAGCTAGCTGCTGCAAATGAGAAACTCAAGGTAAATTAATTGTTTTAAGTGTAAAAATTGTGGCTTACGTATTGGTTGTTATCTTTATATCATCTGTTTATTCTTTGTTGTTAATTGCTTGTTTGACATTGCTAACTGTAATAACACACTTTTGCTTTTTCTAGATGGCTGATTTATCATCTATGGAAACAAGGGCAGAATTTGAGGAGAAACAGCGAGTAGCACAAGAACTACAAGAACGCTTGGCAGAGGCAGAACATCAACTGATTGAAGGAGAGAAATTACGGAAAAAATTGCATAATACTATTTTGGTACTGCTCTTTTGCTCATACTTTTTGTTGTGTATGTTGCAAAAGTCATAATCAGCGATTTTCTATTGCAGGAGCTAAAAGGAAATATTCGAGTGTTTTGCCGAGTACGTCCTTTGTTACCAGATGATGGGGTTGGAGCAGATGCTTCGATCATTTCTTATCCCACATCTTTAGAATCTCAAGGAAGGGGCATCGATTTGATACAAAATGGTACGTGGTATTATTATCATTTTTTTTAACATTTAGTTTTTTTAACTCATTTCTTATCGTACATTAACTTTTTTATTATATTATGAGCAGGGCAGAAATTTCCCTTTACGTTTGACAAAGTTTTCAATCATGAAGCTTCGCAGCAGGATGTCTTTTTAGAAATATCACAGTTGGTACAAAGCGCCCTTGACGGTTATAAGGTGACAATTTCGTATTTACCTCTTAAAAATCGAACAGAAGTTGTTCACTGGACCATGGTCTTGGTTGAGAGATAATAGCTAATGTTTTGGTTTAAAAACTTGAGTAAGCTGACTGATTTTCCCGTTGATGATCAAGTTCTTTATTTTAAAGGTCCATCTTAATAAGTCCTAATTGAAGGGTGGGGTTAGTTGTATTTGGTTGTTGTGGCTGTTGTTGGATATGGGTATAGTTTCATTGGCAATGCTAACATCTTAATTTTTGCAAACAATAATTTTCTGTTATTGCTTATCTATTATCAAAATTTGTTAAAGTCCTATTAGAAATTGCATAGAAATAGAAACTGAAATTTAATTGTCACATGAATTTATAACTTGTCTTTAATCTTTTCTGTGATGTATTCTTTCTGCAGGTCTGCATATTTGCTTATGGTCAGACAGGCTCTGGTAAAACATATACTATGATGGGTAAGCCAGAAGCACAGGAACATAAAGGGCTGATTCCACGCTCATTGGAGCAGATATTCCAAACCAGTCAGTCCCTTTTAGTACAGGGCTGGAAGTTCAAAATGCAGGTACACACAGTCACGGCATTTTTAATTTTTTGATTTAACAAGTGTTTATTAAACTTTTAACTTCATTTCTAAATATTGAAGGCCTCAATGTTGGAGATATATAATGAAACTATCCGTGATCTGTTGTCCACAAGTCGAGCTGGTGGTTCAGATTTGACACGTACGGAGAATGGTGTTCCTGGAAAGCAGTATGCAATTAAACATGATGCAAATGGAAACACTCATGTCAGCGACCTTACGATTGTTGATGTCTGTAGCATATCAGAGATTTCATCGCTTTTAAGGCAGGCTGCACAGAGCAGGTAATGCTTTAGCAGATTTTTTTCTATTTTCTAAAATGCATTATTTTCATTAGGTAATGGGAATACGCAATATTTTTGTTGATTGCTTAACTGAGAACAGAGTAAAATTATTGAAACTTTTGTATATATTTATATTTTTTTTGGCTAGGTCTGTGGGCAAGACTCAAATGAATGAGTATTCATCAAGAAGCCATTTTGTCTTCACGTTACGAATATTTGGAGTAAATGAAGTACATTCTCTTGTAACACTACAGTCATTTTTCTTTATTATTTTTTAATATATTGTTGACATATCTCCTCTTGCTTTGCTAGGCAACTGAACAACAAGTACAGGGTGTCTTAAACCTCATTGATCTAGCTGGAAGTGAGCGATTATCAAGAAGTGGGGCGACCGGTGACCGTTTGAAAGAAACTCAGGTATCTTTTACGTAAAATATCTTAACTTCAGCCTTTGGAATTTCTTTTTGTGTTTGCTATATATGTTATTCATGTGGTTTTTATGATCATGCTGATGTTTCTACACAATCAGGCCATAAATAAAAGCCTGTCATCATTGAGTGATGTTATATTTGCCTTGGCAAAGAAGGAGGATCATATTCCATATAGGAACTCGAAGCTGACATATCTTCTTCAGGTAAGGCGGATTCGAAACAGCTTTGACCTTGTGTGTTCTGCATGTTTTTAATTCATAATCACCAACATTTTCCTCAAGACTTCTGAGAGGAAGAAAATAGATTACATTAGTTAGGGAAACCAATATTATACCACCCTCAACCAATATTATACCACACTCAGTATGTGGTAAACATATCGTTTGTACTTTTCCATAGTTAGTTTATCACCTAATAGAAAATTCTCCTCTCTATGTCCATAACACCCACATCTAAAGCAGTGGAGGCCTGTCCCTTCATACAATTTGAAATTACAAGAGATTTTGTGTCTGGTAGAACCTCAGAAGCAGTAAATACGAAAGTAATTATTACTGCTATCTTATAATTTTGTATCCGATCCTTTATCACTGGGAGCATTAGTGAGCATATAGAGCTCATTCTTTGATTGTTTGTCCTCGACATCTTTTAATACAGTATTCTTAATGAAGCTTGTAAAAAGCAAAATGTAAGAATATATGGGAAGATTCTTGCCTTTCTTACTCAGAGAAAGCGGCTGGAATATCTGCAAGAATCGTCTCATAAATTTTTTTTTATTGGAATCAATTTGTCTTTCTAACTTGTGTTTCGTATTTTGAACAGCCGTGTCTTGGGAGAGATTCTAAAACTTTAATGTTTGTTAACATCTCGCCTGATTCTCCGTCCGTTGGTGAGTCCCTTTGCTCTCTACGGTTTGCTGCGAGAGTCAATGCCTGCGAAATTGGGGTTCCAAGTCGCCAATTGACTTTGAAGGCTGCTGATTCTCGGTTGAGTTATGGTTGAAATACTGACGTGTTTACTTTGTCATGTTCATAATGACTGTGTCTGACATGCACTGGAGTGGGTTGTCATGGTGAGATTATAGGATCTTAATTTTGCTTTTCATTGCATGATAGTTAATTTATTGGCTTATAAAGGTGACTATTGTTTGTTGTATGACAAAGTTCATCAGTTGATGAATACAATTTGAAGGTAGAACCGCGGAAGCAATTTCTGTAATATGTACTTTTATTGATAGTGAAATTGAGTCATTTTTTACTCTGTTATTTTGTACTTTTTTATTTTTATTTTTAATTTTTCTCTCAGGGAACTTTTGCTTTCGTATTTCTGTGGAATATAAATACAGTTGCGCAGATATTTTCTTAAGAAAAGACCTTCAGTGGGCGCCGATGGTTTTTCTTATTATTACTATTTTTTTTAATATTCGAATGATTGGGCGATGAATGTCGAGCAATAATTTCCTGGTGCTCCTTATCCTACTTTTTAAAATCCAATATTTTATTGTGAGTGTATGCCCCATTTTTGTGATTTGTATTTCTGAATAAAGTCGTCCTGGAGAAGTTGTCCTGAACAAACTCAACGGTTCTAATTTTCACTTTTGAGCTAGAAAGTCAGTCCCATCAAGTAAAGTTGAAGAAAAACAAAAATATTTTGTTAATTTTGTATAACAAACACACCCAATATGAAAGTGGGACCAAACCTGATAAGGACGGTATGAGAAAGAGAGTGGGGCCCATTCATATTTTGTCTAATGATCTAAATATCCATTCTAGAACCCGAAGGTGATCTGTTGTTACTTACACCGAACCAATATCTATCTGTATATTTCCAAACCCTAGAAGAGGAAGAAGAAAGACATGGAAGCAGCGGCACAGGAGCAGCAGAACAAATCGAGAGTTGTGAAAGTAGATTCAGTTGAATCTTGGGAAAATTTTGTCTCCCAAGCCAACAATCAAGGCTGCCCTGTGTGTCAATGTTCTTCTCACAACCCTCCAATTTTCATATCAAAACGCCGTTCTATCGATAACACTGTCTCGCTGATTATTATTGCAGGTAGTTGTACACTTTACTGCTATTTGGTGCATGCCTTCTGTGGCCATGAATCCATTATTTGAAGAACTAGCCTCAGCGTATCCCGATGTCCTGTTTCTTTCTGTTGATGTTGACGATGTCAAGGTAATTTTTTTCCCCCTCCACTATATAATGTTATATTCATTTCACTTTGTTACTTTTTTCGCTATTTACGTTGTAGTTCGTAGAATGTTTCGCCACAGAACAGTGCACTTTCTATTGGGTATGTTTTCATTTTGATTGGGGAAGTGATTTTCACAGTCAATTTTGATATGGTTTCTCCGCCATAGTTTGATAAACTGACTAAATGGGTTATCTTTTAAATATACGCCTGCTAGGTGACAACATGCGAAGCTGATGATAAGTATCTGCCTTTTAGATAGGGATAGGTTGCTATATGACAAGTAGCTACCATTTTCCTTCCATTCCCATAGCTATATTATATATGAGCAATTTCCATTTGCTGCTCTCTAGGATATTAGATAGTTTTCTTATTTCTATATATTTTAATGTAAGTTCTTACATACATTTTTTGAATTCACAGATTTTAGGAATTTTTTTTTTTGTGTCATTACAGACATGGGTATAGATTTTAAAGTTCAGATTTGCTGTAATGCTGCTATGTATTATAAAATGCTACCAAGTAGCAACTAAAGTGTTTTTTTGAGTAGGACAAACCGAAAAGCAGATATTATAATTATTTTACTCTATAATTAATTTTTTTTGCAATTTTCACCAACTGATGAGTTCTAAACAATTTATAATTTTTCAAGTTTCCTTCTTATCCATGGTCAATTTGAGAATCTTTCATTACCAAGTGTCATGAAAGTTAGGTGATCATAACCACCTAATAAAAACCATATTTTGAATGCAGTGTTCATGTTTTTGGATAAATCTTTTACCTGTTAAAGTTAGGGGTCTTGCTAACTACCCAAAATCAAGTTTTCTTGTATGACTCAGTTGTTGCTTGTCAAATAGCTAGGGGTCATGGGAAACTACTTTTGGGTCAACTATAAGTTACATGTAATGTAACTTAACAGCTGCCTTAGAGTTGACAAGGTAGTTCATGAACATTGTTCAATCTGTCTGTAATAACTATGTGATAAATAGAGGCCCAGTAAATTAATGCTTGATTGTTTGATTCTTATTCTGTGATCTTTCTGCCTGTTTGGTCAGGATGTGGCGTCTAAACTGGAGGTAAAGGCCATGCCAACATTTTTGCTGATGAGGGAAGGGGCTGTAGTCGACAAGCTAGTGGGTGCCAATCCAGAAGAGATAAGGAAAAGGATTGATAGTTTTGTTCAATCCATTCGTGTATATGTAGCCTAGTAACATCAGATTGCTCTGTGGTTTTTGTACATAGCTTGAACCTGTGAAATATGTGGTTGTGCTTCTTTTTTGCATTAAACAGGTTTGTTAAGTTGTTTGATTCTGGCTTTCAAGTGTTTCGATTACAATCCGGAATTATGTAATGAACCTGCTTTTGTTTTGATATTTTACCCTACCCTGTTGTATTACATACATTTCACAATAAATTTATCAAAGTTGGTTGTGTAACCTCTGTTTGATGTCTGAATTTTGGGTTATCGACGTGCATACTTTGCATGTACCATAAATGAAATTTTTTTATTTCTGCTCATAAGGTTTAAATTATGGGATTATGTACTGAATTTGGCTTCTGTAGTCACAAAGGTGTTTGCTTAATTTTGCTAAAAAGGAAAAGGCTTGCGTCTTACAAATTATTGATAAAGATTATAATCTCTTTTCATCAATTTATCTTTATCCAAATAAATTTTAACAGTTCGGATGTGATGTGAATAATTGCCTTGCAGTAGAATGCCGTTGCATACCTATAATAATGGTTTTTATGCATATCTCTCTGTTTTCAGTCACCCACCGTCCGTCTCTGATGCAATGTATAGGAGTGTAATCAGGGCTTTATTCACAAATGCGCAACTGGAAATGGGCTACCACTTGAAGGCCCAACATCTATTTTCGTCGCCATATTTATTTAAATTAAAGAAATGAAAAAATAAAAAAGAAGGCAATGCTGCGTTGCTTTCTTTCTTTTCTTGTGGTGGTGGTGGAAGATCACGTGGGGTGTGTCTCACTCTCAGAAAATCCTTTTTATTCCACTTTCTCATTATTCTTCCATATCTTTTTCGCCATCAAACGAACCAACCCAGTTCACTCAGTCCACTATTATGATCTTTTTCATTCCTAAGGCAAGCCGTTTGACTCCTAACATCATCATCACATTCACATTGCCATTGTCACTGAGACTCAGCCGGATTATAACGGAGCAGGAGATATGTCATCACCCTATAATTCCAACTGGATATTCGATTGTGGTTTGTTAGATGAAATTAGAGTCTCTGGTGGCGACCTCCCCTCCCTTGATCCTCCGGAGGTTCTTTGGTCTTCTTCCACCTCAAATCCTCCCCTCAGGTATCCAACTATCCATGCATGCAGTGTTACTATTCGTTTAAAGTTTGTTCCATGTTGCTTGTCAATTTTATGCGCATGCACTGGCTAGTCCTAAAATTTAGCTATTTCATTGTTAGTTACTTTTAGCAACAATGCCGGATGAGTATGTATGGTCTTTGTTTTAATTTTTAGGCGTTTATTTCACTTGTAATGGTCGGCAAGGTTAAGTCGTATTATTGGACCAGTACTAGAAAATTGATCATGTTACTGCTATTTCAGTTAACTTTGATTAATATAAGTAAAATCTATGTTATGTCATTGTTTCAAACAAAGTGTTAGGCTTGAGAAAGGCAGAGGAAATTAAAGAAAATGAATTATGATCATTTTTTTCTATTGATGTATTTAACGGGGTTGTGAAAATGATATTTAATATTAATTTCATACATTTAGTTAGCTAATGTAATATGAAAGAGAAGAAACTGTTCAGAACCATTATACTATTTCACTTCTTAAATTCCTATTAGTATATGATAATTTTGATTTTTTTTTTAATTTTTATCATGGTCTGACATGCTTGATCACTTGATTATGCATTTGTGTTGACACTCCTATGTGGTTTCTCTATTCAGTTTTTTGAAAGAAAACTTAAATGCATTACCATCTTATCTTGTTTTGCTTTATGCTTATTTTGAGGGGCTAGAAAACTTCCACTTGTTTTTGTTGGGATTATGTGCTCTCTAGGGCATAATAATTTATGCTTTAAAGACATACTTATGTATTTCTTATCATTTTAACAGTGTGGAATTCGATGATTCCTTTGGCAATTTGGATGCTTTCAAGGAAACTGGCTCCAGGAAAAGGTACGTAGGTGCTTATGTTCATCTGTTAAGAGTTACTATATAGCTGCTCTGTATAGGCAGTGTTGGAAAATATTTGTTGTGCTATCCTTCTCTTTATGCTTTTGTTTTTTTCATGTTTCAGTTTTTATTGAATGATTCTATGCCAGGGTGAGATCTGGATCCTGCAGTGCATCTGGTTCTAAAGCTTGTAGAGAGAAAATGCGAAGAGATAAGCTGAATGACAGGCATGCCCTGAATCTATAGAGCTTTTGTTTCTCTCCCTCTCTGTATTATGTACTGAATCTGGCTTTATCTTAAGGTTCGTGGAATTGGCTTCTATTCTGGATACTGGGAGGCCTCCTAAAATGGACAAGACAGTTTTATTGGCTGATGCTGTTCAAATGGTGACTCAACTGCGTGATGAAGCTCAAAAACTTAAGGTGTCAAATGAAAATCTGTTGGGGAAGATCAATGAATTAAAGGTGTGCTTCAATTTCGTTATCAGTAGCTCTTCTCATATTGTCGAGTGCAATGTGAGTGCTTTACTAGGCAATTGAATGGGATATAATTAGTACTAAAGGAACACCTAAAATTTGAAGGGAGAGCCTTGGTGCTATAGGATTAGTAACATAGGATTTAAGAGATTGCGGAAATAAGCATCTTTTTTCTGTTTCAGTGTTTTCCTTTGGATAAAAAAAATAGATTCTGTCATAGATTGTGTGTGTTCATTCAGTTCTTGTTAGGTTATGTTGAATAGGCTCTGTTTTGTAGTGTGAGAAGAATGAGCTTCGTGACGAGAAACAGAGGCTAAAAAATGAGAAGGAAAATCTTGAGAGGCAAGTAAAAGCCTTGAGTTCTCAGCCTGCCTTCTTACCTCATCCTCCTCCAGTCCCGGCTCCATTTTCTGCACCAGGTCAAGTTGTTGGTGGCAAATTGGTGCCCTTAGTTGGCTATCCTGGAGTTTCCATGTGGCAGTTCATGCCACCTGCTGCTGTCGATACGTCACAGGATCATGTTCTCCGTCCTCCAGTTGCTTAAATTTGCAGGCTTTTCTAGGTCTGCCTTCCCTCGGCACAAGATGCCTTAATTTGTTGATAATGAATCTTGACAGAGATCTCGGTGTTGTTTTCACAATTTTATTTGCTTTAAGTTGGGGATCTATGAGAGTACACTGATTTTATTGGGAAACTTGGAACTCATTGAATGTTCGGATAACATGTAATTCCCATTAAACAAATCTTGTTAGTACCAATTTTGACCGGTCAAACTGATGGCTTGCTTGGTCATTCTTTATCGAATGTTTTAGATGTTAGTACAGTTCTGACATTTTACTTTTATCAAACCCGGGGAAGGGATGAGAAGTTGAATTTGCTTCAAATGGCATGTAAAAGTAAAACCAATGTCTTTTTGTAAGGCTTCAAACAGCCGGTTATCTGAAAATTTAACATCTTAGGAAATTATGGCAACTGACTAGACAATGAAATGTGAATATTTTTGAAGTTGAAGATGGATGGATAGAGATTTAAATTGGAGTTATTTTTCTCTTAAAAAAGTTCCCAGTTTCTACATGCCCATCACTAAGCATATACAAACGTTACTTTTAGTAAGGGCCTATGTCCATTCAAAATTGGTAACAAAATTCAGTTCGTCTGCTGACCTTGTATACATGGTTGTTTCTAGCAGAGCAACTTGAATCCCATATAATTCCCAGATGTATAGTCCCTCCAAATATCAAGAGCTTCAAAACTGGTTATCAAGACGGTACTCAAAGCCATCACTATACTGACTGAAAATACAATGAGAGACGCCCTTCCAAATTCTAGTATAGCTTTCTGAACCACCAGCAATCCCAGAAGAGATGCAACAAAACAAACGATGGCAAAGATGAGAGCAGTTCCACTTTGCTCCATGCCCAACAATAGATATTGGAATGCTGACATAGTTGATGAGAAAAAAACCATGAAAGAACAAGTTGCTGCCGTTACCTATCATAAGAAAAGTGATAGCTTGGGTTACATACTAGCCATTGTACAATCTGGAATGAGTACATTGATACCAGAATTACCTCAGGTGCTGTCCCAATTTGAAGAAGAAGTGGACTAATAAGCATTCCACCTCCAATTCCAAAGAGTCCACCCAATATCCCCGCCAGCAGCGCCATCAATGGGAAAATGAGCTTGTTAGACGTTCCTCTCCTAGTTAAGTCTCCTATGCCCTTCACAAAGAGCTTAAATTTTAGACAAGTTATACCCTCACATAAAGGGATAAACAGTAAACATCTAATAAGATGCTTGTCAATTTTGGGCTGTAATTTGTGTTCGTTTGAGCACCTGCTGGTTTGGAGCGTGATACTGGGTGCTCTCTTTTCTACACAGGATCCATGCTGTAAATGCAATGGCTAGAGGAATTTGGAGGGATGAGAGAATCCAGTATCCTACTCCGCAAGGCTTCATGGTTATTATACCCTGCATCACGTTTTTGAATAGTCACACACCAGAACTACTGTGAACTATACATGAATAAAGAGTCAATTTCATTCAATAAACACTTAAGTGATTTTTCTTATTTATATTTCATTCAATTGTTAAATGTATGAGCTGCTGAACCATTACTTGGCCTCTATGCTGAAATTCATAATTATTTCAGTTATTGGTTTCTAAGATCTACGGAAAGAAAGTACTGAAATGACAAATTATATAGGTTACATTGACCCAATTTATCTTCATACAACAGATACTCTCTATGATACACAACCAGACCTATGCCTAACCAGCAGCTTATCCCTTGTTTGGGAACTCAAAATTGAAGTACCTTTCTGTAACTATTCCTTCATCAATAGAAAGAGACTTTTGGAATTGATGGAACCTGGACTTTGATCAAATGCAGGCCAACAACAACCTACATATGCACTTATACATGTAAATCTTCATATGGATCAATGATCAACATTACTTTCAGAACGACTTAGCTCATAATATAATCCAAAGTTCCTAACTTATATTACAACCTAGATAAAAGTTCGTATGATATACCAATATAGAATATACAGAATGGTATCACGCAGATAGAGGCAGAACAGAAATATTCTCTTTGCGATCGTTATCCATAACAAATTGAAACCACTTTAGTATATAAAATCTGCTTCCTAGTCTTGTTTTGGATGCACCAACTATGAAACTGCCAAATTCTCAACTTTGTGTCATTCTCAACTTTATGTCAAGGGTATCTTTCAGTAGGCGTCCCCGCCCCCTTCCCCACCACTAGATTGTCCCATGGCGATAGACCGATAGTGGAAACCATGGGACCATGAATCTATGGACAATTCCATAAAGGGACAGTGAACATGCAACCCCCATTATTGTACCCAATTCGTTTTCAGAGGGATTGTCCAAAGTGTATACCAGGAAGCATATTCAACGTAATTAAAATAAAACAATGAAAATAAATGAATAAAAATTAAACGTCAATGGGTCATGAAACTGGGAAGACTAATCAATTCTTATACTAAGCTTTTTCACTTGATCATTACTAAAAAATTTGCCGTGTATATCATCATGTTTGATACGATATATATCCTACCACAACATCTGCAGCCAACATAAACTAGATCACGCAGGTATCAGAATGCGAACAATAAAGCATACCTGCCCATCACGGTTGCCGCGAAAAAGATAAAGAACAGAGAAACAGAACCAGACCAGAACCAAGACTCCAAGTTTCATCCATGGAAAACTCAATTGGTTACTTTCATCCACACTCAACAGAGGCTCCTCATAACTTTTAACCCCTTCACTTCCATCACAATTATCATCTTTCACAATCCCATTTTCAATTTTTCCACAAGTATGATCTCTCTTCAAATTTTCTGACTCCAATTTCCAAAGAGAAAAGCCATTTTTGCAGGTCTTAAATGTAGACCAAGCAAGAAAAATAGCGAATAGAACAGTAACCAACCACTCTGGGAAAACAAGATTGCAAATTACTCCAATACTCACTCCCAACAGCATGCATGGCTCAGATAAAAGTGCTATATCGTAGTCAATAAAACTCTTACCGCCAATTGTCCCCAACATATTGCACATAACATTGGCAATAGACCCTCCCGTCACCATGAATGCTGAAAAACTTGTTGCAGTTCTAAGTTCCAAACCAGCCAATATTGTTAATATAGGAATATAGAGCCCGCCACCGCCAATTCCTCCAGCACTGGATATTGAGGCGGCAATGAAGCAAAAAACTCCTGCAATTGCACTTCTTGCAGTTAGTTTCAAATTGGTATCCTGAAACTCTGTCTGGGGACTCCTCCATTGTTGAGTTCTGTTTTGTAACTGATTATCTGAAGCAGTTTGCGTTTCTTTTGCATGTGATTGCCTCAAAGTGATACAAATAGCAAGAAAAAGAGTCACCGATGTTAGGAAATTTTGAGTCTTGGATTTCTTGGAATACATGGCTCAAGAAAAATAAAATTTGCTTGGAATAGCTGGTGCTTCTGTGATTTTGTGAAGTGAATATCAAGAAATGGTGAAGGCTGGCAGCATGTGTTAGAAAAATAACAAACAGGGAAACAAAAAGTGGAAGGACTAGATGCCTATTGCCTAGTGAGAGTATTATTATAGACAATGCTGGCATTGGATATGGATACGTAAACCGAAGGATATGGCCTTTTCGTCTATTCAGAAGATTCAAAAGTTAATTGATCTGTTCATGAACTTAGGTAGCTGTTTGTTTTTTTTTTCTTAAATATAAATAGATATAAATTATTCTGAATTCTGAATAAATTTAAATATTTAAATCTGAATAATATATTTATTTTTTCATTTAAATCTCAAAAAATAAGTATTAAGTTATTTTTTAACTTAAAAAACTAAAAATATGTACTTTTATATTTGTATTCTTATTAAATTTGAATGTCAAATAAATAATATATTAAATACCATAATATTTTAATATTTATAAGTAAAACTAATGATGAGATTATTATATGGGGTAAATGTCTATGGGTGAGTTTTGGGATTGACATGAAAAATAAATTATAAAACATGGATATTTTTGACATTAGTAAGTAATTGTCGACATTAGTAAGTAATTGTCTTAATTTAGGTTTCTCCATTAAATAAAAAACCAAAAAAATTGGCTTATTTTATTAAGTTAAAATTATCTAAAAAGTTTCATTAAATTATAAAAATAAACACTTTTAATTAACTTAATTAATTAAGTTAAGTTACTTTAAGTCATTAAGTTAAAAAACAAACACCATCTTAGTTATACATTAATTAAACTAGATGTTTAATTTTGTTTAAATATCTAGACTTTTTTAAAAAAAAATTGTAATTATATATCCATTTTACTTTAGCCCCCTGGTCTCTATTTTTGAGTAATCAATTAAGTAAAATTACTTAAAACCCAAAAAGTCAAAACTTGCACAAAACATTTCTTTTAGTAAATAACCCACATTACATTTAATTTAGTTTAGTTTCAGTTAGGTGATTAATTAGAGAAATTT
Organism: Citrus trifoliata; assembly: GCA_018350135.1. NCBI lineage: Eukaryota > Viridiplantae > Streptophyta > Magnoliopsida > Sapindales > Rutaceae > Citrus > Citrus trifoliata. Next base: position 26,566,500 of record CM031385.1, on the reverse strand, counting down.
TAAAATACATCTGTTGTACCATGTCACCCATACAACAATAAAATAATATCATGACATATGTGTATTTATTTTGTAAACTATCATGCAAATGATGGTTGTATTAAACTCAATTACACATATCAACACATACCATATATGTATTAATTTATTATAATACAACAAATGTATTCTAAAATTATTCGATTAATTGTGATTAAAAGGATGGTTCTTTAAATGTCAGTGGCAGATTAAAATTAAAAAATAAAATAAAAATAATAAAAATAGTTCAGAAAATTTCCAAGTTATAATTTACAATCAACAAAAATAAGATAAAATTGAATACTAAATAAGTGGGGCAAACAAACCAGTGTCCTGAACTCAAATGACTATAACAACCAATGATTGGTGCAAGTGGTCTCGAAGTTATCATCTATGGAGGGGGTCTTGTCTTGATATGTTCAAGATTTATTTATGCACCCCGTGAAGTCATAAGAAATCTGTTGAGAGTGCACCACGTGTAAAAATGTAGTGTGGTTGAAAGCTGCCTTCTCTGGTTCCAATCTGGTAATGAAAACACCCATCTCACCGGTTACCAGCCGGTTGCAGATGTCTTTCTGAAAACGCAGTGTTTGATGCCGTTCGGATTTTTTTTTTCATCTGTAATTATTTTAGGATATTATCAAATATATACCTAATATTTTTCTTACATATCACTTAATTACTATATTTTTTTATAATTATATTTTATCACTTAATATTTCAATTATTATCATTTTAACACCAATCTTTAAAAGTGACAGAATTTTTGTCAAAAAACTATTTTATCCATTAAACCATTTAAGTGTATAGAAAAATAATTCTCCTTTGAAGTAGAAATAATTTCTAAGAATCAAAAAGTTATAAAATCAAATATTTTCAATGTTAAGGCTTTTGAAATTAAATGACTTAAGAAAGTAATGCTATTTTAATATTTATATCAATTTTAATAATTAAAAATAAATTATAATAAAAATTTTGTTAAAAATAAATAGTCATTTTAAGAAAATTATTTTTATCTTAATTGCTTGTTCTTTTAACATTTGTATTTAGCTATGTAAATCAATTTAATAAGCAAATATCAATTAAAATATTTAATTTAATAATCTTAAATAATTGTATTTATCAACTTACCACCTGACTTATGGAGAAATTATCAAATTACTATATGTCTTTTTGTTTTTATATTAAATCACCACTGCAATTTTAATTTATCAAATTGAAGTACCTTAAATACCTTTGCCACGTCATTATTTTTTAAACAAAGTTAACTATTTGGTTGCAAATAATAACAATTGAAATATTAGATGATCAAATATAGTTGGTAGAAAACCTTAGCAGTAGAATAAAATGTCAAAAAATATTTTATAATATCTCATTGTTTAATTGTCAATAATATTTTAAATAATAAGATGGTTTATAAAAGAGGCAGGGCTACTTACAGTCAAATAATCCTATGATCATTATATTACTCTTTGCATTCATTAAGTCATTTTCATAAATCAAAATTTACTTTTTATACATTTAAATATCATCACAACCCTTATTTAGTATATTTATTTTTTTCTCTTTATGTACGTAAGTACTACATCAGTACTGTATATTTTAGTCACTTACACTACACCATGTTTCTGAAAAGCACTACAAATTTAGAGATTTTGGATGTGTGTAATAAAAATAGATAAAAAAAACGTTGAAAGAAAAAATACGTGAGTCATGAGATAAATAAATAAACAAGAAATATCATATTAAATGAAAAGAAAAAAAAAGGTTGAGATTAGATCTCTCAATAGAAACTACTTATAAATAGATGCACCGAGCTAATTAAAGGGATCCAGACATAAATTCTAAAGAGAGAATTTACAATTTCGTTCTCATGAATAGAGAGAAAAAAATACTCTCTGGACTCAAGATTATATTACTTCTTGATTTTCTGGTATTTTCTAATGAACTAAACACTAACTTTACCATTGAAGTGCATTTTATAAGTACCAAATCGGTGCTTGAGATGAAAGATATAATTGTCATTTTTATGCGTTGAAGGAAATTTCCTACTCTAAAACCGTAGAATATATTCATCATAACTGTAGTTAAAACTTAATTTAGAAGTATCTATCCATAAATTAATGAGCACAATTTTATTTTTTGTGTTTTGAAAATAAATAATTAGTTACTATTACTTCATAAATGAACTGAAGAAAGCATTATTTATATATATATATAGAATCCTTAAAAATAAGTATCTGATAAACTAACAAATAGCGTTTTCTATAATTTTATGTGCTTTCATTTGCCATGGGATAATTTCACACCACCTTTTCCTCTCCGAACTAATTGTGCACGTAAATTTTAATTATTAAATTAACTTGTGGCAAAATTAAGGCTAAATAGACCCAGAAATTATTTAAGTGCGCATATGGTATTTCTCATCCACACACACCCCATTGGCATCATATTATTATCTTAATATATATATATATTCTCTATCTAATTTATACTTTTTTCTCTATCTCATTAGCTTTATTCCTAGTTGCCCAACACATTTATTTTTTAAATTGACTTATATTTATTAACAGTTTGATTATTGTCGGGCTGTCAGACGTATTGTATTGTGAGTGATTAGATCGTCGACAATTTAGTAAATTAATATTTTTTAAGTTGTATAATATTCTAGTAAAGAAAGCATTTGCATATAAAAGAAGAATTCATTTTCCATTGTTTTATGGGCCCCAGCGGCCTACCTCCTCCTGCTTCCGTCTGATAATATAAAAAATATCTCCTGAAATTATATATTTAGTTTAACTTCCAATTGCTAAAAGTAAAGATAAAAATATTGAGACAAACCCTATCTAATTTATTAACTTATTATTCCCCATTTTTATATTATTTTTTTAGTGATTATAGGTTCCGCTACAGATAACTTGCATTTAAAGAAAAAGAGATTTGGCAAAAAGTTGGAAAAGGAAAGCCGATGGAAGTTTCCTTCTGGAAGTAAGTACTAGGGCTGCTTTTTTATTTATTTATTATTATTAATCATGTTACACTGAAAATGAATTAACTGGTTATGCGATTGCTGTCTCAGAACACTCATTCTGATGACCTCGACATTTTTCTTTGTTTTCTTGATACCTTTGGGAGATGATAGGACCGGCGGCATAAAAGAAAATGACGAAGTGGAAACCCATATCCGCCCTCACGCCGCCACCGAGTTATGAAAATTTGGTTTGCTTCATTCACTCTCAATCACATTCTCTTGTTTTCATTGGATTACGGTTAAAGTTTGAATGCGAAATCCACTAAATTTTTTAAGTCTTGACCGGCCAAGGAATGGTGATGGATTCCAAGGTGGAATACAACAACATTAGTAACGCGAGAAATTTTAGAATAAATCAAAAGTAATCAGTAATTAGTCATATAACAATTAAACGAGATTCTATAATGCCACTAAAAAGAAAAAAAAAAATTTGTGTAGATAATAAACATATTGATTTGTCAAGTGGTATGTATGTGCGCTACATCCTGACACGTGACAAAATTTGGGTCTCTAAACGTGACCAACGGGAAATCCCACTTCTGATTGTGGAGCTCATTGCTTTACCACATGGTAAAGCACCATTAGCCCAGCTTATCACCTCCAGTATGGCGATCTCAAACAAGTGTATCCCTGCCTGATCTCACACGAGTGTATCTCTGTCCCCCACGTGCTTTCAAAGTTGTGGATTTAAATGATGCCTGTTATTGCGGATTTGTTGAATTTTTTTTTGGAAAAACGTCTTTCATCTCAACTCGTTCAGTTTTGATTTTTTTCGCACGAAGGAATCTTTCTGCGTTTTGGGTCACAGACTCACAGCTCATAAGAAAAGGCCTTGGGCCGTATATTGAGCAATCTTTATATAAGTCCATTTAGTAGAACTATGGCCCAGTTGATACAAATATTCAATGGCCCTTCTTCCCGAGGAGAAAAAATAAATATTAATAAATCCCATGTTTCTTGCATCCTTTCGATTGTTAAATTGTTAATTTGTTATCCAATCCGCACTCACAATGGGTTTTCATTAGATGGGACTAGAATCCTCTTAGTGCTCTTATCTTCTCCTTGACAATAATATTCATGTGTTTGATTGGTGGTTAAAAAAAAAAAAAGGTGAAGTTTAATTTTAATCATATATTATCACTAAAAGTTATGTGAGGCAGTTCATAAAAAACTCAAATGAGAATAATATCTTAATCTGAATGGGCGATATTTATTTATTTATTATTATTATTATTTGGGTTCTATTTCGATTGGGTATTAGGCTACCATATAAATAGAATAAGTGGGCTCCACATGCATATGCAATTGCCTGCTTTTTAGTTTTATTATGCCTATATTCTCTCTCTAATCAAATATTGATTTTATAATCTCATGTAAACTAGTTGCCTTTTTGTTATACAATAGAGCCTTAGTAAAGATTAGGACAAAACAGAGCGGGAAATAGTATTCTTATACATATCATTACATAATCAATATCCAATACCTTCTGGTGGGTTATCTACTGTTTTTAAAATTAGTCCAATACCCTCTGGTGGGTTATCTACTGCTTTTAAAATTAGTGGAAGGTAATCCATTCTATTCACTGAACCACAACACACTCTAGTTGAATTGAGTTTTTTTTTTTAATTATTATTAATGCTAAGCATGAAAGTCCGTTGTATGATGTGAGCATTATAGCACGAAGAGTTTACTTTTAACGTTTATCCTGATGACTGAACTTGCAATTACAACACCAAGATGGCGTCTAATGTCTGGGACTGCGGTTTTGGATGCAGAAAAAAGTGGGAAGAGGTATTGCATGGCTCAGTGTAATGGAGATATCAGTAGGAGTGCCTGTGGCAAATGCTTGAATGATCAATTGATGACTTTTAGAACCACTGTTGGAAGTAAAAGAGAATGGGAAATTTATGGGTCGAGTTGTAGCATGTAGTACCACGATTTTCAATTTTATTCAACATCTATACTAAAAGTGAGTAATGTGACCGCCCTTTTACTTTTATTTTTGTTACTTATTCTGTATTTACGTAGTAGTTTATTTGATAATAGGTGTTAAAAGATTATCACCATCTCCAGTGGCTGCAACTGGCATGACTGTGGCAGTGCTAAAGCTTCTTTTAATCTTCTAGCTTGTGGACAACGGATGGTCATTGTTTAATAAGAAAGTCAGACTATGCCAATCCAGGGAACTGTTATTTTTTTCTGGTTCATTTCATTTTCGCTGCTTGAGCAACGAACACAAGTTCTTAACTTCTGTAATGGAGAGTGGAAGAGCCATATGCTGCAGAGGTGAACTATGAGTCAAGTTTTTACTGGTATTAATTTCATAGAAGTTATTTTTGTTTATGCAAACTTTTCCAACATATGTGGAGCCATTGTAAGAAGTCATCAAAACTGGAGACATACTGACATAAACAAGGCCTGAAATCACAGAACGGGCACTTTTTCTTAAAAATAAAATGGCATAAACCTGGAAGTGAACAAAGTTGCATAAAGGAGCCCGACAGAACCTAATGATCATAAGCCCGGAGAAACTAGCTTCTACCTTTGTACAATAAACAAATAATTTATACTGGAAGAACTCTTTACACAAGCAATGGCACGAGATGTATTTGCAAGTAAAAAAAAATTGTAAAATTCACAGAGCAGTCTTGTGTTGATTAAAATGAACAAAATGCTTTAATCAATCAACAATCTTATTATCTAGAAATACTAGTTGAAGTTTGATCTGATGCGAGAGAACCCGTTCGCACCCCAGATGTCGAAGTTGTATATTGATCAGACATGGTGGTATATCTACCTGCGGAATATGGCGCTATTGATGGTTGGGGAAGATTTACTGCTTCGCTTCCAAGCATGAGAACAACTACTGACATGGTTGGTCTTTGTGCAGGGTCGTCCTGAACGCACAATAATGCAATATGTATCCGTCTTAAAGCCTCACTAACAGGACAAGTTTCAACTAAGTTTGGGTCAACCAACTCAATGCCTTTGCCTTCGTTCCATAGACGCCATGCCTGTTAAGGATCATGTTTGATGAAGTTCCACTGTCCTTATGGTTAAGGTTTTAACTTTTTAAGTGCATAAAATTACAAGCCAAACTTACATATGTTAGAAGGCTTTGGCCGCACTCTGAGTTGTAAATTCCTCTGTTCTTTTTACCGCTTATGATTTCTAGCATTAGGATTCCAAAGCTGTAAACATCAGACTTTATGGAAAATAAACCCTCCAGTGCATACTCTGGAGCCATGTATCCACTGTTAAGGAAAAGAATTCATTGGAGTAAATTTGTAGCATCAAGGCAATAATAAAGAATTGTGATTCAAATCATATGAGTAATTTCATAGTAGAATGGAATGATAGAAACGGCTTACTATGTCCCAACAACTCTCTCAGTGTTGGCTTCAAGCTGATTGCCTCCAAAAATCTTTGCAGTGCCAAAATCTGATATTTTGGGGTTCATCTCATCATCCAACAACACATTGCTTGCTTTCATATCTCTATGGATAATTTTGAGCCGAGAGTCTTCGTGCAGGTATAGAAGGCCTCTTGCTATTCCATTAATTATGTTTGCACGCTTTGCCCAGTCTAGTTCCTTATTTTTAACTGGGTCTGCATTCTTGGTAAATTAGGAAGCATAAGACCCCTTGATAAATTATTTGAGAGTTGATGGACATGAAAAATGTTACCACAGCATTTAGAGAACTATAAAATGGAAACATTGATTTGTCTATTTACCCAATTAAAAGTGAATCACAGCTCTAGGCCTTACTCCTTATTACTACAAGAACATGATCAAGAGGAAGAAAAAAGATCAAATTAAGAGCACACGTCTGAGAGAGAAGAGGAACAAACCAAACAGGAACGCATCGAGGCTAGTGTTGGCCATGTACTCATAGACTAGAAGCTTTTCTTCTCCCTCCAAGCAGTATCCCAAAAGCCTCACAAGATTTTTATGTTGAAGCTTGATAATTAAAATCACTTCATTCCTGAACTCTTCAAGTCCTTGGCTTGATCTCAATGAAAGTCTTTTAACTGCTACTTCCTTTCCGTTTGGCAGCTTACCCTGAAAGCGTTACAAACAATGTCAACAAAAGAAATGACTGTATCTTAATTTAGTGGCACTTAACAGCTATTTATCATCACAAAAAAGGTTCAGTGTTAATTTTCGTGCACAAAAAGGTGCCTATTCAAATTTGACAGCTTCTTTTCTCTTAAAGTCAAAGTAAATTACAGACAATGAACCAATTTATGTGGTACGAACCATTCGTCATTGCAAATGCATAAAAAAGGTACACGTGTCAAACCTTGAAAACAGGGCCAAAGCCTCCTTCCCCAAGCTTGTTTTCATTAGAGAAATTGTTTGTAGCAGCCAATATAGTAGTTAAACCGATGTAATGCATCTCTCCGCTGTCTTCTCCTTCTGTCACAAGAATACCTCCCTCCATTAATTCTGGCCGATTCGAGCCTTTGAAATTTCGTAATAGAATTTCCTCAGTTATTCCTTCCCCTGAAAACCTCATAAATCATTTTGTCAAGAAAATAGCAACTTAAAAGGATAGTGTTTAGTACTAGACAAACTTAATTGTATGTACCTCTTCGGCTTTTCCTCCTGCAGCGGAATAAATAATACCACAAACCCAAAAGAGCTGCTACAACAGCTGCTACTGATGATACAGTGGCGATTACAATCGTCTTTGTGTTTTTTCCTGTTGGATAGTTATTGAACACATTCAATTTGAATTTGTCAAGCATATATAGGAAAAGTTAGGGGAATCCAGAATCGTACTCTTGCTCATTTAAATTGGTTACTAACCTCCACCGTCAGGCGTTGACTGCGGCGCTGGAGCTGATGGTTGCTCATAGAAACGGTATTCCTCGTACCTTAGGCTGCAACTCGGGCTCAAAATCCGCCATCCTCTCTTAATTTGGCAACAATTTTGGCTTTCATTAGTCAACGTTGCCAAACAAGATCGACATGAACTGCTATTAATATCTCTAGTACACTGCAGCAGAGCATATCCTCGCTGAACATTATCCACAATTCCATCCTTTGTATCGAACATCAAGTCCGTACGTGGGACAGAATCTACCAAAGAGAATATCAAACCCAATGCTCCGTAGTTTTGTTGCTCAGGCGAAGTATTATTCTGACTGTTCCACATCAGCAGCCGCGGAAGTGTTTGTTCCCTTCCCAAGAAATTGATGTTAGAGTAGCGTAACATGCACTCATCGTACCATATGATTGCACGTTTATCAGACGGGCAACGTTGTCTGAGTTGTTGAGTGGCATTGTTGACACAAATTCGACATGTACTAGTTGAGACATCTCCTCTGCAGAGATAGAGGCTGTAGATTCCATTTGATGAACCGTTGTAAAAGCTCTCGGAGGAAGCTTTAGATGATAGAGAATCAAATAGAGAGTTAAGGCTGGATATGTACTCGGCTGGGGCTGTATCATTTTCTGGACCCAGGCAGATATGTGTATTGTACGTTGGCTGGCAATTAATGGAGAAAGCAATTGCAAAGATTGTGATCAAGAATAAATGGAAGGCTCCTGAAATCTGTTGAACAAACATTTTAGTTGCTTTGTTTTGACAGAGAGGATGATTTTAGCAACATGATTATGGATATTTGATATTTTCATTGGGTTGGAGTGAGTACAGACGCGTCTCCTTTCGCCACAAGGCACCTGTAGAACATATATTTTTATTCTTTAAATATTTGCATAGTTGTCAATGTAGCTATCTTTGACTGCTTATTTTGTTTTAAAATTTAGAATTAGGGGTTTCTACTGGTAGATTGCTTAGCAGATGTGTCTTACTCTTTTGTTTGATTACGCCGTTGTATTTATTTGGTGAGACTTCTCACTTAAAAAAATTGAAAAAGAAAAAAAAAGATTATGGACTGCAAACGTCAAGAAGTTGTCGCGATAGAAAAGGTGGCAAATGGTGCCTCTGCCGTCTGTGGTTAGTTAGCCAGAGACGCTTTGTTCAATAAAGTATAATTATATTAATCTATTAGTCAATATTCTGATAAACCAATTCCGTTCTTTTACTCTTTCCTATAGCTGTTGAAGCTGAGGAGCTCGAGGATGCCTCTAAGGCCTTAGCTGCAGAGGATAAACCCTCAGCGTTATATTTACCTTCAAAGATTTAGTTGGAACTTGAAACGGGGTCAACAATAGCGTTGGACCAAGAAATTTAGGCCAATGTTGGACCAAAAAAAATTTATTATTATAAAATAAAAATTAATAATATAAAATACCTACATATTTTAGATAATAATTTTGTTAGAAAATAATAAATTATATTATTAATTTTTCATTATTTACATATCTGACAAAATTAATTTAGCTTCCAAAATTAATTTAAGTATTTACTAAATAACTTTTCGACTATAACTCTCCTACCATAATTCTGTGTCAACCTCCAACATGGAATGTATGATATTATTAGTATGATTTATACATATTTATCCATAGTGCAAAGCTGGGAAAAGCAAAAGTAGATTCATGTTCCTTTTCATATCCTTTGTATCTAAGTAAACTGCAGCTTGCAAGTCGAACCATTAATTCTTCTATTGTTCATGTCCACTAGAGGAAAAACGTGTGTAATGCATCTAATTGGATCGGGCTTCTTAGAACTGTGAGCGAAAAATCGGACCTGGGAATCTAGCTTGCACCGGGTTGTGTCATCTTTGTGCTTTCACCTCCTGGGCATTTGCAGTTACAGAAGCGAGTGCCGTGGTCCTTCAGTTCGTTTGTTTGTATTCTACTTCATCATTATTTTTCAAAAATTCCTTCCTGATTTTGACTTTGACAACTAGCGTATCGATTTAGTGAAGACTAGTCAAAAGATAAAGGGTTTAGACTTTAGATCCTGCGCTAAATTGAGCTGTGATCGACTCTTCAAAGTTGAATATTGAGAACATACGCGATTGATTGAATTTTTATTTTATTTTTTATCTTATCTCATATTTTAACGACTTAAAGATCCCTCGCTAAAAATGACTCATTATCGCTAATATTTAATTTGTGAAGCAATAAAGAAAAAGGAAATTCAAATGAAGGAAGATAATTTTGAAAGCAAATAGGTATAGACAGAATAGATGGATAGTCTCCTCACAACAAACAATAATAACTGTAAATTAAAAAGCTTAAAAACGAGGCCAATTCACAATATCATCGAGGATACAGGTCGGTAATTGAAATTTCGTTGTTGCTTGACAATGGGAGATTTTCACAACCGGGCTGATCGGTTCCCATTAATTCTTGAGTCGTGGGCTAGTGAGGATGACATGTCGGATTCAATGATGCTATCCATAAAAAATGCTGGTTCTGAAGGTACTGGAAGTGTGAGGGAGTAGCTATTAAGCATGAGAACAACAGAAGCCATTGTAGGCCTGCTGGCTACATTTTCTTGAACACATAATAATCCGATGTGAATGCATCTTATCATTTCAGTAATTGAACCATTACTCAATGTTGGATCTATTATATTCACTGTTGTTCCCTCCCTCCAATTTTTCCATGCCTGCAAGAATTCCACAAAATTATAAATCCCCAATTCAATCTTCTCTGTCATGAATAACTGAAATGTTTCCGTGTTTGTTTGTTTATACTACTTACAGAGCTTAAAAGATCTTCTACTGTCTCTCCATTTCGGAAACAATTATTTCGCTGACCGCTTATGATCTCGAGAACCAATACTCCAAAACTAAAAACATCTGATTTAACTGAATATTGTCCATGCATTGCATATTCTGGAGCCATATAGCCACTGCATTTTCAATTTAATTGGTAAGTCAATATTTGTCAAATCTAAACAGCATTTGCAATAATTATAGCATTATTAGCTTGTAGAGAGATGTACTTACTAGGTCCCTACAATTCTACTCGTATTGCCTTGAGTTTCATCCATCTCAAACAACCTGGCCATGCCGAAATCTGCTATTTTAGGGGTCATCTCTGCATCTAACAAAACATTACTAGTTTTGAGATCACGGTGAATAATCCGAAGACGAGAGTCTTCGTGAAGGTAAAGAAGCCCTCTAGCAATGCCTCCAATAATTTTGTATCGCCTTTCCCAATCTAATTGTGCCCGCCTAGTCGGATCTGCACGTTCATGAAACTATATAATTCAATTTATTAAAATAATATTTAAACAATCAATATGATTAATTTTATATTTATTAATGTCAAATTGAATACATATGATATTTATGAAGCATATAGTACTGCTTTAATTTGTGGTATAAAAAAGAAATATAACTATATATATAAGTCTTTGAAAGTCATCAAATACAATTTCCTGAGCTAAGTCCAGAGACTGGACCTTAGCCCAAGGATAGAGGGCATAAGGGATCCTGACTTTAATATGATCAGGACCTACCCAAAAGAAAAAGTAACATAAATTATACGTATAAAGGAAGTAATTGCATACAGATTAAATGCAAGCATACCGAATATGAAGTGGTCCAGGCTTGTGTTAGGCACAAACTCATAAATAAGAAGTCTTTCATTTCCTTCCAAAGAAAAACCAAGCAACCTGACTAAATTACGATGTTGAAGATTGGCCACTAACAGGACCTCATTCTTAAATTCCAGATCTCCCTGTCCTGAATCCCTAGACAGCCTTTTCACAGCAATTTCTGCTCCATCATAAAGTCTACCCTGAAATCACATCATAATAATATTGTCCGTAATTTGAGATTCAGGCATGGACTTTAACATTATATGCTTGGGACGAAATTTGGCCGATACATATAGAAATGTTCCAATTTGAAATTTTAAAATGCGGGATCGTCCGAGAAAATATATAAACCGCGCGGTTTTAAAATTTTTCCGAATTTTTCCCACACTTTAACATCCTGAACTGAAAAACTAATATATATATATATATATATATATATATATATAAAAGCACTTCAATATAGTGTATTTTATTTGATAGTGTATTGAAAATTGAATATTCAGTCTTTCAGTTTGGTCCTTAGGATTTTCTTAATAAAAATGAACTATTTCTCTCTCTCTTTCTCTCTATATGTATTGGAATTACCTTGTAAACAGCCCCGAATCCTCCTTGTCCAAGCTTATTTGCATCGGAGAAGTTATCTGTTGCAACTCTAATTGTATTGAAGTCGAATTGTAAGGATTCTGCTCTATTAATTTCGTCCCCGGCGGCAGCTTCGCCTACCATGTATGGGAAAATTAGCGGGAGCGCACGCGCGCGCACATACACATACAGATATATTGCAAATTAACATGTGAAAAAGAGGAGTTTCTCTGGAAAATTTTTGGGTAATTGTTAAGTTAAATCTCCAAAATTGACACGTCTTCACTTACTTTTAACCTTAGAGTTATCCCTTGGCTTCCTTCTTCTTAAAAAGAAACAGATGAAGATAATAAGAATCACAAAACCAACCGTTGGAATAAGGATGATGATGACCGTTCGAGCTGTGTCACTACCGTTTCCTTCAAAACCAAAAGAAAAGCAGTTAAAAGTAAGTTGACTTAAATATATAAACAAAATGGGAATAAAAAAGACATGTAAGTAAATATATAGTAGACCTTCAGCCGGTGGGGATGGCGATGGTGGTGGTGAGTTGGCTGTTGGGTTGTAAAAACGCTCAGTCTCAAACCTGAAATTGCAGCTGGGTTTAAGAACTCTCCCTCCTATCTTCCCACTGCAACAATTTGGAATTTCTCCAATAGCCCGGTCCAGGCAATCAGAGCACTGCAGCTCAGATAGATCAGGAGTACATTGCACAAGTGCATATATCGTCCTAAAACTTGCTGTCGTATCTCCTGTTGCAAACTTTTTTTGAGAATTCCCAGATGCAGCTGTGCCTCGTAATCTCCTCAACAAATCCTGCAGCGCCTGGTTAAACAGGCTCACATCATCCGTGACATTGTTCACATTCCACATGTAGTAACCAGGTCCAGTTTCCAGCACGCCGAAAATTGTTTTGTTCGAGTAGCGGAGCATACATTCAGAAGACCATATAATTGCTTGCTTTTGGTTGGGACAAACTCGCAAGATTTCCTGAGTTGCGTTTTCTAAACAACCTCGACAAACATCGGTTGCAATATCTCCTCTACAAAGAGCAATGACGTTGACTTTGTCAGGTTCTTGGCCGGCAGACTCATTGTAGAACCCATAGTCTACGGCTGTATTAGAGGCGATGGAGGATAAGACGCTGTTAAGGTTTGTTTTATAGGCACTGTTACTTGTGTAATTACCAACGTCATTTGAACAGGCGTTCTGAGCATTAATGGACACAGCAAGTATGAGGAAAGAGAAGAAGAAAACCAATCTTGAGCAGCCCTTCGCCATTGGAACACCCTTTAATTAGCCTCCGATCCCGTAAGATAAGAATCTATACAAAGCAAGACTGATGATAAAATGGAAAACTAATTATAAAGTGCGTGGTGATCAGCTAGCGACTACGTATTCAAAGCATAAGAACTTTCCACGATGTGAAAGATGCATCTATGTTATTTGTATATATCAAGCTCGCTACTTTCTACCTTATTAAACACGAAAACGTCATATATTTTAGTTTTTATATTCATCAAGTCTTGACCATGCAAGCGTATTGGACTTTTCAAATATATGTAAAAGAGAGCTGATGGGGACAGAAGTTGTTGAAGACAAGCAAGCTGATATGGACCGTGTCAATATCTTTTCCCTGCCAAACGCGGAGTTTTATTTATCCCATATTTATATACATTTTATTGAGATAATATTATTTTTTAAAAATAATTGAGATAATATCATTGGATTGGCTAATTGTTTATATTTTCATGAGGACATATTTTGTCTGTTCGTATCAAATAAATCCTTAGGTCGAAGAAAAATGGCCAAAGTTATTCACATGGTGTTGAATCTTGAGTTTTTGACCAATAGCATGCATGTAACTAAATTTCAATAGGGACTTCTGTTTATCAGGGATGGGCATTCTGTCCTTATTTGTGAAATTGTAAAAATTAGGAACCCCTGTGTTATTAACCCTTTTCTTTATTATTAGATTTTTAATTTAGCCAAAAGCAGGTGGCGTCTTAGACAATTCACGGGCCATTATCTTCTAGATGTAAGCTCCGCTGCACATGCTGGTGGGAGTATAAATTAACAGCCGATACCGACCTCGGGAGCTGGATCTGATTGAAAGAGAACATTATTGATATAAATTACTTATACAAGTTTGAATTGGTCTATAATTAAATAAAAAAGTTTACCGAAATATCATAGGAACCATAAATTGGACTGTAATCGTCCTAAATTGACCGCCCGCTTATTATAAAAATGCATAAACTTTCCTAAAATTATTGTACCCTCTATTGCCCCTCTGTTTAAATGACTTAATTACCTCTCTGTTTAGCAGTTTACAAAATTTTTATAACAAAAAATAATAAAAATTTAGCAGTTTATTTACCCTAATATAATTTTAGAATTTGAAAATCAATCACACTGCATCTAGAATTCAACCTACTGAACAAGGTGAAAAGAAAATTTAGGAATATCAATTGCATCTCAAGAAGCATATTACTAGCTCTGGTCCTGGGTTAAACTAGAGCAGCGTATATACCTTAGCTGACGGACTTGTTAATTTGACAATTATATTCTTTGTAATTCTTTTGACAAAGCTGAAACAGAAAGAGAAAGAGAAACAAATTTGATATATGAAAGTTTAGTACATACAAAAGAAAACAGCAGGGCACTAATTTGGTAAACCGGCACTAGATATCACAACAAAAATGAGTGCAACACAGTACTTGCCGTATTCTTTAAAAGTATTATCACCTTCTAATCGTTGCATCGCCTTGTTATATGTTCTGCATCTGAGACCCTCTGGTCAAAATTCGCCTGTCCTATTCGTTATGGAAGGCGGCTATCTTAAGTTTCAAATTCATTTAATGGAATTGGCACTGCTCTGCGGTTGGACGAGGGAGATCAAAAGACTCAAAACACATAAGCATTAAACAACAAATAAGTTATTGATATATAAATTTTAAGGTTCATTTGTATTTTTTTTCCCATTGAAAGAATTATAAAAGAGAGTTGTTTGTTTCTAGAGAAAATATTAAACGAAGGATTCTGAAATACTCTTGAGCAGAGTTTGTTATTTTTCCTTAACAACAGAGTAATACAATTCATGAGTATACATACTAACATCTCCTTAATCACAATCAATGTAACTAATTAAAGAAGTTATTAGCTAATACTCATCACAATACATTTTGCACTTCTAACGAACTGAAACTAACTATGCTGAGCTGGCAACTGAGCTGCTACTATACTCTGTATCCTGCTTCAACTTTAGCTTTTCCTTCTTCTGCTTTCCATTGCTTCTTTCTCCATAATGAGCTATCTTCACAACCCCCCTCAAACTCAGAGGACATAGGTGGACGTTGAGTTTGGATCTTAAGTAGTTGAACTTTACAAATGATAAGGGCTTAGTCATTATATCAGCAACTTGTTCTTCACTTGGAACATATTGAATTTTCAGCTCCCCTGCAACCACCTTATTTCGAATGAAGTGCATATCTATTTCAATATGCTTGGTCTTTGAATGGTAGACTGGATTTCTTGCAAGTTCAGTAGCACTGATATTGTCACACCAGATTGCTGGTTTATCTGTGCAATTAATTTCCAATTTTGTAAACAAAGACTGCAGCCAAGTAAGTTCAGCACTAGCTGCTGCCAATGCTCTATACTCACTCTCAGCACTAGACCTTGTTACTACAGACTGTTTCTTTGAGGACCATGATATCAAGTTATGTCCCAAGTAAATACAATATGATCCAATCGATTTCCTGTCATCTAAATCACATGCCCAGTCAGCATCTGTAAAACAAGTGAGCTGCATGCTTCCTTCTCTTATAAACTTCAAACCATAATCTTAAGCAGATTGCAGATACCTTAATACTCGTTTACAGGCCATTAGATATTGTAGAGTAAGAGTCGAAACATATTGACTGAGTTTGTTGACAACAAATGCAATTTCTGGTCTTGTTAATATCAGATATTGCATTCCCCCAACTATGCTTCTGTAGTGTGAAGGATCCTCCAAATAAGAACCTAGCTCCCCTTGCACAACTTTCTGCAACTTTGTTCCAGTACTTATAGGAGTCTCAATTCCTTTGCAATTTAACATTTCAACCTTGGATAACAGATCTCTCACATATTTCTTTTGTGACAAATAAATGCAACCTGCATCATATAGCACCTCAACTCCAAGAAAGTATGATAAAATTCCAAGGTCTTTCAAAGCAAATGTTGTATTAAATTGAACTATAAAACTTTCTAATTCAGCAGTGTTTGGTCCTGTAATCAAGATATCATCCACATATATGAGTATTAAGATCAATGAGGTTGAACTTCTTCTGATAAACAAAGAAGAGTCTGAGCTGGTGTTAACAAACCCCCACTGTAGAAGACAATTTTTCAGCTTGTCATACCAAGCTCTTGGAGCTTGTTTGAGTCCATATAAGCTTTTATGTAATCTGCACACATGATTGGGTTTCTAACTATCAACAAATCCTTCAGGTTGACACATAAACACTTTTTCTGTTAGTTCTCCATTGAGAAAGACATTATTGACATCAACTTGCCTGACTTGCCACTGATTCATCACTGCTAAGCTCAACACCACTCTGACAGTTACTGGTTTAATAACAGGGCTGAATGTTTCAAAATACTTTACACCTACTATTTATTGGAATCCTTTAGCAACTAGCCGTGCCTTGTATTTAGCCACACTTCCATCAGTATTGTACTTAATTCTGTAAATCCATTTATTCTCAACAACTTGCTGATTAGCTGCTCTTGGAACCAATGTCCATGTATCATTTTTTATTAAAGCATCAAACTCCTCCTTCATGGCTTGCAGCCATTTTGAGTCATTTAATGCTTCATGTATAGTGTCTGGTTCCTTGTGAACAAGATCAGCAATATACACTTTGGGTTTGAAGATACCCGTTTTTCCCCTAGTTATCATTTGGTGTGTATTCTGAGGTGTATGAGAATGTGTAATGGGACTATTGAACTGTTGTTGAGGGGAGTTGTGAGTATGGGGAAGTGATGAATTAGGTACAGGTTCATAAACTGAATATGGACACATAAGAACAGGTGAAGAGTTACTGATTGTACCTTGCTGTGACTCTGGATTAATTTCTTGCTGTGTAGGATGAACTGAAGTGCTTGTACCAATGCTTTCTGAACTCACTGAGATTGGATTATTAGTGTTGTCATTTAGAAATATTGGTAGGATAGGTAAAGTAGAAAGATGATGAACTTGTTGAGTAATAGAATATGAAAACTGAGAATCAGAGGTTGAATGTTTAAGAAAAGAAGTGTAACACCCCAGTCCGAAATCCAAGGGCAAATATGTCCACAACTCACATATGATTTAAATAATTCTTTACAAACAATAAAATTCAAGTCTTAAATACAAAAGCCAGCGGAATAACTTAAAATTTTAGCCAAACCATCTATCATCTTCAACTTGTCACTCATCACGAATCAATCCTGACTTCTGAAAACTGAATCACAATAAACTATAATGAGTATAAAACTCAGTAAGCAACCTAGTTTTTCTTATACAGAAAATACATACATACTTATACATAATGCAATGGTTGATATGCCATGATCTTTTGGAAATACTGTAAAATAAATTCATAAAAATCTCTTTCTGTCGCTTTCAAACTTTCTCATTTTCTTTTGATAAAATACGTATCCTACAATGTGGCACTTTGTACTGTGCGTGGCACTTTGCACCATGCGTGGCACTTTGCGGCGCTCTGGCCCTCAAGAGGTGGCCCCTGCATAGTCCCAAGAGGTGGCCCCCACACAACTTCAAGAGGTGGCCCCCAATGCAAAATCTCATAAAACAGAAATTTCGTTTGCTAAAATCCACTTTCTCATTCATAGAAAACTCAATACATTTTCGTGCTCATACCAATGAACCATCACACATACATATGCCCATATACATAATCACGCTCAACACATGCCAACACATCACATAAACACATGGGCATAGACATCTAGATCCACATCCGTATATATATATATATCAAAATAGGCTTTTCACACAAGTCAAACATATATATTGTTTACTGTGATTCGTTTTAAAGTCTAGTTCACTTACCTCTTGGCATCCTCATGTAACAAATGCGTACTGATACCATCAACCTAAAATCATCAATAATGCCTCATAAGGTATAATCAAATCTCAATCATAAACTCTAATGTCCTCAAATATCTCAATTTAAACAACTCCTAAACTTAACCTCAAATGTCCTCAATAATCGGCCCTCAAGACATAACAGTCCATACTTCTCCGATTTTTAATAAAGTATTCTCTTATTGGAAGAGTCTCAAATTTTACAGACCATATGCTGACACATTGAAAGTTCATTGATAAAAATTTCATAACATAGTTCCTTCAAAAACTATTGAAAATAATTCACGTTTCAGACATCATCAATACTGTCAAACAATTTTCTGTTTTAAACACACTTGCTTTAAAAATACAAAACAATTTATTTATTTATCATAAAATCATGATACTTTCCAGAATCATACTAGACATATATAAAAATCATAGGTCCAAATTTCATAATTTTTGAAGAAGTCTAACTATGGTAAAAATAATTTCGTAATTCACGTTATTAACTGAAATCATAAATTTCCAGGTTTTCAGACTTGAATTTGAAAAATCATAATTAATTGAAATCTTATCCGATTAACTTGAAACAAGTTTCAAAACGTTCTAGACGATGTCTAGTTTAACATACCCAAAAATCAGAATCAAAATCAATTTATACAAAGTACTATGATTTTCGTAATAATTCACTGTCAGCATATTTCTGTAAAATCGTAAGTTTCTACTTTTATTGCAATCATGCTTCTCCACAACAATATAATGAAAACCAAGATTAAAACTTACCTCCAAAACTTTTCCCACCAATAACAACTTGATCCCATGTGTTGTCTATGGCAAAGACTAAGAAGAAGAATAAGACTTTCTTTTTCTCTTTTGTCTCTCCATCTCTCTTTTTCAACCGATCCCTTTGTTTTGTCTATCTCTTATAATGAAAAAGACATTTTATTCTATTTATAGTAGGATAAAAAGGATCACTAAACATTAAAAAGACTTAAATACCCTTAGGAGATTTGGGGTATTACAAGAAGAGTCTGTGGTATATGGAAATGTGAGCTCATAAAAAACAACATGTCTGGCAATATAAATTTTTCCTGAAGCATGTAAGCACTTATAACCCTTATGTGATGGACTATACCCAATGAATACACATTTGCTAGAGTGATAAGCAAATTTATGTTTGTTGTAATCTCTTAAATAAGGGTAACATGTGCAGCCAAAGCATCTGAGCATATCCTGCTTCAACTTAAGCTTTTACTTCTTCTGCTTTTCATTGCTTCTTTCTCCATAATGAGCTATCTTCACACCCATCAAGATGATAGCGATTGTTGGCAGTTCCCATAGTGTTTGCCCTGTCTGTGGTAACAGGTACTTTGGAGTATCGATAACTAGCAGCACGAAAATGATGAATAACTTCATCTCATCAATAACACTATCTAGGAGACAGCTCGGTGATTGAAGCTTCATTTTTTGATAATGGGACATTTCCAATTCCGTGTCCACCGGATTCAGTTGAGCCGGGATTATGATCTAAAGGTGATGACGTCCCTGGAATGGCCGAACTCTTCATAAAAAATGCAGGTTTTGACCAGAAAACGTTAAATCCTATAATCTG
The DNA here is from genome assembly GCA_018350135.1 of Citrus trifoliata. Lineage (NCBI taxonomy): Eukaryota > Viridiplantae > Streptophyta > Magnoliopsida > Sapindales > Rutaceae > Citrus > Citrus trifoliata. The sequence goes on along the minus strand of CM031385.1, from coordinate 26,546,668 downwards.
GATCAAAATGGCCGCTTGGAAGTTTACTTGGAAGGCCCATATGGCTAAGTTTGACACGAAGGTTCTCTTTGACAGTGTCGTGAGAGCTAATCTTAGCTATGGTGGGCTTGTGGGACTTGAGGGCCTTACTCAAGGAGCTCTTCCTTTGGCTGCCTGTTAAGGGTATCATTGTGAATGATCCCTCTTCTGGGCTTATCTTGATTGATATTGGTCTTGCTCGTAAACAACTCTCTCTTTCTCTCTTTGAAGATCCTCCTGTTTGCAAGCATATTCAAGGTACGCACCCTACTTTTGGCTCGTCACTTGATTCTTCTTTTTTATTTAAAATTTAAATTTTGCATTGAAATGTTATAAAAGTAGTTTTACAAAGCTGCAATTTTGCAGTTGAAGGTGATCTGGTGGACAAGGCTGGGAGGAAGCTGGGATTTCAAGTTCAGAGATGAAAGGTTTTACTTTTGCATCATAGAGACAATTGTGTGTGTATGTGTGTGCTTTTTCCCCCTTTTTTTTTAGTTCTTCCTCCGTGGCTAGCCAGGTGAAGAAATATGTGGAGTATAGTTTATAGATGTTACTGAGGCTGTAAAAATGGAAATTTTGGGGACCCTTTTTTGGAATCAAATGAAAAATTCTTCTAAATTCTTAGATTCTTAGCTGACAAAAAGTCACAAAAGGCATAGAAAATGATCTTGAATGATTTTCCTTATCACTTATCTTATTCTTATTGTGGCCATAGTCTTTTTTTTTTATGATCAATGAAGTATTATACAGGTTAAAAGATGGAAGTCTTCATTGCTTTGAGTTCTTGATTTGGATAGCTCAATCTGCTCCATGTTTAGCATAAGTCTTGAACTAGCTTGCAATTCCAAATTTCAAGTTGACAGCAATTGTTTCACCATGCCATCATTCATGCATGCTTATGTGATTTGAGTATTTCCAATCTACACCAATATCAGTTGGGTGCCAAAACTTAACAATATTATTCCCAAAGGAAAAGATGAAGAGCTACCATGTGGTAGAATAGTGCTAAATGATCATTGATCACATCAATGTGTATCATTCAAAGCAACAGCATTATGCACGTCTTATCATGTTTTCTTAATTAAGAATACATGCACAATGTTTGCCACTTTATCATCTTTTGATACATCAAATCATGGTAAAATTTTGTTTGCAAATTTAACTTTACCAAAGAAGAAGGTTCTCATCAAACTGTGGCAAGGGATATATGGTTCTTAATTTATAGTTGAATGTAGCATACAACAGCTGCAACCATGGCTGTGATAAATCCTTCAAGGATCACTCCTCCACCAGTCACTGAGTCATCTGTTGAGTGATGCTTCCCCATCTGTGTGATACTTGGACTTTCCGATGTTATACCAACTTCTGATGGAGCTGGACATGGAACGGGTTCAGCACCTTTTAGAGCTTCCAGTGAACTCGTTTCAGTTTCAGCTGTAAAGATAAAAAACTCAGCCAATTATAACATCATGCATAAGAGTAGCAATCGAGCCATAAACTACGCTAATGTTGAAGTACTTGAACGCAATAAATTAATCAGAAAGAGAAAGAGAGAGAAAGAGAAAGAGAAACAAATTTTATATATGAAAGTTTACTACATGCAAAAGAAAACAGTGGTGCACTAATTTGGTAAGCCGGCGATAGATATCACAACAAAAACGGGTTCAACACAGCTTATTTGCCTTATTCTTTAAAAATATTGTTACCTCCTAATCGTTCATCGCCTTGTTATATGGTTATATGTTGTACATCTGAGAACCTCTGGTCAAAATTTGCCTGTCCTATTCGTTATGCGGCGGCTATCTTAAGTTTGAAATTCATTTAATGGAATTGGAACTGCTCTACGGTTGGACATAAACATTAAACAACAAATAAGTCAATGATATATAAATTTCAGGGTTTATTTGTATTTCTTTTCCCATCAGGAAGATAATGATTGTTGGCAGTTCCCAATGCGTTTGAGCTGTCTGTGGTAACAGTGTACTTTGGAGTACAAATAAAAGCAGCACAAAAATGATGAATAATTTCATCTCATTAATAACACTATCTAGGAGACAGCTCGGTGATTGAAGCTTCATTTTTTGATAATGGGGCATTTCCAATTCCGTGTCCACCGGATTCAGTTGATCCGGGATTATGGTCTAAAGGTGATGACGTCTCTGGAATGACCGAACTCTTCATAAAAAATGCAGGTTTTGATGGTGCTGGTAGAGTAACAGTGTCGCCATTAAGCATGTTAACAACTGAAGCCATGCCTGGTCTATTTGATACGTTCTCCTGAACGCATAGCAACCCAATGTGGATGCATTTCATCATTTCACTTGCTAAGCCACCCCTCATGGTTGGATCCATCAGATTTAAAGCTGCCCCTTCGTTCCAGTTTCTCCATGCCTGCATATAACAAAGCACATATGCCATTTTATGCGCAATTCTAGTTCAAAGCCAATGGAAATTTGAGAAATACTGCCATTCATTTTGGATTTACATAGGTTAGAAGATCCCCTGTTTCCTCTTCATTGCCAAAACTACTTCTCTTCTGACCACTCACAATTTCCAAAACCAGAACCCCAAAGCTAAAGATGTCTGACTTTACTGAGAAGCGCCCATGCATCACATACTCTGGAGCCATATACCCACTGCATATAATAAGCAGAGAAGTCAATTTTAATTTTCATTGATTGAGATAATTGAGCTCTTCATTCTAAGTTGGAAATCTTTCAATTATCAAGAAGCGAATATGTAGTAGCTCTTCATTCTAAGTTGGAAATCTTTCAATTATCAAGAAGCGAATATGTAGTAATATAAGATATCTAGAAAATGAAATCTACCGGGAGAATTGTGTTATAATGTATCCTTTTTACAGTACTTACAAGGTCCCCACGACTCTGTTTGTACTACTATGGGTTTGATCCATTTCGAATAATCTTGCCATGCCAAAATCTGAAATTTTAGGATTCATCTCTGAGTCTAACAGAATGTTGCTAGCTTTAAGATCACGGTGAATAATCCGAAGTCTAGAATCTTCATGAAGGTAAAGAAGCCCTCGAGCAATGCCTTCGATTATTTTGTAACGCTTTTCCCAGGTCATATGTTCACGGTTGATTGGATCTACAGAGTGTGTTAGAAGAGTATGGAAGAGTGAGTAGTTACAGAATTATAGATTCACACTACGTCATTGCATATGCACATCTGTGAATCTGGATCATTGAGATTGCTGAGAAGGTCAGAAATGTTTTTGTACGATACAAAAAGTTGCAGCTAAATCTTGTAGAAGTGCTTTCAGAATGGAATGACTAGAAATTCATTCTAAACTATAAAGAAGCGTAAACATACCGAATATGAAGTGATCAAGGCTGGCATTAGGCACAAACTCATAGACTAAAATCATTTCTTTTCGTTCCAAACAAAAGCCTAGGAGCCTCACTAAATTCCTGTGCTGAAGCCTGGCCACCAAAAGGACCTCATTCTTAAACTCTATTTCTCCTTGTTTAGAATTTAAAGACAGTCTCTTCACAGCTATCGTTTCCCCATTCGAAAGCATTCCCTGTTGGAAATCAATAAGAGTTTTCGCCACTTATTAAGGAAATCATAGTTTTGGATCAAACAATGTACCTATGTGCATGTACTTCTTACCTTGTATACAGCGCCGAATCCACCTTGCCCAAGCTTATTAGCATCAGAGAAGTTATCTGTTGCAACTCTTATGGTTTCAAAGTCGAACTGCAATGACTTTGCACTTACGATTTCTTCCACATCTTTACAAGAGCAATAATTCAACCATAAGGAAAAAAATAAAAGTGAAGTCTGAAAGCACAAGAGCTACAAGTAGAAGAAGGAAAAAGAGGGGGGGAAAAAAAAGCAATTGTACAGAAGAAGTTTCTAATGAAAAATCAAAATTCAGAAGATTATTAATAACAAGGAAATCTATCTCAGGGTTTGCCCTGTCCTATGTTAACTTACTTTCATCTTCCAACTTTAATTTCCTCACTCTCAAAAAGACACAGATGCCTGTAATAAGTATCACAGAAGTGACAACCGAGACAATGACAGTTATAAGTATAGTGTGGTTCTTTTTTCCTGCAATTTTCAAGAAGTTTTGTCTGATTAAAATCCTGTTGGGTAACCAAAATTGGATTAAGTTTAGAAATATCAAGAGGGCAAGTTTAAGAGGAACTCACTGGGTGGTGGTTCCGGTGTTACTGGATCAGGGGAGCCCGGTGGTCCTGCAATCGAAGGCTTGAAGAATTTGTTAGTCTCATATCTAAAACTACAGCTTGGGTTAATGACTCTTCCCCCTTGTCTTCTATCACAACATTTTGACATTAGTTTAGTAGTATCATGCAGGCATTCCTTGCAATCAGCTTCGGATAGGTCAGGCGTACACTGCACAAGTGCATACATAGTTACAATGTCCGAAACTGCTTCTTCTCCGGTGGCATACTTATTTGGAGAAGGACGGGCTGCAGCTTCACTAAATAGCCTTTCCAACAACCTCTGCCGCGTCTGATTGAACTCAATTAGATTTTCCGTGATGTTACTTTCAGCATAAACGAAAAAATAAGGTGCATTTTCCATTAAGCCAAATATGTCGTAGTTAGCATAACGCAGCATACAATTATTGTACCCTCTATCATCATATCCTCCTATGGCCATGACTTTGTTGGGACATAAAGACGTCAGATTTTTTCTCGCCACATTTATACAATCACGACAACTGCTAGGCTCCATGTCCGGTCTACAAAGTGCAATCGCGTAAACTTTGTCAGGATTTTGGCCATAGGAGACATTGTAAAATCCATCGTTTATGCGAGTGTTTTCCGTGAGAGAACTGAGTAGGCGATTGAGATTTGCCTCGTAACTACTGTTGGTGATGTAGTTGCCGTTGTTGATATAACAGTCATGGTACTGAAGTTCTAGCTGGGCAATTGTGAGAGCAAAATAGTGTATTAGAAAGAGAAAAACATAGATACGCAATCTGGAAGAGGCCATAAGTTAGAGAACTTGTGACACAGTCTTTCTGAAAGATACAGAGTTGTACTGATGTACCTTGATATACATAAATATGATATGAAATTGGTTTGTTTTGAAAGCGGGATACGGGTGTTGAAACTTGAATGTGGTTGTGTCCAGAAATTAAGTTTTTGAAATATTCTATGGTGAAACCAAGCATCGAAAAATTGACAATATCAAACAAAACTGCTACACGTCATTACGCATTTGACCTGGTCGGTTACTATTACAGGCAATGTCCCAGAAAAATTAACCTCAGACCTCCAGCTTTGACCCGAACGCACTAGCCCCTGCTCGAGTATTTCCACCAACTTTGTCGTGTTATATATCACCGATAAGCAATGAACATTACTTCTTTGTTTTCAGAGAAAATATTTATGGGAAATTTCCATTTACAAGAGTAAAGTGACGAAGAAGGAAGTCAATTTTTTTTTTAAAGGTTTAACCTTGAAGTCCTGACAGAATAGTATGGATTGGTGGAAGAGTTTCGTTTAGTGGCTGCCGAAAGGATAAGAAAAGCGACGGGTACCAAAGGTCTTTCCACTTCCACATACTTGTTAATCCCTCAGATAATGGAACACGTGTACCTCTCTCTCTCTATATTTTTAAAGTAGTCAGACAATGGGAAATTGGGAAATTTAAATGAAGAAGGATTTTTTTTTTTTTTTTATTTAAGTTTTGCTACGGTTGCTTTAGCGTTAATTTAATATTAATATAAGGGGTAATTTTTATCGGCACCCAAATGTTTTGACATACAGCACAGCGCACCCAATTTTCTTGTCTATGAGCACCGCGCACTAATTTCCGTTTATTTTTTAGTTAACTGTAACGGATTAGGGTAAAATTGGAATAACACATCAAAATTTTAAACTAAAAAAATAGATAAACTCGATATTTGCGCCAAAATAATTTCACATCACTGTGCTTATTTGTTCACTGCGTTTGCGTGTGAGACAAAGAAGCATGGTCACACCTCCATTGATGCCAAAATCGAGGAGGTGGGTGAAGAAGGATTGGCGCGAAAATCATTCACATATGGTGTACAAGGAAATTATTTCAGCCTTTAAATACTTTTTTATTACAGCAGCGTCAGCTATTGCTCTGTGTTGAAGATCTGCTCAATTTCTAAGACAATAGTTGGTTTGAGAGTTTAAGGGAAGTGAATCTACTGAGCGTGCTATTGAAGAAGTGGAGGTCAGTTTAATTTCTTGCTCAATTGTTTTAATTTATTCCATTTTGTTTGCATGTAAATTATTTAGACATTTTTAGCTGGATTTTGCTTATTTATAAAACTTGAATCATTGTTAATCAAATCAGCTATAATTTACGCCTCAATGTGGTTTGTAAGTTTAAGTTATGTTCCCTTATACCTGAATAATGTGGTGTTTGCGTTATTGATTTCAATTTCTATTGATGATTTTTAGTATACATATTAGTGGATGAAAGTTTTTAATTAGGATGATTGGTCACGCATATATGTCATAGCAACTATATTTTTTTGGGTTATGATTGTATTGTAGATCAGTAGTAGTAGTGATTTTTAGGTTTATATTAGTGATTTGGATATAAACGCTAGTGCTTTTGTTGTAAATGATAGTGATAAAGATCCAGTGTTACTGAATTTGATGTAAAGGTTAGTGGTTTTTGGCTAAATATCTTAGATAAATATGATGCCCATGCAATCAAATCCAATGCTTATGCAATTTACACCATGTTTATGATAAGTAATTAAAAAATAAATGACTATTCCAGGTGAAAATGGATGATGATGATATTACAACTGTTCTTTGTACATTCAAATGCAAGACATATAATGTTGGTGTAATTGATCTAGATAAGTTTAGTAAAGTTTCTGTAATTAACAAGGTTTTGGTTAGAGTGTATGGAAGAAAGATGAGGCCTGATGAGAAGTTTACACTAAGTGTTTGGGTACTATGGGTCTATAAGGAAGTAGAGATTATGTCTGATCATGACTTAATATTCCAGTTGAGAGAGCATAATAAGATGTTGTTCTACTGCATGCAATTGTATATTGAAGAAATCCATGTACCTCATGAGTTTGTACTTAGAAGGGCTTTGTTTCAGCACTCAGCAGAAGGAAGCTTACAAGGGTATGCTGAAACAAACTTTCCAGCCACTACTGACCTGAACAAACCTTATACACATGCTACATCCACCAACACAAATCCTTATGAAAATGACAGTAATGACCATTCGAACCATGAAACCCTGTGAAGAACACCAGCAACATAATGATTCATAACGTTGCACTTGATACCATCCAATCACAGACTAAACCACATGTACCAGCATATCAGTCCACACTAAATTTGTTACCTAACCAGATACCAACCCTGACCTATATCAAGACTTTTTGGATACCTATTTCAGATCATCACCACAACAGAAAACACCATCAGCTGCCCAAACCAATGCCGAAAATAGCGATAGTGATAACACATCTTTATTTGGTACAGATAAGACTCCTACTGAGCAGCTTCAACAAAACTTTGCCATCTCTTCTTATTTGTCCCCTTTTTTGCACCAACATGGTTCAATCCAGCAACATGGACAGAATGCATCCCAAAATGAACCTATACCTTTTCACCAACCTGAGTTCTCATCTCAACCAATAACTCAAAACCCCCAGTTACAAGTTGTACAAGCAGAAAACTTCCAACAACCAAAAACCACTACACCAACACTAGTAGATTATAACTCAGATGATAGCCATTATAGTGTAACTGATAGTGATGAAGATCCAGATCATCCATTAGGTGCTCCAAACATTAATAATACTCCTAGGAAACCTTCTGTGAATGTTGACTTAGGCTCTATGCCTTCTGATGATAGTAATGGAGATTATATGCTGTCTGATTGTGAGAGTGATGACAATGATTTTGGAGAAGAATTTGATGAAGAGATTGATCAAGTGCTGGTCAGAATGGATGCTGTTATAAGAGAGAACATGTACATTCCTAGTGATACACTTGTTTAATTCTTTATTGGGCAGTGTTTTAAAAACTTCAGGCAGCTGGCATGGGCAATAAGGACTTATGTTGTGGAAAACAAGTTCAAGGTTTATAAGCACAAGTTTGAAAAATCCAGAGTAACAGTTGGATGTAATTATTTCAGGTGCCCATGGTTCTTACATGTTGCAAAAACTAGATTTGGACAAACCTTTATTGTTAGGAGGCTTCACAACGTGCATACATGTCAGAGAGACCTAACGAATCCTGAATGCACTGCAGAATTCATTACTGCCAAGTTTACTGCAACTATAATTGAGCATCCTAGATACAAAGGTTGGGTGGATTTAAAGTGAACTTAGAAGGATGTATGGAGCTAAGATACACAAATATAAAATTTATAGAGCAAAGAAGAAGGTTTTACAGAGACAAGGAGCTGATTATGAGTCTAGTTACATGTTGATCAGAAATTATGCTCAGACCATACTTACGAAGATGCCACAGGCCTTGGCATTGGTTAAGGTTTTCAGGATGCATGGTGAACAACCTCAGACTCACTTTGACAGCACTGTTATATCTTTCCCTGCCCTCAGAGATGGCTTCAACCAAGGCTGTAGACCCTTCATTGGTATTGATGGATGCCATTTGAAGGGTCCATATAAGGGTGTTCTTTTATCAGCAGTTGCTATTGATGCCAACAATGGAATCTTCCCACTTGCATTTTGTGTATGTAGTGTTGAGAGTACAACTAGCTGGACATGGTTTCTAAGCCACTTTAGGGAACTTTTACAAGATACAAGGCAGCTGACCTTTATGTGTGATAGGCAGAAAGGAATTCAGAATGCTCTTACCTTAGAGTTTTCTAATGCACATGTTAGATTCTGTGCTAGACACATCTTAGCAAATCTTAAGTCAAAACATCCTCAATCTGACTTTAAAGCATATTTTTGGGCAGCAGCAAGAGCATCAAACAGAAGGGCATTTGATGATGCTATGCAAAACATAAGAGCAGCACATGAGGGTGTATATGAGACTCTTAGGAGGATACCACCAAAGTTCTGGTCAAGGCATGCCTTTGACAATAATTGCAAATCTGATCATTGCACTAACAACGTAACTGAATCTTTTAATGCATGGATTGGGATTCAAAGAAAGTTGCCAATAATCTCAATGCTGGAGTGGATTAGGAAGAAGCTGATGAAGAGAATGATTGGAAGAAGAAATAAGGCAGAGTCTTGGGACAATGATATACCAAGAAGAATTTATGCACAAATGATGAAGCATTTACAGATTGGCAGTGCAAACCCTATTTGTAGAATTAGTGAATGGGTCTATGAAGTGGATGAAAATACCAAGACTTATATCGTTGATCTTGAACACCATATGTGTGACTGCGGACAATGGCAAGTTAGTGGGATTGAATGTGTACATGCAATGCCTTGTATTGTGAATAGTAAAAAAGATCAAGCTCAGTTCATTAGCCAATGGTTGAAGAAAGATACTTACCTAAGGTGCTATTCTGGAATGATTAAACCAATTCCAGATAGAACCTTATGGGTAGATGCTGGTGGTGATGAAATACTGCCCCCTTTAGTGAGAAGACCACCTGGACGACCTAAGATGACAAGAAGAAGAGAAGCTGATGAGGTTCCAGCACATAATAAATGATATAAGATGCAATGCATTGTTTGCAAGGGATTTGGACACAACCGAAGGGGCTGTCCTGTTAACCCTCATAATGCTTACAAGACAACAAGACAATATAAGGTGAGTGTGTATGCTTGTAAAAGAATATTGAATTTTTTTTTAACCATTTCCTCCCATGTGATGACAGCTAATGTGCTTTGTTTGTTTGTGCTTTTTTATAGAATAACCTGAAAAAGCACGTGACAAGGACAACTGGGGAGCAAAGTGAAAGTATGATACTAATTTACTAAATTATATTACTTAAAATACTTTACAGCTGTATTAGATAATTATATAGTTGTGTATCACCAAACCATATTAAATGAACTTATTTATTTAACGCTGCTTTATTGGTAATTTATAAGGCCAAGTTCACGGAATTACCTCAACTATTTTGGAAAGCCAAGACAATGACATGGTCTAAGTTACTGTAGAAGGCCAGAACATAACAAAGAACCAGCAGACTGCATCTAACAAACACAAGATTGGCAATCAAGCAGGGCCATCAGGAGCAAATAAAGTCATTGGCAAGAGCATGAATGGGGTCATATCTGTAGCTCCATGGGTGGGTGAACAGGGAAGAAAAGTAATGTCAGTTGCTGGATTAACCTTCAGCAGAGAGGATGAAGTCGGCAACTATACTAGAAGGAAGCATTTAGACAAAAGGAAGGCACCAGCCTTCTCTTTGTAAAGGGTAAAATTATAGTTTTCTATTGATATAAATTAATATTGGTTTTGGAAATGGTATTTATAATTTGTAACTTGTTTTGTAGTGATTCTTTGGCTATGATGAAGACATTGGCAGCAAACTTATTAACAAATAGTGGAGGCAACATTATCACTTTTTGACACCTTCCACAATGTCACATCAACCCTTCCAGCCACAAGGTTAATGTTATTTGGATGCTGATTTCATCAGGATGAAGTAGCCAAGTAATGACCAGGCATGTCGTTGTTTTCTTTTTCTTTTTTATTTTGGAGCTAAAATTGGTGGAAGTTTGTTGGACATTAAGCTTGAGCATTATATAGCTGGAAGTTGTGATGACCTACTATAAGTATGATTGGAAGGGTTTATGGCATTTTGAAAGTTGTTGGGATTAAGATACATATAGGACTGATATCAACCAAACCAACACTTTTTTATTTTATTTTTTGGTCACATGTATGTAAACACCAGACTGGATGTTACTAACATTGTAAGTTGCTGCCAATATGCATTTATAGATAAAATAATTTATTGCTATTACTGATATCATATTTGATTAAATGTAAACGAATGCATTTTGTTGATCATAATATTTCATTTCACACATTGTCTAGCATTCCTTACAGTACAATACAAACAATACAAGTATAGTTATCACTATAATAGTGATTTGATACTTCTTATTTTTATGAAGTAAACCTTCAATGTTGATGAACCTATTGTGGAAGTCCTCAATGTTAAATTGTTGAATCTCACTTGCACTGTCTACAGCTTCTTCTTCAAACCTTTGTAATGTTGCTTGAATTTCTATAGCCTCATCTGTAGATGGTTTCCAACATCTAAAGAAACCACAAGATGGGTCATTAGAGCATGTGTAATATAGTTTGTTGGGGTTTGTTTTTTATTCTGACACTTTGATTTCTGCCCTTCTTCGACAGTAGCATACTATGTTATAGAACTTGATGATGCCCCCATTGATTTTAGGTAAATCCCTTCTTCTTTTATAGATTGATGAACTTGATGCATTCCTTGAAGTGGACAGTTTCTTCAAATTTCCAATGTCGTGTCTGTTATATTCTTTTTGAAATACAGCACAACATATCTGAACTTCAAGTTGTTGTGCTTGTTTTGTGTGTGAATGAAGCTGTTGTTGAAGTTGTATTGTTTTAGTGGGTAAAACCAAATGTTGTACTACTGTAAGTTGTTGCTGAGTAAAAAAAATGATGGAGTTTCCAGGTGAGTCAATGAAAATCATTGAGGTGTAAAGAGGGTGGGTATTTATGTGTGTTAAACATCACAGCTTGTGGTGATGCATCAGCTCAAATTTATCAAATTTTTTTTCTGCTCTTGTAACCATATAGCCGTTATTACTGTTGCTCAGATTTTATAGCCGTTGGATTTTTTATGAGCATGGTAATAAACCAATATGTTAAGGGCAGTATAGTCAATATAATTTAACAGTTATAGTTGGTCTTCGTGTGTAAACACAGCTTTAAATAATGGCCAGTGGTAAATTTCTTAGTTCAATGACTCACCTGGATGCATTTGAATTCAACGCAAGGGTATATTTGTCATTTAATCAAAATATAGACTGATCCGTTACAGTTAACTGAAAAATAAACAGAAATGAGTGTGCGGTGCTCATAGGCAAAAGAATTGGGTGCGCTGTGCTGTATGTCAAAACATTTGGGTGCCGGATAAAAATTACCCTTAATATAACCCTTCAAATATATGTAAAAGAGAGCTGATGGGGACAGAAGTTGTTGAAGACAAGCAAGCTGATATGGACCGTGTCAATATCTTTTCCCTGCCAAACGCGGAGTTTTATTTATCCCATATTTATATACATTTTATTGAGATAATAGTATTTATTAAAAATAATTGAGATAATATCATTGGATTGGCTAATTGTTTATATTTTCATGAGGACATACTTTGTCTATTCGTATCAAATAAATCCTTAGGTCGAAGAAAAATGGCCAAAGTTATTCACATGGTGTTGAATCTTGAGTTTTTGACCAATAGCATGCAAGTAACTAAATTTCAATAGGGACGTATGTTTATCAGGGATGGGCATTCTGTCCTTATTTGTGAAATTGTAAAAATTAGGAACCCCTGTGTTATTAACCCTTTTCTTTATTTATAATATGATTTATCATAGATTTTTAATTTAGCCAAAAGCAGGTGGCATGTTAGACAATTCACGGGCCATTATTTTCTAGATGTAAGCTCCGCTGCACATGCTGGTGGGAGTATAAATTAAGCAACGAACATTACTTCTTTCTTTTCAGAGAAAATATTTATGGGAAATTTCCATTTACAAGAGTAGAAGGGACGAAGAAGGAAATCATTGTTCTTTTTTTTTTTGAAGGTTTTACCTTGAAGTCTTGACGTGGAATAGTATGGACTGGTGGAAGAGTTTCATTTAGTAGCTCCAGAAAGGATGAGAAAGCGACGGGTACCAAAAGTCCAAGAGATAAAGATAGGGCGTGTTACGGTGTTAGTGTCTTTCCACATAAGAACTGTTAAGACCTCAGATAATGGAAGACCCGTACCTAACGAAACAGTAGAATTTGGTCAATTTGGACGCGCATTATTCGTTAATGCCTTTCCATAGCAATTCTCACTTCAGATATGGAAACATTTTTAAAATATATCATAATTATCATATCAGTTATATAATAAATAAATAATATTATAATATATGTTAATTTATTTTAAAAAATCATCACGCAAATAATGATTATATTAAATTTAACTACACATATCATATATGCATCAATTGATTGTAATACATCAAAAATATTTTAGAATTTCGTCATATATTGATCTCCACAAGATTATTAAACAACCACTTAGTAGTGCTTACAAAAAGATTGGATAAAACCTTTAGTGCTTCCAATCAGGGTAACTGAATAAGTTTTTTTATTTAGAGATCGCCAACTTTCCCCTCAATATTTTTGTTCTACCACGTATATATCCTCTATCTCTATAGTTTTCATAATATCCCGTTACCCCTCCTCTAACGCCAAAATTACAGAGTTAGTTTTCCTGAAAAACCATTGACGTGTGGGCAACTGAATGTCACAAAAGCTATAGAAGAGTAAGTGCTAAAAGATCGAACAATAATGGGGAAAAGTACTTATATTCTCCCTTTTAATTAGAAGTGTAAATTTAATATTCTAACATGTGACAGTAAGGTCATAGAAACGACCTATCTCGTACCTAAAATTACAACTGGGGGCGATAAATCTACCTCCTTGTCTTCCATCACAACATTTAGGAAGCAATGCGGTGGCATTATTTAAGCAGTCAATGCATTGCTGCTTCTCCAAATCAGGGGTACACTGCACAAGTGCATATATTGTAAGAGAATTTGTGGTTGTAGCATTTCCTCTTGCAAACTTACGACAATTATCAACAGAGGCCGCTTTATTTTTAAGGATATTCAACAAGGTCGCTACATCTCTGTTGAAAGTAGTCGCATCCGACACATTATTCAAGTTATACATCCAGAACCAAGGCCCGAACTCCATGTTGCCAAAGAAGTATCGGTTCGAGTACCTTAACATACAATAATCGTACCAGATAACAGCCTCTTTCTGGTTGGGACAATGTTTCCGGAGCTCCACAGCAGAAGTTTTAATGCAACTACGGCAACTGTTGGGATTAACATCTCCTCTGCAAAGTGCCATTGCATTAACTTGATCGTTGTTTCGGCCGCAGGAGGCAGTGTAGAACCCATAGTTGATTTTAGTGTTAGAAGAGATGGTGGAGAGTACGCGATCGAGGTTTGCCTTGTATTTACTCTTTTTGGTAAAGTTGCCCATTTCACTTAAACAAAGTTCATCCAGAGGCGTATCTTGCTGGGCAATAGTATGAGCAACAAGTTGTAAGACAATGGAACACAAGAATAATGGCAGTCTTGAAGAAGCCATTGTCTTTGAAAAGCTAAAAAAGTGGAGAATGAGTTGGATTGAATATCTTTTAGTTTTGTGGGAACTAATGGAGTGATTGCTTGTCCATATATATACAGATTAATTACTCGTTATGCCGGTGATTATCTTGTCGGTAGATGTCAACTATTTGACACTTCGATTTTAATGTTATGTCTCTTGTTGAACAACTTGCGTTACAGATGCAGTAAATTTAATAAGCTGCCGCAGCCATTTTGAAGTTTGAACCCAACTATTCCCCAGTCACCGAAATATTTAAAACTTTTTAAAGGACACAAGTTGTGGAATTTAGTGGAGAATGCCAATGCGATGTGGCAGAGCAAGCAAATTGAACAGGAAACTAGCCTACTTTGTTGTATAGTGGAAGCCATTAAAATAAAAATTGATTGTGTGTTTTGTAAATCTGGTTTTAAATTAAAATATTTATTCATTGATTACTTCTGTTTCTGGCGCCCCTACGGACAAAGGGATGATCATGCGTGCTGGCATAGATGCATATATTTATGTTTACATTTTGTCTTCTTCTTTATTGCTTTTTAATTTGATTACTATTATGAAACCACATACTTATTGAAATCACCGAAATCTAAGTAGAAGAGATTGAAAGTCAAATTTTCTCTAAAAGCCTAAGTACAGTAGATACTGCTTAAATTAATATATGATAATAACTTGATTAAATAATAGTTTTTGTCAACCCGACTTAGGACCAATGTGATGAATTAATAATTTGATAAATTTATAAAATTTATTTTTAAAAAAATATTTTTCTGTATGACCCAATGATTACATAAATTAATAATAAACTAGTTTAAAACTAAATACATATGATATATTTATAATTTTCTTTGTTGTATTGGCATAATGCTCTACGCGATTGATCGATCATTATTGCTTTCTTTATATCTTTTATATGAGACGTTATTGTTGTATTCTATATGTTATGTTAAGACAAATAAGAGAGAGATCGACTAAATATATTGCCTCTAAAGTTCATATTTGATGAGTTACAATGTAATTATGATCTAGTCAAATGATTATTAAATGACTAGTTCACTTAATCAAGATCATATCAAAATCGTATTAGACACCTTGATAAAATCACTACATTATTTAATTATATTATCTCTATACTTTATTAAAAGTTCTATTATGAAAGTGATATTATCTTTAAAATTTAATAATTTACTAAATTATCAACAAATTAATAATTATTAATCCATCAATATATTAATATTTTTTAAATTAATAAACTTCTTAATTCTCATGGTTCAAAAACTAATAATTTTTATCGAAGTTCTACCGTGGTTTCTAAGGTTAATATCAGTATTCATTACTTAGTGGTATTGGTCAAACAATTGCCATTACAATACACGAAACCAGTCAACTGAGAAATCAAGGCCATTGCGAACCGTTGACCACCATGTCTAATAAAGGTCTTCTGCCGAATACCGATATCTGTGCATGTAGTGCAATGATTTTGCATACCCTTTCAACATCTTCATTATGAATGAAGTATTGTTAATTTTTTAGAAACGAGAGGCTAAAATTGGAGCTTAATCGTTTGGTCAATTATTACATAGGAATATTAAATGAGGATTTCCTTCCGTAGACTGAGTCAGTCAAACCCTTTTTCACCAAACTCACTCACAAAAATTCAACAACTTTGATTTCTTAAATATTAAATTAAATATGTTGAATATACTTTCACTCATGTTCAGATTTACCACCGCTCTGCTCATGAAAAGATGAATTGCTTCTGCAACGACTATAAAGAAATTTGAGCCCATTCAATTGAATATAAAATTTTGCGTCAATGGTTTCAATTTCTTTTTAGGGTAATGCTAAGTTACATGTATGTACCTTACAACCCTCTCATATGAATAGTGTATGGATACTATTTATGTGAGAAGGTTGTAAGGTACATGCATGTTACTTAGAGGGATCCTTCTTTTTATTCTTACTTCTAGAGGAGCAGATGATCTCCATTGCAATAAAACAGAATGCAAGCTTTTTTTAATAACATGAAATTATGAAAATGATATTCCTTATTTCCCCCTTTGGCTTCGGATCACTTAGAAATACGCAGATACAGATTACAAGTATTGCCAAAATAATAAGGGTACTAAAACGAGGATAAAAGTTGCAGATGTCGAATGACTCGCCTTTCCTGCAAAGACCAAGAATAAAATTTTATTAAAATGATAAACAATTACGGAATTTTTACATACATCTACAAATCTCACCTCAGAATGACAAAAAAATTAAAAAAAAATTGTCATGTGGTTTGAGAGCGCAAGTGCATGGTACCTTTCTGAGTTGTGGAATTTGTAGATTCGTCTTGTGATGTTGGCGACTGATCAGCCGTCGGTGTCAGTGTCGGTGGGGGTGGTGATGATGCTGGTGATGGAGATGGAGATGGAGATGTCGTCGGAGTTAGATTTTGAGGATTAAATGAGGAAGATGAAGATCTGTTTTTATTATCACAAAACTCAACTCACAATAATGAGCTTGGCTCAGCATTTATAGTTAAATCTAATGCTTGTTAATCATACCAATCATAGCTAAGCAATCTAACTAACAAAAATAACAAATACACAATTAATAATAGCTAAACTATCAACTAATTCCAGCAACATCTAACTGCATGGGAATCTCTTTATAACAGTTTTGCCACCTGGGATTCTTCAGCTCCTCACGTGCATCTTTCATTCTAACTTTTAGGCTAGCTACTAGGTTTACAGCTGGCTTGATTCCAGCTGGCACTCCAACGTGTGTAGCGTGAGATTCAGCTTCATCAGCTAATTCAACACCCCTTCTCAAACTTAAGTCTTTTGGAAAGACTTTAAGTTTGCTTCTGAAGAAGCTGAACTTGGGATAAGTAAGAGGTTTAGTTAATATATCAGCTACCTGATCATTTGTAGATACAAATGCAATTTCAACTTCTTTTCTCTCAACTTTGTCTCTCACAAAGTGAATATCGATTTCTATGTGTTTTGTCTTAGAATGCATTACTGGATTTGTAGCTATAGCAGCATCACTTATGCTGTCACTTAGCAGTAGTGGAGTGTTCTGAAGGCTGACATCCAGTTCTTTAAGAATTGAGCAAATCCAAGTCAGTTCTGAACAAGCCAATGCCATAGCCCTGTACTCTGATTCTGCAGATGATTTTGAAATTATACTTTGCTTCTTTGAACTCCAGCTGATTAAGTTTCCACCTAAGTATACACAGTAACCACTGGTTGATCTTCTGTCATCAATGTCACTTCCCCAGTCTGCATCAGTATATATCACAAGGTCTACAAAATCATATCCCCTGAAAGTCAAGCCATAATCTATAGTTTCCTTGAGATATCTTAGTACTCTTTTGCAAGCAACCCAGTGAGGCTGTAAAGGATTGGCCATGAATTGGCTTAACTTGTTGACAGCATATGCTATTTCAGGCCTTGTTAAAACTGCATATTGTAACCCTCCAATAGCTTTTCTGTATTGAGTTGCATCAGTAATGACTTCACCAATGTTTTTGCTTAGCTTCTCTATTGTGGCCAGAGGAGTATCTGTTCCCTTGCAATCTCTTAAGTCAAACTTGGCAAGCAGATCTTTTATATACTTTAATTGGGATAACACTAAAGTATCATCATTTCTAATGACTTCAATACCAAGAAAGAAATTAAGATTTCCCAAATCTTTAAGAGCAAAAGTACTACTGAGGTTACTAATGAGCTGTTCTATTTCAGCATTGTTATTTCCAGTTACAATTATATCGTCTACATAAATCAACAATAAGATCATATCATTTCTACTTCTCTAAAAGAATAAGGATGTGTCTGACCTGGTTCTGGTAAACTGCCAAGACTCCAATACTGATTTGAGTTTTTCAAACTAAGCTCTTGGAGCTTGCTTCAATCCATAGAGTGCTTTTTTTAGCTTACACACATAGTTTGGATGTTCTGAATTCTCAAACCCTTCTGGCTGAGGCATGTAAACAGTTTCACTAAGTTCTCCATTAAGAAACGCATTGTTGATGTCTACTTGTCTCAGCTTCCAGTTGTTCATAACAGCAAGGCTCAGTACAATCCTTATTGTTGCTGCTTTAACCACTGGACTGAAAGTTTCTTGATAATCTATCCCTTCAGTTTGTAAAAACCCCTTAGCTACCAAGCGAGCTTTATACTTGTTGATTGAACTATCTGAGTTTTGTTTAACTCGATAAATCCACTTGTTCCCAACCAGTTTCATATTCTGTTCTGGAGGAATTAAACACCAAGTCTGATTTCTCACTAAGGCATTGAACTCTTCCTGCATTGCTTGTTTCTACTTGTGGTTATTCAAAGCTTCAGCTACACTTGAAGGTGTGTCAAGGGACATGGATTTTTCAGTGTTGTAAGTTTTTGGTTTAAAAATGCTATTTTTAGCTCTAGTTATCATAGGATGTGAAGGTCTAGATTGATATGTGGGCTGAGATATTTCTGGAGTTTGATTGTTTTGTTCAGAAGGAAAGGAGATTTGAGGTGATTCATGTGTGTTGTTTTCACTGTCATGCACTGAGTTTGTTTGATCAAGAATGTTGTCAGAATTTTGTTCATTAGAAGGATTATCTGAGATAGTTGTGTCATCCAATGAATTTGTACTTGCTGCTGGTGCCTCTTGACTTTGAGTTTCAGAAGGAAATGATATTGAAAGAAACTCACTGAATGTGTTTACAGATTCTGATGCATGAGGGGACTCAGTGACCATGAACTTTGAATCATTTTTTAAAGGAAAAGAATACTCATTGAAATTTACATGAGCAGCAATATAAATTCTGCCATTTGGATTCAAACACAGATAACCTTTGTGCTGTTTACGGACACCTAAGTTGACACATTTTGAGGTATGAAAATCAAGCTTATGACTGTTGTATGGTCTCAAGAAAGGATAACACTCACAACCAAAGATCTTAATTTGTGAGTAGCTTGGTTTCTTAGAATAAAGAGCCTCAAAAGGTGTTTTGTGATTCAATGTAGGTGTACTGATTCGGTTGATAAGATAGGTAGCATTGTAGAATGCTTCCCACCAGAACTTAAGTGGTATATCAGCTTGGGCAAGAAGTGTGAGTCCAGTTTCAACAAGATGTCTGTGTTTCCTCTCAGCTTTCCCATTTTGGTGATGTGTATAAGGGCAGGAATATCTTATATTTATCCCTTCATTTCTGAGATAAGGTTCAAAAGCTTTGTATTCTCCCCCCATGTCACACTGAATTGTTTTGATTTTCAGTTCTAAGCTTTTCTCAATTTGGTTTTTAAAAGTAATAAAGGCTGACAGTGCTTGAGACTTGTTAGTTAACCCATAGATCCAGGTGTAGTTTGTTTTGTCATCAATGAAAGCAATGTAATATTTGAATCCCTGGTTTGATATGGTTGGTGCTGGACCCCAAAGATAACTGTGTATGATCTCAAGAGCAGTGGAAAATTTTGACTCACTACTTTTGAAAGATAATCTGTGCATTTTACCATACTGACAAGCTTTGCAAAAAGACAACTCAGACATTTTATTCCCAAATGAAATATTGCAAGCTGACATAGTTTTTCTAAGATCAAATGAATTTGGATGACCTAATCTCATGTGCCAAAGATCAAGATTTTTGTTAGTTCTTTGATCTTTACAACTTGTACAGAGTTCTTTAGAAACAACTGATATTATAGACTCTGGTTTATTGGTTTTACAAATTGAAAACAAATTAGAACATGAAATAGAAGACATCAGAACAGACTTGACTTGAGAAAGATTTAAAGGCAAGTCCAGCAGTTTGTACAGTCCTTCTTTAGCCACACCTTTCATGAGAACAATCCATCTTCTCTTGTCCTTAACAACACAACATGTTTTGTTAAACTCAATACATATATTGTTATCATTTAAAAGTTTTGATATGCTGATAAGATTTTTGGTTATTTGAGGTACATAGAGAATGTGGTTTAGTTTAATGTGTTTCTGGATATCAGGTTCAAGTGTGCCAAGCAATGTATAACCAATAGAAACAATTTCAAGCTTAGAGCCATTACCTACAGCAAGCTGATGATTACCTTTGTATTCAAAACTTATGCTTAAGTTGTTGAGGTCATTGGTAACATGATCTGTTGCTCCACTGTCAAGATACCAGCCTCCACTTTTAGCTTCTGCACCTTCAGCCACATAAGCACTTCTTTTGTTCCCTGCAAAATTAGGCACATAATTTTTCTTAAACCTATACCAGCAGGTTACAGCAGTATGATTCTTCATGGAGCAGATCTGATATGGTCCTTTAGGTATTTCTTCATCAGCTGAAGCCTTCCCTTTCATCTTCTCTTGAGTTGGATTAAAGTTTCCACCACCGAAATTACTTCCATACTGTCTTCCATTCTGATTAGTAGAATTTCCAGAATTGTTGAAATTTGGTTGCAAATTCCTCCTCTGGTTTCCTCTGTAATAAGCAATGTTTGCTTGATAATTAGAACCACTGACAGAGTTTTGATGTTCAATCCTATTTTCTTGGCTCAACAGCGTGCCATAAACCTCTGATGGAGTTATACTTTCTGACTTAGCATTGATTATAGCAACAATTGAGTCATACTTATGTCCAAGACCAGCAAGTAGACACAGCACAAAGTCATCATTGCTCATATGATTACCAGCAGCTCTAAGAGCATCTAAATTCACCTTCATCTTAGTATAATACTCATGAACATTCAAGGATCATTTCCTAGTTGTCTGGATCTGAGTTCTTAAATGAAGAACTCTTGATCGAGACCTGGCACCAAACTGTCCAGCAAGTGTTTGCCATACCTCTAGAGATGAGCTTGCTCCAACAACAGCACTTAACACTTCTTCACTTAGAGTTGACAGCAGCCAGCTCATGAGTTGTTGATCAACTTTTCTCCAGATCTAGAATTGTGGATTGACCACGGTGATTACAGTTTGATCATTATCAACATTGACAATCATTCGACTTGAAGGATTCTTAGTGCTGTCAATTAGATCTTCCAACTCGTTAGCATTGATTGTGGCAATTACTTGAGATCGCCACAGCAAATAATTGTTGTTTGTGAGCTTGATCGGAGTATTGAAGACCAAAGAGTTAATCGATGGATTGTTGAATGAGTTTGTGATCGGATTTGCATTTTAGCTTGAAGCTCGAGTGCTTGTGGCTTGAAAATCATTGCTAGCCATTGAAACAACTATCTCTGATACCAAGTTAGATTTTGAGGATTAAATGAGGAAGATGAAGATCTGTTTTTATTATCACAAAACTCAACTCACAATAATGAGCTTGGCTCAGTATTTATAGTTAAATCTAATGCTTGCTAATCATACCAATCATAGCTAAGCAATCTAACTAACAAAAATAACAAATACACAATTAATAATAGCTAAACTATCAACTAATTCCAGCAACATCTAACTGCATGGGAATCTCTTTATAACAGTTTTGCCACCTGGGATTCTTCAGCTCCTCACGTGCATCTTTCATTCTAACTTCTAGACTAGCTACTAGGTTTACAGCTGGCTTGATTCCAGCTGGCACTCCAACGTGTGTAGCGTGAGATTCAGCTTCATCAGCTAATTCAACAGTCGGGGCATCAGTTGTGACGTCATAGAAACGATCAATCTCGTAACGAAAATTACAACTGGATGCGATAACTCTCCCTCATAGTCTTCCATCACAACAAATCAGGGGTACACTGCACAAGTGCATATATGGTTTGAGAGCCTGCACCTGCAGACGTATTGGCATTTCCTGTTGCAAATTTATCACCAGGGGCTGCTTTAATTTTCAAGCTATCCAACAAGCTTTTTACAGCCTGATTGAAGGTACTTGCATCCGATGCGTTTTTCAAGTTATACATCCAGAACCGGGGCCCGAATTCTATGTTGCTAAAGAAAAAGCGGTTTGAGTACCTTAACATACAATTATCGTACCATATGATAGCCTCTTTCTGGTTAGGACAACGCGTTGGGAGCGCAAGAGTAGCAGTAGCGATGCAACTGCGGCAACTTTCTAGGCTTAACATCTCCTCTGCAGAGTCCCATTGCATTAACTTTATCGAGATTTTGGCCATCGGAGATATTGAAAAAGCCAGTGTCGATTTTAGTGTTAGAGGTGAGGGATGAGAGTAGGTGATTGAGATTTGCTTGGTATGTACTATTTGCGGTGAAGTTACCCTGGTTGCTTGAACACACGTTGTCCAGTGCTGTATCCTGGACTTGGGCAATAGTGAGAGCAACAAGTTGTAAGAGAGTATTGGTGCAAAACAAGAGTAACAATCTTGAAGAAGTCATTACTAATTCGCTTTGGTCTCTGTTCCGTGTTTGGGTCTTTAAAATACAAAATTTGCTGGAGTCAAATCATGATACGTTAGTCTTGTGAGAATAAATTCTACAATACATTTGAAAGTATGATGTCAATTACATAATAAATAAATAATATTATGATATATAAAAAATATACGTGTATTTATCTTAAAATTTATTATACAAAAAATGGTTGTATTAAATTTAGTTATATGTATTAACACATACGTATTAATGCAAGAGATCATAGAGTGGGTCCCTGCAACTTAGTAATTGTTATTTGAGTTTTCCACCGATCATGATGCTTGCTGCTTTGTCCTTTGGTCTTTAATAAAAATTAAAAAAAAAATTTCTGGTTTGAGGGGGTTGCAACCTTAAGGTTTATCGTAAGGTCTACAGCAGTGGATCTCATTATGACCCACTTTACAGCTGTGTTCGGGAGCACACCTTACGTTAAACGGTAACATGGTGGATATCCGCTAGTCTTGTCAGAGTTAATGAAAGTGGGTCACTGCAACTTGTAGTTGTTTCCATGATGTTTTTTTTACAATCTTGACGTTTGATCACCGTTTTCCGTTGACTCCTATTAATGAAAAAAATATATACCGCTGACTCCTATATTGAATATATAATAAACACAAGTAGATTTGAGATAGCATGAATCCATACAACAAATTAATAATTCATTCATCAATATATTCGGGTTGAAAACTACAAATAAGTGGAAAATATTTTAACACAAAATCCACATATTATATTTTCATTAGATGATTTTATTATCTTGTATATATACTTTGGATTTAAGAAAAATAACCGTATTATTTACTCTAAAGAGAATCACGAAAAGACTTTTCAAATAGAGTAATGATATAATCATAAATTATTATATAAATGTATTTTGTACAAACTAATGTAGTATGACAAAATTGATTAAATTAAATATTTCTTGGCCCACATGATTTATTTTTATTATTTTATATTTTCATTCAACCAATGAATTAATGTCAAGTCAGTTTATACAAAATAAGTTTATACAAGAGTTTGTGATTGTATCATCTCTTTTTCAAATAATATTATTGAAGAGAGAAGAGTACTATCTCATTTAAATAATCTTTATTTAAAAAGTGTTTTGCAGTCTTCATTTAATATGATATTTTTTATCTTCTTATTCTTGAAGAAAGATAAAGTGCTATAATTTCTATTATTTTGGTAGAGATTTTTTTTTATAAATATAATATAAACTATTTTATTTGAATAATCTTTTAAGAGATAATTTATTTTTTATTTTTTTGTTTGCCACATAAGTAAGTAAATAAATATTTAAAAATTAAATAAAAAGACTCTTTTGGTGTTGCTCTAAACTTTTTAAAATACGTCTAAACCCGACACTACTTTTATAAGTTATTATAATATTAACTTTATTAATTATTTTACTATTTCATCCTTTGTTTTCATGTTTGGAGACATAAATAAACTAAAATAACTTTTAGTAAACGGAATTATTATTAAAAGTGTAAAATTAAAAAAAAAGTGAAATTAAAATTGTAACAAATAAATATTAGTAAAGAAATACAAAAACAATCATTTTCAAATTTCTCATCTCATCCATCTCATGGTAAACAGTACAAGAACAATCATCCTCAACTTATTTTATCTAACAAGAAAATAATCAAATTCATCTCACAAATAATGTACTAAACAAATTCAAATTACCATATATTTAAAGTAGATATCTATGAAATTGTATTACTACTCACCTAGACCTTTGGCTTCAAAATTAACTCATTTTTCAAGGCAAAATGCAAGACTAAATTAAGACAATTTTAAAAAAATGTATATTATTTTAAAATAAATTTATTAAAATAAACGTGAATATATATAAAACATCTCTTAGTCTCTCAGTCTCCCATCTATCAATAATTTACTTAACTATAACTCTTATTTTCTCACAAAGAATTATAATTTATAATTTATTCATTTATTTTACATAATAAACGTGAATATTTATGGGAAATTTTCATTTGCAAGCGTAGAAGTGACGAAGAAGGAAATTATTGTTTTTTTTTTGGTTAATTTTACCTTGAAGTCTTGACGTAGAATAGTATGGATTGGTGGAAGAGTTTCGTTTAGTGGCTCCAGAAAGGATGAGAAAGCGACGGGTGCCAAAAGTCCAAGAGATAAAGATAGCGCGTGTTACGGTGTTGTTGTCTTTCCGCATAAGGAACTGTTAAGCGCTCAGATAATGGAAGACCCGTACCTAACCAAACCGTAGAATTTGGTCAATTTGGAGGCCTCTGCTCTTACGCTCGGTCGTCTATCTTTCTCTCTCTATATTAATTTTTAAACTAATCAGAAAATGGGAAATTTAAATGAAGGAGGATTTTTTTATTAAGTTTGGCTAAGGTTGCTTTAGCATCAATTTAATATTAATATTTTTATCATTATAAAATGCCAAATTTCCAAAATAGTATTACTTTTAAATTCAATTTTTTTTTATAAGAAATTTCTTTGTTTTTAAATTATGTATAAAAACTACTTTATTAGCACAATCCTCTCTGAATCAAAAACGCATATTAAAAGTGCTTGTACTCACTAGATCCAGATTCAACTTCGCTTCAAGAATCTTTTGCATTCAGCCAAGTAATATTAAATTACTAGTGTTGTAAACTAAGAGTTGCGGATGAAAGTGATACTCGGACTGGGATGTGGGTATTGCTTAGGAGCTGGGAATTTTAGTTTCATGTCGATGGCAACTTTAATGATCACAAACGGACGACACTGAAACTGAGAAATCCTAAGATGTAGGTCAAAGTAGAAGATATGAAGAAGAAATCAGGAGAGAAAAATTTGGGTCCGGGTTCAATGGAGGTTTTAGGCCCAAAAGTCTGGGTCCGTGGCCTGGCCCGAATTTCTGGTATGTTTTAATCTTAAGAATGTCAAGTGCTTGGGTTACTCGAGTAGTTAGAAAAATAATTTTATTTGATTGGTTATTTGAGTTTAAATTTTTGAAAAAGAAAAATGTTAAAAGATTAATTTAAATTTTATCGCTGTTCTTTCTTTAAAAAAAATGTATTAGTCAAAATTATTCCTCGAGTCTTACAATATAACATAAACTTAACTGATGGATAGAAATTTGGGTTATGTAATAATTTAACTAGTATAAGTAGCCCCAAAACTTAATCGGGTAATTTTTAAGCATCATTCTTTAACAGTCCTTCTACTTTAAAATTGGAGTAGAGGTATTAGTGCCCCTCTAATCTCTTATTAAAACCCCTACTATATGTTTATACTTTACGTCTTTACCCTTAATTGAAATTGCACTAAAGGACAACGTAAAAATAAAGTACAAATTATTCTATAATTCCAATGAACTTTTTGCACCCATTATACCACTTATAAGTTTTGAAAATAACAAAAAACAAGAAAAATATTTTCAGAGTAGTTTCTGAAAACTAATTGTCATGTCACTATTTTAATTATATTACTAGGAAGTTAATTTTTTTTCACTAAACTATTTCCCACGATGGCCAGGATCTGCCATCAACATCCGATACAGTTGTTACTTTTCAAGAAGTTGAAAAGAATTTGTTTGTGCCTATGAAATAATTGCAATAAGTTAGAAAAAATATTGAACTACGTACTGACGAATTTATAATAATTAAGTTTAGAATTCAATACAGCAAATTGCAGTTTACTTATTACATCACCCAAGTATTTATGCCACTACAATATATTGAGCTTCCTCGTTGTCGCTATGGATTTTCGAAATTTTCAAGCTCAAATGAGAAGTTTCAGCAATTGACAAATTTCAACAAATGCAGCTGCTAAAGAAAATGAGCATGGAGATGAAATTGAGATTTGAAAACTGAAACAAGCAACAGAAAGTGACAGATGGGGGTTTGGTCAAAAGTTTTTTTTGGGGGGGGGGGGGGGGGGGGGGGGATGTTTGGTTATATGTGGAAATTGATTAGGGGGGGGGGGGGGGGGGGGGGGGGGGGGGGGGGATGTTTGGTTTATATGTGGAAATTGATTAGGTTTTAATAGAAGTAACATGATACTTTAAATTATTTGATGGTGTATTTTTAGAAAAGAAGTTTTAAGAGATTAATGGACGGGTGCCAATAACTTTGCTCTAAAATTAAGTCATACGTCTGGTTTTAAATATCAATTTTCAATAAAAAATATTTAAAATAGCAAAAGTTGGAATTTCTTGATTTGAAACCAAACAGTATCATGGTTTTGATCTGATTAGAAAACGTCAAATTAAATCATATCTCAGTTTATCCTGATCCATGTCGTGGGTCATTCTGAAGCCATCTCCAAAATTCAACAATCCAAACCCATCTCCAGAAATCATCATTTAAAAAAAAAAATCAATAGAATAACCCAATGAATGCGCTGTTGTTGCTTTAAGTTTTAAAATTATTTCAGAAAAATTATGAACTATGTTTTACAATTCTGAACATCCGAATTCAAAACCATGACTTTATTGTTTAATCATATAATATTTTTGAACAAAGAAGAGCAAAAGATCAATGATGTTTTAACGCTGAAAATTCCTCATCGAAAAACGTTGTCCACGACCGAGTTACAGATAACGGCTGACCTTCCACCCTCACTCTCACACACTAGCCAAGTGGCGCGATGAAAAAGAAAAGTTGGCATCGGCTAGAGGCTTCAAGAGTCATTGTGGATTTGCCGACAGCTCGTATGCACCTTGTGCAAGTAGACGCGGCATGCGTGGATAACTGGCATCAACAATCAATCAATTTATTTTTCCGTAAGCTTATATAGTGTTTACTTTTTAAAGTGGAAGTGGGGAATGTAGATTCCTCCCACTCCATTGTTTACTTACAAATTTTAAGAGAAGAATGAGAATTTCACTGATAGACCCCACTTAATTTTGGAATGGAGGATTCCCACTCCTATGGGGGGAAGTGAAAGTGGAAATCTATTCCCCCTCTTCTCTTTTTACCCTTATATTTAATAAAATAAAATAAAATAAATAATATTTAATAAAATATTATATTTAAAAATAAAATAAATAACTTCATATTTATTTAAATGATATTATTATATTATTTTATAAATTATATTTATTAAAAATAATAATATTAAACATATTTAAATATAATATTATTATATTTAGTTAAAAAAATAATTTACATTGATTGTAAGTTAAAATTACTTAAAAATAATAATATTATACTCATAGAGAATTAATAATATTACTATATTTTATATTCATTTGAAAAAATAATAATATTATATTTATTTAAAAATATTAGTATTATTTTATTTAATACTATTAATTAATAATGATAAATATTTTATTCTATGAAAATATTAATTTTGTACTATATTATCAATAATAATGTTTCATTTGTGTTGCTCTTATTAATAATTTTTTATTTACATAATTTAAATTTAAATTAATAAAAAATTGTGATTTACATCATTAAGAATGTTAATAATTATTATTAATTTACAAATATAATAAAGTAAATATTTTATATTTCAAATATATTTTTTATTAATTTTGTAATTAAAAACTATAATTCTTTAAATAAGAGTAAAACTGTAATTTAAAATTATTTACTCCCAATTCAAAACAATGTAAACACATAAATTAGATTTTAGTTTTAATTTCATACTTTTATTTCAGTGTAAGTAAATAACATACTCTTATTTCTATTCTACACTCCTAATTTTAAAATTCTGACTTCCATCCAAAATGTAAATGCTCTCTTAACTGAGAAGACTAGTCCACGCACATAGTGAAGCCGCCAGGCGCCAGCCGTCTCCTTGGAACCAACTCTCAAAGACTCTTACGCGGAAATGAAGTCAACCTCTCGATTGTAAGAGAAAATCTTACGTGGAAATGAAGGCAGACACGAGGGGACGACCTTTTTGAATCGTGATTGGATACATTAAAAAGTTATTGCCCCGCAAAAGGGATATGTCCCGCTCAATTAGATGTTAATATGGCTAATGTATTGGTGGAAGCAATAAAAGCCCTTCCGGCAAAGCAACTGCACTAGCTCTACATTAATATGGCTAATGTATTTGTGGAAGCAATAGAAGCCCTTCCGGCAAAGCAACTGCACTAGCTCTATTTGCTCTAAACCGTATATTGGTCGCTGATCTCTCATTGCTCTTCAACTAGTTTACTTTAGATATATAATGGGTTTTAAAATTTTGCTTGGTTTCGTTTCTTACATGCTTCTGAGTATCATTCGTCTTACCTCTGGCCAGACATGTTACGACACAGGAAACTTCACTACTAATAGTACCTACGGTAAGAATCGGGACCTGTTTCTCTCATCTCTTGCTTCTAACGTAACCGCGAACAAGGGTTTTTACACTTCCACCATTGGCCAAATTCCCGACGAAGTTTATGGTCTTGCACTCTGCAGAGGAGATTCTACTCCAGAATCATGTGCCAGCTGCCTTAATTTCACAGTTCGTGATATGATGAATAACTGTCCGAACCAAAAAGAAGCAATTTCATGGAGAGGAATGGATTTTCCATGCGTTGTACGCTATTCAAACCGCTCTTTCTTTGGAAAACCAGAGCTGAAACCTACAGAATTGAACCATAATATAAATAACATCACTTCAAGTTTGACACAGTTTGATCGGATCTGGAGGAGTTTAATGGATCGCGTACTCGCAAAAGCTTCTTTGGGCACTTCCAAGCTCAAATTTGCAACCGAAGAGGCAAATTTGACAAGCTCCGAAACGATTTATGCACTAATGCAGTGCACTCCAGATATATCCCAGAGTGACTGTGAATTTTGTCTACGTCAAAATATGGCTGATGTGCAGAGTTGCTGTTATGGGAAAAAAGGAAGTTATATTTTGGGACCCAGCTGTATATTTCGCTGGGAAATGTATCCGTTCTATGGAGCTACTGCTGATTCTTTATCGCCATCTCCTCTGAGTCCACCCAGTAATACTACTGATACGACAATCACCAAAGGTATTTTCACGCCCGCTACCGCTGTTAGTATTTCACTAATATCCAATCTCAATACGAGCTAACATTCGCGCATATCTCTCTGATTTATTTTTGTAGACAAAGGAGGCAATAGCAGTTCATCTGGAACTGTCATAATCATTGTTGTTTCTACGAGTATTTTCATCATTGCACTTGTTGCTTTGATCACTTGTGTCTTTCTACGAAGGAGGAAGCAGAAGCGGGATCTCACAAAAGGTTAGTTAATTATGTGCTTTTTCCCCTGTTATAAAAAGGTAAAATTTTACATGTGCTGCAACCAATAAAACGACTTCCGCCGAAACAAAGAAACCAATATGCTGTCATTAGAAGTTGCCCGTTGTGTTCTTCTTTAATAAAGATTTTTTTTAAAATTGTTTTTAATTTTATACAAATCTATATGCTAACTTATCGCTATTTTGAAGCTGATGAAATCAATACTGCTGAATCCTTGCAATTTGACTTCAGCACCATCAGAGATGCAACAAATAACTTCTCCACAGATAATAAGCTTGGACAAGGTGGATTTGGTGCTGTTTACAAGGTACTTGAACCATTACATGAACGTCGAAAATAAAACTGATCGTTAGTGCAAATCATTTGGCATTTACCCTTTTTTTTTTTTGGTAAAATGATTTCAGGGAAGGCTTTCACACGGACAGGAAATAGCAGTAAAGAGGCTGTCTAAAAATTCGGTTCAAGGAGAACTAGAATTTAAAAACGAGGTCCTATTGGTGGCCAGGCTTCAACATAGAAATTTGGTTAGGCTTCTAGGTTTCTCCTTTGAAGGAACCGAAAGGCTTCTCATCTATGAGTTTGTGCCTAATTCAAGCGTTGATAAATTTATATTTGGTAATGGTTGCACGTTTCCTTTTAAGCTTTTAAAGATATTATTCCAGTTATCCTAATTCACTCATATTACACTTTGTTGTTTAGATGCTTATATAATAATTAAAATGATCTCGTTAAGGCAGATGTCATGAAGGACTCTATTAATCTACACTGAAATTGATAGCATCTATACATAATTAAATTCTCTTGACATCGATGAAAATTTTCAATGCATCAAATGTAGCTATTCTTGTTTGTGTAATATCTCCTGTAGCTTCTTGTCTATTACCTTTTTGCGACCAAAATTATAAGTTTTGTGGCTTTTGTAAATTGGTAGATGCAATCAAGCGCGTGCAACTAGATTGGGAAACTCGATACAAAATCATTGGGGGCATAGCTCGAGGAATTCTTTACCTTCACGAAGATTCAAGGTTACGGATCATTCATCGTGACCTCAAAGCAAGCAATATTCTTTTAGATGCAGACATGATTCCAAAAATTTCAGACTTTGGAATGGCAAGGTTGTTTGAAATGGATCAAAGTCAAGGCGATACAAGTAGAATTGTCGGGACATTGTAAGTATACGGAGATGAACTTCAGATTGTTCATTTTATGTTTGAAGTCTAAAATTATATTGACAACTTTTTTTTTTTTTTAGTGGCTACATGGCTCCAGAATATGTAACGCGAGGGCACTTCTCCATTAAATCTGATGTTTTTAGCTTTGGTGTGTTAGTCCTGGAAATCATCAGTGGTCAAAAGAATAATAGTTTCCGTATTGGAGAGGAGGCAAAGGACTTACTGACCTACGTAAGTAATAATCTTCATATATTGTACTAAAGTCTGAAATGTTAAGAGATCAAACAAAACATTTAACGCCGTTGTATTTTTTTGTAGGCATGGAAAAATTGGAACGAAGGAACAGCTTTAAATCTTATAGATCCCACATTAAGGAATGGTTCCAGTAGTGAAATAATGAGATGCATCCACATCGGATTGCTATGTGTTCAAGAAAATGTTGCAAATAGACCAACCATGGCTTCGGTTGTTGTCATGCTTAATAGCAGCTCTCTCTCCCTGCCACTACCTTCGCAGCCTGCATTTTTTATGCACAGTACAATGGAGCAGGATAATTTGGAATTCACCGCATCTGATCAATCTAAATGCGGTTCCATCCATTTTACAGTCAATGAAGTTACAGTTAGTGAGCTAGACCCTCGCTAACTTTCAGGGACAGAGGCCCTAGCTTTAAACGAGTTTGTACTATGATATTTATTGCATGAGATGAATTTGGATCGATGCTAATCTTTTAAAGATATTGTCTCATTGCGTATTGTTAATTACTTATAGAAGAGAATTGAGATTATATCATCAAATCAATGTAAATCTTGTCCCATACGCTATTTTAGGCAATTGAAGCTAAGTGACAAAATAATTTTCATGATTTTGACCCCATGTTACACTCCTTTATGTTGATTGTAATTAAGTCTCGTCAGTATAACAATTGTAATTGATCGCAAAAGTTGCAAAGTATGACCAGAGACCGCTGGATACTGAAGGGTCCATCACTACCGTGCCATTAATCAAACAATGACTTTGTGTCTTCAACAAAAAATTAATACAAAGTTCAAAAAATATCTAAAGTGGAAGAGTGATTCCATGACAACTATTCATTCCTTTGTTCAAGTTGAATGTTACCAAAACCGTGGCCAAAAATCACATACAATTTCTTTGATCTTTACTTTGTTTCAAGCACTCCCATAACAATCGCCGTGTGTTTCGTTAAAAGATTTTATTAGTCTTGAAAATCAATGACTATAGAAGATTTTATATTGGAACTGACTAACTAAAAAAAATTATAAATCAGAAAAAAAATAGCAGATTAGCAACAGTATGCTCAGCATGTTTACCCAACTGATTAGGATTCGGTGCTCAGCTGAGTTTGTATTCAACACCAGATCAATGATCAACAATTATTTGGGGCCCACATAAATCAATTGCTAGGTATTTATCCGGTGCTCCAGATCCATTTCCTTCCCCAACAACATCTAATGCTGAGCTGGCACTTAAGCATACCAACAGCTGACATAGTTGGCACTTGGTCAAATCCACGGTGACCTAGCTTCCTTGACACGTATTAATAGTTCGTAAATATGACTGAATAATCAATTAAAAATAAATAAAATGTTGACATGAGTAGACTTTCAGTTCACGAAGTCAAGTCAAGCCAACTAATTTTTCACTCGAGTCATCTAAAAAATTGAAAAAACAAAAATTTTCAGTTGATCAAGTCTTTTGACACTCCTTTAAATCCCATATAAAACTCATCTTTAACTGAAAATTATTTAAATAAATAAAGATAAATTCATTTATTTTTTATTTTGAATTAAAATTTAATTAAGCACATAAATAAATTATTTTTTAACAATTTTTTACACCACTCTATTTCATAATTTATATTTATATTTGATATTTTTAATTAAAAATATTTTTTGAGAAACTTTTAAGAATATAAAATTATGAAAATATATATTTTATAACAAAAAAGTAACTTAAAATTTTAGTATTTATATTCATTTATAATTAAAGGCTCTCAAAAATTATTTTCAAGGTGAAATTTAATGAAAAAATTATTGATTTTATTTTATGGAATAGTATTTATAAATCAAGTTGAGAATACTTTAGGGAATAAAATCAAAAGGGAGGATTTTTTTGGAGCGTTAAAAGCTCCACTATTTTCAGTTTACTCAAGGAAAACACGAAGCCCACCCTAGCAGAGCCCAATTGGCCCAATTAGCTATTGCCAACTAGCATGCGCAAATAATAAGCAAGCTGCCTCTCTAAAATGGATAATTTTTTTTGTTTCTGCCCCTCAATTATTTTGAGTTTAGATCATGATAAATTCTACCGAGGCGAAGCCAAGAATTTTTTTTTAAAGTATGCTAAAATTAATTTTAGTGAATGTAATAATTACGACATTTAAAAAAAAAACTAAACGTCAATTATACATTTATAAGAAAGATCTACTATAAAAATGATACATGAAATGTATCCAATAGAATAACGTGTATCTTATACCTAAAAAAAAAGGTAAAAGAATAATATTTATATTTTATTGAAAAATTTATCAAGCAAATAAAATAAGAGTGAATAAGGATTGATCTTTAAATTTCAAGAAGTACAAGCATTTGATCAAGAGAATTATGAAAGCAAAGTATTATAATATTTTCTCAAAAATCAAAATATTGAATTAAATCATAATATGGTATTAAAAATGAGCTTCAGATTATTATTTCGTAGATCAAATTCTTTAATTTCAAGAAGAAAAATAAAATTCAAACATTTAGCATTGTGTTTCAATTTTTTTTGACATTAAAGTTAGAGGGTAAACAGCGAGACAGGTTTAGATAGAGAGAAATGAACATTAACTTCGAAGGAAGGACATCTCATTTTCATCATCATTACTTGTGATAAACCATGCCAGTCTTCTGTCGTACTACACCAGGCCAGCCCATGGCCAAATTATATACTAACATAAACAACAAGCATTGCGGTTTCAAGCTAATCAATCATACATTTTCTCAGTTTGTAATTATCAAAGGATGAGTTATATTTCAAGTTTCATCATTTACTAACAAACCATGCCACTGACTTGCTTGTAGATTTATCAGAGCACTCAAATTCTTTTTGCTGACAGGATCCTCCCCGTTCGACTAGCAATGAAAAATGCAAGCAGTTGAGCCAATGGAAGTGCGACAGAGTAACTATTGAGCATGAGAACTATTGTCGCCATTGATGGCCTCTCAGCTGGATCTTCCTAGACACAAAATAAGCCCACGTGGATGCATCTGATCACTTCATTTCTTGAGTATAAATCTGCCAGATTTGAGTCCAACAAATGCAAAGGTGTTCCATCCCTTCAAAGTTTCCAAGCCTGCAAATTATATATTATCAAGTCATAACCGAAATGTCTATAAATTTTGTGTAACATTTAACTCGTGTGTGATGACATTCGCATTAATAAAGGGGAAAGTATCAAACATATTATCTTATCAAAAGATCTTCAGCATCATTTGTTTGATAAAAACTGCTGTTTCTCTTGTTAGTTATAATCTTCAGAATTAGGACACCAAAACTATATACATCTGATTTCACAGAGAATTGCCCATGCATAACATATTATGGGGACATGTAACCGCTATAAACCAGCAACTAAGTCAAACTAAAGACAATTTTGGAATAAATCTATACTGTTTATTTATAATCTAGGATAGATGGTTAATATTAGTCCATACTTACTAAGATCCCAACTATTCTGCTAGTATTTCCTTGAGCTTGATCATCTCTAAATATTTATACCATGCCAAAATAATAAATTTTTGGGTTCGTCTCTGCATTTAAAGGTATATTGCTAGCTTTTAGGTCACAATGTATAACTTTGAATCGAGAATCTTTGTGAAGGTAAAAAATTACTCGAGCAATCGCTCTAATTATCTTGTAATCGCTTGAACAATCCAATTGTCCTTATTTCTCAGGGTCTGTACGCATATTAAAATCAAAATTTTAAATTGAAAACAGGGAATTGAATTCAAAGTTCATTGAGAGAAGATGAATAAAAACTCAAATAATCAGTTAAAGGTTAAAATGTAAAATACATATTTTTTTTTGGTCAAAATAGGTTGTTTGAAGTGGTGTTCGTGGTCACAAACAAATTTTAGGCCTGTCTAGTTCAATTAATGGTACTTGTGTAATTTCAAGGAATAATCATGGACAATTTCACCAATTTACCATAGTATTAAATTGATGGGCGCAAATTCTAGTTTAAACCAGGTATGAATTATGATGAGCAAGTGAATTAGTTTTAAAATATTTAATTGCGAATAATTATGAATGGTTTAAGAGAAAAAATGAACTGTCTAGTATTTGAGGGACGAAAACCAGTGTTGTGAAGATAAAAGGCAGTGTTTTCGCAGGATGGTTGTGCTTTGTTGTTGGTGTAACTGTGTGTTTGGCAAAGTTGAAAATAAAAGAAACAGTGGTGGGGTTTGCTTTGTTACGTGTGAATGTATTTTAAAATGGAGTCAATGAGTAAATGACAGGGGGTAAAAACGACAGTCAAATTAGTGTTGGTGGGATGATGGGTCAACAAGGTCGGACTCAATATCAGCACTCGAGGAAAAACGACATTAAATAGATTGAGACAGAAGTTGCTATCCCCCACATGAGGTGGTTGCAACGAAATCTTAAGCATGTTAAAGGTAAAAACATAGCACAAGACCCAAAGAAAAATTTCAATTAAAACCACGAAGATGTTATATCGACACTGGCCAAGCCATTTTATCACTTTGAATAACTTCACTGAACTTTGGGCTCCCTACCCAGCAGACACTAACGAGACGACATAGAACAAAAACTACATGGTAATGGAAAATTTGATATCCCAACGTTGTATCATTACTCACACATACAATATTCATATACTTCAACGAATAAAAACTTTGGATAAAGCAACGTGGCATAATTCAATTCGAAGGGCACCTCCTCTTTTTCATTATTGCTTGTCATAAACCATGTCATTCTCCCCCATACCGTACCAGCCCTGCCCCTCGGTAGATCATATACTAACATAAAGAAGAAGCATCATTAACAGTTCTTACAAGTTAACGGGGGTATACTTCAGTAATTGACGCTTCATCAACAGACCATGGAATCGACTTGCTTGTAGATTTATCAGAGCACTCAAATTCTTTTGTGGGCAAGTCCCTCTCAGTTCGACTGCCTATGAAAAATGCAGGATGTTGAGGCGACGGAAGTGTGACAGAGTAACTATTGAGCATGAGAACTATTGTTGCCATTGATGGCCTCTCAGCTGGAACTTCCTGGACGCATAATAAGCCCAATTGGATGCATCTAATCACTTCATTTCTTGAGTAAGAATCTGTCAGATTTGAATCCAGCAACTGCAAAGGTGTTCCATCCCTCCAATGTTTCCAAGCCTGCAAAGTGAAGCATAATGAAACAGGGTTGCAGTTTCTACCTTCCTTTTAGTGCTTTTATTTGTAAGTGATGATGTATACACTAACAAAGTGGAAAATTGAAAGATTTATAACTATGCTTACATAGCTCAAAAGATCTGCAGCACCATCTGTTTGATAAAAGCTGCTGCTCTTCTTGCCAGTTATAATCTCCAAAACTAGGACACCAAAACTATATACATCTGATTTCACAGAAAATTGCCCATGCATAGCATATTCTGGGGCCATGTAACCACTGTAAACCAACAACTAAGTCAATCGAAAGACAACAACAAAGCTTTTGAAATTATTCAAATCACTCTATACAGTTTATTTCTAATCCACACTAAATGGTTCTGCCAGGGAATGTAATGCATAAATTGTAGACTAACCAGAGTATGTCCAAAGTATGAAATAGTAGTCAATACTTACTATGTACCAACAATTCTGTTTGTATTTCCTTGAGTTTGATCAACTCCGAATATCTTTGCCATGCCAAAATCAGAAATTTTTGGGTTCATCTCTGCATCTAACAGTATATTACTAGCTTTTAGATCACGATGTATAATTCTGAGCCGAGAATCTTCGTGAAGATAAAGAATCCCTCGAGCAATCCCTCCAATTATCTTGTAACGTCTTGACCAATCCAATTGCCGTTGTTTTTCAGGCTCTGTGCTTACATCAAAATAAAAATTTCAAATTGAAATTAGGAAATTGAATTCAAATGCTAACTAAAGTAATTATGTCACTCTTGAGAAGACTAATGAAAATATTTGAATAATCAATACTAATCTTGGATGTTCAACTCTTTTTAAGTCTTTACAGTTTAAGGAAATGATCTAACCATATAGAAAGTAGTCAAGGCTTTTGTTGGGTACGAATTCGTAGACAAGTATCTTTTCTTCGCCCTCCAAGCAAAATCCCAGTAGCCTAACCAGATTTCTATGTTGAAGCTTGGCGACCAACACGACCTCATTCTTAAATTCTTGTCCACCTTGTCCGGAGCTTCTCGATAGCCTCTTTACAGCTATTTCTTGTCCACTAGGAAGTACACCCTGCAAATGTACATTAATCAATCATTAGAAAATCTATACTGTGTAACCTTTTGCAACTACCAGAAACTTTCAGAAGTGTTAATGATGGTATACCTTGTAAACTTCACCAAATCCACCTTCACCCAACTTGTTATCAGTTGAGAAATAGTTTGTGGCAACCTCAATTGTCTCGAAATCAAATTGCAAGGATTCTAGAGTTGTGATATCATTATCCGCTGCAAAAAAAAAAAAAAAAGGAATTTGCAACAATCGTATGTGCACGTACTCTTGTCAAAAGATTGTTTGATTTAGGAATAAAGTAGCTCTCGTGTTTACCATTCACTTCCGGTACAGCATTATACTTATTTTTTGCTTTCCTTATAAAGTAGCATAAGCCCACAATAAAAAGCACTGCAGTGACAGCAATTGGAGCAACAATGGCTATAATTGTTGATGATGAGATTCCGCTTTTCCCTGCAGGAAACAACAATATGTTTCTCTAGGCATACTAGAAATTCATGAGTGTAAATATAGGAATCGAATTTAATAATTAAAAATTAAAAAAAAATTATCTTTAATGGTTAAA
This sequence comes from Citrus trifoliata, assembly GCA_018350135.1. NCBI lineage: Eukaryota > Viridiplantae > Streptophyta > Magnoliopsida > Sapindales > Rutaceae > Citrus > Citrus trifoliata. Next base: position 26,508,558 of record CM031385.1, on the reverse strand, counting down.
ATCATCAATTACGTCCATTTATGAAATCAATGTAAATCCGACTTTTAATAGTGTTGAGTTAGATAGAGTAGAGAATGAAGGCTATTTTTTCTGTCTTGAGTTTGCTCCTTAGCCAAACTTTCAATAGAAAAAACAGAACAGAGGTGCAAATAAATTAAAAAAAAAAATCCCAGTTTGTTTCGCTTAGAATTATATTTAAATTACAGAATATCATACACCCTGACCCTACCCTCTCCCGTCAAAAGAAAAAGATAAAATAAAGCATTAAGAAGGATAAAGCATTAACTTAAATAATTTTAAAAAATAAAAAAGGGCTATATAAACTCTGGGTTCAACTTCAATTTTACCTCGAGACCTTGTTACGGAACTAGGAGGTGGAGGAGGAAGAAGAACCGGAGCAGGTGGCGGTGGCGATGTGGCTGATAAATTGTAAAACGGGTAAAATTCATACCGGACGATACAACTCGGAATCAAGACTTGTGCTCCTGTTTTTCCGCTACAGCAATTCGGCAACTCTGCAATAGCTGCTTGAAGACATACGTTACAGTCAGAACTTGACAGGTCAGGGGTACACTGTGCGAGACTGTAAAGTGTTTGTAAGGCTGTGAAATTTGCCGTTCGAGTCGCGAACTTTCTGGAATTATTCACAGCCTGATTTACAACTTGGCTCATCAAAGACGCCAAAATCTGGTTAAATCTGCCTCGGTCCGTAACATTTTGTGTATTCAACAAAGAGACATAGGGCACTGTGTCCATGGTTGAAAAGATAGACCGATTTGAATAACGCAAAAGCACTGATCGTACCATATTATGGTTTGTTTGCCATCTGGGCAACGCTGAACTAAATCTCTGGTGGCAAAAGTGACACAATCTTGGCAGCTGTTGGCAGTTTGATCCCCGCGGCAGAGAAAGAGGCCATAGACCTTGTTAGGGTCTTGACCGGTGCTTTCGTTGTAGAAACCGTTGGAGAATCCATTGCCTCGGCTGGCGTTTGTGGGAAGCGAAGATAGCAGAAGATTGCGGTTAGTTTGATAGGTGCTGTTTCCGGTGAAATTTGCTGAGCAAACATGATAAGCGTATGTTGGGTCAGCTGCAGCTGTAAAACTGGATTGGAAGCTTATTGAAAGATAGATCACAAACAGAAACAACATGAAGAATTTCGAGGGAGACATTAGAATTCCTATAATCTCTTCTTCTGCTTTTTTAATTTTATTGTTTTTAGTTTTGTACTTTTTTTCTTTTTATTTTATGTCAGTGGTGAGATTTTATGTAAAAAAAATTTCTATGATCCGGATAAGGGAGCTGCCACCTTATATGTAATGTAAGTTACGGCCCACAACTTTGTGAGAGGCTAAGGTGGCAAAATTCTCCAGATAAAAGCTTTTCTTGACTTTGATGTCTTGTAAAAGAGACTCGTTCTCGTGAGTTCGTGTTTAGTCACTTTTTAATGAATTTTCATAAATTATTTTGATTTTCTCTTAATTTGGCGAGAAAATGACTGAAATTCGGACTTGGCGAGATATTTTGATTGCTTGATTTAAATCTTTAAATTTTGTAATTCATTTTCTACCGTTAAATTTGTAACAAATTTTTTTTTTTGTTTTATTTGGCTTTCCGCACGTAATTTCGTCAATTTTCATAATTCTGAATCAATTTTATACCTTTTCAAAGCGATCGCCACGTGATTAAGTGGCTATATATATTGAGTTTCACTTGAATTTTGTATTTTCATTCATTTTTAAATATTTTTAAAGATATTTTTAATCCAGCGGCCGGGTGTGAGTGATCATACATTTTAGCATTTGCAATAATATTCCCTGTTGGCAATGTAGACTTGTCACTAGTCTGCATACAAAGTCGACAAAGTAAAGTCAAGCTGGTCCCATTCCAACTGCATATAGACATAGTTGTTTTGTTTCTGAATTCTGATCACATGGAGAGAAAAAAATAATCAGAAAATCTCAGTCAAAATTTGTGAACAGTTAGATGAGAAAAAAAAAATATTAAATTAAATTGATTAAGACAGAAGTGGAGGTGTGAATTCCAGTAATCGTGTGGTGTTCTAAGTAATTATGTGGTGTCAAATTTAAGTAATTACTAATAAGATCTATTTAATATTTATTAACCCTATGAAACATTAAAAAATTATTTATTAATTATGTTAATCGTGTTTTATCTGTTCAGCATATTTGATATAAAAAAATTAAAAATAACAAATATGTCAATATTACAATTAAAAATACTTTATAAAAAAGTTAACATAACATAAATATGACACAAATAAGTTTACAACACACTATGAATATAATACAAATAATAATTTAGTGTTCGGTATATATATATATATATATATATATATATATATATATATTATTTTTTTAATAATATTACAACATATTAATTGATATTCATGTTAGAAACATGTAATTGTGTTGAGGTGGTCTACGACAATTATTTATCTTCTCTTGTCGTGTGGCGTTGTGTTAATTTATTTATTAATTGTGTTAATATTTGTAACATGAATGCGAAAAAATTGTGATGTATCCATATCATGTAATTGTGTTTTAACCATTTTGACACCTCCACATGAATCTATGGGAGTTGGGGTATTTCGATGGCTATGTGGAATTTTGTAATGAGTAATGCTAACAATAGAATATTAATTTGACTAATTATAAAATTTATGATTTAATACATGAATGACACATGTTACTTGGATATTTAGACTCAACTATTGGAATTCCCAACATTATTTTTTTAATGGGTTAAATTATTTTAATTTTTAAATCAATTTCAATTCATTATTTTTATATGATTAAATAGTTGATAAATTCATCATTAAATACTATTTTGATTTTTAATATGTATTATTAGATTATGTAAAATTAATTGCTTAGTTTTTTCTTAAAAATTTTAATTTTAATTTTTAAGTTAAAATAGTCCCAAATCTTTCCTAATTTTGAAGATACATGAAAAGAGTATTTTGTCCCAATAATGATGTACTTTTTACAATTAGTACAACATCACTACAGGACAAAAAAATTTAACAATAAGACAAAAGAAACTATAAGATATATATATTTTTTTGGGATCTCTTATGGATGTTGTACTAATTGTTGTATGGACTCGACTAGCTTACAGAATCTGTAAGCTACAGACTGCAGCATCAGCTGTTGGATGTGGAGTGAGAAATTAAACAATAGAAAATGGGACGGTGGGATGACGGGAGATGTTAGGTACAGAATCTGTACCATAGGCAGGTCCTTGTTGTATTAATTATTGTACATATATTATTATTCATTTTTTACCACTACTTATTGTAGAATATTAGAATATTAATAGCTCAAGATTAGGTTGGGGTTAAATTTTGATTTTCACAAGACAGGCGTAACAAATTTTTATTACAATTGTTTTTTTCTTCAAAAAAAAGAGAGAGACTGAAGGATGGTCAGGTATAAAAAAGTCATCGTTTGATATTTCTCAGAAGCCAAGTTAGCCAAATCAAGGGTTTCATTCTAGGACAAAACTACGTTACAGATTCTGTAAGGTACAGACTGCAGCATCAGCCGTTGGATGTGGTTGGATGTGGAGTGAGAAACTAAACAAAAGAAAATCGGATGGTGGGATGACGGGAGATGTTTGTTACAGAATCTGTAACATAGACAGGTCCTTCATTCTAATATTGAGATACCTTTATCCAGTCCGATTACCGTACACATGCTTTCGACGATGAAAAGTTGATTATTATAATTTTTAAATTTAAAAGCAACAGTTGCCTTCGACAATTGATTTTACGGGAAACGAGATTTAAATCGCACTGATTGGGGGATTCGAGTTCAAGAGTATTTTATAATCAGCCCATTATGTTGGGTATGTATGAGCTGGGCTTTCATGAGGAAGATCCAGGTTAGGAGTGGCAAATGAATGGTCGGGCCAGGCCCCTCCAAGTCATAGAGAATAGGCCTAAGTCCGTGCTAGGATTGTTCAAGTTTGATGCCAAACTAGGGCCCGGCCTATTAGGGAACAGGGCCCGATCTAGACTTCCAAAGATTAAAAAATAAATAAACAAAAAAAGAAGAAAAGCTAAAATGACATAACATTTTTTTTTTTTTTTGTAAAAAAACGACATACTCTCCCTGAAAAAAGTGATTTTTTGATTTATGAATTAAGAATTGATTTACGTATTTTGTTTATTTTTAACAACATATATTTATAAATTTAATAATTAAAAAAAATTCCAAGTTTAGCCCGTAATTTTTTTCGTAAGTCGATGTCTAGGTCCTCTGAAAATAAACCTTAAAATTAAAGCCCATATTTGGACTCTCACATGGAAGGCTGGCTATACATGACAGGATGGGCTTGAGCTTTTTACTAAGCCTAATCTAGATTCAACTTGCTCAATCACTAAATGAGTAGAGTGTTTTTTTCTTCTTCTTCTTCTTCTTCGAATTACAATTACAGTAAAACATGGATTAAAATTTGCCTTGTGCATGATCTTGTCAACCATATAAAAAATGAAAAACAATGTAACGGTTATCGCAGTGAGAGAGTACAAATGGTGAGGTCTCACACAGAAGGATCTTTGGCTGAAGGTTGATCAGCGGTAACAATTCTACCCACAGGAAATGGAGGTTGCGTTGGTTCTGGAAGAGATATTGATTCACTTCCCAAAAGAGCCACCACATTTGACATGGTGTGGTCTTACTGCTGGATCCTCTTGCACAGCACGGCAGCCCTATGTGTATGCATCTCACCACTTTTGGTGTCGAACATGATTCCATAAACAAAGGGTCTACAAAATTCCATTTCTTTTCCTTCTTTCCACAGTTGCCATACCTGCAATTTCAATTCAAAAGAAATTATTAATCTGACATTAATAATAATAATATCAATTTGAAGCAAAATTTCAATTCCCGCTAGCAGCCACGTTAGACGTACATATGCAAGAAGTGTGTGAGCATGTCCAGAGATGAACATATAATCTATACATATTTTATCTTTTTTTTAGAAGATACATATTTTACCCTTAATTGTATAACTGTTAGTTATTTTTATTTGTTATTTTTAATTAATTGAATTATTTTATTAAATAGATAATTAATTAGAGATTATAGATAATTGTATAACTGTTAGTTATTTTTATTTGTTATTTTTAATTAATTGAATTATTTTATTAAATAGATAATTAATTAGAGATTATGGATAAAAAGGGCACGAAGAAGTTTAATTTGGGAAGCAATGGATATCAAATTGAAAATAATTGAAGGATAAGGAATTAAAAAAATTAATTTATTAAAATTTAATTCAATTTGAGAGGGGATGCATCACGTGAAAAGCAATTGCCATTTTAATGCATGGCATTAAAAAGGAATGAAAATCCTAATGCAATTCTAAGTGGTGAGCACGTGAGTGAAAGCAAATCAAATTAAAAAGCCAAGCCTTTTGGCTTTGGAATTGAAAAGGTCGGTGACCCATTTTGGAGACTATAAAAGCCGAACTTTGGCTTTTGCAAGGGGGAGCTGCGAGAGGAAGCGAGAGAGACGCAGCCATGAGGCAGAGAAGAAAATAACAGCAGCAACAACTCAATAATTTCCATGGCTGATTTTATTTATTTTGTTGCTCCCAATTCAAGTATGTATAGCTAATTTTCGTGTACTGAAATTAAAGATGAAACCTTATTAAATGAAATAATTATTATTTTTATTTAATTAATTCCCTACATGTGTACTTTAATGTTTATGGTTCTTATTTTACATGATTAGTTAGATGTTATTAAATCTTTTTACCAATTCTATCATGCATTATTGATTGTTAAGATTAATATTTGACTAAATCAATGCTTGGATCTACAAAGTCTATATATGATTATTTTTGATTATGTGTCTTTCATTAAATTGTTTACACAAAGTGCTTAGGAAAACTTTGATTCTTTGTTATTCAATATGTTTATATGGGATGCTTAAATATCATACTATTAAGCTGAAAAAGAACCTACACAAGATTAATTTTAATTGGGCTTAATTGTTATATCCATGAGATAACATAGATTGATTTCAAATTGTCACTCTAAAATTAATGATTAATTAACAATTAGATAATTACTAATTAAATAGTGGTAGATTTTAAAACCTAGGTAATTTTTGTCTTATTGAATTCTTGTTTACTTTAATTGTTTTCTTAGTTTAATTTTCTTAAAAACTCAATTTGCTCAACTAAGTTATGATTAATATGAATTTTAGATTTAAATTAGACTTTTTAATTTATAATACCTGTGAGTTCAACCTCATTACCACTATTCTATTTGCGAGTACATTAAAATTTTACGGGATATTATCATTTGTATACCCTGTAGATGCTATGTTATCAAAAATACTATAACACTTTGAGGGTGTATCAATTGTCCACCCTAAATTGACAAAGTTATTTGCCGACCACTAAACCGTTAGCTACCGTTTGAAAGTTAACGAAATTATAGCAAATTGACGATTTTATACTTGAAAATTATCACTTGTATCATATGACAAACCCAAATGACTCATCTGGCATTATCTATTTAAATGGCAAGTAACAGGTTTGGTGGACGATAAATACATTTTGTCAATTTAGAGTGGACGATTGATACACCCTCAAAGTGTGTAGTATTTTTTATAATAGAGTATCTATAGAGTATACGAATAATAATTTCCCAAATTTTGCACAAGATCCTGTAAGATAGAATCCACTATTTCTTTTCGCACTTATAATCTCAAGCACCATTACACCAAAGCTAAAAGCATTAGAGTTCACTGAGAATAGTCCTTCCATTAGGGGTGGGCGCGGTTCGGTTCAGTTCGGTTTGATTTTTTACTAAATTTTTCATAATTGTTCGATTATGATTATTTTAAAATCATAATCGCGATTAATCAAATTACTGAAATAATCAAATACTCAATTAGTTGAAATAATTTGATTCGATTCGGTTCGATTATTTCGATTATGGGCCTATTGGACCTATTTTGAGCTTTTTTAAATTTAAAACATTAAATTAATAATGGTGTTGAATTGATCATCAACCATGAATTGGTTTATGCATTTGTATATTGAATTTGTCTTGTGAAGGGATCTTTCATCATTGGGTTATTTGATTTCATCACCTTACGATCAATCATAATTAAGGTTGATAAGAAGGGATGCAGAGTTGAATAAAAGTAACAAATATTTATATAGCAGCTAACTTTGTCATACACTACATATTATTTTATTTAATTTTTCTCTATGATTTCTAAAGATATAAGATTAAACTAGAACCATTTGTTATTTGAAATTGAAAGTACTATATGTGGTGCAATAACATCCGTCCGTGCTTCTTTTTTATGTGAATTTATTCTATCTATGAGCATGAATTTCGATAAGAAGATGGTGACGACCACATGTGCATTACAGGAGATGCTGATACAACTTATGCACAGTGTAGCATAAGGATAAAATTTATGTTGATGATCTGTTGCGTATAAATTCAAAGCAGCAATTTATGTTGGACGGTGGTATATACTACATGCAAGAACATTAGAACCCCACATCGAAAGTTGAGAGGCGGGCATGGGAAGAGTAAAAGAAAAGTACACAAAAGGCAGAAAATGTAAAGACCAATTCACAGTTCCAACAGTTTTTTTCATTTTTGCAGCAATTTAATTAATGAAGAAAAACAATGATTAGTTATCATTTAGATGAAATATCTAGAACAACCAATACTGTCTATTTTTGCAGAACAACCAGTAATGATTAGTTATCATTTTTCCAGAAAACAAATACCAATCTTCACACGGCAGGTGATAGTGGCAGTAGCAGTAGCAGATGACGGCATCAGCAGGTGGTAGCGGCGGCGGACACTTGGCGACGAGCAGTAGCGGCAAATCAGATTCGTGATTCCGTGACGGACGAGCAGCGGTGAGCCGGTGACGACCGACGAGCAGTGGCGACGACGAGATTGCAGCAGCGACGATGAGATTGCAGCGGCGGCGACGAGCAGGGACGACGAGATTACTGGGGCTGAAGCCTGAAGGTCACGACTCATGAGTTCGGTTTTTGGAAGAACAAAAGAACTGAAAGTTAAAATATAAAATGCTCTATAGATTTTGTTTGGTTACTTAAAAAAACAGAGAGAAAAGAATACAACACTTTATTTTTGGTATTTATTAATTGCATCACAATACAATTTATATTAGTGTGAGCATCTTCACAAGATTACTGAAAACACAAAACTCGTGAGCTAAGATTCTAATTCACATAACAAGCTGTTGGAGAGAAGCTAATAGACTCTTAACTAACTGCAAAACTAACTTCCAGCATGGCTTGATGACTCAACAGATGACTCAGCATATTTATTCTTAACATGCCCCCGTAAGCTCAAGGTCGTGGACAGACATTGAGCTTAGTTCGCATATAGGCAAAATGGTCAAAACTCAGAGGTTTTGTAAGTACATCAGCTAGCTGATCAGAACTGGACACATGCTCAATGAAGAGTTCCTTATTAGCAATATGTTCCCTGAAAAAATGTAAATCCAGTTCTATATGTTTAGTTCTGGAATGATACTTAGGATTGCTAGCCAAAGCTTCTGCACTGCTGTTGTCACAAAGAAGAACATGAGGTTTTTGTAGAGATACTTTGAGCTCTTTCAGCAGATATGTAATCCACAAAACTTCAGATGTAGCTAAGGCTAGTGCTCTATACTCAGATTCAGCAGATGACCTGGAAACAATGTTTTGTTTCTTAGATGACCAAGACACAAGATTGGATCCAAGATACACACAATACCCTCCAACAGATCTTCTATCATCTGGATCAGACCCCCAATCTGCATCAGAATATGCGGTAAGACTTGGAGCACCTGATTTGAAGAACTGAAGACCAAAATGTGCTGTACTCTGCAGATATCGTAACACCCTCTTGCAAGTTTGCCAATGCAAGGTAGTTGGGGCTGCTAAAAACTGACTTAGTTTGTTTACTGTGAATGCAATATCTGGTCTGGTCAATGTCAGATATTGCAGAGAACCAATGATGCTTCTGTAAAGTGAAGAATTTTCAAATGTGCAACCTTTGTCCTTCTGCAATTTTTCACCAACACTGATAGGTGTATTACAGCCTTTACTTCCAAGCATATGAGCTTTTCTTAAGATATCACCAACATATTTAGTCTGAGATAGATGCAACCCATCAGCACATGGAGTCACTTCTACCCCAAGAAAGTAATTAAAATCTCCTAAGTCTTTAAGTGCAAATTCGGAGCTAAGTTGACTGATAACCTCTGTAATGTAAACATTACTGGAGCCTGTTATCAGGATATCATCTACATAGACAAGGATGATTAGAACATCACTCCCAGTATGCTTGAAAAACAATGAGGTATCTGACTTGGAAGACCTGAAACCCCACTGAACTAAAGACCCTTTCAACCTATCATACCAGGCCCTGGGAGCCTGCTTAAGACCATAAAGAGCTTTCTGTAATCTGCAGACATGATTGGGAAACTGGGAATTGATAAAGCCTTCTGGCTGAGGCATAAACACATCTTCAATAAGCATGCCATTAAGAAACGCATTGTTAACATCTAATTGCCGAATTGGCCAACAATGCATGACTGCTAAGCTAAGAATAATACGAACAGTACAGGGTTTAACAACTGGACTAAAGGTTTCAAAGAAATCCACTCCATAGGTTTGATGAAACCCTTTTGCAACCAACCGAGCCTTGTACTTGGAAATGCTACCATCTGGGTTGTACTTGACTCGAAAAACCCACTTATTACCAACAAGTTTTGTAGCTGTTTCAGCTGGAACTAATGTCCAGGTGCCATTTTTCTCTAAGGCATTATACTCATCTTGCATAGCCAACTTCCATTTTGTATCAACCAAAGCTGCTTTAGTATTCACTGGTTCAAGATCTTGGGTAGCTGTAAGGTAGGTCTTTGGTTTAAAAATACCAGATTTGGCTCGAGTAACCATTTGATGAGTAGGAATGACAGGATGATGTGATGATTGTAAGTCAACAGAAGTATTGGATAAAGGATTATGTGGTGATGAGGAGATAGAGGAATCTGAGATTGGAGAGTGACAAGGAGAGGATGCATTTTGTTGAGGTTGTTGAGGTGGATGTGAAGTTGGTAACACTGCTGAAGCAGGAGATAGTGCAGATGACTGATGCAAGCCACTGTCATTGAGGATACAAATAGATGGAGAGTATGATGACATAGAATTAGAAGAAGACTCAGATGAGGAAAACAACTCTGAAAAGGGAAAGTCAGACTCATTAAAAATAATATGAGCTGCAACATAGATTTTGCCTGAGGTTGTTAGACATCTATACCCTTTGTGAAGAGGACTGTATCCTAAGAACAAGCATTTCTGTGAATGAAAGTCAAACTTGTGATCATTGTAAGGTCTGAGAAAAGGGTAGCAGGCACAGCCAAAAACTTTGAGAAGTTGATAATCTGGTGGCTGATTATGCAGTTTTTGATAAGGAGAAATGTTGTTAAGTGTAGTGGTAGGCATTCTGTTGATGAGATAAGAGGCTGTATGAAAAGCCTCCCACCAGAAAGAAATAGGCATTTTGGCTTGAACAAGGAGTGTTAATCCAGTTTCAATTAAGTGTCTATGCTTCCTCTCAACAACACCATTTTGGTGATGTGTATAGGGACAACTAAATCTAGTTTGGATACCTTCTTGTTGAAGAAAGGACTGAAAGACTTTGAATTCCCCTCCCATATCAGATTGCAAGGTTCTAATAGGCAGATTAAATTGTTTTTCAACTAAGCTCTTAAAGTTTTTGAAAGTAGTAAGAGCATCTGACTTTAAGACTAAGGGGAAGATCCAACAATATCGGGTGAAATCATCAACAAAGGAAATATAATATCGATAACCATCCAGTGATAAAACTGGTGCTGGTCCCCATAAATCTGTGTGTATCAATTCTAAAGGGTATTTTGTTTTGATTTCAGTAGCTGGAAAATGCAATTGATGTAACTTTCCAAGTTGACAGGCATCACAGAAATAGAAATTTGATTTGCTAACATGAGCTGACAGTAAACAATTGTTTCTGAGAATAGTTTGTATAACATGTTTACTTGGATGACCAAGTATGTTATGCAATACATTTGCTGACATAGGACTTGAAGCTTGAAAACTTACAGGAGATGTAGACTCAAAACAGAAGTCATTATTTGAATGTTGAACAGAATTAACTTCATTATTGCAAAAAAGGATTGACATCATAGAACTAGGATGAGACACTTGCAGAAAAGAAGAAGAATGAGAGATAGATTCCTCTTTTGACAGTAGCTTGTACAGACCATCCTTAGCAATCCCCTGAGCCAACAGAGTGCCCTTCACCTTGTCCTTTAGAAAGCAACCATCAGAGAAAAATTCAATGGTTATATCATTATTAGTAAGGAGTTTAGAAATACTAATGAGGTTCTTGGTGATTTGAGGAACACACAAAACATTCTGTAGTTGTAAGCATGTGTCAAAAGAAGTGTGAAGTTGTGTATAGCCTATGTGAGTAATTCGAAGACTTTGGCCATTACCAACAGTTAGTAAATTTGAGCCAAAATAGATCTTACCATCACTCAGATTCTGAACTGTGTTGGTTAAGTGATGAGTTGCACCACTATCCAGAAACCATCCCTGATCAGCAGCTCCCTCAGATGTTGTTATGAAGGCTGCTCTTGGTCCTTGATGCTGATTAGAGAAGTGATTTGGAGCTGGAGCTGGAAAATTTGGAGTAAAACTTCTGTTGAACCTGTCTCTGCAATCAGCTGCTGTATGATTAAACCTGAAGCATATCTGACAAGCAATACCAGTTCCCTGAGCAAAATTCTTTCCAGCACCTCTTGAGTTGAAACCACCTCTGCCATAATTGTTATTGAAACCACCAGGACTAGGAAATCCATTGTTAAATCCACCAGCAACACCTCTGAAATTGCTATTATTCCAGTTTCCTCTTTCTGGATTGAAACCTTGATAGCCACCTCTTCCATTACCACCAAAGCCACTTCTTCCACCAGAGTTATTATTCCAATTATTATTCCAGTTATTTCCTCCAGCCTTCCAGTTGTTTTGATTATTATTATTACCTTTCTTTGAAAAATTTCCAGCCTGAGCTACATTTGCTGCATAATTGTTCTTAGTTTCCTTACTGTCATGAAGCTTATTATTCTCAAGTCTAGCCTCATGTGTGAGAAGCATAGCATAAGCCTCACTAAGATCCATTTTCAACATGTTTGCCTCAATATAGACTACTACAGGATAGTACGACTGATCTAGACCAGTAATAAGGTGAGTAATGAGATCCAAGTCATTCACAGGACTACCAGCTAAAGCAAGACCATCTGTGACTGATTTAAGCTTTGTAAAGTACTCAGACATAGTTAATGATCCTTTTCGCAGGTTACTTAAAAGCATTTTCAGATAAACCTTCTTAGCCATAGATTCAGATCCAAATTATTTTTCAAGATTTTTCCACAACTCAAAAGAAGTCTTAGAGCTTACCACAAGACTGAGAATGTCTACATTCATAGATGACAGAATCCAGCTAAGCAGGAGTTGATCTTGACGTCTCCAAGCTGCATACTCTGGACTCTCTTGACCTTCGATGCTAGAGGAAGAAGAACCTTCAGATCTAGCCTCTGGAGAAAGAAATTGACTAGGACAGATCCTCGATCTATCAATATAGCCTTCAAGACCATTGCCACGAATTGAAGAAAGTACTTGCTGTTTCCAGATCGTATAGTTTGCACGATCAAGCTTAATTGGATTTGTGAAGGTGAAAGAAGTTATAGAAGTGTTGCTTGATTGTTGATTAGATCCGATTAAGGCCATTGGATTCAAAGCTCTGATACCAAGTTAAAATATAAAATGCTCTGTAGATTTTGTTTGGTTACTTAGAAAAACAGAGAGAAAAGAATACAACACTTATATTTTTGGTATTTATTAATTGCATCACAATACAATTTATATTAGTGTGAGCATCTTCACAAGATTACTGAAAACACAAAACTCGTGAGCTAAGATTCTAATTCACATAACAAGCTGTTGGAGAGAAGCTAATAGACTCTTAACTAACTGCAAAACTAACTTCCAGCATGGCTTGATGACTCAGCAGATTGAAATACAAGTTATGCAACCCAAGAGGGGGGTGAATTGGGTTATTAAAAAATTATGCAATACAATTCGCACAACAATTTAATCTATTGCCTTAATCTAATCAAAACAATAAATTCATTCAAGCACAATATTAAAAGAGTAAGGGAAGAGAAAACGAACACAAGGATTTTTACGTGGTTCGGCTATCCCCGCCTACGTCCACGCCTCCAAGCCAACCGAGCTCATACCAAATGAAATACAAGTGTGCAACCCAAGAGGGGGGGTGAATTGGAAATTTAAATATTATCACAAGGATTTTTACGTGGTTCGGCTATCCCCGCCTACGTCCACGCCTCCAAGCTCACCCGCTCGAGGATTTCACTATCCAAGCCTCCCAAGGCTTCAAATGTTTACAATTGACTTCAAGGTGTCAATGAACCTTTACAACAAGAGATTATATCCCCAATCTCTTCACCCCAAGTGTTTCCCACACTTGTACACTCACAAATTGATAAGAGATGAAAATTACAACACAAACTCTCTTTAAGAGTGGATATGCAACTAATAGTTCAACAATGATTCAATCAATGATGATTTACGTTTTGGAAGCTCAATATATGTTATATGATCTTATATTTGCTTGTGTTCAACCTTAGAAAGAAGTTTGGGTTGAGTTTTTATAGAGAAATTCCAAAAACTAGCCGTTATAGCCAAAAACCCGTGCTCAAGCGGTTAGCCGCTTGATTAACCGGCTAGCCGCTCAGGAACAGTAATGTTACCGTTATTTTTGAATCTTGCTACAGTAACACTGTTCACTAAAATTACATTTTGACCCAAAACTTTCTATAATTATACTATGGCCCAAAACGTCAGAAAACTTGTCAAATAGGTCCAATAGTTATCATTCTAAAACTTTCTAAAATTATGATATGGCCCCAAAGATATTAATATTTTCATAGAGGTCCTTTTCAAATTTAGCATAATACCCATATTTTTCAAAGTTCTCAAAACCTTTCACTTTAGTCCAAAAATTGAAAATATGAGATTTTCCTCAAGCGGCTAGCCGCTAGCGCTCGAGCGGTTCGCCGCTTCCTCTCTGTCCAACTTTGGATTTCAAGTGTCCAAATTACATTGGGGTCCTCAAAGTTTCATAAATTATGGTATGACCCAAAACGTTTCAAACCTTTGCAAATAAGTCCAAATTTGAATTTCAAAATAATATTTAATAAACTCAAAGATTACAAATCTTAGCATTTAAGTCCAAATTACTTAAATCCACAAAATACTTTACTTTATAAAAATAAAACATTTTAGTTTATGAAAAGTATTAAATTAATCTATTGAGCTTCTCAAATACTAAATTATGCATCAATTAAATCATACCGGCTTTACAAGAATTTGTCGCAATAAATTGTCCATTGAGCTCTAAACTTTATTCTTGATTTCGCCGTTGTCCGTTGAGTGTCTTGAGCTTGATTTCACTTGATTCACTTGTATAAATATTACTCTTAAAAAAACTAGTGAAAATGTGAAATACAATATTTATTAAATCACTCAATATATATGTTTGTTATCATCAAAATTACATTATGTATAGCCCTTTAGGCTAACAATCTCCCCCTTTTTGATGATGACAAACATCTCATGTATTTTGACATTTATACTCCCCCTTAATACATGGCATACATAATTAAACATATAAATCAAAAACTCCCCCTGAATATTTGATTTATGATAATTTGAAAGCTCCCCCTTAATATTTCAAAACCATGCATAAATACTTGAAATACAAAATACGTATTACATGTCCTCATATTCAAAATACATGACTTCTCCCCCTTCATCATCAAAATTACTAGAAATCATGTTAAGACCAATAATATGTTAATGGTTAATCTAGAAACATATAATAACCAAACATCAAATTAACCGTAAAATTATTATAAACAATCATGCCATCAAAAGAATGCTCAAAATGCAATTTATCCAAAATCATATTGTATGCTCCCCCTAAATATATGGCCAATTAAAAAGTTTAAACAAAATGATATTATCCAAAAACATATCATATTTATCTCCCCTTTCAAAAGAATAGAAAAAATACAATCAAAACAAGAGCATAAAAAATAATTCGATAAAGATATTACCAATTTTGTGCGAGTAAAAATTTCGGCATAGTCTCCCCTTAAAATGCTCAAATCCTCAAATCCTCAAATACATAATATGGTTAAAAACACTTCCATATAAGCTTAAACAATTATAACAAACCAACAACTCCATCGATTCTTCAAGCAACACATATATAATCATCAAATTCAATATGAATTCTCGCAATACTTGTAACAATTATATTTGAGAATCTCATAATCATATTTGAATAAAACACTTTAACTAAATTTTCATATTCGAATAAAATAAGGAGCGATAATCGACCTCGACATAAAATTGTCGTAAAATCATTTCCGAAGAGGTAGATGCTGAAAGTGGGTTGATATGAATTCCGTATTATCTCCATAATTTTCCTTACATCTCTTGGCAACTTGTTTGCTCATGGATTTATCACCATCCACCATTGTTAGAACAAAAACAAGCTTAAAAATCCAATTTCGGGTTTACAAAAATTGAGTGAAATGGATTTGTTTGAGCCAAGAAAATTGATCCTAGAGATGAATGAAGCTAATATATGATGTAGATCGGATCAAGAATGGGCTAAAGGAAGCTTGAAAATGTAGAGAGAGAAACAGGTAGAGTTAGGTTTTTGATTTTGGGTTTTATGTGGAGAGTTGATGAAATGAAGTTTTGAGAACGAAAATTGAAGGAGTAATGGATGAATAATGATTTGGATGATTGATTTTAACAAGAAAATAAGTGAAAGATGAAGAAATTCGAGAGAGAAATGGAGAGGTACTGTTCACGCGTGAATGAGATGGTGAAGAAATAATGAAGAACAAGTGAATAAATGATGATGGAGAAGTGTTTAATGAAGATGAAATGCATGGGTAATGGTTTAAGAGATTGATCTTGGCATAAAAATGGTTGAGAAATGAAGAGGAATTTATTGGAAATGGAAGAGGGTGGCTCACGGTTTTGAGAGAGAGGAAGAACAAGTGCAGAAAAATAACGAAGGAAGGAGAAGGAGCAAAAACCAATATGCCCAACCCGTGACCAAGCGGCTAGCCGCTTGCTCTCGGGTCTGGGACAGTTTTCCAAGCGGCTAGCCGCTTGGAACAGGCGGCTAGCCGCCTGGTTGCTGTCCACCTGCACTCTAATTGCTTTCCGGCTTGTTTCGATCTATTCCGTAATCATTTTGTGATCCCGAAACATCTTAAGAGCCAATTTAATGCATAAGTCATGATTTTAAACATCCAAAAAAAAATAATTAATTCAAACAAATAATCCATCCAACAAGCATACAATCATGAAGCATATTAGCATTCAAAATTTAAGAACATGCAGAAAGGTCAACTTCAAAATAAAAACTGTATTGATTGAGCAAGAATTAACACGCAAGCTATATACCGTTGGAAAGATAATTAAGTCAGCTTTCCAATAAATTTTATAGAGCTTGATTTAGAGTTCTCTAGGAGAAGTTATGACCAATTCATTACAGCATGTGCAGACTCGAGATTTTCAACGACTCATTTGATTTCCAAACAATTTTAATAGATTCAATAACATAAATAGAGACGTTAATGCGAAAATTTCATCATCCCAAGTTCATGCCGAATTTTTGAAATTTGTTTTTCGCAATAATTAAACATATAAGCATTCGAAAGTTAATAAATCAAACACACCACTTAACTATCATGCTTAAACACTTCATAAACATTAACATCAAACAAATCCATCATGATGAGTTGATAAACTATTATCATTTATATATTTTACTCAATCATAAAATATATATGCACTCAAAGATTAATAAGCATATCACTCATTTCTCATGCTTAGTCATTACATAATCATTAAAAATCAAATAAATTCATCATGATGAGTTGACATGCTACCATCATATATATTTATCCATGCATCATGATAAAACACTCAATGTTAAACACAATGATAATTCAATCATGTAAACATACAAGCATATTTTCGCAAATTCATTTATCATGATTCATTCAACAAAATTAATATGGCAATAATTATTACCAAAACAATTAAATCATCTTGCCTCATCTTTTTCTTCTAGATCATGCTCAAATGATTTTCCTCACAAGCTTTCATCAAGGAACTTCTCTACCATTCCTTGAGTGTGGTACCTACAAAACAAATTCAAGTTGTACCCTTTGGTACCCAAATACTCTTGGGTCCTTGAGTGTTAGATTTAGTTCCTTTCGGAACCCAAATACATTTGACTCCATAATACACATTTCTTTTAATTTGGCATCTATTCTTCATATGACCATTTTGATTGCAATAATGACATACAATTTGATCATTTGTGGAGTTAGCCTTAACAAAATAATTCTTATAATATTTTTGTTTCAAGTAAGGCTTATACCCAAGTCCTCCTTTATCAAACACACATTTTTGTGAATTAAGCATGTTATCCAACATCTTTTGCCCATTTGTGAATTTCAAAACAATCTCATTCAACTCATTGCTCCTTTTCTTAAGCGTTTTATTTTCATTTATTAATTCATCAACATGTGATTTCTCATGCTCATACGAAGTACTTTGTTTACATGTGAATGATGCAATTCTATCATGTAACATTCCATTATCTAATTCCAATTCTTTGATCTTTTCATTTAATGAAACATTGGATTTTTGCAAGGCATCTTTTTCATTTTTCAAGTCATTTACATGTGATTCTAAATGCTCATGTGAAGTGCTAGATTTCTCATTCGATAATGCAACTTTATCATGCAATGTTTTATTCTCTAATTCTAGGCATGTAATCTTTGCACTTAGAGATTCATTCTCATTTGTGAGCTTTACCATTTTCTTTTTAAGACATGCATTCTTTCTACCAATTTTTATCCAATTATCATGCAATTCTTTAAAAGCATCATATAATTCATCATAAGTAGAAAGATCATTTACCTCATTAAGTTCATCATCCGATTCATCTCCAATTGCCATGAGAGCTAGATTTGTCATTTCTTGATGTTCTTCACCATCACTTGTTTCCTCATCGCTATCATCCCATGTGGCTACCATTGCTCTCTTCTTGAGCTTGTTGAGAAAAGGGCATTCCGGTCTTATATGACCGGGCTTCTTGCACTCATAACATTTGATTGCTTCATTCTTCTCCTTTCGGTTCTTGAGGTCTTTAGATTTTCTTCGTTCACCGGATTTCTTAAAAAGTTTTCTAAGCCTCTTAGCCAGCATATTCATCTCCTCCTCATCCAGCTCGCTTTCCTCATCACTTTCATGTTTCATGGCTTTCAGAGCAATGTTTTTCTTTTTCTCCTCATTGCCTCTTTCGGCTGCCAAATCTTCCTCATAAGAAATAAGAGAACCAATTAAATCGTCAATAGATAAAATATTTAAATCTTTGGCTTCCTCAATAGCAGTCCTTTTTGGTCTCCATTCCTTAGGTAGCGATCTAATGATTTTCTTAACTTTCTCACTATTTGAAAATGTCTTTCCTAGGGCTCCTAGAGTGTTCACTATGTCCGTAAATCTAGTATACATAGAATACACACTCTCATTTTGTTCCATTTGAAACAATTCATATTGTCGAGTGTACCTACTAATTTTAGACTCTTTCACTTGATTCGTGCCTTCATAAACAACTTCAAGTTTGTGCCAAATTTCATTAGCACTTTCACAACTAGATACTCTATGAAACTCTTTCTTATCTAGTGCACAAAACAAGGCATTCATAGCTTTGGAATTTAGAGAAGCTTTTCTCTTTTCCAATTCATTCCATTCCCTTGAAGGTTTTGGAATATCTTCCCCAACTTCGTTTTTAGTCAAAAGCATAAATGGACCATCACAAACAATTTCCCAAATTTCATAATCTAAAGCTTGTAAATAAATTTTCATCCTAATTTTCCAATATGGGTAGTCATTACCGTCAAAGAACGGTGGTCTAATTGTGGATTGTCCTTCCCTAAAGGTTGAGTCACTATAGGTTGCCATGGGTCTTTAACTCTAGACGGTTAAGTCTACACAAGAGCACCTTGCTCTGATACCAAATGAAATACAAGTTATGCAACCCAAGAGGGGGGTGAATTGGGTTATTAAAAAATTATGCAATACAATTCGCACAACAATTTAATCTATTGCCTTAATCTAATCAAAACAATAAATTCATTCAAGCACAATATTAAAAGAGTAAGGGAAGAGAAAACGAACACAAGGATTTTTACGTGGTTCGGCTATCCCCGCCTACGTCCACGCCTCCAAGCCAACCGAGCTCATACCAAATGAAATACAAGTGTGCAACCCAAGAGGGGGGGTGAATTGGAAATTTAAATATTATCACAAGGATTTTTACGTGGTTCGGCTATCCCCGCCTACGTCCACGCCTCCAAGCTCACCCGCTCGAGGATTTCACTATCCAAGCCTCCCAAGGCTTCAAATGTTTACAATTGACTTCAAGGTGTCAATGAACCTTTACAACAAGAGATTATATCCCCAATCTCTTCACCCCAAGTGTTTCCCACACTTGTACACTCACAAATTGATAAGAGATGAAAATTACAACACAAACTCTCTTTAAGAGTGGATATGCAACTAATAGCTCAACAATGATTCAATCAATGATGATTTACGTTTTGGAAACTCAATATATGTTATATGATCTTATATTTGCTTGTGTTCAACCTTAGAAAGAAGTTTGGGTTGAGTTTTTATAGAGAAATTCCAAAAACTAGCCGTTATAGCCAAAAACCCGTGCTCAAGCGGTTAGCTGCTTGATTAACCGGCTAGCCGCTCAGGAACAGTAATGTTACCGTTATTTTTGAATCTTGCTACAGTAACACTGTTCACTGAAATTACATTTTGACCCAAAACTTTCTATAATTATACTATGGCCCAAAACGTCAGAAAACTTGTCAAATAGGTCCAATAGTTATCATTCTAAAACTTTCTAAAATTATGATATGGCCCCAAAGATATTAATATTTTTCATAGAGGTCCTTTTCAAATTTAGCATAATACCCATATTTTTCAAAGTTCTCAAAACCTTTCACTTTAGTCCAAAAATTGAAAATATGAGATTTTCCTCAAGCGGCTAGCCGCTAGCGCTCGAGCGGTTCGCCGCTTCCTCTCTGTCCAACTTTGGATTTCAAGTGTCCAAATTACATTGGGGTCCTCAAAGTTTCATAAATTATGGTATGACCCAAAACGTTTCAAACCTTTGCAAATAAGTCCAAATTTGAATTTCAAAATAATATTTAATAAACTCAAAGATTACAAATCTTAGCATTTAAGTCCAAATTACTTAAATCCACAAAATACTTTACTTTATAAAAATAAAACATTTTAGTTTATGAAAAGTATTAAATTAATCTATTGAGCTTCTCAAATACTAAATTATGCATCAATTAAATCATACCGGCTTTACAAGAATTTGTCGCAATAAATTGTCCATTGAGCTCTAAACTTTATTCTTGATTTCGCCGTTGTCCGTTGAGTGTCTTGAGATTGATTTCACTTGATTCACTTGTATAAATATTACTCTTAAAAAAACTAGTGAAAATGTGAAATACAATATTTATTAAATCACTCAATATATATGTTTGTTATCATCAAAATTACATTATGTATAGCCCTTTAGACTAACACAGATGACTCAGCATATTTATTCTTAACACTGAAGAAGTGTTAGATACTTAGATTTAGACTCTAGGTTTGTTTATTTTCACATTCGATTTTTTCTATATACGGTTTGGTTTTTTGTTTTTTTTTTAAATCGAAAACTGTACGAATTGGTTTTACTATTTTTATTATATTATTAATTCGATTTCTTGGAGGCAAAAAAATCAAACAAAAACCGAATCGAACCATTCGGTCCGGTTCGGTTTTTGAT
This sequence comes from Citrus trifoliata, assembly GCA_018350135.1. Lineage (NCBI taxonomy): Eukaryota > Viridiplantae > Streptophyta > Magnoliopsida > Sapindales > Rutaceae > Citrus > Citrus trifoliata. Next base: position 26,487,455 of record CM031385.1, on the reverse strand, counting down.
TAATCATCTTTTTTTGCCCATTAATAAAAAAAGCTAATTATTAATGAATGCAATAAATGCGACATTTTTTTAATAAAAAAACTAAACGTCAATTATACATTTACAAGATATCTCTACTACAAAAAAGATACATGAAATGAATCCAATAGAATAACTTGTATCCTATACCTAAAAAAAAGAAAAAGTAAAAGAATATAATTTATATTCTATTGAAAAGTTTATTAAGCGGATAAAATAAGGGTGAACAAAGACTGATCTTAAAATTTCAAGAAGTACAAATAGAAACTAAGTGGGCTTACAGTTGGCATAGCATTTGATCAAGAGAATTATGAAAGAAAAGTATGATAATTTTCTCAAGAATCAAAATATTGTATTAAATCATGATATCGTATTGAAAAAGAGCTTGAGATTATTATTTTGAAAACCAAATTCTTTAATTTCAGGAAGAGAAATAAAATTCAAACATTTAGCACTGTGTTTCAATTTTGTTGACATTAAGGTTACAGGGTTAACAGCGAGACAGGTTTAGATAGAGAGAGAGGAACATTAACTTCGAAGGAAGGACATCTCCTTTTCATCATTATTACTTATGATAAATCATGTCAGTCTTTTGCCATACTACACCAGGCCAGCCCATGACTAAATTATATACCAACATAAACAACAAACAACATAGATAGTTAATGATCAATCGTACATTTTTACAGTTTGTAATTATCAATGGATGAGTTATATTTCAAGTTTCATCATTTACTACCAAACCCATGCCACTAGCTTGCTTGTAGATTTATCAAAGCACTCAAATTCTTTTTGCCGACAAATGCAGGCTGTTGAGCCAATGGAAGTGCGACAGAGTAACTATTGAGCATGAGAACTATTGTCACCACTGATGGCTTCTCAGCTGGATCTCCCTGGATACAAAATAAGCTTATATGGATGCATCTGATCGTTTCATTTCTTGAGTATGATGGCTTCGGGCACTTCCAAGCTCAAATTTGCAACTGAAGAGGCAAATTTGACAAGCTCCGAAACGATTTATGCACTAATGCAGTGCACTCCAGATATATCCCAAAGTGACTGTGAATTTTGTCTACGTCAAAATATGGCTGATGTGCAGAGTTGCTGTTATGGGAAAAAAGGAAGTTATATTTTGAGACCCAGCTGTATATTTCGCTGGGAAATGTATCTGTTCTATGGAGCTACTGCTGATTCTTTATCGCCATCTCCTCTGAGTCCACCCAGTAATACTACTGATACGACAATCACCAAAGGTATTTTCACGCCCGCCGCCACTGTTAGTGTTTCACTAATATCCAATCTCAATACGAGCTAACATTCGCGCATATCTCTCTGATTTATTTTTGTAGACAAATGAGGCAATAGCAATTCATCTGGAACTGTCATAATCATTGTTGTTTCTACGAGTATTTTCATCATTGCACTTGTTGCTTTGATCACTTGTGTCTTTCTACGAAGGAGGAAGCAGAAGCGGGATCTCACAAAAGGTTAGTTAATTATGTGCTTGTTGTTTGTGAAAGCAAATCCAGAAAACCAAAACGACAGAACGTTTTGCGTTTAGAAGCTGGAAACACTTAAGCCCAACGACAATTGGTTCTGCGTTTTGATGAGTAAAAGAATCATACGTTTGAACGACGCATGGGTTTGTCGTTTAGGATTAAGTAAAGCACGCTTATATCACGTGCTTGTGTTCAGCTTGCAAGGTTCGTTATAAGTCGTTAAAAGCATGAGGAATTCACGTGAGGTGCTGGGGATTTCTAGGTTCGTTAACTGAAGCTATTATGGAACAGCTGATGTGGAAGCAACGGATTGGAGAGCAGAGAGAGCTGAAGAGAGAAAAGGAAATTGGTTATATAAAGCTAGTTGTGATCTTTCTTGAGATATAAGCATTACTCTGTAATTCATCTTAGAAATCAATAAAGCTGTGTTTCTTGGCCTCCCGTGGATGTAAGCTAGAGAAATCTAGCTGAACCATGTTAAGATTCATTTGTTCTTTCGATTACGTTACTTCTGTTGATTCTTTAGTCCATTTTGGTTAAATCATCTAGCTCCATAGTTTCATCTTAGTCGTAGCTTTTCAGTTAAACATGTTGCTGCATCTTGTTCTGTTGGCTTGAGGTCTTGGGGCAGAGTCTTGGGTTGCTTAATCAGTCCATAGCACCTGAGATTTTACAGTGCTTTTTCCCCTGTTATAAAAAGGTAAAATTTTACATGTGCTACAACCAATAAAACGACTTCCGCCAAAACAAAGAAACCAATATGCTGTCATTAGAAGTTGCCCGTTGTGTTCTTCTTTAATAAAGCCTTTAACAGTAAAAAGGCTGTCTAAAAATTCGGTTCAAGGAGAACTAGAATTTAAAAACGAGGTCCTATTGGTGGCCAGGCTTCAACATAGAAATTTGGTTAGGCTTCTAGGTTTCTCCTTTAAAGGAACCGAAAGGCTTCTCATCTATGAGTTTGTGCCTAATTCAAGAGTAGATAAATTTATATTTGGTAATGGTTGCACGTTTCCTTTTAAACTTTTAAAGATATTATTCTAGTTATCCTAATTCACTCATATTGCACTTTGTTGTCTAGATGCTTATCTAAATACTTAAAATGATCTCGTTAAGGCAGATGTCATGAAGGACTCTATTAATCTACACTGAAATTGATAGCATCTATACATAATTAAATTCTCTTGACATCGATGAAAATTTTGAATGCATCAAATGTTGCTATTCTTGTTTGTGTAATATCTCCTGTAGCTTCTTGTCTATTACCTTTTTGTGACCAAAATTATAAGTTTTGTGGCTTTTGTAAATTGGTAGATGCAATCAAGCGTGTGCAATTAGATTGGGAAACACGATACAAAATCATTGGGGGCATAGCTCGAGGAATTCTTTACCTTCACGAAGATTCAAGGTTACGGATCATTCATCGTGACCTCAAAGCAAGCAATATTCTTATAGATGCAGACATGATTCCAAAAATTTCAGACTTTGGAATGGCAAGGTTGTTTGAAATGGATCAAAGTCAAGGCAATACAAGTAGAATTGTCGGGACATTGTAAGTATACGGAGATGAACTTCAGATTGTTCATTTTATGTTTGAAGTCTAAAATTATATTGACAACTTTTTTTTTTTTTTTTAGTGGCTACATGGCTCCAGAATATGTAACGCGAGGGCACTTCTCCATTAAATCTGATGTTTTTAGCTTTGGTGTGTTAGTCCTGGAAATCATCAGTGGTCAAAAGAATAATAGTTTCTGTATTGGAGAGGAGGCAGAGGACTTATTGACCTACGTAAGTAATAATCTTCATATACTATACTAAAGTTTGAAATGTTAAGAGATCAAACAAAACATTTAACGCCGTTGTATTTTTTTGTAGGCATGGAAAAATTAGAACGAAGGAACAGCTTTAAATCTTATAGATCCCACATTGAGGAATGGTTCCAATAGTGAAATAATGAGATGCATCCACATCGGATTGCTATGTGCTCAAGAAAATATTGCAAATAGACCAACCATGGCTTTGGTTGTTGTCATGCTTAATAGTAGCTCTCTCTCCCTGCCACTACTTTCGCAGCCTGCATTTTTTATGCACACTGCAATGGAGCAGGATAATTTGGAATTCACCGTATCTGATCAATCAAAAAGCGGTTCCATCCATTTTACAGTCAATGAAGTTACAGTTAGTGAGCTAGACCCTCGCTAACTTTCAGGGATAGAGGCTCTATCTTTAAGCAAGTTTGTACTATGATATTTATTGTATGAGATGAATTTGGATCAATGCTAATCTTTTAAAGATTTTGTCTCATTGCATATTGTTAATTACTTATAGAAGAAAATTAAGAATTAATTACATATTTATTCTTATCAAATAAACATAACATCACAACTTTGTATATAACAAGAGTAGTTTAAAGATTATATCATCAAATCAATGTAAATCTTGTCCCATACGTTATTTTAGGTAATTGAAACTAAGTGCCAAAATAATTTTCATGATTTTGACCCCATGTTACACTCCTTTATGTTGATTGTAATTAAGTCTTGTCAGTATAATTGTAATTGATCCCAAAAGTTGCAAAGTATGAACACAGACTAGGGATGGCAAAATAATCCGAACCCGGTCCGGATCCGGACAAATCCGGATAATCCGGGTCGGGTTGAACCCGTACCGAAATGTAAAAAAATTTGGGTCCGGAATAAATTTTAATAACCCGGATATATCCGGGTCTGGGTCCGGGTTTAGGTTAACCCGGACATCCGGAACCCAGACCTGGATATCTAATTTTAATATTATTTTTTAATTAATTTTATTGATTAATCTAGATGTACTATTGTTTGGAAATGTATTAATTTTTTATTTTTAGAAATTAATATTTATTCATTGATCCGAGTTCAAAACCTAGAATCCGAAAATCCGAATTTTTTCGGGTTGAACCCAGACCCGGATTTTGCCATCCCTAACAGAGACCACCGGAGAACGAAGGGTTCATGACTACCATGCCATTAATCAAACAATGACTTTGATTTTAAATTTACGTGTGAATGTATTTTAAAATGAGGTAATGACAGAAGTAAAAACGACAGGCAAATTACCGTTTGCAGGAAAATGGGTCAACAAAGTGGGACTCAATATCAACACTCGAGGAAAAACGACATTAAATAGATTGAGACAGAAAATAGGTTAAACAACAGTACATGCGTGGGAGTCAGGCTAATTCGATGGCTATTTGGAATTTTCTAAATTTTGAAGATATTTTCCAGAGTATTTTGTACTTTAATTATTGTGTAATATTATTAATAGATTAAAATAGGTTGGATATAACAACTTTCGTCAATCTTATTAGTTATTTTGCAACCACTGAAATGATTAGTGTTTTTTCGGCTTTTATTTCACTGAATGCACATAGAAAGAACTCACTCACAAACTAATGAAGAAAAATATGGCATGGAAAACCTGCTGATGCAACTCTTAAAATAATGTTTCAGATCGAATGCCCAGCGAAGCTAATCTTGATATCCCCCACATGTGGTGGTTGCAACGAAATCTTAAGCATGTTAAAAGGTAAAAACATAGCACAAAACCCAAAGAAAAATTTCAATTAAAACCATGAAGATGTTATATCGATACTGGCCAAGCCATTTTATCACTTTGAATAACTTCACTGAACTTTGGGCTCCCTACCCAGCAGACACTAACGAGACGACATAGAACAAAAACTACATGGTAATGGAAAATTTGATATCCCAACGTTGTATCATTACTCACACATACAATATTCATATACTTCAACGAATAAAAACTTTGGATAAAGCAACGCGGCATAATTCAATTCGAAGGGCACCTCATCTTTTTCATTATTGCTCGTCATAAACCATGTCATTCTCCCCCATACCGTACCAGCCCTGCCCCTCGGTAGATCATATACGAACATAAAGAAGAAGCATCATTAACAGTTCTTACAAGTTAACGGGGGTATACTTCAGTAATTGACGCTTCATCAACAGACCATGGAATCGACTTGCTTGTAGATTTATCAGAGCACTCAAATTCTTTTGTGGGCAAGCCCCTCTCAGTTCGACTGCCTATGAAAAATGCAGGCTGTTGAGGCAACGGAAGTGTGACAGAGTAACTATTGAGCATGAGAACTATTGTTGCCATTGATGGCCTCTCAGCTGGATCTTCCTGGACGCATAATAAGCCCAATTGGATGCATCTAATCACTTCATTTCTTGAGTAAGAATCTGTCAGATTTGGATCCAACAACTGCAAAGGAGTTCCATCCTTCCATTGTTTCCAAGCCTGCAAACAGTATATCAAGTATATTAAAAAAGGTCGCAGTTTCGACCTCTTCTATAGTGCTTTTACTTGTGTGTGATGATATAGGCACTAACAAAGGGGAAAAATGTCAATATATTATCACATTTATGCTTACATAGCTCAAAAGATCTGCAGCACCATCTGTTTGATAAAAGTTGCTGTTCTTCTTGCCAGTTATAATCTCCAAAACTAGGACACCAAAACTATATACATCTGATTTCACAGAAAATTGCCCATGCATAGCATATTCTGGGGCCATGTAACCACTGTAAACCAACAACTAAGTCAATGAAAGACAACAACGAAGCTTTTGAAATTATTCAAATAACTCTATGCAGTTTATTTATAATCCACACTAAATGGTTCTGCCAGGGGATGTAATGCATAAATTGTAAACTAACCAAATGGAGACTATGTACAAAGGGTAATAGTTGCCAATACTTACTATGTCCCAACTATTCTGCTAGTATTTCCTTGGGTTTGATCAACTCCAAATATCCTTGCCATGCCAAAATCTGAAATTTTCGGATTCATCTCTGCATCTAAGAGTATATTACTAGCTTTCAAGTCACGATGTATAATTCTGAGCCGAGAATCTTCATGAAGGTAAAGAATTCCTCGAGCAATCCCTCCAATTATCTTGTAACGTCTTGACCAATCCAATTGTCCTTGTTTTTCAGGGTCTGTGCACATATCAAAATCAACACTTCAAATTGAAAATTGGAAATTGAATATAAATGCAATCTAGAAATTCTGTCTGTCTTGAAAAGAAGGATAAAAACTAGAATAATCTATTAAAAAATCTTGAATATTCAACTCTCTTAAGACATTGAAATTTATGTAAATGATCCTAACCATAAAGAAAATAGTCAAGGCTTTTGTTTGGCACAAATTCGTAGATAAGTATCTTTTCTTCACCCTCCAAGCAAAATCCCAGCAGCCTAACCAGATTTCTGTGTTGAAGCTTGGCAACCAAAACGACCTCATTCTTAAATTCTTCTGCACCCTGTCCTGAGCTTTTTGATAGCCTTTTCACAGCTATTTCTTGTCCACTAGGAAGTACACCCTGCAAATGTACATTAATCAACAATTAGAAAATTTGTAATGTGTCTTGCAACTGCTAAAAACTTTCAGAGATGTTATGATAATGAATGGTATACCTTATAAACCTCACCAAATCCACCTTCACCCAACTTGTTATCAGTTGAGAATTTGTTTGTGGCAACTTCAATTGTCTCGAAATCAAATTGCAAGGATTCTAGAGTTGTAAGATCGTTATCAGCTGCACAAACAAAAAGTAATTAATTCAGTCTTCGAAAAAAGGTTAAACAATTGTATGCATACATACTCTTGTTAAAAGACTGTTTGATTTAGTACTAAAGAAGCTCTCGTGCTTACCATTACTTTCCGGTACAGCATTATACTTCTTTTTTGCTTTCCTTCGTAGGAAGCAGAAGCCCAAAATAAAAAGCACTGCAGTGACAGCAATTGAAGCAACAATGGCGATAATTGTTGATGATGAGATTCCACTTTTCCCTGCAGGAAAAAAACAATATGTTTCATTAGGCATACTAGAAATTCATCAATGTAAAATATCATATTGAATGTTAAATATCCAGAACCAACATTGTTTTAAATGGTTAAAATCATCAATCACATATATTATGAAATTAATGTCAATCTAATTTTTTAAGGTCCTCCCTATTTAATAGTGAGTTACTGTAGAAAAAAATTTATAGTTATAAAATAAAAATCAAAAGCGTAGTAATATATATAAATTTTAAATAATATAAGTAGGATAAAACTAGCTTGACTTCAAAATCACCACTTGAAGTATTCATCAAACACTTTAGCGGTAACTTAATACCAAAAGGAGCCTAAAATCTCGTTGCGTTTCACTTAAAATCATATCTTAATTACAGATATATCATTGACAGACCCCTCAAAAGAAAACGATAAAGCATATATAACTTAAAATAATGAAAATGGCAATAAAAAGTGGGTTCACATTTACCTCGAGACGTCGTTACCGAACCAGGAGGTGGAGGAGAAAGAAGAACCGGAGCAGGTGCTGGCGGCGCTGTGGCTGATTCATTGTAAAAAGGGTACAATTCATACCGTACGTTACAACTCGGAAACAACACTCTTCCTCCTTGCTTTCCACTGCAACAACTTGGCAACCGTGCCACAGCTCCTCGAAGACATGTGTTACAATCCGAACTTGACAGGTCCGGTGTACATTGCGCAAGACTGTAGAGTGTTTGAAAGGTTGTGAAATTTGCTTTTCTCGTTGCAAACCTTTTGGTATTATTCACAGCCTGAGTTACAACTTGGCTCATCTGAGTCCCCACTAGCTCGTTAAACCTGCCTTGGTCCGTAACATTTTGTGTATTGTACAAAGAGACAGTGGGAGCTGTGGCCATGGTAGAAAAGATAGACTGATCCGAGTAACGTAAAAGGCACTCAGCGTACCATAGTATTGTTTCTTTGCTGACTGGGCAAACCTGAAGTACATTTCTTGCAGCGTAGGTGGCACAGTCTTGACAACCACTGGTAGTTTGATCCCCGCGGCAGAGGAAGAGGCCGTAGACCCTGTTTGGGTCTTGACCAGCTGTAGCGTTGAAGAATCCGCTGGAGAATCCATTTCCACGACTGGCGTTAGTAGGAATAGACGAGAGGAGAAGATTGAGGTTTTTTTCATAGGTGCTATTTCTGGTGAAATTTGCTGTTGTTGAGCAATCATATTGAACGTAGTCCCGGTCAACTGCAGCTGTAAAACTGAACTGGAAGCTTAAAAGATACATCAGAAACAGAGAGAACAAGAAAAATTTCAAGGGCGTCATTCGGAATCCCAGGTTTTTGTTGCGCAACGTGGATTACAAATACAATCCTCTATCTTCTTCTTTTTTATTGTTTTTTATACTATCTTTTGTTTTATTAATGTTAGACGGAGACGAGATTTTATCAAATATAATGAAGAAACGAGTGGTGGAAGCTGCAAAAGTTGTGATTGGAGACGAGACTCGCTGCACAAAGTCAACAAAGTGAAGTCATGCTCGTCCCGGTCCCATTAATTACTCGTTTTGCTTCCAACCCTCCAGATAAAAAAATAATAATAATAATAAAATAAAATCGCAAAACCTCGGTCAAATGAAATTTTGGAATTTTTATTTTTATATTTTTGTGATTGAAGAATTTGTCGAAAGTTAGATGAAGGAAAAAAAAAACATTATTGATTAAGACAGAAGTTGATTCGTGACGTCAAAGATATAAGTTAGCCGTCTATTATGAATATATTTTCCAGAGAGTGTTTTGTCCTTTAATTATCGTAAAATACTGACAGATCAAATCTGGGTTGGGCATGAGCATGACTTCCATAACTTGTTCGGTACTGCATATAAAAAGAGACAATGATGAATGGAAGTGGAGATTTTAGGGTACATTATAGATATTATCTTGAATTGATATATGTATTTTATGTGTATATTTATTTTAAAATATTATTAGATAATTGACAATTATATTTAATTAAGCTATACATGTTAATGATTAAATATTATACCTTTGAAATATTTTACAATTCTTCAAATTGATATTTTATTGAAGCCAATTAGCCAGATCACATGTTTCACTCCAATGTCATGATCTAGTCCGATTCCCGTGTACATGCTTTGAAAAGTTTATTGTTACTATTTTAATGGCATCATTTGCGTAATTGATTTTTGCGGGAAACGAGATTCAAATAACAGTGATGGGGTTCTTACTTCAACAGAATTAGGAGAGTATTTCATAAGCAGCCCATTATGTTGGGTGTAAATGGGCTGGGCTGGGCTGGGCTGAAATGATGGGTACATTTGTAGACTGAAAGAATACAGTCATTTAAACGCCACTTATTAGAACATCACCAAAAAAAAACTCTTTTAATGAAGGGACTTTGCAACACAAGGAAGAAGGAACATTTCTGGCAGCAAAAGTGACAGAGTCTTGGCAGGCGCTGCTGCCAAGATCGCCACGGCAAAGGAAGAGGCCGTAGACTCTGTCAGAGTCTTGTCCCTTTCCCAATTAATCACTTGGTTTGCTTCAAATCACTAAAAATTTAATTTACATTAACCCTAAAGGACTCGACTAGCTTACAGAATCTGTAAGCTACAGACTGCAGCATCAGCCGTTGGATGTGGTTGGATGTGGAGTGAGAAACTAAACAATAGACAATCGGATGGTGGGATGACGGGAGATGTTTGTTACAGAATCTGTAACATAGACAGGTATTAATCACTAAAAATTTGGTTGGGATGTTTGAAAGAATGTATGGTGACGGTGTTGCGATGAGCCTCAATCTTTAAGAAAAGAAACAGTTGTTTAGATATGGACCTTGTAAGCTGTAAGCCTGTAAGTGGGGCAACAGTCATGAAATTCTAAATTTCTACTTTACATTATGACAAATGGGTGATTTTATAGAATGACAAGAATTCAATATATTTTTGTTTCCATTTCGCATTATGATAATGTGTAACGGCGGAGATATCTTCATCCTATAATTTCTATATGTGCATCCGTAGTCTATCCCATTTAAAAATATGTATCTACTAAAAATTCATATTATTTTTTAAAATTTAAAATAAAGAAGATATCTAAATAATTAATCAATCAAATCCTTTTCTTTATATTAATCTCTTGATTATTATTATCACTGAGTTTGTTTTCATATAATTTTTATATGATTATTTTACCTTTATAACATTAAATAACTAAACTCAAAAGACGTACTTTGTACAATAATTTTAAATAATTAATGGAGATTTAATAGATTAATTATTCATATTTATTACTTAATGGGTTAATTATTCATATTTATTCTTTATTTAAAACTATTAAAAATAACGTGGATTTTTATGATTACTTATTTTAAGTGGGGGTGCCCTTACACAATTGAAAGGCAGAATTATCATAAGTCCGATGCCGGGAAAAAAAATCATTCATACCTCTCATGCTTTATTCATTTTTATATAATAGTAGAGTTTTTATTTTATTTTCAAGTATGTCCCTAATTGAATTATATATATATATATATATATATATATATATATAGAGAGAGAGAGAGAGAGAGAGAGAGAGAGAGAGAGAGAATGTTCCAATTTAGAATTTTAAAGTAGTTCGGAAAAGTGTATAAACCTTACAATTTAAGCGCTTTAAGTTTTAAACCTTTAACACCCCGCGGTTTTAAAATTTTTCCGGACGTTTTCCGCACTTTATGATTCTGGACTAGAAAACTATATATATATAATTGGAGTTAATGAGTAATGACTTGTTTTACAAAATGATTAACCTATATATTTATTGAAAAAATTGGTATCACTAGGGGTTTAAAATGCTATTACTCCTTTAACTTATTATAAAATTGTGCTAATTAAAAGATAAATATGTCGATATATTATAACATCGTAACTAATATTATGGTAAAACTTGTCTATAGTGATACTTTATAAAAGAATAATGTCCAAGTAGTCATAAAAAATTTTAGTTCTAACTTGGACTAGACATAAGTAAGAATAAACTTTACATTGTAATAATTTATAATTTTCCTAGATTCATTTTAAAGAAACTTACCCTCCACTTAGTAAGAATTATTTGTACATTGTAAAAAAATATATGCTTTATTATATTAACTGTTTAAGATAGAATAAATATTTTTCAAATGTTGTTTGAGACAATGATTTATTATTTAGAGTTGTTACTAAATCCTTATATAACACACACACACACACACACACACACACATATATATAGAGGGGGGGGGGGAGAAATTTTACATTGAGAGAAAAATTTAAAGAGAATGCAAATATTTAGACTTTTAAAATAACTTTACATATTTTTGACACTACATCACATAGATATATGTATTAGTTTCTTAAAATTATATTTATATTTTGTCAATGTTAATACATTAGATTTGACCTATTCTATTACTTAATTATTAGTGTAGTGTATACTCTACCTCTATATCACTTTAATTAAGGATAATTAATTTAAAACATTAACTTTATAACTATACTTTTATTTAGTTATAACTTATTCACAATTATTAAATTAGTTTGATCGTAATATTATGACTATAGAGAGTTACTGTAGAAAGTTTAAAAAAATAACATATAGTAACAATTAATATTTTTAAAATTTCATGGTTTGTTTCCTTTATAGTCATACTTGCTCGTTTCCTTCCCATTATATTAAATTATTCAAAGATTTCACATTCTTAATCAAAAATAGAAAAAGATTTCAAAAAAAAATTTTATGATACAATTTGAATAATTTATGTTATAACCTTCTTTGTTGCATTGTTGCCCATCATTTATTATTGTGTGTGTGTGTATATATATATTGTACTAAGAGTTTTGATGTCGCATTTTTTAATATGTGATTTTTTAATTTTTTTATATGCACCGTCGTTCACATAAATATTGATAATAATTTTATAAATTAACATGGATTGATCAGCAATTACGGGCCTGCCCCCGCAATTGAGGTCCGACAATCTCGTAGTGAGAGACTGAGAATTTTGCCCTCTTTTATGTGCTTTCTGGACATGACGATCCGCCAATTAATCGATTAGTGATAGTGAATATTAATAGTTCGAATCATTTAAAATTTGTCAACAAAAACAGAGCTTGTGTGGTTTCCACTTGCTAAGCGTTACATTTGGTTTCAAAGAGAGTGGTTATCACAATACTGCATTTGTGCTCCTGGTATCTTTTTAAATCTTACTTTCGAGGACGACGGTATCTAAATTATGTCCTTCACATTCAACTACTATATGGTGGGATCATGAAGTGAAAAATAATTACACATGCAAATTAGTAGTATCACTTGAGATCCAAGTCCTGGGATACTGCTTGGAACTCTACCATTACACAGGTCCTTAAATAATAACTTCCGTCAAAGCTTTGCTTACATTGGACTTTTATTTATAAAAGAAGAGTGTTTTTGGTAAACCTTCCTATAGTTCATTAGTCACAGATTGTCTTTTTTACTTAAAAAAAAAAACCGAAACATCATCACCTTTGATTCTGTTAATGTTAAATGTTATGTTACATTTTTCTTTTTAAGGAAAAAAAATTAATAATTTCTTAGGTAACTGCATTACTTCGTCCAACCTTTTGATTTGATAAGAAGTGTAACATGATGACAAACTAAAATAATGCTTCAAACTAAGCAGCAAAGCTTTTATTATTATTTTTTTGATATAAAAGGGAGCAAACAAGGCTAAACCGAAACAAAACGTGGGAAAGCATTCCCGTACATGTCATAAGTTAAACAATTAACAACACCATTAGGAGGGTTGTGGAGGACAGGAAAACCAAGAGGTTGCCTCATTGCAAAATTTGCAAGAAAATCCGCTGCAAAGTTTGCTTCGCGGTAAATGTGGCTAATGCACACATGCCATTCTCTATTTATGAGCCTTCGGATACTTTGAATCACAGAAGAAAATTTGCTTGGGTTATTGTTCGTGTCTGCAAGAAGCTCAGTGATGCACTTGCTGTCAACTTCAACCAACAAAGACCGAATTCCCATCTTCCAAGCCAGGTCAAGACTATAGAATAAACCCCACAGCTCAGCATTTGTAACCGAACTAATTCCAATGTTCGCACAGAATCCAGCAATCCAGTTCCCATTTGCATTTCTTATCAAGCCCCCTACAGTTACCATGTTCATCTTTTTGCAGGCACCATCAGTATTCAATTTGAAGACATTTTCAGAAGGAGGTTTCCACCCAAAGTATTTAACCATCTTTGAAGCTCCAGGCTTGATCAAGGCCATCATGGTTTTATGGGCATTTTCAGCTCTGGTCATAATATCTAAAGTGATGTTTTGACTGCTCCTCTGAACTTTCTTAAACAGAGCTTGGTTCCTCCAAAACCACAACCGCCAGATTGCTGTGCCAAAAATTACTGACCAGTCCACTCTATTACAATCATAACAGTTTGGCTTTAGATTAGTAAAAATCCAATCCTCTAAGTTTAAAGAGAAAAAACTTCCACGTAAGCTACACGGGACTATGTCTAACCAAATACACTTGGCTACCACACAATCTCTAAGGGCATGGAGCGAGTCTTCCACGCAAACTTAACATCTCTCACAATTGTTTTATGCCAAAATATGTCTTCTAGCAAGCTCAGCTTTAGTCTTTAACTTATTTTGAATAGCCAACCACAGGAAAAGTTTTACACTTTGGGGCCCTTTCTAGCTCCAAATAAGATCCCATCTTGGTCCAATATTGCTGGAGACTCTGCTTGAAATATTTTGGTAAGCTGATTTCACTGTAAAATTTCCCTTAGTCGAGAAGCCCCAAAATATGCGGTCCATACCCCCCTCGACACAAGGAGGCATAATGGCAGCAATCGCAAGCACTAAGCTGTGAGGAAGATAATTGCTAAAAACATCCCAGTTCCATTGCCCATGATCGTTCACATAATCCCTGATCGAGTTTTCCAGCATATTGCTCGGCACCGGCATCACAGCATAATCCTTCAACATGACATTTTGCATAACCCAACAATCTTTCCAAAACCGAGCCTTTGACCCATCTCCAACTTGCCAACAAATCCCCTGCAAGACTTTATGCCACACCGTGCCCACAGCATGCCACACGTAAGAATCGTATCTTGTAGGTAACTCTGTGGGGAGGTTATCGTTCTCAACTCCATATTTAGAGCATAACATTTTAATCCACAGGCTAGTAGGGGACACAACAATATTCCACCCAATCTTCATCAACAGCGCCTCATCGATGTGGCGAAGATTTTTTAAGCCAAACCCTCCTACCATTTTGGGTTGACAGATTTTTTCCCAGCTAGCCATGGTCATGCTATTCCTCTCGCTATTTCCACTCCATATAAATCGGCGAGAAATGCGATTGATTTTTTCTTGAGTGCCTCGCGGAATTATAGTGGTTTGCATAGAGTAAATTAGCAAGGCTTGGATAACCGCTTGAGTAAGGGTCAGCCTTCCAGTAAAAGAGAGGTGCTTCACATTCCATCCCAAGAGCCGTTTATCTACCCGATCTAGGACCTCTTGATAGGTTTTATTGGTCACCCAACCATGAAGAAGCGGCATACCCAAATACTTCCCCAAGTCTTTGGAGGTTGAGAACCCACATAGCTCACTAATTTCCTTTGACACCGCAGGTGCCACATTTTTTGAGAAATATAAACGAGTTTTTTTTGTGCTAACTTTCTCTCTAGACATGTTACCGAAATTCTTCAAAGTTTTGATCACTACCTTTGCTTGATTAAAGGAGGCTTCTGCAAGGAGAAGAAGGTCGTCAGCAAAGAAAAGGTGGGTGAGGGGTATACCATTCCGGGACAGCCTTATGGGTTTCCATCGATTCTGCTGCACTTCTCGATTAATGAGATGGCTGAGTCTTTCAATACATAGCACAAAAATGTAAGGAGAGATTGGATCCCCCTGACGAATCCCTTTGGAAGTCTTGAAAGATTCGGTCAGCTTGCCATTCCAAAGAATTTGCATGGAGCCGGAAGTGATGCACTCCATTATGATTCGTATAAAATTTGTAGGAAAACCCACAAAATCCAAAGTCTCCTTGATTAACTCCCAACTTAATCTGTCATAAGATTTCTCCAAATCTACTTTGATAGCCATAAAGCCTCGTTTGCCCGTCTTCCATCTCATACTGTGAATAACCTCCTGGGCGATAATAATGTTTTCGGTGATATGCCTTCCTGGAATAAAGCTCGTTTGGTGCGAACCTACAAGGTCAGGGAGAAAGGTTTTTAATCTATTAGCGATAATCTTAGTGATCGTTTTATACATAATGTGCAAAGATTAATAAGCCGGAAAGAATTTAAACTAGTTGGATTGTCAATTTTAGGAATAAGAACGATTAAAATCTTCAAGAAATCTTTAGGCACTGTCTCTCCATTGAAAACATCTTTGATTTGTTTGTAAACCGACTTTCCCACCACCTCCCATTGAGCTTGGTAAAAACTAGCGTGCAGGCCATCACTCCCCGGTGCCTTTAACGGTTTCATGCTGAAAATAGTGTCACGAATTTCCTCGTCATCCACCGGTTTCTCCATGTCATGGTTCCTCCCTGTATCAATGCAAGGAAAATCATTAGGGGTATAATAGCTCTCAATAGAATTATTATCAGCCGTGTATAACTTGGTGAAAAAATTGATGGCATGAGCCTTAAGCTCATCCTTATCCGAAATCCAATGGCCCCTATCATCTTTCATCCAGACAATTTGGTTATGTCTCCTCCTCGTCATTGTCCTCTGGTGGAAAAAAGAAGTATTTCTGTCTCCAAACTAGATCCAATCACATCGCGATTTCTGAAGCCACAAGAGTTCTTCTTGATTAAGAATGTCGTTAAGCTCCTTGCTGAGCTAAGTCTCCAGCTTTACTAGATTATCCGAATGGTGACTCTCTAGCGCTTTTTGGATTCCATTTAATCTACCTAAGATATTTTTTTTTCGCTTAAAAATATTTCCAAACTCATTCTTGTTCCAATGGTCAATTTTTTCAGTAAACTCCTTTACCGAGACAATATACTCCACATCCTTTTTTTCACACCTGAGAAACAAAGCCGAGAACCGCTTGTCAATGAGCCAAGAAGCAAGGAAACGAAAAGGTTTCACCCTTCGGTTTCCAATACTCTCATCATTCAAACTGAGAAGAATCGGACGATGGTCAGACCCCAATCTTGGTAAATGAAAGACTCGCGCCTTGTTAAAAGTGTTGAACCACCTATCATTGCAAATGGCTCTATCCAAACACTTATAAAGGGATCCCCTTTTCCAAGTAAATTTTGGTCCCGTATAATGGAGGTCGCAGAGGCCGTGTTTGTGGAACCACTCTTGAAACTTTTTACAAGGCTGGCTACGGTTATTAGTGCTTCCTTTGCTCTCTGAGATTGAAAGAATAGCATTGAAGTCACCTGCTAGCACCCAAGGACCCTGAATATTCTCAGCCAAATAATTTAGATCATTCCAAAGAGAGTTTCGGAGAGAAAGAACAGGGCTTCCATAAATCGCTGTGACCCAGGTAATTAACCCTCTTTTATCTGACACTTGGAGGTGAATATATTGCCTATGGTTAATGAGGATGGTGACATTTAAACCCGCTTTCCATAGAAGCCAAATTCCACCTGAGAAACCAGGCGCCTCCACACGATGGGAATGATCGTACCCACTATGACGAATAAAATCATCCGCTTTCACTCCACTAATCCGGGGTTCACAAAGAGCCACAAGCTGAGGTTTATAACTTTGAGTAAACATCCTGAAAATTCGTCTAAAGGACTGCGAGGCCGCCCCCTGACAATTCTAAAACAAAAAAGACAGATTCATTATATAATAGAAATGAAAGAGAAGGACCAACTTACTCCAAAGGCTCAAAGCCTTGTTGATTAACATCCATATTATCCGCCTCAACGAAAAATTGAGACTCTTCTAAGTTTTCAGAATCGTCCTCCTCTGATTCCTCCATATACTTACTTTCGGATGATTCCTTCCCCACCTTTTCCATGTCTCTATCTTCTATATCAGGAGGCTCCTCATTTGGGTTTGGTTTGGGAGGGATTGACAGGGGGGCCTTAGAGGTCTCATTTTCAAAGTTGTTTTTTAATATAATTGTTGAATGATATTTAGGATCTAGCGACATTGGGATTAAAGTTGGTTCAAAATGATGGGTTCTAGATACCTTAGATTTGTTTCTTGAGATATTTCTAGCCATGGCCTCGAGGGATTGTTGTTTTGATGAGCTGGATTCATTTGTGGGGGGGGGGGGGAGATGTCTAGTGTGTATTTCACGTAAAGGTGTGGGTGCAATGTGTTCAGGTGTGTCAGTCTTCTCCTTTCTGGTCACGAGTTTTTCTTTGCTCCCAGCTTGCTTCGTTTGGGTGGGTCATTTAGAGTCACGTGATTTCACCATGTCCTTGTCTTTGGTCGGATCAACGGTCTTCTTTTGGTTGTCTATGGTGGTAGCCGCGTTTGAACTCACCCCAGCATCATTTTCTAACCCACTTTCCTGATGTAAAACACTGAATTTGGAGCCTATTCTCTGTTTTCCAAAGCTTTTTTGATTCGGCTCCTGTGCATTTATTCTTCCCTTATTTCCTCTATAATTTCCTCTCCTAGCCACGATCATCCAAGGACCAAATTTTGGATTTTCCAGATTAACTACCGCCGGCGAGACCTCTGAATTTGCGTTGGTATTGCCACCTAGAGCCATATCATTCACCTTTTCCCCTCTAGTTTCCAACCTCAAATTATCTGGGCATGAGGAGGAAATGTGTCCATACTTTCCACATCCAAAGCATATTGTTGGGAGAGCTTCATATTCAATCCTTTGGATTCTACCATCCAATAAAAATTGAGAGATTAAACGACTTCCAAGAGATACTTCAACTGCAATACGGGCAAACTTCCCTCTAGTCGCCAATTCCGTATTATAATCAATTTTGATAACCTTTGCAATGACATGTCCCAACATTCTAATGATTTTTTTATGGTAATAGTGTAAAGGCATACCTGGAAGCCTTATCCATACCGTTATTTTGTCGATCTTTTCATTCGAGCTGTCGAAATGAGGCGACCATGGCTGAACAGTTAGGTAATGCCCCGTGACCAGCCATGGCCCTTCTGTAAGAACAAAGTCAGTATCGCATTCCTTCCTGAGCTTAACGAGAAAATAGTCATTGTCCAAATCTATAACAGAGTATCCCCTAATATTAGGCCACAAGATTTCCAGCCGTGAGCAAAGTGCTTTGTATCCAATCATGCGACCAAGGAGTTTCACCACCACAGTGGATTGCCATGGTTAATTGCTCATGGACTTTTTGTGAAAAAGAAAGCGAAGGTAAATAGCCTTCCCGTTCAATGACCACATCCTCCTTTTCGATTTCAATATCCTTATCCCTCCCCATGAGTTCTTCTCTACCGATTTCAGCATCCAATATCCCCCTTTGTTGTTCCATGAGCTTATCTCGAAAGGATAGCATAGATGGGTTATCTCCATCCTCCCCTTGTGCCCTGAATTTGGTTTTCTTAGTCAATCTGTCATCCTCAAGGGGAGGGGGGCTGTTCTTGTCGAGAGAGTTTTCGGTTGAGAGCATTCTCAACGGCTATTTTTTTCACCGATCTGCAACTATTTATTTTTCTTTTTAAGCTTTTATTTTTTAAAGTTTTATTCGAAACAAAGAATTTTACCGAAAAAGGAAACATTCTCTTTTATTGACTTCATTTGACACTAGTTTTCCAAATAAACTCAACAAACAACTGGGCGATGGTTGCTGCTGCTGAGTCGTTATTACCTTGGGCGGCGCTGGGGATGGTGATCATGCCGCTTCATACACACATTAGTTGTAAGGACAGAACGGGGCAGGGCAGGTCATGCATAGAAACGACCTGCAGTCTCGTACCTAAAATTACAGCTGGTGCAACAACTCTTCCTCCTGCTTTTCCATCACAACATTGTGGAAGCAGTGCAGTGGCGTTAGTTAGGCACTCAGTGCATTGCTTCTTAGACAAGTCGGGCGTACACTGCACAAGTGCGTATATCTTTGGAGAGTTACGCGTGGTTCCATTTGCAAACTTAAGACCAGAACCACCATAAGCTGCTTTAACTTTCAGGTTATTCAACAGGGTTCTTAATACCTGATTGAAGTATTTTGCTTGTGCTTGGGATACTTTTTTCTCGCTATACATCCAGAATAGCGGCCCGAATTCCATTTTGCCTAATAATTGGCGGTTTGAGTACTTTAACATGCATAGGTCATACCAGATTATAACCTCTCTCTGGCTGGGACAAAGTTTTTGGAGCTGAATATAGTAGAATTTTTTATGCAACTACTGCAATTTTCAGGCTTAGCATCTCCTCTGCAAATTGCCATTGCATTAACTCTACCACTATTTGCGCCGTATGAGGCACTATAGAAACCATGATCTTTTGTTTTTGACTTTTGAGGGGAAGGAGGCGAGTAACCGATTCAGGTTTGCTTTGTAGGCACTGTTTTCGGGAAGTCCCCTTGTTTTGAACAAAATTGCTTCAGTGGCTGGGCTACGGAGGTGAGAACGACAAGGTGTAAGACAATGCAACAGAAGAAGAATAGCATTCTTGGAGAAGCCATTATCTATTTCTGAGTCTATGTGGTATAATGAAGAAATGGTGCAATCGATGGTCCATTTAAATACAGGTTCCTGACTAGTAGCCGTACACATTAAATTTGTTTCTTCATGGTGAGAAAAACTTACATGGAATGATTTTAACACATTAACTTATTGATATGGTAGGACCATTCAATAAATCTTTGACACATAGGAGAGAGGAATTTTTTTTTTTAATTTAGAGTGACGGGATCCACTATTAATTATAATTGACTCTACCAATAAGTCACATTAATTAAAAATAAGAAAATTGTCTTTCTTTTTCATTTGTCAAAGACCGGTTAAATGATCCTACCACGTAAATATAGTGTTATAATAAGATCGTTTCACATAAGTTTTTTTCTTGTTGGTTACCTATCCAGGACCATCAAGTCTTTCAAGTTTTGTCATTGTTTCAAGCGAGTCCAACTATTAGAGTAATTGCACTTAATATGCTCCATTCATACCAAATTATCACATCAGTAATGATAAATTGATATGCTTAAAAAGTAGGAAAACAAATTTTGTCACAAATAAAAATCATGCATCTTCAATGCAATGGTTATCATCTATTTTGCAATAATTGAACTCTTAAATTATCATTAGCAATGTAATTTTTGCACATCAAATGTTATAAATTTTGTATCCCAAATTTGTAAGTATATTATTACTCTTGACTTCATACTAGACTGACTTGAATTCATCCTCAACTTATCAACTTATTCGAATTTCTACTTGACTTAGTTAATCTCATAGTTGACTTTTTTTATTTATTTTTTAATCACTAGACAATAAAAAGACCCCAAAAACAAAAAAAAAGGATCACTATATTTGATGTAGAAGTGTGTGGTAATATAGCTTAAGATCTTTTACATATGAGTTTATGTTTTTTGGATCTCATTTGGTACTGTGAACAAACGAAACAGCAAGGGAGAAGAACGTGGATGAAATTAAATTTTATGCATGGTGTTTTCTTTGGGATGATACGAAGAAATGTGGTTGACATGGGTACTTTTGTCTTTTCTCATCTATTTAGGCATATGTGTATAACAGAAGTTTGTGGAGGTATAGATGTAATATTTTGGTGCAACTGGGTATATTTTAATAAGAAAACCCAACTGTCCATACCATGGGTTAGGATTTTTGGTGTGTAGCACTAAACACAACAGTGCCTCCACATTGCGGCAGGCGAATAAAATTAGAGTTTGTTTGGTGTTATAGTCGCTTTAAAATGGAAGTTTTAGTTGTAAAATAAAAAAAAAATTATGGCATTGATTTAATATAATTTATAAATGAAATAAAATTTTGATAAAAAATAATAAAAATATTGTTGATTTTTTTTATCAAATTAGTAAATATTAACGAAGTCTAACTTATCATCGTTAACCTAGATAAAAGTAATAGATTAGAATATTAATGAATTATTTTTTATCAATTAAATGGGATAAAATATCCATTTTGCAATTGAATTAATATTAAAACTTATCTACAATCATCTAAAACAGCTAAACAAAAAAAATCGGATCTCAAGACCAAGTTGAATAATTTTCTAGTAACTTTATTTAATTGGGTACATAAATTAAAAATCCTTAAAAAAAACTAGTGGATAACCAATTAATTTATTAGTGTTTTCTTTTGAAGATGATCCACCAATTAATGCATGAGCTAGTGGTTAGCCCATGACTCGTCAATAAGTGGTATGAATCGTTGCATTGGAAATTCTAGCATGGTGAAGCCGTTTGACAGAATCGTTCTAATTTAGTAATCTGACGTAAGTTGTCAAACACTCAACAGAGGGGGAGCCGAAGGGAAGAAAATTCGTTAGCGTGCTTAACTTCCACTTCCCAAAGCATTACGTCGGATAGCGCATAGCGGAATCATTTGACAGAATCATGCGTTCTACTTGACCATCCACCACATTGGATGCACTCTGTCACAATTGTTTTAAGTTTAAAATACATTCATCCAATGGCTGTGGTGGGTGGTCCAACCAATAAAGATCTTGAAACGTCGTGCGGTTGTTTTCAGCTTTTGCAAGTGGCCGGCTTAGTGATAGGCCTTGGTGTTGGGAATATATCGAATTCTCACCTCATGATCCACCTAGGCAGTGCCCACCACTTACATAGTCGAGATGTGCCCAATTGATATAACATCTAACATGTCATTTTATTACAAGGACATTAAGGGTGTATTACACTTTATTGTATTGCATTAAATTTCTTTTTTGGTGCTAACCTATGTTTGGTTACAATTTCTAGTTGTATTGCATTACATTAAAAAGGTGACTTATACAATTAAAGGTGTGTGTAAAATAAACCCATAGGAGAGAGGATAGGATTTAGGCTATATTGCATTAAAATACTGTAAATATTTCATATATATTTATATTTCAATAAAAAATTAATTTAAATATTAATATATATTTATATTTCAATAAACAATTAATTTAAATAATAATATAAGATAGTAATAAACTTATTTAATAAATAAATGTAATACATTATTTTACTTTAATTACATAAAATCATTTTAATTATTTTAATCTTATTTAATAAATAAAATAAATTTATAAATTTTATTTAATCATTTATTATCTACTGAATACTAAATTTAAAAATTATTTTAAATTAAACAATAATATTTGACATTAATAAATAAAAATAAATTTATAATTTGATATTTTATTATATAGTATTATATTTTTACATAATATTAAATTATGTTGTATAATATGTTGTATAATATGATTATACTATATTATAAGAACTAATTAATGTATAAAAATAAATTATATTTTAATATAATATTATTAATAATATAACATAATATTTTATTATTTTATCATAGTATATTATTAAATCATTTTTATATTATGAAATTAATATATAGAAATAATTGTTTAATACCTAATTTAAAAAATTAATAATACAACCCTAAAAACAAATTTAAATAATATTAATTTAATTTTAACATTAATTTAATACAATCTATGCTACACCAAACATAATATTGCATCACAACTTAATTTAATGCACCCTAGTACAGTACAAATATACAATGCAAATGCACCCTAATAATATAATAAAGTCAACTAAGACCTAATACAATATGACTATTACTGATGATGTCATAATAAAGATTAAAAATTCTCTAATGAATTGGGATTTTGCGAGTTTTTAAAAATCTTGAGCCCCTTTAAAAAAAAAAATAGATCGAATGACGCATACTCATTAGTGATGGTATATGACTAGGATTATATTAAGCATTCTTAATCTTTTAGCCATCAATCAGTCACCTAATTTTAATGTTTATAAGAATGACTCAAATAATTGTCCCATTGTTACCTTTAATTCATGACTACAAGGGGTTCCAGATTTTGTAAAGCTTTCTTTGTACTAAACAAAATTCTTCCAACTGAGAAAATGAGAGATAAATGAAGAAAATAGCTTGTACTACTTTTGTAAAACCCGTCGAGCATTTGTAGTAAGCATGATACCTTTTATAACTTGCAGAGCTGCAGACAGTCGATCGAGTGATGAAGCAGAAATTTAGAAAGGAAACAAAAAACATATATATAAAAGAAACACCAAATATTAAAAAATTGGTGGCCCATTTCTAACCCGTAACCTTTGTTCATATTTCGGCCCTCGCCCAATATTGCAATAAAATCTATCAAAATAGATCCAATAATCTTAACATATGTGACGGTCCTATCATTTCTGTATGGGCTGCTAACCCTACAGTAAAATCGCACACTTCTCGCCCCAATGCTCCTCACTCAACCAAGCAAGAATGTACGTTATCATAAGGAAGACTATTACGGGCAATTATTTGAGAAATCTATTAAATCTAATAAATTGTGTCAACTTATCAAATTTTTTTTGGGAAGCCAACAGCTGATGATAGGTTGATTCAAATTAAGATTTATTAAGAAAGTGGTCCGGCTAATTAACGAATGGGACAAATGACTACCGTGAAGTCACTTTCTAACCACAATGTTGATCACCCAGCTTCTAACATAAGCTTGTTGATGACCAAGACGAGCATAAATTTGATTTGAATGCGTTAATAATACGCACCGTGATTTGTATAAAATTTTAACATGTGAAACCCGAGAGCTTCTGGGTTTAGAGCTACGTATGAACACGAGGAAACAAATCATGCGCTTGGCTTGTGAATGTGAAATTAATGATTGATCATAGCATCGGGCAGCGGGCGATGGCGAATTGGCGATGGAAATCGGGGTAGGGGCCAAAAACCGCCCCAGAATGGGTCCCACTTATGCACGTGGGTAGGAAATGATGAAGCTGCAGTTTGACCAATATGGGAGGGCTGAGTATCCCACTCGCCATGACTTTTCACACCGATTGGTTACATCATCACATAAAAGATTAGGTCTTTCTTGGCCGGTACTTTTTGCTTGCAAAATTACCCGCCTGTGACCCTAACGCTAGAGCCTACCGGAAATCAAGCTTTTTTTTTAAGAAATTATTATTTATATACTCTATAGATATTTTATTATAAAAAATATTATAATACTTTAAGTATGTATCAATTATTTACTCTAAATTGATAAAATATATCTACCATTTATCAAACCGTTACTTACCATTTAAATAAGATAACGTCATAGGGTAATTTAATCTTTTCATATGATATAAATAATAATTTAAGAGTATACAAATGATAATAAAAGAATTTAAAGGTATACAAGTGATAATTTTTAAGAGTAAAATCGTCAATTCACTATTATTCCGTTAACTTTCAAATGACAGCTAATAATTTGATAATCGACAGATAATTTTTATTAATTTAGAGTAAAACGATTGATATACCCTAAAAATATTATAGTATTATAACATAATATTTATAGGGTACATGGATAATAATTTTTTTTTTCTTTTGGCTTTTTGCTTTTGTTATTGATTTGAAGGCTACGACTGCCATGCACCAATTCCATTGACAGACCGCGTGGAATTAAATATATGGAAAAAATAATAACCACATGATTTAAAGTATTGCACAATCGACGGTTGATGTTGATTGAGGGAACCACTAGGACGTGGTAGCCGAGTTGATGTTGTTGTGAGAATGGGAGAACTAGGACGTGGCGGCCCAGTAAATGCATCCGTGATGTTTATGTGAAATCAGAAAAAAAAAATGAAATGAAGTGAATAAAAAAAAAAAACGCAGACTGGGTAAGTGAAAAGAGTTAGTGAGTTCGATCTCAATTAAACACATCATTTTATAGGAATAAGGAAACTTAATTGTAATTATACCCTAAATTTATATTAGTCCGCCCAATGCCGTAGTCGGAAACTGAGTGATTTAAAAAAGAAAAAAAAAAGGCAATCCCTGCTCTTGTGATGGCCCATGCAAAAATTAAAAAACAAAAATCTTAACAAGAACACGCATGCCATTGATTGACAGTTGGACACTGAATTTTTGTGCATAATATTTTACAGGGTGGTGATATTTTCACTACAGAAATTCTGTAAATCTATTTCAATTCTAAAAATTAAGTATAAGGTGGTGATATTTTCACCATAGAAGTTCTGTAAATCCAACTCCTAAAAATTAAGTATAAAAGCTTCACATTATTCTTAAAAATTTTAAATAAAGAAAAATTCTAAACAATTAATCATTTAAATCTATCTTAATATATTATTGAGATTTTAATTTATTTTTTATTATATTTGACTATTAACATTGCTTTATTTTAAATTTAAATTGATTATTTTACCCTTAAAGGGTAAACACACCAAAAATTTACTTTAACATTCTTTTTGTTTTATACAAAATTCATTATTTCCAAATGGTCAATTCTACTTTATTAGTATATGTCACAAAATTAAGTAATCATTAAATCTAACAAACTTTAGATTTCAACTTCTTATTATTTAAGATAAACTGCGGCACGAGCTTTACGGCCAAGCAAGGGAAATTCGGAGTTATTAATGCTTTTTTATCTATATATATAAACTCAAAAAAACAACTTCATGCGTTTGAGGAGATTGTCTTTGGTGCTGGCGGGCTAGCTATTGTAAGGTCATCCGTAGAAACGACCAGTCTCGTACCTAAAATTGCAACTGGGTGCAACAAATCTTCCTCCTTGTTTTCCAGTACAACATTTTGGAAGCAATGCTATGGCGTTGTTTAGGCACGTAATGCAACCGTGCTTAGACAAGTCAGGACTACACTGCACAAGTGCGTATATATTTGGAGAGTTTCGCGTGGTAAATCCTGTTGCATACTTAAGACGAGAGCTGCCAGAAGCAGCTTTAAATATCAGTGTATTCAACAATGATCTTACTGCTCGAGTGAAGGCTCCTGGATTCGGTACTTTTTTCAAGTTATACATCCAGAACCAAGGCCCGAATTCCATGTTTCCAAAGAAGTAGCGATTAGAGTACCTTAACATACAATTATCATACCATATGACAGCCTCCTTCTGGTTGGGACAACGTTTTTGGAGCACAAAAGTAGATCTATAGATGCACTGACGGCAAGAGGCCACATTAACAACTCCTCTTCAAAGTGCTATTGCATTCACTTGATCTTGCTTTGCTCCGTAAGAGGCTTTGTAAAAGCCATAGTTGATCCTGGTGTGGGAGGTGATGGTGGACAGTACGCGCTTCAGGTTTGCTTAGTAGATACTATTTCTGGGGAAGGTGCCCTTGCGCCCGCGCCCTACACAAACAGAGTCCAATGGCTGCTGATGCTGCTGGGCAACTTTAATGAAACACAGAGAGACGAAAAGCAGCACTTTTAAATTTGATATTGAACAAGCCATTCTCGTTCTTGATGTCGGAGAATGAGAGAATGTTGGCTTTTTGAGAAAGAATGGATTGATCGCCCGCCTGTCCATATAAATACACATCACTGCAGACTCCGTTTTTCCAGTATACCACGTCAAACCGAGTCTCTCCAGGTCAACCACATGTGTTGACTGTTTTAATATGGAATATGAGATAATTTTACAAATTTCCTTACATTTTTTAAAAGTATCACTTGAGTCCTGAGCAAGCATGTTTAACAAATTAAACATGGGAAAATATCCACCGTCCATCTATTTTTTACACCTTTTTCAAAAATACACAATTCCTTCATTTTTTGGCTGAAATCCACCTAAAATTACATTTTTTTTCACTTTTCCACTTCCGTTTGGAATCCGTTAAGAAAACTAACGGAAACTTAAAAAAATTACCATTTTACCCCCAAAACGAAAATTATAATTTCACCCTAAAAATGCCAAAAATAATAAGATTTAATAATGAATATCATTATTGGTACGTTAATGAAGTACAAAAAAATCTTAACTACTAGAGATTATAACTCAATAAATAATAAAACTTTACTTATCTTAAATTCAATTGATGGTTTGTGAGATTGGACTATTTTTAATACTACTGCTATAATTTAGCATTCTAATTACCGACATATTTTAAAAAAAAACTTACATTTGATGGTTGTGAAATTAATTTCTTTATTGACCGATGGGGAAAATTATTAGATTTAATCTGATAATTTTTTATAATTTTTAAGGTGAAATTGTAATTTTCGTTTTGGGGGTAAAATGGTCATTTTTTTAAATTTCCGTTAATTTTCTTAACGAATTCCAAACGGAAGTGGAAAAGTGAAAAAAATGTAAATTTAGGTGGATTTCAGATAAAAAATGAAGGAATTGTGTATTTTTGAAAAAAGTGTAAAAAACGAGTGTACGGTGGATATTTTCCCATTAAACATTAATGTCCTTGATATTTGTCAAAGTGGTAGGAAACTCGTGAACAATAGAATATTTATAAATATAACTAACGACAAAAAGTTAATAAGATATTAACATCTAGTGAGTCTAAATAAATGGACACAAGAAACTAATTTTTGAGATTTATATCTTATTCTGCCAATTCGTGACACACATCAGGGACATTATTAAAATTGTTAATTGTCTCACGGAACCAATTAGAGTATTCCATTGAAGACTCTATGTTAAATTTTAAGTTTATTCAAGTAGATAATCACTGTGGTGTGACAATATCCTCGTGGACGAATGACGTCCCTAATAATGAAAGAATTGAAGATTCGTCCATTAATGGGTTCGGGTGTGATCAGTGAGAATGTTTGCTATTTTTATTTTCACTAATAGTAAGAGAAATATGATTGTGAAGAAGCAATAGCGTTATAAACAATCAAAGAGAAACAAAAGGAAAATTATCTAGTTCTTTGAACCAGCCTCTCTTTGTATTTTCATGGTATCAATAACAAATTACATTGAACCATGTATTTTTTTTTTATAACAGAAACAAAGTGCATATATTAGAGGATCAAAATATCTTCTTGTGCAACAGACTAAAATTAACGTGGTTTTTAATCATGACATTCACATTAATAATCGCGAAATTTTCTAACTATTGCTGGTGAACCACAATTATTAAAGACGTTGAAAGTGACAAGTTTCTTTGATTCATTCCACCAATGGAAATTAAAGAGATTATTAAAGTAATGGAGATGGTGAAATGCACCGAGTTGTGGATAAATAGATATACATTAGTCTCCCCAAAATGAAAGTAATTCATCCCACAAATAGAATGTGGCAAAAACATAATGCAGTCAGCTTTCTTCCACCAACGCCGAAGATCACGCGCATTATTCGTTAATGCCTTTCCATAGCAATTCTCACTTCAGATATGGAAAAAATTCTAAAATACGTCAGAAGTACCATGTTAGTTATATAACAAGTAAATGATGTTATGACATATGTGAATTTATTTTGAAAAACCAACACGCCAGTGTTGGTTATATTAAATTCAGCCACACATGTCATGCATGCATCAATTGGTTGTAATACATCAAAAGTATTTTAGAATTTCTTCATATATCGATCTCCACAAAATTATTAAACAACCACTTAGTAGTGCTTACAAAAAGATCGAATAAAACCTTTAGTGTTTCCATCACATCATTATGTTATATATATATATATATATATATATATATATATAATAATTTTTCAATCAGGTTAACGGAATAAGTTTTTTTATTTAGAGATCGCCAACTTTCCCCTCAATATTTTTGTTGTACCACATATATATCCTATATCTCTATAGTTTTCATAATATCCTGTTACCCCTCCTCTAACGCCAAAATTATAGAGTTAGTTTTTCTGAAAAACCATTGACGTGTGGGTAACTGAATGTCACAAAAGCTATCGAAGAGTAAGTGCTAAAAGATCGAACAATAATGGGGAAAAGTACTTATATTCTCCCTTTTAATTAGAAGTGTAAATTTAATATTCTAACATGTGACAGTAAGGTCATAGAAACGACCTATCTCGTACCTAAAATTACAACTGGGGGCGATAACTCTACCTCCTTGTCTTCCATCACAACATTTAGGAAGCAATGCGGTGGCATTATTTAAGCAGTCAATGCATTGCTGCTTCTCCAAATCAGGGGTACACTGCACAAGTGCATATATTGTAAGAGAATTTGTGGTTGTAGCATTTCCTCTTGCAAACTTACGACAATTATCACCAGAGGCCGCTTTATTTTTAAGGATATTCAACAAGGTCGCTACATCTCTGTTGAAAGTAGTCGCATCCGACACATTATGCAAGTTATACATCCAGAACCAAGGCCCGAACTCCATGTTGCCAAAGAAGTATCGGTTCGAGTACCTTAACATACAATAATCGTACCAGATAACAGCTTCTTTCTGGTTGGGACAATGTTTCCGGAGCTCCACAGCAGAAGTTTTAATGCAACTACGGCAACTGTTGGGATTAACATCTCCTCTGCAAAGTGCCATTGCATTAACTTGATCGTTGTTTCGGCCGTAGGAGGCAGTGTAGAACCCATAGTTGATTTTAGTGTTAGAAGAGATGGGGGAGAGTACGCGATCGAGGCTTGCCTTGTATTTACTCTTTTTGGTAAAGTTGCCCATTTCACTTAAACAAAGTTCATCCAGAGGCGTATCTTGCTGGGCAATAGTATGAGCAACAAGTTGTAAGACAATGGAACACAAGAATAATGGCAGTCTTGAAGAAGCCATTGTCTTTGAAAAGCTAAAAAAATGGAGAATGATTTGGAATGAATATCTTTTAGTTTTGTGGGAACTAATGGAGTGATTGCTTGTCCATATATATACAGATTAATTACTCGTTATGCCGGTGATTATCTTGTCGGTAGATGTCAACTATTTGACACTTCGATTTTAATGTTATGTCTCTTGTTGAACAACTTGCGTTACAGATGCAGTAAATTTAATAAGCTGCCGCAGCCATTTTGAAGTTTGAACCCAACGATTCCCCAATCACCGAAATATTTAAAACTTTTTAAAGGACACAAGTTGTGGAAGTTAGTGGAGAATGCCAATGCGATGTGGCAGAGCAAGCAAATTAAACAGGGAACTAGCCTAGTTTGTTGTATAGTGGAAGCCATTAAAATAAAAATTGATTGTGTTTTTGTAAATGTGATTTTAAATTAAAATATTTATTCATCATTGATTACTTCTCTTACTGTTACTTCTGTTTCTGGCGCCCCTACGGACAAAGGGATGATCATGCGTGCTGGCATAGATGCATATATTTATGTTTAGCAATCTCTATCTTACATGCATGTAAGATACATTCCTCTCACATAAATAGTGCATGTGTGGGACCCACACATTATTCATGTGAGGGAAATGTATCTTACATGCATGTAAGACTTATGTTTATATTTTGTCTTCTTCTTTATTGCTTTTTAATTTGATTACTATTATGAAACCACATACTTGTTGAAATCACCGAAATCTAAGTATAAGAGATTGAAAGTCAAATTTTCTCTAGAAGCCTTAGTACAGTAGATACTGCTTAAATTAATATCTGATAATAACTTGATTAAATAATAATTTTTGTCAACCCGACTTAGGACCAATGTGATGAATTAATAATTTATAAAATTTATAAAATTAATTTTTTTAAAAATATTTTTCTGTATGATCCAATTATTACATAAATTAATAATAAATTAGTTTAAAACTAAATACATATGATATATTTATAATTTTCTTTGTTGTATTGGCATAACACTCTACGCAATTTATCGATCATTGTTGCTTTCTTTATACCTTTCATATGAGAAGTTATTGTTGTATTCTATATATTATGTTAAGGGAAATAAGAGAGAGATCGACTAAATATATTACCTCCAAAGTTCCTATTTGATGAGTTACAATGTAATCATGATCCAACAAATGATTATTAAATGATTGGTTCACTCAATCAAGATCATATCAAAATCATATTAGACACCTTAATAAAATCACTACATTATTTAACTCTACTATCTCTATACTTCATTAAAAGTTCTATTATGAAAGTGGTATTTTCTTTAAAAATTAATAATTTACTAAATTATCAACAAATTAATAATTAATAATTATTAATCTATCAATATATTAATATTTTCTAAATTAATAAATTTCTTAATTCTCATGGTTCAAAAACTATTAATTTTATCGAAGTTCTACCGTGGTTTCTAAGGTTAATATCAGTATTCATTACGTAGTGGTATTGGTCAAACAATTGCCATTACAATACACGAAACCAGTCAACTGAGAAATCAAGGTCATTTCGAACCGTTGACCACCAATGGAGATGGCAAAACCCCGGGCCGACTCCGGGTATTGCCATGATCAGACCCTGCCCGGATGCAACCGGTCCGGGTCTGGGTTCGGGCCGGATTTTAATCCGGATACTCGAATTTTATATTTTTTAATTTTTATGTGTATATATTTTTATTTTTTGGTAATTTTATAAATTTTAAATTTATTTCAATAAAAATTTAACATGAAAATATAAATTTTAAGTGTTTAAAACTTTATATGTGTATAATAAATGAGTCAAATAAATATAAAAATATTTAAAATAATATATATTTTATAATTTTTTTAATAAAATCCGGATTCCGGATTTATCAAGTGATGTTCAAGACCGATCCGGCTTCATACCCGGCCGGATATTACCCAACCCGCAACGCCCGGGTACGGTCCAAATCCGGACCGGACGGGTATTTTTACCACCTCTAATCACCATGTCTAATAAAGGTCTTCTGGCGAATACCGATACCTATGTATGTAGTGCAATGATTTTGCATACCCTTTCAACATCTTCATTATGAATGAAGTATTGTTAATTTTTTAGAAACGAGAGGCTAAAATTGAAGCTTAATCGTTTGGTCAATTATTACATGGGAATATTAAATGAGGATTTCCTTCCGTAGACTGAGTCAGTCAAACCCTTTTTCACCAAACTCACTCACAAAAATTCAACAACTTTGAAGCTATGATTTCTTAAATGTTAAATTAAATATGTTGAATAGACTTTCACTCATGTTCAGATTACCACCAGCTATATGCTCTGCTCATGAAAAGATGAATTGCTTCTGCAACGACTGTAAAGAAATTTGAGCCCAGTCAATTGAATATAAAATTTTGCGTCAATAGTTTCAATTTCTTTTTATTCTTACTTCTAGAGGAGCAGATGATCTCCATTGCAATAAAACAGAATACAAGCTTTTTTTAATAACATGAAATTATGAAAACGATATTCCTTATTTCCCCCTTTGGCTTCGGATCACTTAGAAATACGCAGATACAGATTACAAGTATTGCCAAAATAATAAGGGTACTAAAACGAGGACAAAAGTTGCAGATGTCGAAGGACTCGCCTTTCCTGCAAAGACCGAGAATAAAATTTTATTAAAATGAAAAAATTACGGAATTTTTACATACATCTACAAATCTCACCTCAGAATGACAAAAAAATTTAAAAAAAAAAATTTGTCATGCGGTTTGAGCGCGCAAGTGCATGGTACCTTTCTGAGTTGTGGAATTTGTAGATTCGTCTTGTGATGCTGGAGGCTGATCAGCCGTCGGTGTCAGTGTCGGTGGGGGTGGTGATGATGCTGGTGATGGAGATGGAGATGGAGATGTCGTCGGGGCATCAGCTGTGACGTCATAGAAACGATCAATCTCGTAACGAAAATTACAACTGGGTGCGATAACTCTCCCTCCTAGTCTTCCATCACAACACTTGGGAAGCAATTCGGTGGCATTATTTAGGCAATCAATGCATTGCTGCTCAGACAAATCAGGGGTACACTGCACAAGTGCATATATGGTTTGAGAGCCTGCACCTGCAGCTGCAGACGTATTGGCATTTCCTGTTGCAAATTTATCACCAGGGGCTGCTTTAATTTTCAGGCTATCCAACAAGCTTTTTACAGCCTGATTGAAGGTACTTGCATCCGATGCGTTTTTCAAGTTATACATCCAGAACCGGGGCCCGAATTCCATGTTGCCAAAGAAAAAGCGGTTTGAGTACCTTAACATACAATTATCGTACCATATAATAGCTTCCTTCTCGTTAGGACAACTCTTTGGGAGCTCAACAGTAGCAGTAGCGATGCAACTGCGGCAACTGTCTGGCTTAACATCTCCTCTGCAGAGTCCCATTGCATTAACTTTATCGAGATTTTGGCCATAGGAGATATTGAAAAAGCCAGTGTCGATTTTAGTGTTAGAGGTGAGGGATGAGAGTAGGTGATTGAGATTTGCTTGGTAGGTACTACTTGCGGTGAAGTTACCCTGGTTGCTCGAACACACGCTGTACAGTGCCGTATCCTGGACTTGGGCAATAGTGAGAGCAACAAGTTGTAAGAGAATATTGGTGCAAAACAAGAGTAAGAATCTAGAAGAAGTCATTGCTAATTTGCTTTAGTCTCGGTTCCGTGTTTCGGTCTTTAAAATACAAAATTTGCTGGAGTCAAATCATGATACGTTAGTCTTGGGAGAATAAATTCTACGATACATTTGAAGTATTACGTCAATTATATAATAAATAAATAATATTAAAATATATATGAATTTATTTTTAAAATTATTATGTAAAAAATAATGGTATTAAATTTAGTTAAATGTATTGCACATACGTATTAATGTAAGAGATCATGGAGTGGGTCCCGGCAACTTAGTAATTGGTATACGAGTTTTCCACCGATCATGATGCTTGCCGCTTTGTCCATTGGTCTTTAATAAAAATTGAAAAAAAAAAAACTTTTCTGAGGGAGCTGCAACCTTAGGTTCAGCATAAGGTCTACGGCAGTGGATCTCATTAGGACCTACTTTACAGTTGTGTGAGGGAGCGCACCTTACGTTAAACGGTAAGGTGGGCAGACCTCTGGTTTGAAATGATGATCCGCTAGTCTTGTCAGAGATAATGAAAGTGGGTCACTGCAACTTGTAGCTGGTTCCATGAGTTTTTTTTTTTTTTTTCCAATCTTAACGTTTGGTCACCGTTTTCCGTTGACTCCTATTAATGTAAAAATATATACCATTGACTCCTGTATTGAATATATAATAAACACAAGTACATTTGAGATAACATGAATCCATACAGTAAATTAATAATTCATTCATCAATATATTCGGGTTGAAAACTAACAAATAAGTGGAAAATATTTTAACACAAAATCCACATATCATATTTTCATTAGATGATTTTATTATCTTGTATATATATTTTGGATTTAAGAAAAATATCCGTATTATTTGCTCTAAATAGCATCACGAAAAGACTTTTTAAATAAAGTAATGAAATAGTTACAAATTTTTATACAAACTTATGTGGCATGATAAAATTGATTAAATTAAATATTTCTTAACCCACATGATTTTTTTATTTATTTTGTGTTTTCATTCAACCAATGAATTAA
The DNA here is from genome assembly GCA_018350135.1 of Citrus trifoliata. Lineage (NCBI taxonomy): Eukaryota > Viridiplantae > Streptophyta > Magnoliopsida > Sapindales > Rutaceae > Citrus > Citrus trifoliata. Next base: position 26,452,706 of record CM031385.1, on the reverse strand, counting down.
TACCACATTAGTTTGTACAAAATAAGTTTATATAAGAATTTGTGGTTGTATCATCATTTTTTTAAATAATATTATTGAAGAGAGAAGAGCACTGTCTCATTTAAATAATCTTTATTTTAAAAGTCTTTTGCAATCTTCATTTAATATTATTTTTTTTTATCTTTTTATTTTTGAAGAAAGATAAAGTGTTATAATTGCTATTATTGTGGTAGAGAATTTTTTTTTAAAAATATAATATAAACTTATTTTTATTTAAATAATCTTTTAAGAGATGAAATTAAAGGACTCTTTTGGTGCTACTTTAAACTTTGTAAAATTCATCTAAACCTTATTATAATGTTAACTTTATTAATTATTTTACTATTTCATCCTTTGTTTTCATGTTTGGAAACATAAATAAAATAAAATAACTTTTAGTAAACAGAATTATTATTAAAAGTGTAAAATAAAATAAAAAGTGAAATTAAAATTTGTAACAAATAAATATTAGTAAAAAAACACAAAAACAATCATTTTCAAATTTCTCATCTCATCCATCTCACGGTAAACAATACAAGAGCAATCATCCTCAACTTATTTTATCTAACAAGAAAATAATCAAATTCATCTCACAAATAATGTACTAAACAAATTCAAATTACCAGATATTTAAAGTAGATATCCATGAAATTGTATTACTACTCACCTAGACCTTTGGCTTCAAAATTAACTCATTTTTCAAGGCAAAATGCAAGACTAAGTTAAGGCAATTTAAAAAAAATGTATATTACTTTAAAATAAATTTATTAAAATAAACGTGAATATTTATAAAACATCCTTTAATTGAGTGATGATACAACCACAAATTATTGTACAAACTTATTTTGTAGTTTGTACAAATTAATGTGTCATTAATTCATTGGTTCAATAAAAATATAAAACAATAAAAATAAATCACGTGGACCAAGAGATATTTAATTAAACCAATGAATTAACATCACATTTGTTTGTATAAAATAAATTTATACCAAAGTTTGTGACTATATTATTACTCATTTTAATCACTCATCTATCAACACTTTACTTAGCTATAATTCTTGTTTTCTCACAAAGAATTATAATTTATAATTTTTTCATTTATTTAATAAACGTGAATATTTATGGGAAATTTCCATTTGGAAGAGTAGAAGTGACTATGAAGGAAATCATTGTTTTTTTTTTTTAAGGTTAATTTTACCTTGAAGTCTTGACGTAGAATAGTATGGATTGGTGGAAGGTTTCATTTAGTGGCTCTAGAAAGAATGAGAAAGCGACGGGTACCAAAAGTCCAAGAGATAAAGATAGCGCGTGTTACGGTGTTAGTTTCTTTCCACATAAGTCACTGTTAAGCCCTCAGATAATGGAAGACCCGTACCTAACCAAACCGTAGCATTTGGTCAATTTCTTACGCTCGGTCGTCTTTCTCTCTCTATATTTATTTTTAAACTAATCAGAAAATGGGAAATTTAAATGAAGAAGGATTTTTTTATTAAGTTTCGCTAAGGTTGCTTCGGCATCAATTTAATATTAATATTTTTATCCTTATAGAATGCCAAATTTTTAAAATAGTATTACTTTTAGGCAATCCTAAGTTACACTTAATGTAATATACAATTTAAAAAATCTTGGCCACTCAAAGTGTTAAAATCTAATCTAACGGTTGATGTTTAATTTGTCCAAAAGTTTTATGGACGGGAAACTAGCTAAATTGGTTTGCCCATTTGATAGTCTTCTCCACCCCTTTTCTTTCTCCTTCAATGCCTTATGCATTATCTTTTCCTGCTATTTAACAAAAAAAAGTACTCAAATCTGACAAGAACTCATCGTTCTTTATACCCCTATCAAGATCATCACCAGGAATTGGACTTTCCCTGTTCTTTTTCTTGGAAGCACTCTTTGGAGAACACTAAAAACAGCACTTTCTACCTGGGCAGAAACGGCAGAGAAGAAGGTGAATCCATCCATGAACTCGGAGAACTCAACGGTGAAGAAAATGACTTAGATTTCGACTTCAACTTTGATTTCGAGGAAACAACAACAACATAAACAAAAGAAAAAACAGACCCATATCTTGAATTTTCTTTAGAATCGATTTCTTGATGGGTTCTATTTGGACTCGAAGAAAATGGCCAAGAGAGGAGAAGAATCACAACTAGAAACTGATTTTGCAGTCTCCAAGTTGGATTTCCCATCTGGGTTTTGTTTGGAATCGAATAAAAACTCTTACTTTGAAGTTGGATTTGAATGATGATGATGAAGAGATTGTGTGCATTTTTCAATGTAATGATGATGATTATCATTGATGTGGGTTTTGGTTTTAGCAGTAGCTGGGAAGGATTTGAGTTTGCAAAAATCTGGATTCTAACTCAATGGGAAGGATTGAGTCATCGGTGATACCAGAACAGCGATAGCAGAGACAACCGGCTGTAGAAGCTAGTCTCCTGTGCTGACTTTTTTTTTAGTGACCTGCCTCTAACCGTTTAAATCAGTTCTATTTTATTATTATTATGTATACGTGGCATGTACTTATTGGTCAGCTAATAATATCACTGATTGTATGTTACTTTAAACGTAACTTAGAGAGGTCCTTACTTTTAATTTCAATTTTTTTTATTTTGTAAGAAATTTCTTTGTTTTTAAATTATGTATAAAAACTACTTTATTAGTATGATTATCAATCATCAATTAAACAAACAAAATATATTTATGACATGATACTTCTGAAAGTTTGTGTTGATAAATTTGTATAATTTATAATTATGTATGGTAATTATTGGATTTCATGTAAAATGTTAGATTATAGGTCATAAAAGTAAATACTTAAATTATTAGATGCAACAACATAAGTTTTTTGTGTTAGATTGATTATATTATGTTATGTTATAAGGATAAAATAGTCAAAATATATTTATCTTAAAATATTTTTTTATATATATAGTTCAAAGATTGTCAAAAGTCCTAAGCCCAAAAAACAAGAAAAAAAAAGAAAATAATGGGAAGGATTTAATCAATTCATTAACTAAAGTACTTTTTTATTTGTATTTTCTTAAAATAATATGAATTTATTATAATAATTTTTAGAGAGCAAGGCGGATTTTGAAAAAAAGAAAAAAAGAAAAAAAGTGAGGTAGAAATATCTCCACCTCATTGATTATCAAGATATGGAAAAACTATTTTGTACTTTCATTGACGGGACCTTTATTGTATCACTTATACTTTTGGTAAATAGGTGAGAGAAGCAAGTTGAAAGACATTGGAAAAGAAGAACGGTAAGTCTTGAGAGTTAAGTGCGAGCAGGCGTTGTCTGGTTTTTGATTTGTGAGAATAATTGTGTCGCTTACTATCCATATAAATGGAGATTACTGGTTTGTGCATATTGGGGTTCTTGTTGGTCCCACGTCTACGAATTTTCTAAGGCTTCCAGTTTGATCACTATTTTAATTTGTAGGGCTAAAAAATAAATAAATAGATTTAAATTAGTTTAAATTTTAAATATAGTTATATATTTAAATTTAAATGATTTTATTTATTTTTTTATCAGTTTCTCCAATAATAAATATTGAGTTATTTATTTTTTTAATACTGAAAATTAATTTTTTTATTTGTGCCTTTAAATTTTAAACGTTAAATACAAGATAAATATTTCAACAAATATAAATAAAATAGTATTTTATTATAATATAAGTTATGTTCAAGTAAATACCATCTTTTAATATTATAAGTTAGAACATTTTAATTATTTTTATTGTGGTTTATGATGTATTATATGAAAAAATTTCATAAAAGATTGTAAAAATAAATAACTCAACTTTTAAGAATATAAAAAAATAAAAATAAAAATAATAGATTGGGAAGCCTGATACAAAATCATTAGGGGCATAGCTCAAGGAATGGTTCCAACGGTTAACAAAAAAGGAACAAAACCATAGCCGATCGTCCTCATCTCTTCTTCATTCTTCGTTTCTTGTTGTTTTTTGTTATCACGACGGCGTGATCAAATTCGAATAATCAAACCGCCATCTGTGAATGTTTGCACAATCCTCTCTGAATCAAAAACGCATATGAAAAGTGCTTGAACTACTAGATCCATATTCAACTTCGCTTCAAGAATCTTTTGCATTCAGCCAAGTAATATTAAATTACTAGTGTTGTAAACTAAGAGTTGCGGATGAAAGTGATACTCGGACTGGGATGTGGGTATTGCTTAGGAGCTGGGAATTTTAGTTTCATGTCGACGGCAACTTTAATGAACACAAACGGACGACACTGAAACTGAGAAATCCTAAGATGTAGGTCAAAGTAGAAGATATGAAGAAGAAACCAAGAGAGAAAAATCTGGGTCTGGGTTCAATGGAGGTTTTAGGCCCAAAAGTCTGGGTCCGTGGCCTGGCTCGAATTTCTGGTATGTTTTAATCTTTAAGAATGTGGGTTACTCGAGTAGTTAAAAAAAAAAAAAATTATTTGATTGGTTATTTGAGTTTAAATTTTAGAAAAAGTAAAATGTTAAAAGATTAATTTAAACTTTATCTCTTTTATTTCTCTTAAAAAAATGTATTAGTCAAAATTATCCCTTGAGTCTTACCATTATACCATATAACATAAACTTAACTGATGGACAGAAACTTGAGTTATGTAATAATTTAACTAGTATAGGTTAGCCCCAAAAACTTAATCGGGTAATTTTCAAGCATCATTCTTTAACAATCCTTCTACTTTAATATTGGAGTAGAGGTATTAGCGCCCCTCTAATCTCCCATTAAAACCCCTACTATATATTTATACTTTACCCTTAATTGAAATTACATTGAAGGACAGCGTAAAATTGAAGTACAAATTATTCTATAATTCCAGTGAACTTTTTGCACCCATTATACTACTTATAAGTTTTGAAATCAACAAAAAACAAGAAAAAGATTTTGTGAGTAGTTTCTGAAAACTAATCGTCATGTCACTATTTTAATTATATTACTGGGAAGTTAATTTTTTTTTTTCACTAAACTATTTCCCACGATGGGCAGGATCTGCCATCAACATCCGATACAGTTGTTACTTTTCAAGAAGTTGATAAGAATTTATTTGTGCCTATGAAAGAATTGCAGTAAGTTAGAAAAAAAAATTGTTGAACTTGCGTAATGATAAATTTATAATAATTAAGTTTAGAACTCAATACAGCAAATTCATTTTACTTATTACACCACCCAAATATTTATGCTACTACAATATATCGAGCTTCCCCTTTGTCGCTATGGATTTTCGAAAATTTCAAGCTCAAATGAGAAGCTTGAGTGTTTGACAAATTTTAACAAATGTAGCTGCTAGAGAAAATGAGCAGGGAGACCAATTTCTTTTATTCGTGAAATTTGAGATTTGAGAACTGAAACAAGCAACAAAAAGTGACAGATGGGGGTTTGGGGCAAAAGTGATCGGGCGGGTTATATGTGGAAATTGATTAGTTTTTTTTTTATTATATGAGATTATTGCTCAAATTATATGAGAATATAACTGATATTTACAAATCAGATTATGACTGGGACCAACTTACATCAATGCTAATGGAACGGTGCCTGATTTTAACTCTCTCAAATATTTGAGGGATGTCCACTACTCACTCTTGGGTAAGGGAGAAGACTGTCTTCACTCAAATTTAATTGAGGAAGGAAATACTCCCACAATGCATTGTGGGGGTTCGAACTGCTGCCCTCCAACTTGGAGGGCTGAAATTGATTATGTTTAAATAGAAGTAACATGATGCTTTAAATTATTTGATGGGGTATTTTTAGAAAAAAAAGTTTGAAGAGATTAACGGACGTGTGCCAATAACTTCGCTCTAAAATTAAGTCATAAGTCTGGTTTTAAATATCAGCCTTCAACAAAAATATTTAAAATAGCAAAAGTTGGAATTTCTTGATTTGAAACCGAGAGTATCATGGTTTTGATCCGATTAGAAAACGTCAAATTAAACCATATCTCAGTTTATCCTTATCCATGCCGTAGGTCATTCCGAAACCATCCCCAAAATTCAACAATCCAAACCCATCTCCAGAAATCATCATTTTAAAAAAATCAATGGAATAACCCAATGAATGCGCTGTTGTTGCTTTAAGTTTTAAAATTATTTCAAAAAAATTATCAACTATGTTTTACAATTATGAATATCCGAATTCAAAACCATGACTTTGTTGTTTAATCATATAATATTTTGGAACAAAGAAGAGCAAAAGATCAATCAAGATTTTAACGCTGAAAATTCCTAATTGAAAAACGCTGTCCACAACCGAGTTACAATTAACAGCTGACCTTCCACCCTCACTCTCACACACTAGCCAAGTGGCATGCTGGAAAAGAAAAGCTGGCATTGGCTAGAGGTTTCAAGAGTCGTTGTGAATTGACCGACAGCTCGTATGCACCTTGCGCAAGTAGGAGAAATATATATGCATACTATGTGTAGTTGAATTTAAAATAACCATCACTTACATTATAGTTTTTCAAACTAAATACACACATATTATAATATTATTTACTTATTGTATGCTGTTGTACTTATGATATATTCTAAAATTTCTCGCGCAAGTAGACGTGGCATGAGTGGATAACTTGCATCAACAATCAATCAATTTATTGTTCCGCAAGCCTTACTCAATTGAGAAGACTAGTCCACGCATATAGTGAAGTCGCCAGCCGTTTCCTAGGAACCAACTCTCAAAGACTCTTTACTAGTTTTATACGGAAGTCAACCTCTCGATTGTAAGAGAAAATCTTACGTGGAAATGAAGGCAGACACGAGGGGACGCAGTCCTTTTTTGAATCGTGATTGGATACATTAAAAGTTGTTGCCCCGCAAAAGGGACAGGTCCTGCTCAATTAGATATTAATATGGCTAATGTATTAGTGGAAGCAATGAAAGCCCTTCCGGCAAAGCAACTGCACTAGCTCTATTTACTCTAAACCGTATATTGGTCGCTGATCTCTCATTGCTCTTCAACTAGTTTACTTTAGATATATAATGGGTTTTAAAATTTTGCTTGGTTTCGTTTCTTACATGCTTCTGAGTATCATTCGTCTTACCTCCGGCCAGACATGTTACGACACAGGAAACTTCACCACTAATAGTACCTACGGTAAGAATCGGGACCTGTTTCTCTCATCTCTTGCTTCTAACGTAACCGCGAACAAGGGTTTCTACACTTCCACCATTGGCAAAATTCCCGACGAAGTTTATGGTCTTGCACTCTGCAGAGGAGATTCTACTCCAGAATCATGTGCCAGCTGCCTTAATTTCACAGTTCGTGATATGATGAAGAACTGTCCGAACCAAAAAGAAGCTATTTCATGGGGAGGAATGGATTTTCCATGCGTTGTACGCTATTCAAACAGCTCTTTCTTTGGAAAACTAGAGCTGAAACCTACAGAATTCAACCATAATATAAATAACATCACTTCAAGTTTGACACAGTTTGATCGGATCTGGACGAGTTTAATGGATCGCGTACTGGTAAAAGCTTCTTCGGGCACTTCCAAGCTCAAATTTGCAACTGAAGAGGCAAATTTGACAAGCTCCGAAACGATTTATGCACTAATGCAGTGCACTCCAGATATATCCCAGAGTGATTGTGAATTTTGTCTACATCAAAATATGGCTGATGTGCAGAGTTGCTGTTATGGAAAAAAAAGGAAGTTATATTTTGGGACCCAGCTGTATATTTCGCTGGGAAATGTATCCGTTCTATGGAGCTACTGCTGATTCTTTATCGCCATCTCCTCTGAGTCCACCCAGTAATACTACTGATACGACAATCACCAAAGGTATTTTCACGCCCGCCGCCGCTGTTAGTATTTCACTAATATCCAATCTCAATACGAGCTAACATTCGCGCATATCTCTCTGATTTATTTTTGTAGACAAAGGAGGCAATAGCAGTTCATCTGGAACTGTCATAATCATTGTTGTTTCTACGAGTATTTTCATCATTGCACTTGTTGCTTTGATCACTTGTGTCTTTCTACGAAGGAGGAAGCAGAAGCGGGATCTCACAAAAGGTTAGTTAATTATGTGCTTTTTCCCCTGTTATAAAAAGGTAAAATTTTACATGTGCTACAACCAATAAAACGACTTCCGCCGAAACAAAGAAACCAATATGCATTCATTAGAAGTTGCCCGTTGTGTTCTTCTTTAATAAAGATTTTTTTTAAAAAAATTGTTATTAATTTTATACAAATCTATATGCTAACTTATCGCTATTTTGAAGCTGATGAAATCAATACTGCGGAATCCTTGCAATTTGACTTCAGCACCATCAGAGATGCAACAAATAACTTCTCCACATATAATAAGCTTGGACAAGGTGGATTTGGTGCTGTTTACAAGGTACTTGAACCATTACATGAACGTCGAAAATAAAACTGATCGTTAGTGCAAATCATTTGGCATTTACCCTGTTTTTTTTTTTTTTTTGGTAAAATGATTTCAGGGAAGGCTTTCACATGGACAGGAAATAGCAGTAAAGAGGCTGTCTAAAAATTCGGTTCAAGGAGAACTAGAATTTAAAAACGAGGACCTATTGGTGGCCAGGCTTCAACATAGAAATTTGGTTAGGCTTCTAGGTTTCTCCTTTGAAGGAACCGAAAGGCTTCTCATCTATGAGTTTGTGCCTAATTCAAGCGTAGATAAATTTATATTTGGTAATGGTTGCACGTTTCCTTTTAAGCTTTTAAAGATATTATTCCAGTTATCCTAATTCACTCATATTGCACTTTGTTGTCTAGATGCTTATCTAAATACTTAAAATGATCTCGTTAAGGCAGATGTCATGAAGGACTCTATTAATCTACACTGAAATTGATAGCATCTATACATAATTAAATTCTCTTGACATCGATGAAAATTTTCAATGCATCAAATGTAGCTATTCTTGTTTGTGTAATATCTCCTGTAGCTTCTTGTCTATTACCTTTTTGCGACCAAAATTATAAGTTTTGTGGCTTTTGTAAATTGGTAGATGCAATCAAGCGCGTGCAACTAGATTGAGAAACTCGATACAAAATCATTGGGGGCATAGCTCGAGGAATTCTTTACCTTCACGAAGATTCAAGGTTACGGATCATTCATCGTGACCTCAAAGAAAGCAATATTCTTTTAGATGCAGACATGATTCCAAAAATTTCAGACTTTGGAATGGCAAGGTTGTTTGAAATGGATCAAAGTCAAGGCGATACAAGTAGAATTGTCGAGACATTGTAAGTATACGGAGATGAACTTCAGATTGTTCATTTTATGTTTGAAGTCTAAAATTATATTGACAACTTTTTTTTTTTTTTTTTTAGTGGCTACATGGCTCCAGAATATGTAACGCGAGGGCACTTCTCCATTAAATCTGATGTTTTTAGCTTTGGTGTGTTAGTCCTGGAAATCATCAGTGGTCAAAAGAATAATAGTTTCCGTATTGGAGAGGAGGCAGAGGACTTACTGACCTACGTAAGTAATAATCTTCATATACTATATTAAAGTCTGAAATGTTAAGAGATCAAACAAAACATTTAACGCCGTTGTATTTTTTTGTAGGCATGGAAAAATTGGAACGAAGGAACAGCTTTAAATCTGATAGATCCCACATTGAGGAATGGTTCCAGTAGTGAAATAATGAGATGCATCCACATCGGATTGCTATGTGTTCAAGAAAATGTTGCAAATAGACCAACCATGGCTTCAGTTGTTGTCATGCTTAATAGCAGCTCTCTCTCCCTGCCACTACCTTCGCAGCCTGCATTTTGGATAATTTGGAATTCACCGCATCTGATCAATCTAAAAGCAGTTCCATCCATTTTACAATCAATGAATTTACAGTCAGTGAGCTAGACCCTCGCTAACTTTAAGGTACAGAGGCTCTATCTTTAAGCAAGTTTGTACTATGATATTTATTGTATGAGATGAATTTGGATCGATGCTAATCTTTTAAAGATTTTGTCTCATTGCATATTGTTAATTACTTATAGAAGAAAATTAAGAATTAATTACATATTTATTCTTATCAAATAAACATAACATCACAACTTTGTATATAACAAGAGTAGTTTAAAGATTATATCATCAAATCAATGTAAATCTTGTCCCATACGTTATTTTAGGTAATTGAAGCTAAGTGCCAAAATAATTTTCATGATTTTGACCCCATGTTACACTCCTTTATGTTGATTGTAATTAAGTCTTGTCAGTATAATTGTAATTGATCCCAAAAGTTGCAAAGTATGAACAGAGACCACCGGATACCATGCCATTAATCAAACAATGACTTTGATTTTAAATTTACGTGTGAATGTATTTTAAAATGAGGTAATGACAGAAGTAAAAACGACAGGCAAATTACCGTTTGCAGGAAAATGGGTCAACAAAGTGGGACTCAATATCAACACTCGAGGAAAAACGACATTAAATAGATTGAGACAGAAAATAGGTTAAACAACAGTACATGCGTGGGAGTCAGGCTAATTCGATGGCTATTTGGAATTTTCTAAATTTTGAAGATATTTTCCAGAGTATTTTGTCCTTTAATTATTGTGTAATATTATTAATAGATTAAGATAGGTTGGGTATAACAACTTTTGTCAATCTTATTAGTTATTTTGCAACCACTGAAATGATTAGTGTTTTTTAGGCTTTTATTTCACTGAATGCACATAGAAAGAACTCACTCACAAACTAATGAAGAAAAATATGGCATGGAATACCTGCTGATGCAACTCTTAAAATAATGTTTCAGATCGAATGCCCAGCAAAGCTAATCTTGATATCCCCACATGTGGTGGTTGCAACGAAGTCATAAGCATGTTAAAGGTAAAAACATAAAAAATTTAAATTAGAACCATGAAGATGTTATATCGAAGGGCACCTCCTCTTTTTCATTATTGCTTGTCATAAACCATGTCATTCTCCCCCATACCGTACCAGCCCTGCCCCTCGGTAGATCATATACTAACATAAAGAAGAAGCATCATTAACAGTTCTTACAATTTAACGGGGGTATACTTCAGTAATTGACGCTTCATCAACAGACCATGGAATCGACTTGCTTGTAGATTTATCAGAGCACTCAAATTCTTTTGTGGGCAAGTCCCTCTCAGTTCGACTGCCTATGAAAAATGCAGGATGTTGAGGCGACGGAAGTGTGACAGAGTAACTATTGAGCATGAGAACTATTGTTGCCATTGATGGCCTCTCAGCTGGATCTTCCTGGACGCATAATAAGCCCAATTGGATGCATCTAATCACTTCATTTCTTGAGTAAGAATCTGTCAGATTTGTATCCAACAACTGCAAAGGAGTTCTATCCCTCCAATGTTTCCAAGCCTGCAAACAGTATATCAAGTATATTAAAAAAGGTAGCAGTTTCTACCTCTTCTTTAGTGCTTTTACTTGTGTGTGATGATACAGGCACTAACAAAGGGGAAAAACCTCAATATATTATCACATTTATGCTTACATAGCTCAAAAGATCTGCAGCACCATCTGTTTGATAAAAGTTGCTGTTCTTCTTGCCAGTTATAATCTCCAAAACTAGGACACCAAAACTATATACATCTGATTTCACAGAAAATTGCCCATGCATAGCATATTCTGGGGCCATGTAACCACTGTAAACCAACAACTAAGTCAATCGAAAGACAACAACGAAGCTTTTGAAATTATTCAAACAACTCTATACAGTTTATTTATAATCCACACTAAATGGTTCCGCCAGGGGATGCCATAAATTGTAAACTAACCAAATGGAGACTATGTACAAAGGGTAATAGTTACCAATACTTACTATGTCCCAACTATTCTGCTAGTATTTCCTTGAGTCTGATCAACTCCAAATATCCTTGCCATGCCAAAATCTGAAATTTTTGGATTCATCTCGGCATCTAAGAGTATATTACTAGCTTTCAAGTCACGATGTATAATTCTGAGCCGAGAATCTTCATGAAGGTAAAGAATTCCTCGAGCAATCCCTCCAATTATCTTGTAACGTCTTGACCAATCCAATTGTCCTTGTTTTTCAGGGTCTGTGCACATATCAAAATCAATACTTCAAATTGAAAATTGGAAATTGAATATAAATGCAATCTAGAAATTCTGTCTGTCTTGAAAAGAAGGATAAAAACTAGAACAATCTATTAAAAAATCTTGAATATTCAACTCTCTTAAGACATTGAAATTTATGTAAATGATCCTAACCATAAAGAAAATAGTCAAGGCTTTTGTTTGGCACAAATTCGTAGATAAGTATCTTTTCTTCGCCCTCCAAGCAAAATCCCAGTAGCCTAACCAGATTTCTGTGTTGAAGCTTGGCAACCAAAACGACCTCATTCTTAAATTCTTCTGCACCCTGTCCTGAGCTTTTTGATAGCCTTTTCACAGCTATTTCTTGTCCACTAGGAAGTACACCCTGCAAATGTACATTAATCAACAATTAGAAAATTTGTAATGTGTCTTCCAACTGCTAAAAACTTTCAGAGGTGTCATGATAATGAATGGTATACCTTATAAACCTCACCAAATCCACCTGCACCCAACTGGTTATCAGTTGAGAATTTGTTTGTGGCAACTTCAATTGTCTCGAAATCAAATTGCAAGGATTCTAGAGTTGTAAGATCGTTATCAGCTGCACAAACAAAAAGTAATTAATTCAGTCTTCGAAAAAAGTTACAACAATTGTATGCGTACATACTCTTGTTAAAAGACTGTTTGATTTAATAATAAAGTAGCTCTCGTGCTTACCACTACCTTCCGGTACAGCATTGTACTTCTTTCTTGCTTTCCTTCTTAGGAAGCAGAAGCCCACAATAAAAAGCACTGCAGTGACAGCAATTGGAGCAACAATGGCGATAACTGTTGATGATGAGATTCCGCTTTTCCCTGCAGGAAAAAAAAATATGTTTCATTAGGCATACTAGAAATTCATCAATGTAAAATATCATATTGAATGTTAAATATCCAGAACCAACATTGTTTTAAATGATTAAAATCATCAATCACATATATTATCAAATTAATGTCAATCTAACTTTTTAAGGTCCTCCCTATTTAGTAGTGAGTTACTGTAGAAAAAAATTTATAATTATGAAATAAAAATTAAAAGATTAGTAATATCTATAAATTTGAAATAATATAAGTAGGATAAAACTAAGTATTCATCAAACACTTTAGCGGTAACTTAATACCAGAAGGAGCCTAAAATCTCGTTGCGTTTCACTTAAAATCATATCTTAATTACAGATATATCATTGACAGACCCCTCAAAAGAAAACGATAAAGCATATATAACTTAAAATAATGAAAATGGCAATAAAAAGTGGGTTCACATTTACCTCGAGACGTCGTTACCGAACCAGGAGGTGGAGGAGAAAGAAGAACCGGAGCAGGTGCTGGCGGCGCTGTGGCTGATTCATTGTAAAAAGGGTACAATTCATACCGTACGTTACAACTCGGAAACAACACTCTTCCTCCTTGCTTTCCACTGCAACAACTTGGCAACCGTGCCACAGCTCCTCGAAGACATGTGTTACAATCCGAACTTGACAGGTCCGGTGTACATTGCGCAAGACTGTAGAGTGTTTGAAAGGTTGTGAAATTTGCTTTTCTCGTTGCAAACCTTTTGGTATTATTCACAGCCTGAGTTACAACTTGGCTCATCTGAGTCCCCACTAGCTCGTTCAACCTGCCTTGGTCCGTAACATTTTGTGTATTGTACAAAGAGACAGCAGGATCTGTGGCCATGCTAGAAAAGAAAGACTGATCCGAGTAACGTAAAAGGCACTCAGCGTACCATATTATTGTTTCTTTGCTGACTGGGCAAACCTGAATTACATCGCTTGCAGCCGCGGTGACACAGTCTTGACAACCACTGGTAGTTTGATCCCCGCGGCAGAGGAAGAGGCCGTAGACCCTGTTTGGGTCTTGACCAGCTGTAGCGTTGAAGAATCCGCTGGAGAATCCATTTCCACGACTGGCGTTAGTAGGAATAGACGAGAGGAGAAGATCGAGGTTTTTTTCATAGGTGCTATTTCTGGTGAAATTTGCTGTTGTTGAGCAATCATATTGAACGTAGTCCCGGTCAACTGCAGCTGTAAAACTGAAGTGGAAGCTTAAAAGATACATCAGAAACAGAGAGAACAAGAAAAATTTCAAGGGCGTCATTCGGAATCCCAGGTTTTTGTTGCGCAACGTGGATTACAAATACAATCCTCTATCTTCTTCTTTTTTATTGTTTTTTATACTATCTTTTGTTTTATTAATGTTAGACGGAGACGAGATTTTATCAAATATAATGAAGAAACGAGTGGTGGAAGCTGCAAAAGTTGTGATTGGAGACGAGACTCGCTGCACAAAGTCAACAAAGTGAAGTCATGCTCGTCCCGGTCCCATTAATTACTCGTTTTGCTTCCAACCCTCCAGATAAAAAAAAAATAATAATAATAATAAAATAAAATCGCAAAACCTCGGTCAAATGAAATTTTGGAATTTTTATTTTTATTTTTTTGTGATTGAAGAATTTGTCGAAAGTTAGATGAAGGAAAAAAAAACATTATTGATTAAGACAGAAGTTGATTCGTGACGTCAGAGATACAAGTTAGCCGTCTATTATGAATATATTTTTCAAGGTGTGTTTTGTCCTTTAATTATCGTAAAATATTGACAGATCAAATCTAGGTTGGGCATGAGCATGACTTCCTTAATTTGTTCGGTACTGCATATAAAAAGAGACAATGATGAATGGAAGTGGAGATTTTAGGGTACATTATAGATATTATCCTGAATTGATATATGTATTTTATGTGTATATTTATTTTAAAATATTATTAGATAATTGACAATTATATTTAATTAAGCTATACATGTTAATGATTAAATATTATACCTTTGAAATATTTTACAATTCTTCAAATTGATATTTTATTGAAGCCAATTAGCCAGATCACATGTTTCACTCCAATGTCATGATCTAGTCCGATTCCCGTGTACATGCTTTGAAAAGTTTATTGTTACTATTTTAATGGCATCATTTGCGTAATTGATTTTTGCGGGAAACGAGATTCAAATAACAGTGATGGGGTTCTTACTTCAACAGAATTAGGAGAGTATTTCATAAGCAGCCCATTATGTTGGGTGTAAATGGGCTGGGCTGGGCTGGGCTGAAATGATGGGTACATTTGTAGACTGAAAGAGTACAGTCATTTGAACGCCACTTATTAGAACATCACCAAAAAAACTCTTTTAATGAAGGGACTTTGCAACACAAGGAAGAAGGAACATTTCTGGCAGCAAAAGTGACAGAGTCTTGGCAGGCGCTGCTGCCAAGATCGCCACGGCAAAGGAAGAGGCCGTAGACTCTGTCAGAGTCTTGTCCCTTTCCCAATTAATCACTTGGTTTGCTTCAAATCACTAAAAATTTAATTTACATTAACCCTAAAGGACTCGACTAGCTTACAGAATCTGTAAGCTACAGACTGCAGCATCAGCCGTTGGATGTGGTTGGATGTGGAGTGAGAAACTAAACAATAGACAATCGGATGGTGGGATGACGGGAGATGTTTGTTACAGAATCTGTAACATAGACAGGTATTAATCACTAAAAATTTGGTTGGGATATTTGAAAGAATGTATGGTGACGGTGTTGCGATGAGCCTCAATCTTTAAGAAAAGAAACAGTTGTTTAGATATGGACCTTGTAAGCTGTAAGCCTGTAAGTGGGGCAACAGTCATGAAATTCTAAATTTCTACTTTACATTATGACAAATGGGTGATTTTTTTTCTTTTAAATTTTGTATTTTGTTTTGTTTGAATTTTTAATGTTAGTCGATGGGATTTAATGTGGAAACGAAACGATTGGTGGAAGCTCCAGAAGTGGAGTTGGCGAAGGAGACCAAGACTTCACAAGGTGAAGTCAAGGTATCGTCTCATTCCTCCAATTAACTATTTTGTTTCAGGACAAATTCTGGGTCCCACGGAAGAAAAGAGTTCCGAAAATCTCAGTCAAAATTGTGAAAAGTTAAATGAGGAAAAAGGACATCAGATTAAATTAAGTTTGATTAAGACAGAAGTGGGTGCTTGACGACGATTCAAGGGAGTTGTTACATGGGACTCAGGGTTATCCAATGGTTAAAGTGGAATTTTCTAAGTTTTGAAGATATTTTACAGAGAGTATTTTCATTTTGTCCTTTAGTGATTGCAAAGTATTAATTGATCAAAATTAGATTTGGTATAAATTTCTGATCGTTCATAACTCACAAGACGAGAGTAACACAAAATTTAATTCCAATTTTTTTCTTTTTCCTTTCCTCATATATATATATATGGGTCCGGCTATGGTACCATTGTGGTACCATACCACAGTTGGATCCAGCCATTAGATCCAGCTATGGAGACCACTGTAGGCTGGATCCAATGGCTGGAGCCAGCTGTGGTATGGTACTATAGTGGTACCATAGTTGTGCCCTATATATATATATATATATATATATATAAGTCATCAGTTGATATTTCCCAGAAATCAATTAGCCAAATCACGGCTTTCATTTGAGATATCATTATGTTGTTCGATTCCCATAAAAATACGTACTTTCAACGTTGAAAAGTTTATTATTATCATTCATAATAACATCATATTTATATATTAAAAATTATGTGCATTATTAATTTTGCTCTTGCAGGAAACAGATTTTCAAATCACTATGATAGCTGCTGAGATTTCAAGTTGAACAGATTTTGGAGAGTATGTTTTAAGCAGCCTACTAGACATGGGTGGGTGTATATGGGCTGTGGGCTTAAAAGATTGACGTATGTAGTCCAGGTTCAGGAACAACAATATATTGTCTATAATTGTGGGACTGAAACATACGAGATTTTCACTGAATGCAAAACCTCATAATCGCTCTCTCTTCCAAGTGTTGAAAATTGATTAAAAAAAAAGAGTGAAAAGTCAATTTGGAAGATATCATTTAAATTTAATTTGGAGATAGTCGAGAAGTTTGATAAGCAATTGGAAGTGGTCAAAACTATTGAAATAGTAGCTATTAAATATTGAAAAATTGGCTTGATTTTAGGTAAAATTTTACCTATAAAAGGGAAGGTCTCATTTGAAAGGTAGTTATCCAAATCCCAGAGAAGCGATCCAAAATTTGGTGAGAATTGAGAGATAAAAATATTCTTAAGTATATAGTTATATTGAGGGAGCATTTGACTCTTTAATATGAATATTATGGGTTTGCTTTGTTAAGGAATGTTTATCGGGATTATGTATTTGGGGCTTGAGTAAGAGAAAATTATTTCTGAGAGTAGTTGTAATAATTTTTCACATAGTGAATATTTTTCTCTAGTTGTCTTTTGACAACGGCCGTATTTTTTCTCCAAATTTAAAATTTTCTACGTAAATCTTGTGTTATGTGATTGGTATATTCTCTATTTAATTTTTTCTTTTAATATGTTACTTAACAAATTAATTAGAATAATCTTGGGAGGAAACTCAATTTCCTAACACCAAGTTCACTGATTACCTTGCTCCAAAACGCTAAAGCTTTTTAAACTTTTTCTTTGAAAGCTGTAAATGCTATTCACTTTTTCTAAGCCTAAATTCTATCATAGAAACAGTACCTCATCATTGCATGCGCAGCCTTCATTCAATAACCCAAATAAAATGAGAGGCGTAAATGTTATTTCCCTAGGAACCAATTTAACAAGGTAAACACTACAATCATGAATGGTAAACCTGCATTTCCTTTTTTTTTTTTTTCATCTGACAAGCGATTCATGCTTCGCCCACACATCTCCTTCACCAGTTTGGCAACATGCCATAAAATTAAATATATAAATAAATTTCAGATTTTAGAAGTTAATCAATTTTTCATAAATCCATGGGAAACAGTTTTTCATTTTAGAGGTAGGTGTCACAGGAGAGAGAATTCGATTTTTCATAACGATCGTGCAAAAGTCATTGAGGAGAGACCGAGAGAGAGTTCGAACTTAATAAAATTTAAGTATTAAAAAGGAAAGTTTAATAGTTGTAGCATTACACGTTGGAAAACTCAATCTTGATTATTGATAACGTCATTAGATCTTTCAAAGTCAAAATTTATAACTATAAAAATGGAGGTGAAAAACAAGGGATGATCCAAATCCATTCACTTTGCTATTTGCCTTCGGCGCTGAACTCTTAACCACTTGGGAAAAAGAATGTAACAGTTATCGTGGTGAGAGAGTAGAAACAGTGAGGTCATGACACAGAAGGATCTTTGGTCGAAGGTTGCTCAGCAAGAACGATTGTTCTGCCCACAGGAAACGGGGGTTGCCTTGGTTCTGAAAGGGCTATTGATTCACTTCCCAAAAGAGCCACCACATTTGACATGGTGGGTCTTACTGCTGGATCTTCTTGCACGCACAAAAGCCCTATGTGTATGCATCTCACCACTTGTGGAATCGAACTTGATTTCATCAACAAAGGGTCTACAAACTCCATTTCTTTACCTTCTTTCCACAGTTGCCATACCTGCAATCAATTCCAATTAAAAACGGTTTATAATCTTACGTTTATTATAATAACATCCATTTGAAGCAAAATCTCAATTCTAGTTAGCAGCTACATTAAACTTACGTATGCAAGGAGTGTCTGAGCATGTCCTGTAAGATAGAAACCGCTATTTCTTTTGCCACTTATGATCTCAAGCACTATTACACCAAAGCTAAAAACATCAGATTTCACTGAGAACAGTCCTTCCATTGCATACTCCGGAGCCATGTATCCGCTGTTCCAAATACGAAAAAACAAGTACACAGCATGATTAAAATAATTTCCGGAAAAATATGCTGAATAGTTGGTAATGAAAAAAGCTAAGAAACATACTAGGTTCCAACTACTCTCTTAGTGTTAGCTGTCTTCTGATTTTCACAAAAAATTCTTGCCATACCAAAGTCTGAAATCTTGGCAACCATATCTTTGTCCAGCAATACATTGTTCGGCTTTAGATCCCTGTGGATTATTTTAAGCCGAGAGTCTTCATGAAGGTAAAGAAGTCCTTTGGCAATTCCACCAATAATATTATAGCATGTATTCCAATTAAGTTGCAACCGTCTTTCAGAATCTGAAATTGAGTAAACCAAGGTCCAGAGAGAGATTAGTACACATAACTGAAGCAACTGTGTAAGTTCAAATGTCTGCAGTTAGTAGAAGAGACAGACCAAAGATAAAGCAATCAAGACTTCGGTTGGGCATGAATTCATAGATAAGCAGCTTTTCCTCGCCCTCTATGCCACAACCCACTAGTCTTACAAGATTTCGGTGTTGAAGTTTTGCAATAAGTATGATTTCATTCTTGAACTCTTCCAAACCTTGCCATGACTTCCTTGACAGCCTTTTAACTGCTACTTCCTTCCCATTCGGTAGAACACCCTGAGGATTAACTAAAAGTTATGGAAATATCTTCCCTTCAATGGGCGTATGTGCAAACATCTAATTAATCATGACATGTTTGTATTCTCTTATCTATTAACTGATTTCGTTGGGTGTGCTATATGCATATACTCTGAAATTGGTGCTTTTGCTTCAGTGAGGATAAGAATCCTTTCATGATCTTAATTAGCTTCTAAGGGTTTTGTGCATTTATACATGTACACTGATGTGTGGTCGAAATTATTTCTTAGTAATTTTAATTTTTGTTAACAACCAATTACGTTCTTATATTTTACTAGGGTGAAAGCCTAGCATATGAGAAGATTTTGGTCCAAATATCTTTTGTACGATATTGAACTAGGCAATAGGGTGTTACCTTATACACAGTGCCGAACCCGCCTTGTCCGAGCTTATTAGAATCAGAAAAACCATCAGTTGCTGCCTTTATAACAGCTAGATGCACAAAAGGCAATTCCTCTGAACTAACCAAATCCCCTTCTTGTGTTAGTGATACTGATATTGGTCCTGCCAATTCATGTAGTAATCGTTGGCTTCTTTCCTCATCTACAAAGGCAATTAAACATATTAGTCCCTAAATTGTGGGGAATTTTTCAATGTATTTGTGGAAAGCCTTTTTTTTTTTTCATATTTACCATTTTTTGCTCCTTTCTTCCGGCGAAGATAGACAACATAAGATCCAATGAGGACAACTAGTACAAATGTTGATATGCAGGCAACCGCAACAACCATCCCAGTCTTCCATTTTCCGTCTGCTTTTCATTAAAAACGAACCCTTTAAATTCAAATTAACTGTATAAGCTGTGATACAACTCTGAATACGAATGAATTGAAATGACCAAATGTAAAAAATACCTGCATTTTAAAGGACATAAACCAACTCATAATACAAATCATTTCCCAAACAGCGTACAACCATGACTCTTCATTAATCATACACTTTTTAAAATACAATTGAATATGATTAGCTGTTCTTCTTTAATGAGGGCGCTCTCAATTTTATAAGATGTAGACTTAATTTGATTGGTAGCAACTAAATATTGACAAGTATCGTAATAAAGAGATTTTACTGTATATATATTCATACAACTCTTGTCCCACTTTGGGATAGTTGTAAATAATAATAAACTCCACATTATAATAACTTATAATTTTTCTGAATTCTGATTTAAAAAATTTGCCTCCACATAGTAGTAATTGTGTGTGTGTGTTTTGTTATATTAAATGTCTGGGATGAAGAAAAATATTTTTTTAAAAGTTATTTAGGACAATGATTTATTTTTCAGAGTTGTTACTAAATTATTGTTTAGTACTTATAGAATTTACATTGAGAATTTTTTTTTTTTAAAGAAAATGCAAACATTTAGACATTTAAAATAACTTGCATATTGTGAAATCATGTCCACTTTTTTTTACCAATTTCTATACATTGAATTTGATATTGATTATTAATATAGTGCATGCTTTATTTCTATATTACTTACACTAAAGATAATTTTAAAATAATAATTTTATAACTATAGTTATATTATGTTATAGTAACAAAATTAGTTAGGCTCAATATTATGACTATAAAGAGGTTTTACTTTATATATAAACAGTTATAGCCAAATTTGGATTGTTTTAATCGATAGGTCATCATCTTGTAATTAAAAAAAAATTAAGATTTTATTAAATGCTTCAATTTTGTTGCAGTGACAGCAAAAACAAACTAGTAAACGAACAATATATGATTGATTAAACTCAACGATCTCACCTGTGGAAGTTGGGTATGTTAGTGATATACGTGTTGAAGCATTATAGAAGAGGGAGAGCTGAAATCTCAAGTTACAATTCTCATTTACGATAATCCCAGCCTCCCGAGCACCACAGCATGCTTTGAGGTCTCCCAAGGCGCCAGTCAAACAGTCGTTGCAGTCACGGGAATTAATGTCCCTGGTACACTGCACAAGCCCATATATAGTTTTCCGCTTTCGAAATTTAGCTTCACCGACCGCAAACATCGCCGGATCAGATGAGCCCTCAATTGAGAGGTTAGTCATTAAGTAAGTTAATACTTCGATGAAACGAGCCGGATTGGACACATTCTTCCACTGATTATTCCACTTTTCTGCGTACTGTCCTGCATAAACCATCACTAAAAATTTCCGGTATGAGTATTGAATTTGACATAATTCATACCATATGATTGCCTCTTCAGCAGTCTTGCAATTTTTCAAGATTTCATGTCTTGCGTTTTCGAGGCAATTCTGACAAACTGTGCGGTTAACATCCCCTCGACAAAGTGCTCGCCCAAAAACTCGATTAGGGACATCTCCGATTGACAAGTTGTAGAAGCCTTGTGAAGTGTTGGTGGCTATTGACTCTAGAAGGAGCTTTAGGTTATTTTCAAACGGGCTGTTAGGAGCATAACTTGTATTGGAGCAAGCTATATCGAGAGGATTTGCATCAGTAAAGATAGAGAGCATGAAGAATTGTACGACTAGGAGAAGCATAGCTGAAATTATATTTTTTTACCATCTTCCTTATTTGGAAGCACAAGGGGATTTAGCCTATCGGAGGCCAATGGCTGGATAACATTTTTTTTTTTTAGTTGACAATAATTAGGCGAGGTTTGAACATTATGGAATAGAAACTTCCTGATCATTCACAACGCAAGAGATTGAAAGTTCAGCAGACCTAAATTACCTGGTAATTGATTGGTGGAAGAATTTGCCTGGTTTTTGTCATTATTTATTGTCTGACCTTACATACTACAATTACATCATTTTAACGAATATTAATTCAAGAAGCTTTCAGATGTCAAGATTGATATCTCTTCTACATATTCAAACTTTGAATATCAAATTCAAAATTTTAGATATTCAAACTTTAAACTTTGAATTTTGAATTTTGAAAAATAATAAATAATTGAAAAAAATACGTGAATAATAGCCAAGATTTTGGCTATAAATAGAGGGGCTCATTCCCTCATTTGCTTATCCAATTTTGAGAAGAGTTTTCTTGTATTTAGAGAGAGTTTAGAAAGCTTGAAATTATAAGCTCTTGTTTTAGTGTTTTGAGAGTTTGGGTGTATTAGGGTTTTGGGAAGTGAGCTAAAATACTACAATATTTATAACTCCTTTTCACTAATAAAATATTTTCCTTCTATCTTTGCCCGTGGACTTAAACTAAAAGCCGAACCACATAATTTCTGGTGTCCTCTTTGTGCTTATTATTTATTTTCTTCCAATTTTATTTTATATGCGTGTCTGCTTCACCCACCAATTTCCTAACATTGATATCAGAGCTATTGGTTGAATTTTTAGAGTCGGGTATTGTTATCGTATATGGCACTATTCACGTATATGGTATTGTTCATATATACGATATTGTTAATGTATACGGTACTATTCACGTGAAACGGTGGGAGCAATCCTAGTATTAGCGGTGCAAAGGAGGGAATAGTGGTGTGAGTAAAGCAACTGTGTGGTTTTGTACATGTCCTAGAAAGTTCTGTCACAAAGGCGATAAGAGCTTAAGGAGTTTGGGTTTTAAGTGAGATCGTTGTGACCCCTCCAGTCTTTCCTGGGAACTTTTCTGCTGTGCATTCTCACACATACTCAGAACTATTCAACGTGGTACACTAGCTTGTGTACGGTATTTATCAACAAAATGACGGCAAAGTATGAAATTAAGAAATTTAACGGAAATAATTATTCGTTGTGGAAAATGAAGATAAAAGCTGTATTGAGGAAAAATAATTGTTTGGCAGCAATTGGAGAAAGGCCTATAAAGATAACTGATGACAAGTGGAACGAGATAAATGTTAATGTCATTTCTGATCTACACTTGGCACTTGCGGATGGAGTATTATCCAGTGTGACAGAGAAAAATACAGCGAAGGAAATATGGGATACTCTCACAAAACTGTACGAGGCCAAGTCATTACACAACAAAATCTTCTTGAAGAGGAAACTCTGTACTCTTCGAATGGCGGAATCTACAATAGTGACCGACCACATCAACACCTTAAAGACTCTATTTTCACAATTTATAACATTGGGTCATAATACAGAGGAGAATGAACGTGCAGAGTTTCTACTTCAAAGTCTACCAGATTCGTATGATAAACTCATCATCAACCTGCCGAACAATAATCCAGCGGACAGTCTGATTTTCGACGATGTTGCAGCCTCCGTATCAAATGAGGAGAGTAGGCAGAAAAATAAGAAAAATTGACAAACAAGTTCATAGTAAGCGGAGGCGCTATCGGTGATGAGAGGGAGATCAACGGAACGTGGCCCCAGTAGGAGTCACAATCATGGTATATCAAAATTCAGAAGTAAGAATAATGTTAAATGCTACAACTGTGGCAAGAAATGGCACGTCAAAAAAGAGTGTTGGAATAAGTAGAAGAGAAAATAGAGCAAAGAACCTGAGTCATCAAATGCTCAGGGGTATGTAACAAATACCTTGGATGATGGCGAAATTCTCTATAGCGAGGCAACAACTATTTCAAAAGGCAGAAAACGACTATATGATGTCTGGCTTATAGACTTAGGAGATACCTGGCATATGACCTCTTGGAGAGAATGGTTCCACACATATGAACCTATCTCAGGAGGATTTGTATATATTGGTAATGATCATGCCTTGGAGATCGCTGGTATTGGTACTATCAAAATAAAAATATTTGATGGTACAATTGGCACAATTAAGGAGATACGACATATTAACGGCCTAGAGAAAAATCTATTGTCTTTGGGACAAATGGATAGTCATGGATACAAAACTCATGTGGAGAATGAAATTATGAAGATTGTTAAAGGCCCACTTGTATTGATGAAGGCGGAAAAGATCGGTGCTAATCTATTCATGCTTAAAGGGGGATCACTACAGGAAGACGATACGTGTGTTGCGTCAAATTGAAAAGAATCAACGATGATGTAGCACCTCAAACTTGGCCACATGTTGGAACAAAGTTTGAAGATTCTCTCTGAACGAAAATTATTTTTAGGGCTCAAATCGGTAAGTTTACCATTTTGCGAGCATTGTGTTACAAGTAAGCAGCATAGATTAAAATTTAGTAGATCTATTACTAGAAGTAAATGTATTTTAGGGTTGATTCATTCTGATGTTTGGGAATCGCCGGATATATCCATGCAAGGTGCAAAGTACATGGTGACTTTCATTGATGATTATTCGAGGAGATGTTGGGTGTATCCAATTAAGAAAAAATCAGATGTATTTCCAGTGTTTAAAGAATACAAAGCGAGGGTGGAACTTGAATCTGGTAAAAAGATCAAGTGCTTGAGGACAGATAATGGTGAAGAGTATACAGATGGTGAGTTTCTTGCTTTCTGTAAGCAAGAAGGTATCCAGAGGCAATTCACGGTAGCATACACTGCTCAACAAAACGGAGTGGTAAAGTGAATGAACAGAACTCTTACAGAAAGAATAAGAGCTATGTTGAAAACTACTGATCTACCCAATTCATTCTGGGCAGAAGCAGCCAAAACTGCTTGTTATATAGTAAATCGGTCGCTATATACAATTATTGGGTTGAAAACAAAAATGGAGATGTGGACTGGAAAGCCAATTGACTACTCCTACCTACATGCATTTGGATGTCATGTGTACATGATGTACAATATCCAAGAAAGAACAAAGTTAAATTCAAAATCTATGAGGTGTATCTTCTTGGGATATGCTGATGGTGTAAAGGGGTATCGTTTGTGGGACCCCACTGCCCGCAAGATCGTTATCAGCAGAGATGTTATCTTTATAAAAAATCAATTGCAAAGGAAAGATGGAGATGATGGTACTGTAAAAGAAAAGTCAGAGACTGTGCCGGTATATGTGGAAAATAATCCAAAAGATTCAGATTCTTCTGAAGCAATACCAGAGCACGAGGAACAAGAACCAGTCGAGTCCGAGGCTCTAGAAATTCATCGGTCAACTCGTGAGAGACGACCGCCGGCGTGGCACTCGGAGTATGTCACAGAGATCAATATTGCGTACTGTCTTCTAACAGAGGATGAAGAACCATCAACTTTCCATGAAACTTTAGAAAGTTCAGATATTACTTTGTAGATGACAGCAATACAAGAAGAAATTGAAGCTCTACACAAGAATAAAATATGGGAACTTGTACCACAACCACGTGGAAGAAAAACTATTGGAAACCAATTGGTCTACAAGATCAAGCGTGATGGAAATGACCAAGTAGAGCGGTATCGTGCAAAATTGGTGATGAAATGATATGCTCAGAAAGAAGCTTTTGACTTCAACAAGATATTTTCTTTAGTGGTTCGACTCACAACAGTCATAATAGTCTTGGCAATGTGTGCTACATTTGACCTATGTTGTGCAAATTTTAATGTACTCGCAAGCGCACGAATCTATTGTAGTGTAGATCAATGGTGACGAGTGTCGATCCCATGAGGAGGTGAATTTTAATTGTGTTTAGAATTAATTTTGTAAATAGATGGTTGGATTTCTGGTGAAATTGATTTGGAATATTCTAAAATTTCGAATTAAAATGGCAAGAATAAATTCTAAAATTGGAATTGCAATGGCGAGAATAAATTGGAGAGAATTCTATTAAAATGACGTACTTGAGTATCTGGATCCGTATCATCATGCATCATGGGCTAAATAATCCGTATTAATATCAATTAAATCATGAGGGGGGAATCCACACCTCATGAACCACGCTCTAATCAATATGGTGCTAAGGGCTTATCGTGCCAAATAATAATAACCTTGTACTAGAGGGCCGGTGAAACCAAAGCGGTACTAGACAAGATTAGTATTATTTATCGACGAGAAGTCAAAACATCCACAAAAACTAGAGGGAAAAATAAAATAAATTTATCAAATAAAGCCCATGACACATGTTGAGACTTCACCTTCAACTCAAGCTTGAAAGGAAATTAGCTACTCATAATTGAACTAGGGGCAAAATGAGAATTTATTAAAATACGAAGAAAATACAAGATAGAGAGGGAATTACAGAAAATGGATCCCAAAAATGGATTCATAGATATCAAATTAGGGGGGGAAGGCCACTTTTTTATAGATACATGGAGTAAATCATGGCCATCGGATTAAAAACAGTTTGGACGCTCAGGATTGCGCCACGTCATCAGTCAACAGTCCACGGTTTGACCACGCGGATGAACAGTAACACGGTTTGACCCGGATGAACAGTAATGCGGTTTGGTTGAAAATAATCCTGTGTGATGCATGCACCGTGCGCGAGATTTTTCGTCCACTGATATGCTGCCACGTCACCATCAACAGTATATAAGAATTTTAGTCCAACAGGATCGTGACACCTCATCAGTCAATGCTACATCATCGGTCAATGCCACGTCATCGATCCGTCTATGTGAACAGTGTCGTGAACAGTAACGTAGACAGTACCGTACCCGTGAATAGTACCGTACATGTGAATAGTGCTATTTTTCCTTTTATACTCCTCCTAAGGTTTTCGATCGTCCTGAGTTCAAAAGTGATGTCCGTTTTGCCGTCTCATCTCTCCTTTATTGTGAAATGACTATAATGCCCCTAAAATACATAAATTACTTAATTAAAATAAAACACATGTAATTAAATCACAAGAAGATTAAATACATAAAAGTAAGGGTTGTTAGTAAGACTTGAAATGTAAAATGACGGTTTTCTCCTTTATAAATATGCATTTTCTAACACTCAACAACCTACATCTAGAGCAATTAGATGTGAAAACTGCATTTCTTCATAGAGAACTTGAAGAAGAAATATATATGCTCCAACCAAAAGATTTTACAAAAACAGAAAAGGAAAACTTGGTTTACAGGTTGAAAAAATCTTTATATGGTCTCAAACAGGCGCCGAGTCTTGGATACAACAGACTCAGTTCAAACCATTGTGCATATTACAAAAGGTTTGAAAATATTGATTTCATTATTTTGCTGTTGTATGTGGATGATATATTGGTAGTAGGCTCCAACAAAGATCGAATCCAAAAATTGAAGGCACAGTTGGTTAGAAAATTTGAAATGAAGGACTTGGAGTCAGCAAACAAGATTCTAGGGATACAAATTCACCGAAACAAAAATAACAAGAAGATTTGGCTTTCTCAAAAGAACTACTTGAAAAAAATCTTGCGGCGGTTCAACATGCAAGATTGTAAGTCAATTTCTACCTCACTTCCTATTAATTTCAAATTATCCTAAAATATGTGTCTTAACAATGAAGAAGAGGGAAATGAGATGTCTCGAGTACTGTATGCATCAACAGTGGGAAGTTTAATGTTTACTATGATTTGTACAAGACCAGACATTGCACAAGCTGTGGGAGCAGTTAGTCGATACATGGCGAATCCTGGTGGAGAGTATTGGATAGCTGTGAAGAGGATTCTGAGGTACATTAAAGGAACCTCCGATATTGCATTATGTTATGGAGGATTATAATTTACTGTCAGGGGCTATGTGGATTCAGATTTTGTAGGAGAATTTGATAAAAGGAAATCCACTACTGGCTATGTGTTTACACTTGCGGGAGCAACTGTAAGCTGGGTTTCAAAACTGCAGGCCGTCGTGCCTCTATCTACAACAGAAGCAGAATACATGGCAGCTACACAAACTTGCAAGGAAGTTATTTGGATACAAATGGTATTTGAGGAGCTCGGCCACAGACAATAGAAAACTCTTGTGTTTTGTGACAGTCAAAGTGCCTTAGATATTGCAAGAAATCCAGTCTTTCATTCTAGGACAAAACATATAAGGGTACAATATCACTTCGTTCGAGAAGTAGTGGAAGATAGAAGTGTGGATTTACAGAAAATCCATACCAATGAGAACCTAGCATACGTTTTGACCAATCCAATCAATACTGACAAGTTTATCTGGAGTAGATCCTCTTGTGGCCTAGCAGAATCGTAGGCAACATGACAATGTCAAAATAGAAAAGATAATGTGGAGATTGATTGGTTCTCAATCAAATCTCTAAGTGGGAGAATGTCAAAATTGATATCTCTTCTAGACATTCAAACTTTGAATATCAAATTCAAAATTCTAGATATTCAAACTTTGAACTTTGAATTTTGAAAAATAATAAATAATTGAAAAAAAAAATACGTGAATAGTAACCAAGATTTTGGCTATAAATAGAGGGGCTCATTCCCTTATTTGCTCATCCAATTTTGAGAAGAGTTTTTTTGTATTTAGAGAGAGTTTAGAAAGCTTGAAATTCTAAGCTCTTGTTTTAGTGTTTTGAGAGTTTAGGTGTATTGGGGTTTTGGGAAGTGAGTTAAAATACTACAATACTTGTAACTTCTTTTCACTAGTAAAATATTCTCCTTCTATCTTCGCCCGTGGATATAGGCTAAAAGCTGAACCACGTAATGTTTTGTGTGTTCTTTGTGCTTGTTCTTTATTTTCTTCCAATTTTATTTTAGTTACGTGTTTGTTTCACCCACCAATTTTCTAACATCAGATACATAATCACCGACAGAAAAAAAAAATGTATCCTTATTAATAATCCAGCAAACAGAGCTAACAGCTTTTCTCCTATAGTTGTGCCCATACACTGAATGGCCACATAAATGACTTTGGCTCGGTTTGTATTGATGGGTTTGTGGTTTAAAAGCAACGGTTATGAAATTTTGGAAACTGTAGCTGTGAAATAAAAATTGATGGTATTTGATAAAATATTAATTTTAAAGTTTGGAATAATAATTTTAAATTATTTCATCAAACACTTTATAATTACGTCTTAAAAGCTACAGTTTAAGTGTTTATCAAAATATCATGGCGATAGTTTAAAAAAGTAAAACTACTAGGAAACAACATGAAAAAAAAAAAAAAAACTTATTTAGAGCTTGAATTTTGGGGAGATTCCACTTAAAATGTTAAGTGAAGACAGTGTAGGTCTGTTATTTCAAGAGCAATACTTGAACAGTTGAAGATCTGTAATCAATATTCGATGAGCTAGCGTAAGATTTAACAACTACCCTTTCAAGCTCACATAGTTAATATCAAATCATTTGAGGCGAGGCTCGTGTTAACACCCATGAGCAACCCACGAGTAGCTTGCTGTTCAGTCATATATAACAAGGTTTCTTATGTTTTACCAAATTGCTTAACTAACAGTGATGATACCATGCCTGGTTTCGGACTTTCAGTAACAATTAGTCGCTGGACTTCAAAACTTTTGTCAGATTCCACCACATTGACATTGTTGTTATGTTGGAGAAACAACGAGGCAGCTGTATAAAGGACTTTTCTGATCTAATTCTAGACGTAAAGTCGTGATTAAACAGGTCGCAATCCTTGGTCAAATTCAATTCACCGGTTGCAATCAATTACAGCTTGTCCGACTTCTCCGATTCATGATATATAAACAGGTATTGATTATCAAATATATCACAATCCCCTCAAGTTATTTTTATTTGCTGTTATCCTCTCTTCTTTTTATCTTTTTATCTTTATCTCAGAAATTTCCAACTAATAGGGTTCGCCAACATAGGGGATCCTTTTCCAAGGTTGACACCCAAGACTTTCTCGACTATATATGAATAACATTTGAATTTTCCATGTAAGTTTTGGCCCATGTTCACCTTGATGAGTTCCTTAATTTTGTTATTACTGGAAAATCTTCGCCTTGTAGGATTAAAGCCAGAATCGGATTGGGAATTAGAATACGATACTACCTTAAAATGAAACGGATCAGAAATTTACTTGAGTTGTCCTTTTCGAGCAATATTTTACGAATTGTTTATTTTCAATTTTATATGTTTTAAGATTATCTCTTCCGTCCATTTCAAGTTTTCAACAGATCAGAATATTGCTGTCATCGGAAAACAATTGTAATAATCGGCACGACTGGATAAGAACTAGGTGGTCCATTGACTTTTTGTTTCTTTAATTCAAAGGCCCTTTATGGTTGATGTTAGGGTAAAATTTAATTCATCTCTTACTTAAAATGTCATTCAATTTTAATTTTTTTTTCCTGAAGGTGTGAAAATATTAATTTACCTCCATTTTATGTCAAGAAGAGCCAAAAAAAATAAAAAAAATCCTCTCTTCTTTTGAATAAAAATAGAGGTAAATTCATGCTACCACTCTTTCAAACACTAAAAATGAGCATATTTTGTTTTTATTAGCTCAAATGATAATACACATCAATTTTAGGACACCGCTATTGTCTGCTGCTTTCAAATGTGTCGTTCTTAGGCTTGGGCTTCAGATTCGATAATCTTTCCCTAAATTCAAGATACAATAGATAAACTACATGAATCACCCTATTTCAATTGTTATTCTAGAGTTTTACAATTATTCATTAAAAAAGCCTGTTCCAGTTGGATAAAAACCTGTTAGGATAAACTTCAGTTTAATCAATATTTCAAGATATTTGTTATAAAATAAAAATTAATAAATATGTATAACTACTCTGGCTTTTGGGTTAGATATAGTATTTTTAAAAATGTTCAACTACTGTACTGGACCACTGCAAATAATTTCTAACCCTAAATATATAATTATATATTGATGCTGATGATATACTTGCTTTGGTCGTTGATTTAAGAGTTGGGACAAATTAACATACAAGAGGCTGCTCACTAGCTTGACCTCTTATAATATTTTGATTAGATAATCTCATTAGCTAGTATGAAGAACAAAATTAATAGATCATTGTCAAAAGTCTACTCTCTTATAGAACATAATCAGCCACTAGATGACTCTGACTCCCCTATTTTAAATATTCTGATTCGTATCATGAAACCTTTGAAGGTATGAATGGAAAAGTAGTGTGGCCGGTTTGTATAAAAGAATAATTAAGTAGACTAGATAATAAGATCAATATATATATTGTTGTGTATTCAGTGAATCAAATCAAAGAGGTTGAAACGCCAGTGTTGACGCGCGTTTTGTAACGTTCAACAACTTAAGCAAAACGACGTATGAAGACTGCGTTTAAATAAGTAAATCAAATGCTCGTTAGAACGACATACAGTCTTGCCGTTTTGGAGTTAATGAGGCACAAGCAGAACACGTGCAAACGAGAAGGTTGTTTAGAAGCCGTTATTGCACATGATCATCACGAGCGTTTCTGGAATGCCACTGAGGTTCGTTATAAGCTGTTATACACAGCTGGAAAAACAGAGACTTGAAGAAAGACGGAGAGCATTGTCAAGAGAGAGAGAAAGCTTGAGAGCTAGGGTTTTCTTGTTCTTATTGAGTGCTTGGTAATCTCTGCAAACAAGACTTGACCAAAATCAATAAAGCTGATGAGTTTGTTCCCCCGTGGATGTAAGTCAATGCAAATTGACTGAACCACGTTAGCTAGCTGTGTTATGTGATTTCTTGCATTCAATTCAATTCTTTGTTTGTTTCTAAACACAATCATCGTCTTAGTTAATTGTACATTACTTCTTTACCTTTTCTGATTGTTTAGTGAGGCATCTTGTTGATTCTAATCTAAGATCTTGGGGGGGTGTTCTGTAAAGCTTGCTGTTAATTGCTTATCAGAATCTTCATATATATATCGTTATTTTACAATCCGAGAGTGCGAGTCGCTCTTTCACTCTTTGCTGTTTATCCCAAATACGGACTCACAGATTAATTATTACATTTGTAAAATCCACATACCCTTTGGTTGAAATACAAGCGAAGTGGGGATATAACACTATGTATCACAAGAAAGGCACCAGCCCAGTGCACATTCAAACTCATTCATTGCCTGAATCACCGAGGCGAAAGATCAGAAATTGTTAAACCATTGACAGAGCAATAATTGTTATCATCATCATCCGTAACTCTTCCAAAAGAGAAGGCAGGTTTTTGAGGCTGGCAAAGAGTAATGGTTTCACCATGTAACATTACAACAACGGATGACATGGTAGGCCTGTCAAATGCATCCTCTTGAACACACAACAAACCAATATGAATGTATCTTAAAAATTCATCTGGAGAACATGTATCGGTCAACAGTGGATCAATCAGATCCAATGCGTTCCCTTCATTCCAGAGATGCCATGCCTGCATCATCATTAAAGTGGATTAAAAATTTTGCAGTACTAAATATAAATTCCCGAAATAAAATGCACGTTCTTTATTGTAGACAGATTTACATAGGCTAGGAGGTTCGGGGCAGTCGCGCCTCTTGATTGATTGAAGCCTCTGTTTCTCCTTCCAGTTGTAATCTCAATCAAGAGTACTCCAAAGCTAAAAACATCAGACTTTATGGAATATAATCCCTCCATTGCATATTCAGGAGCCATATATCCACTATTTACCAAAAGAAAAATATAACCTTTATTATTAATTGAGAATAGCAGATTTGAGCTATAAGTAAATAGGTTTTACTTACTATGTTCCGACTATTCTGGCAGTATTAACTTCACCTTCACTTCCGGCGAAAATCCTTGCCATTCCAAAATCTGAGATCTTGGGGTTCATGTCATAGTCTAACAACACATTGCTAGCTTTTAGGTCCCTGTGAATGATTCTAAGTCGAGAATCCTCGTGAAGGTAAAGAATTCCCTTGGCAATTCCATTTACAATATTAATACGTTTGCTCCAACACAGTAGCCCACGTTTCCTTGGATCTAACAATTAAGAGTGCCAGAAAGAGGAATAAATGGATGTTCTGAGAATTCAAAGGGACAATAATAAATGAAAAAGAAAAGCGCATACCAAAAAGGATTACATCAAGGCTGCTGTTTGGCATAAATTCGTAGACAAGCAGCTTTTCGTCTCCGTCAACACAGAAACCTAGAAGCTTGACGAGATTTTTGTGCTGTAGCTTCAATATAAGGAGCACTTCATTTGTGAATTCTGCATTGCCCTGCTCAGAACAGCTGGAGAGCCTCTTCACTGCTACTTCCTTGCCGTCACTTAATACACCCTGATAATTTTTATTTCTTATTTTTAATACATATTAATGGATGACTTTTTATTTTTTAAATAATACTAATACCTTGTAAACAGGACCAAAACCACCTTGTCCTAGCATATTTGAATCGGAAAAGTTACTGGTTGCTACATGTAATGTTTCCAGATCAATATAAAAGTCCTGAGCTTTTAGATCATCATCCCTCCCCCGAGCATGTTGATAACGGAGGCCTGTTTTGCTTGCGTCCCCAATTTTATGTAATTGAATCTGCTTTCTTACCATACCCTTCCCTAACACACGTAAGCAAAATTCGAAGAGATAAAATTAAAAGAAAAAGAAAAAAGGGTGAATACGGTTGACGCCAGAACAGAAAATAGCTTGAAAACTTTCTGATAAAATCTTTACTTTTCCGGGCTACTTTTTTTGCAGCAAAGAAGTAGCCAGTGGAAGCAACAACTAGCAGTAGAAAAGCTGCTACAGCGGCTAGAATTATAATCATCCACATCCTCCTTTGGTTGGCTGCATATATTTGAGACCACGAACAGAATACTACATTAAGTTCCATTTTCTTCAAACACCATATGGATTAAGAAATTAATTCTTATGGTGAAATTGCACTACTTACATTTCCCTGATGCTTGGTTTCCAACTGAGACAGAAGCTTCTGTGTCACCGTTATAAAAGGCATATAATTCATACCTCAAATAGCAGCTACGACTGAGAAGTCGTGCTCCTCTTGAAAAATAGCAGCAAGATAAAATATCTGCTATCGCTTTGTTGAGGCATGCATCACAATCATCGGCAGATAGATCTTTGGTGCATTGAACTAGAGCATATAAAGTGTCTGAATTTGTGAAGGGTACTTCACCAGTTGCATACATTTCGTTTGAAGGATCAAAAGCTGACAGTTTGGTGAGATTATTCAGAGTGTTGTTCACAACAGATCTATACCTCTCTGGTTCTGATATATTTTTCCTGTTGTATTTAGGAATGTTTCCTGAGACATCCAATTGGCCAAAGAAATTTCCGTAAGCATAGCGCAACTGACAGACCTCTTCCCACACGATTGCGTCGGTTTTGTTTGGACAAAGTTTGGTGATGTCTTGTGTTGCTGTGGTTATGCAGTTGTTGCAAGTGTCATTTGAAATATAGTTGAGGCACATGTAGAGACCATAAACTCTATCTGAGTCATTCCCTGAAGACGCATCGGAAAACTTGGCAGCAGAAGCATTCAAGGCTAAAGAAATGAGGACTTTTTTCAGGTTACTATAGATTGGACCAGCATGTCCATAATCAGCGGCACTGCTTGAACAAGTGTTATAGGGAGGGCTATCGCCAAAAGCAAGATCATGAAGAGTGGCTGTGAGAGAATAAATGAAACTTAATTGAATGACTTTTGTAACACTGATGATATGAACCATATCTTGCCTTTTGGAACCCCTGTGCAAAAATGAAAAGTGTTCTCTATTATGCAGCTAAAACAGTTCTTGGGCTAGCTATTTATGGTGCTTCAACCACTTCGTTCATGGTATTTTCTTGGAAGAATTCTTGGTATTTTCTTGGAAGAATTCTTAGTGGACAAATATATTAGTCATTTTCTAGTAACTTTGTGGTGAAGCATAGAAGGTTAGAGATTTCGAGTCACACGATTACTCTGCCTCTGGGAGAGGGGATATTTACATTTTTAATTTTGCATGAGTAAAACAGTAAATTGTAGCCCGTAGGTAGCAGAGGAAAAAAAAAAATTGGTAGGACTTTGACTAATTGAGCGTAGTTTCTAGGAAAGTGTTACTATAATAAATAACTCTTTAGTCTGACTGAATTGATGCTGTATTTATTTTCTGAAGTGGGAGTGAGGAGTATGAATTTTTTTCACTCCAGTGTTTACTTCACTTATTTAGTGAAGGATTGGAAATCCCACTCCGTGAGCCCCACTTATTTTTAAAGTGAAGAGTGGGAGTGAATAAAATAAAATATTTTATAATGAATAAAATAAAATCAATAATATTATATTTATTTGAATAATATTATTATATTTAACTAAATAATAATTTGCATTGATTCTAAGTTAAAATTATTTTAAAATAATATTATTATATTAATAGAGAATTAATAAATATAATATTATTGTATTTATTTTAAAATAATAGTCCTATATTTATTTAATAATAATAAATAATTTATTCTAATAAAATATTAATTTTGTACTACATAATATTATATTATTATTGTATATAATATTAAATTTAATATAATTATATTAAATAAAAATAACGTTTCATTTTATATTATAATTAAATTAATAAAAAAATGGATGTTCATTAATTAAGAATATTAATATTATTATAAATTTACAAATATATAAAATAAATATTTATTCATTAAATATATTTTTTATTAACTTTGTAATTAAAAACAATAATTCTTTAAATAAGGATAAAATTGTAATTTGAAACTATTTACTCCCAATCCAAGACAAAGTAAACATATAAATTGGATTCTTATCTCCATTCCATACTTCTATTCCAGTGTAAGTAAATAATATATTCACACTCCCACTCCCACTCCACACTCTCAATCCTAAGATTCCTACTCTTCAGAATTCTCACTCCAATCCAAAAAGTAAAGGCTACCTAAATTGATGTATGGAGTGATGCATAAACTTATGAAGCATGCATCGACAGAAAAAGATTAGCAAGAAAACAAATCAAAAGTGAACTAGCTGGCCATTTCGACACGTCAATGACAATAAACTAATTGTAATAAACTTGAGAGGCGGCTTTTAATAAGCAGGAGGTCAATGTAGAATCTCCGTTGCAAACCTGCAATGCAAAGTGGTTAACTTCAACATGTAATCCAAGGCCCATCCATACGCAAATGGAAAGGAGCTTCAAAGAATAACCATAGAGAATGCAAACCCGGACACCCAGAAGAAATAACTTTTGCGCACTGCACAATGACACGAAATAAGTTGCGTAATCTCGAGTGTTGAAATGTCTCCGTGACGGAATATTTCAACTGCACACCGAGACTATACAAAGGGTAGATTTTGAGATAACAGATTGCTACCAGTTATCACTGCAACGTTGGTCTATACATTTTTGGGTTATAGACAAAAGAAGCAATCAGCTGGATAAGAAAATTGCCGTAGCTGTTTGGTATAACAAATCATCGCTGCCAAACCTATTTCCAATGACTGGGTTGTGAAAATTTTCTTGCTTTTGCATACTTTCTCTGAATTCCTGACATTGAAAGAAATTTCTTCAATGTCATATAATCACAATTTTTTCCAGCAGTTTGACAGAGTAAATCAAGAGTATAAATGGGGATGTGATAGAACAGAGTAGTCTAGTTTGCAGGTATAAATTTTAACAAGGAACAACTGATAAATTAAAATCATGTGATCAGTTAGTAACATGACTTACGCATATGTGTCCTAAATCTTCAAGTAAAAGAGATGAAGAAAAAAAGTTAGTGTGTCCTCATCATTATCACCGGGGGTATACATCTGAAACAGTAACATTATTAACAGAACAAACTTTATCAGGCGATAAAAGTGACCGGAATCGCAACAACTCGGCCTACAGAAAATGCAGGCTCGGTTGGTTGAGGAATTGTCATGGAATCACTTGCAAACATAACAACCACTGATGACATGGTAGGTCTGTCTGCGGGGTCTTGCTGAACGCACAACAATCCAATATGAATAAATTTCAGCAGTTCATCTGGTGCACATGACTGCTTTAGTACTGGGTCTATCAACTCCACTGCAGGTCCTTCACACCATAGTTTCCATGTCTGGAATATTAAAAAGATCGGAAGCAAAGATTAGGCTATCGAATTATTTTTAAGAAGAGAGAGAGAGAGAGAGTGTTACATACGTAAGTAAGGAGGGTTTGACCATGTTCGGAAAAATAAAATCCATTGTTCTTTCTCCCACTTATTATCTCTAGCAGAAGAACTCCAAAACTGAAAACATCAGATTTAATAGAAATATGCCTCCATTGCATACTCTGGGGCCATGTATCCACTGTTTGAACAACAAAATAAGATCAAAGTTATGGAAAAAATAATAAAGTCTGGGAAACTTGCTTGTTAGCCTCATAAAAATTTGATTAGAAGTTATAGAACACAGGTTTATAGCTTTAGCTTAGGTTAATGATTAATCCTTTGCAGAAGCATAATAGCATTTCTAAACCACCGTTTTTCTATTTTTCTTTTTTAAATTACATAAATGTAAAATAAACACATTGCCAACTCCAAGGTATGCAGAATTCAAACCCAGATATTTTGAAGCATCCCACCAGTTGAACCAACTTCTTATTCTTATTCTTGATGTTCTAATTTTATATTGTCATCAATAGAATCCTCGTATAGAAAGACAAGCTTTATAACTGATTTATTAGACACTAAATTTTCCCCAAGCTTGACAACACAATGTAAGAAAAGAACAAACAAAGGAGCAATTGAGATTAAAAAATGGGAACATAAATTTCTTTTTTTTTTAATTCCAACAGGAAGGAAAATGAGCTTCTACGACAGAAGCCACTTACTATGTACCAGCAATTATATTTGTATTAGCTTGATTTTGATTTCCGCCAAATATCCTCGCTAATCCAAAGTCCGCTATTTTTGGGTTCATATCATCATCTAGTAAGATATTACTAGCTTTGAGGTCTCTATGAATAATTTTGAGGCGAGAATCCTCGTGCAAATACAATATACCTCTTGCGATTCCATTAATGATGCTTAGACGCCTTTTCCAGTCTAACTGTACACTCCTCGTTGCATCTAACAATGAATTGAACACAAGATGTAACTTGATTAGTTCGTCCGCGAGCTCCATTGCTGGAACAAGGAAGGGAAAGCGAAGGGAGAAAACACCAAAAATTTGTTACATTTGCTATATGTATGTGGTGCGGCAGGTAGTTATGTTACATAAACAGGGAACATAATATAAATATGTGCAATTCCAACTAGGGGCTTGATAAAGTTTGGAACTAAGAAGAAATCCTTCCCATAATATCTGATTTTATTTGCACAACTTAACAGCCAGTTTACAATTAGGAAATGCACATGAGCCTTACAATATATACAATAGATAGCATTTAATAGAGAGCGAGAGAGACAAACCAAAAAGATGGACATCAAGGCTTTTATTTGGCATGTACTCATAGATGAGCAGCAGCTCCTGTCCCTCTAAGCAGCATCCCAAGAGTCTCACAAGGTTTTTGTGTTGTAATTTGGCAATCAAATTAACTTCGTTCTTGAACTCCTGTAGCCCCTGCCAGATGTTCTTGAGAGCCTTTTCACTGCAATTGCCTTACCATCCGCTAATGTACCCTGGAAAGCAACCATCCGCCGTTACCAATGAACAAAATAGCTAGCAAAGTGCCTAATCTATAAATGTCATTCAAATTTCAAAGAATGAAAGATTGCATTTGGTCAGTAATAATATTGCATTCTTTGAGTGAACACATTTAGTTTCTTATAATTTATAAAATTGAAGCCATCACCGTATAATCACTTACCTTGTACACAGGGCCAAATCCACCTTGTCCAAGCTTATTTTCATCGGAGAAATGGTTTTGTGGCTTCAAGTGCAAGGCGTAATGGGAACAAAGGGAATTCTTGAGATTCCGCTTGCTGCTTCCCTCCTCGTAAAATATCATAGGAGTAATGATTCCCAATTCTTCCTTCCCAGTGAAGAAATTGAACCTCTTGACTGTTTCTTTTCTCCTCTGCAAGTCAATTACTGGATTTAAATATAAATTGAAACGGGGAAAAGACGAACGTAGAAGCGAGAAAACTTTTATAATGCCAAGTAAATTCTTTACCTTGGCCTCGTTCATACCTTCTCCGCCGGTACCAAAGAAACGAACCGAACAGCACTACTATAATTGCTGATAAAGTTGTGCCAATTGTAATACTTATTGCTCTTCTCCTCTTCCCTCCTTTCCAGACGCAAAACAATATTAAAAAAAAAAAAAAAGCGGTTAAGGATCAGGATATGTATGGCTAGCTACACAGGTCTCAATTTTTATCACTTATTTTGCAATGATCTCAATTCATCCACCATCTCTGCCATTGAATTGTATGAAATCAATGACTCAAATTTTTGTTGAAAATCTACGTCAAAATAGCCCTATAAATGTATTAAATCAAACAGAGTAGTTACCTGGTGCAGAGCTGGGTGCTGGAGCTCCTACTGCAGGTACCTTGGAGTAGGGGTGCAGCTCGAACCCCATGATACAACTTGGAAAAGAATTCTACCGATCCCGTTCCCGGCGGGTCGAAGCACCTTTGAATCCAACGAATAGTATTATTCAGGCAATCTCGACAGTCACCTACTGACACACTGGTATACACTGCCCAAAAGTTTCAAGTCTATTAATGTTGGAAATGTTAGTCCCTTTGGTTGCATTTCGGAAAGAACTTAAACTTGGCATGGCAATTACGTCGTTGAAGGACTGAGCCAGACTTTTGGTGACATTATCAGGCACAGAAGTGTTTTGAAATATCTTCATGCACAGAGGCGCCGAAGTATCCATGATGGATAAAGAATGATCTGAAAATCGCACCATGCACTCTTGAACTTGATACCATATAAATGCCTCCTTGGTGCCACTACATTTTTGCAAAACGGAGTTAACGGCTGCAAACTATACAATTCTGACAAGATTGGAAGCTAACGTTGAATTTACAAAGATAAAGACCATAAACTGTGTCCGGAAATTCCCTTCTGATGCATGTAATAGAGGGACTTGCCAGCTTCAGAGTGAAGCTTCTGGTTGAAGAGGATGTTGAGGTTGCTTGTGAACGTGTTGGAAGCGGTTGTTGTTGGATACAGGGCAGGATAAAACCATGTATTCTTCAGCAAAATACTGTGACATAACAGAGGATACAATAGAAAGCAAGTGAAGCCAGCGAATAGCTTGTGAGGCTAAATTTGCGGCAGTCGGCATCGTCCTTCTATAGCTTTTTACCTCGAAATGAATGCTCTATAAAGTTCCATTGTCAATTGCATATGGTGATCAAAGGTATCTTTGAAGATAAATTAGGTGGGAACTTATGTTACAAAATAACATTGAAGAGACAAGACATATGGACAGGGTAATAATTGATCGAGTCAACCATATATAAAATTCAGAGCCTCCGACAAGGAAAAATAAATAAATAGTCAATTAAATACCAATAGATAGGATTAACTATGAAATGTCAATGCCCCACCAAAAAGGGCAAAGCAAAATGAAGAAAGAAGACAAAAGAGGAAGAAGAAAAAAAATTGAGAGGAAAAGATGTCAATAGATAGGATTAACTATGAAATTCAAAGCTCGATTCAGGTGCAAGAAAAATCAAAGTAAAGGAAAGGGACAAAACCTGGTCAAGTTGTTAACTACTTTCATATTAAAATTCATCATCTCATACTTAAATCCGGAATGAAAAATGCAGGAAAATTCCTATATTTATTTATTTAAATACGATTATACCAGATCGATTCAATGTTTTCTTTTAATATTAAGGGTAATGAAAAATACGATTACGTCGAGATCATTATTCAAATACAGGTAATGAAAAATGCAAGGATGGTTGAATTAGCCGAGATCATTATTTATTTATTTTTTTGTTTATTTGTTTATTGTTGCCTTCACCGGTTGACCCACAAGAAGCTTGTAGAGCACGCCAGTCGGTGACGCGTTTAAGGGAAAAAAATAAAAATAAAAATTTGTCGAGTCAGATAACTTTTGCTTGCGTCGTTATGTTTGACCTTCGCCCCATTTTCAAAGGACGTGGACCACGTGGTTCACATGGACGGTGTTTTCGGATTTTTTTTTCTTTTAATAGATGACTCGATGTGTAGGTTAAAGATAACGAAGAAAATGAGTGGAGCGCTTTTAACACCTCTCGAAATTTTGTATGACACTTTTTAAATTCTATTCTTAAAATACCCAATAAAATAAAATACAAATCATATGTTTTGAATTAACAATATTCTCATAAAATTTCTCCTTAAAAAATATTTTTATATTTATGTATAAAATATATTTATATATCATAATCTTAAATTATTTTCTCTCGTTAAGTAGTTTCTATTCCCATAATTCTACCCTTATAATTTTTTAAAAAATATTTTTGATTAAATTAAAATATAATATAAATTATAAAACAAGGATGTAAAAAAATGTTGAAGGAATAATTTATTTAAGTGTTTAATTAAATTTTCATTCAATAATTAAGAAATGAATAAATTAGTTTTTGGTCATTTTGGTAATTTCAACTAGAAAAGGGATTTATGAGAAATTCTGAGAGTCTCCAAAAATTAAAGACCAACAGTCAACGCCCAAAAAGCCCAAAGCAATGCACAATTAAAGCCGAAAGAAAATTAAAAAATAATAA